>OY986045.1:34544360-35744360 GCA_963920215.1 Nineta flava
CTTTAGAGTTTAGAATAACCGTATGTAGGTTTGTTCAGGTATGATTAAATAACTATACCTAAGGTGCGTCAATTTCAAAAATAGGAAAAACTCATTGGTATGCTCAGCGATACGACCAAGCATTTTATGTTTCTTTGACCAAGATTAGCAGACTTCATTAGAGCGAGAGCTTGGCTGTGCATAATTTCTCATATTTCAAAGTAAAAGATTCTTGAATAAATTTTGTTCACGTTAAATGTTTTTAATTTCTCTTTTATCAATAATACTATATATATAATACTATATAATTAATACTATTCTACATACTAAAATTAAAATTAAAACTAGTCTACGCAACTTTTGGATCGGAACGTTGTATTTAACCATTTTCCGCGTTCGTACGATACATTAGAGTTTATTAATTTAAGTTATTAAATAATTTTTATGAAACACGCAAAACTTTCCTCTTCATTATAAATAACTACTTCATGTTATATAAAAATATATTATATTATTAACTGATTTTTACTATAAATACAGTCGAACCTGAAATTTTTTTCACGCTTATCAAGGTTTTTCACTTAATCAATTTCCCACTTATTTACCTCCAAAAAACCACAGTAAATAGTGTATATTTACCGAAAAAATTAGTCACTTAAATAATTTGATACTTTTTATTTTGTTTCTGTTTTGATCAGAATTTGTCCATTCACGAACTTGGTCCTACTTTTTAGCTCTAGAACACACACGAAAAAATTTCAGATTGTTATCTCTTTTCGTTATTGAGTTATCGTGTTCACGGACAGACAGGCGGACGGATGGATATGTGGAAATAGCCAAATTAGGCCATTTTATGAACACCTATGCCTAATATTTATGTCTGCGATCAATATTTTCAAGCGTTATATAAAAACCGGGTATAAAAACTGTGTTATTTCCGTAGACAAATTGCCGTTGTCATCCTCTTCACTGCCATTTTGGCCTGTGAGTATACTCATAAAATTCACAACATTGTCGTCATCCGTGTGTACTCCAGAAACAGCAACATGAACATCAACTCCTACAAAGTCTTCGAAGATTCGTCTATTCCTCATTACCAGCCTCATCCTCAGCAGTATTTATCTTTGGCTGTTGGTTAACAGCACCGTTCGAAAATCGAGCTTTCTTGAAACAATTCTTAACAGTAAAGTTTCTTACTGCTTCGCTCTCATTGAAAATTTATCATAGCAAACTAATCTAAGTGTTAAAGGTTTCGTTCAGGCAAGTATCAGTAGATGACAACCTATCTAGAATAATCCGTTTTAACGCGTGTATAATACCCTGATTCAACGGCTGAAGCTTACTCTATGTAAAGTAGAAAAAAGACGTATATTTGGCCGTTCCACGAAATTTATAATTCGGGTTAAAACTAAACAACGGCCTCGATTTATAATTGTATACAATAAGCATTGGTCCTTTCACGAAAATATAAAAACTTGATTTATATCCGTAAAGGAACAATCTCTTGCATGTAGAGACGAATGTAAAGAGGGTTTCTCAGATGTTACAGAAGCATACTCTTGTATAGATTATATTTCAAATTTTGCCCCTATTCCTAGATCATTTGTTTGTATTTTATAAATACGTATTTCGACTACAATGTAGTCATCATCAGTATGAATTAGCTAATCGTAACTATCTATGGGATATGGATTCAGAGATATGTTGCTTGTTGCTAATTTGGTGCGTGTCTCACAAATTAGCAACAAGCAACATATCTCTGAATCCATATCCCAGAGATAGTTACGATTAGCTAATTCATACTGATGATGACTACATTGTAGTCGAAATACGTATTTATAAAATACAAACAAATGTTCTAGGAATAGGGACAAAATTTGAAATATAATTTCAAAAAAACCTAGAGTTCTCTTTGATTATTTTAATAATCTTTATCTTGTATAGATGTTTCTACTTTCTCGCTCATCAAGTTTTCCAGGGTGAAAACGACGGAACATATTAATTAGTATCACTTAAGGACGTTCCAGCACTGTGTTATGCAATCAGCACAACAAACCAGTTTGATTTTATTATAGCACAAATACATAAACACACATACACAAACATAGACACAAACACTGTTCACATATACAAAATAATGTTGATTTGAAGAAAATAAATAAATTAAAAATTTTTATATTTCGAAAACAAAACGGTAACACACGATTTAAAAAAAAATTTATATAATAAATATTTAGCTTTACTCTCCTAGTTTTTTTTAAAATTCTGTCGCTTATTTTTTCTAATACAACTGATAATAGTTGGGCGGGCATGAAGTTTTGCATGCTTCTAATGAGAGAGAGTGAGAGAGAATGATAACTTAGCGAGATTAATTATCTCGCGTTCTAAACAGTCAAAAATTGAAACTTAGGGATTTATTAGAAAACATTATTTTTAGCCTGTGAAAAAAATGAGCAAAATCTGTCGAAAAGTGGTAGTATGCTGGAACATCCTTAAAGAATTTTCACACTTACGCAGTTTTTGCTTATTTAGGTTTCACTATATACAAACTACATCGTAGAATGTATTTGAGGTAATCAAATAGGTACTGACTACAAAGGTATACAAAATCGATGTTAACTTGTGTGTGTTTGTGTGTATGTTAGAGGTTTCAAATTTATTATTAAGCTATGTACTATCAAAGGATACAAAAAAAATTAGCTTTGGACATAAATCGCTCAGCAGGAAGTTGAACTTTACACTAACGTTTCCAACGATTTTATCTATATTTGATCTGATTCCTTGGTATTGCAGTCAATGATTGTTAAAATGGGTGGGACGGAGGCGTAGGAGTAAATGTCAGGGCAGCAACAATTGACTTCATGGCTTTCTTTGGAATAGTTTAGAAAAAGTAAACGTATTAAAAATCACAGGGTTCTGAAGCCAGCGCAAAGCAAGGGTGTAATAAAAAAACCTAAACTATTTTTGGTTTCGCTCTAACATTGCTTTCGCTTCTAACACTGTTTATGAAATTTTAAAAGCATTAGCGTATAAAAACCGCAACGGTAATAATGCCTGTAGTAATGTATGGTTCTGAAACTTGGTGCATAATAAATAGCGATAAGAAGCGCCTGATAGTCTGGAAAAGAAAAATCTTCAGAAAAGTCTATCGACATTTAAAAAATGCCAAGTGAAAGAGGTGCGAAAATGATATACGGTAGCAACCCAGAAGGCTCAAGGCAAGTAGGAAGATCAAAGCTTCGATGAATGGACGATCAAATCCCAGGACAGAAAGGCCTGGAAGGCCTTTTTCAGTGGGGCCAAGGTTCTTCATGGTCCGTTGAGCCAAGGAGTAGAAGTAGTAGTATAAAATTCCGAAACATTCCGAGTGTCTCTATTTGAAACACGTTCAAGATATTTATCCGTACATAAAAATCTCGATGCGAATATTTTTATGCATGCCATTCTAATAAAACAGTGGTTAAGTATTTATCTGCACTATGAGAGTAAAAAATTATCATCGTATAAACACGATTTAAGTCGTTAGCTTTACTTTTAATAGAACGCATTTCTGAAGAAATTTTTTTAGCTAATTCAGATAATGGATGCTTTTTATACCCGGTATATAATATATACCAGGGTATATCAACTTTAGTCCCGACTTTGTAACGTTTGAAAATATTGATCGCAGAAAAAAATTTCGATATAGGTGTTCATAAAATGACCTAATTAGTCCATTTCCGCAGTTATCCGCCCGCCCGTCTGTCCTAAAACACGATAACTCAAATACAAAAATAGATAGCGAATTTAAATTTTGTATGTGCGTTCTAGAGCTACAATGCAAGGTAAAGTTCGTGAATGGGTAAAATGGGCCAAACTGCCCAACTTTGAAACCGTAAGAGATAGAACAAATATATAAAGACAAAAAATGTTCCTTACATTCATTCAGTATATATCGGGTATTTAAGCAATTAACTCAGTTAGTTGTTATTTTCACTTATTATTATAGTTTTAAAATTGGGTTAGAGGTTGGCGTTTCATAATTATTAATGACATTGGAATCGTTATGACATATTAAATTTCATTACTGACTCCTGGACCATAAGAAATATAAATAGTTGTAACTAGTCAGTTGTAATCGTTCACTTGTTTTAGGTGTAAATTCCATAATATACATTTTAAATTAACAATATAGTTACCAATATAATAATTGTTACTTTGTTGTTCAATGAAGAATAAACATCTCTAATATCTCTTTCTGTTAAGAATTTTTGTAATATGCACATCAACACTAATAAAAACAGTCTACTTACATACAGAATATAATAATCATTTTATTCTTGGTAAGTTTTATGCTCTAATAATAACTATAATTATATATCTATTATTTGTATTCATTATAAAATTATTAAATATTGATATTATGACTGATTGATATATGTCGAATAAAGAAATTGTAATATGTTTTGAAAAAACTACATTAGGAATATTTACAAACAAACAAAAAAAGGGAGCTTTTATTTAGGTAATAAGGCTCACTTTTGTAAAATGACTGTGAGTGAAATTGCGTAATAAATAAAAATAAATAGAAATTGTGCTGTCGATTGCGCAGTAAAAGTTTACTGCGCAACGCATAACTTAGCACCAATCAGGTGCGAGTTAAAATAGTGTTAAACGTCAGTGAAACTTTCACCAAATTAGCAACGAATAACATATCCTGAGACAATATAAGAGTAATTTTAATAAGAGTGATGTTAACAAGAGTAAACTTGAATGAAAGAAATTTTAACAAGAGTAATATCAGTAAAATTTATTAATTTAAATTTATTTTGTTTAATTTTTTATTCATTTTTATTTTTGTCTAATGATTTCGATTTACTATCTATTTCTAATTTCCAAAGAGTAAATTACGACAAGTTAATTTATACTGATGATGACTACTTTGCAGTCGAAATACGTATTTATAATATAAAAACTGATCTAAGTATTGGGGGAATTTGAAATTTTATGGATTTTCTGTCTAACCGAAAACGCATACAAAAAGTTTTGTTGAATTTTTTCTATTGATGTTGCATATATTTTGGATATTTCGAAATAATTCAGCAATTACAATAGCGAGTTTTCATGACTGGGCTTTATTAGGAGCCGGGCCTTCTTAGGCGACAGTACCTTAGTAGACAAAACACAAAACAGGAAAGTTTTTCTTAATGCTTCTAATAGTTATGAAATTATATAATTTTAATTTTTAAACAAGCTAATTAAATATATTGATAATTGTTACGTATTTGATAAAATATACTTATCTAATGACTTTACTCTGGCGGTTTGATAAAAAGATGCGGTAACAGTGCGTTGCAATTTTTATATTTGAAGGTCGGTGTGTATGTGTCAGACATTTGAAAAATAAATGACAGTAATAATTTTAGTATTTTAAATAAGTTTTATTAATTGGACAATTTAACATTTATTATTTATTTCAAAAATTTCAAAATTACAGAAAGAAATTATTACCTGTTTCAAAAATAAAAAAAATTTTTAAGCTTTGTTGTGTTATTAAAATAATTTTTAGTACCTCAACACATTATTGAAAGAAAATGTATGTTGAATAATTTGTAAGATGAAATATTTTTCTCCTCACGAAAGAAGTTTTTTTTTATAATTACAAAAAGAAAATAATAAGATCTAGTTTTGATTTATTTTTATTTATCTTTCAAAGTTTTTTTTTTTAAATCAAATGCGTTGGTCTAGAATGCCAGAAATCGTGGGTTCGATTTTCATCCTATATGTGCTTTCTCATTTCAACTGATGTCAAATAGAATGTTATCAATGTTCAGACAGCAAAGTAATATACGTATATTAATAAATGTCAGATGAAGTATAATATATATTACTTAAATGTCATATTAAGTAAACGCTAGTCACTTCCGTCGGTATAATTTAACCGGAAGGCAACCATATTAACAATGGATAAATAGACGCTTGTTTTAAAAAAAAAAAGAAAAATTAGAACTTTACCAAAAAAAAAAGAAATGGAACATTAACAATATTAAATTCAAGTCAATTTCTATTTGAAATGCATAATACATTTTGCTTAACTTTTATTAATGCGATATCTCAATTGATTTTGAATTCTTTCATTGCAGTTAAAACTGAAATGTTTTAATTTAGATAATTAACTATGATTACCTACTTAAGTATACGTTACAAATATACACATTCCCTTGCATATTATACACACATTTATTAAACATGTAAAACACTTTTCAACAGGAAGTCGGAAATCCTGTCGTCACCATTTTGCATATAAATTAAATCATTGTAAAATAATTAATAATAAAAACCAGAATTGGTATTTTTACAAAATGAAATATTTGAAATATTTGATGACGATAATGATACATACGATTACATACGATAATAATAATAATTTAAAAAGAGTATTCTATATTCACTGGAATATAGAAGAGTTAAGCTACAAACAAAATGAAGAAAATTGAATCAATTGAATATAATTGACATTTATCATTGTCAGTGTAATTATTAATAATTGAATACATCACATTATTATGATAAGTCAAATTGTATATACATAAGAAATTATTTTATATTCATTGGACGCATACACAACTGTATATGTTACGGTAAAAATGAATAATTGATTTTTTACAGTCGGATTTGGAACAACGGGAGTTCAAAGGACTGGGAATTATTACTTATTCTTTCGTATATAAATGTTTAAGGAGAGAGACGTTCTATACATTCTCACTTATAGAGGATTCCGAGGGTAAAAATGGCGGGACGTAGTAATTTGTGTCACTTAAGGTGGTCCCAGCACTGTGTTATATAATCAGGACAAAAACCCGGTTTGATTTTATTATAGAACAAATACATATACACACATACACAACACATAGACAAATTCATTATTCATAAATACAAAATGATATAATTTTGAAAAAAAAACAATTATTTTAAACTTTTATATTTCGAAAACAAAGCGGTAAATGCGATTTAAAACAAAATTTATTTAATAAATATTTATCTTTACTATTCTAGTTTTTTTTAAATTCTGTCGACTAATTTTTTTTAATACAACAGTTAATAGTTGGGCGGGCATGAAGTTTTACATGCTTCTAATGAAAGAGAGTGAAAGAGAATGATAATTTTGATATTATGTGTCCCTTAAACTCGGCCTTTCGCACTACCGTGCTCTAGATATCGCGTTCTAAACGGTCTAAAATTCTGAAACTTTAGGATTTATTAGAAAACGTTATTTTTAGCCTGTGAAAAAAAAACTAGCAAAATCTGTCGAAAAGTGGTTTCTGCTGGAACATCCTTTCAAGAGTTTTCTCATTTACCCAGTTCTCGCTTATTCAGGTTCGACTGTATCAATTGTATACTCAAAAATTATATTTTTTAATCTTGTTTTTCAGCCTTGAAAACAGCCGCTTTTGCGTTTTTTCAAACATTAAATTGATTAAGCTCGGAAATGGTCAAGTTTTTAAAAAAAATGACTAGAGACCTTCTGACAAACGTATTCTGACAAAAAAATTGCGAGAAAAATGACTCATGCGCCGATTCCTCCTAGATTGTATATATTCCGTTGTATGTAAACCACTTAAAGGAAATTAGAGTTAAGATATCGAGATACAATTAATGATTTATTTATATTTTTTGTAACCGACACTGATTAAATAAACTAAACATAGAAATTTCAAACCACAATGCAATTTTGAAGCAAGTATAATTTCAAATTTGTCACTACCTTTGAAAATTAATAAAACATGTGCTTTAATATTGTATAAATGCACGTGCTATAATAAAAATAATTAGTATTGATCACCTGTTTTCAGTATATTTTCAGGCAATATACATTAATATTTTTTATCCCTTTACACTTTACAGGGTGTTTTATTTTATACACCTGAATATTGTATCAAGAAATGGTATATTATAGGTTAGCTCAAATAAATTATCTCAGTCTTCTAGCTCCACAAAATATTTCTAATCATTGAATTTGTATTAAGTATTTTCATCCAAATTAAAGTTCATTTTATTTGACTTTTAAAATCGATTTAATTAATTTACAAAACAAAAATATGTGTGATATTTTATATTGTCATTAGTATCATTAATTTAGATGTACAAAAAATGATGTCATCTGACATAAAATAAAACATCATCCATTCATCTGTTTGTGGGTCAAAACAGGATATAATAAAAAATTATGTATTTTCAAACTATATACAGGACGGTTGGGAAAAGACGTCCGACATACAAGAAAATATATTATTGTTTCGGAATGCATTCAAGAGGCTTACCCTCAATGTACTCAACCTGAACAGAATACAACTTCGAAAGGTTACCGGCTTCATCACCGGGCATTATCACCAACGAAAGCATCTGCACACAATAAAACTCCATAATGGATCCACTATGTGCAGGCTGTGTGGCGAGGAGGAGGAAATATCCTGCTACATTCTCATTCTCTGCGAATCGCTCGGTTACAACAGATACAAGATATTCGGTGAATTTCATCCCGAATATATAAACCGTCAGGAAAACCTGATAAGCAAGCTCCTGACTATTGCCAAAATATGAGAGAAGCGAATCACGTCAGGTTGCAGTAGAAGGGGGAGCACAATGGATCATAAGGTCGAAGTGCCAATACATTTATATACCTCAAGATATATTTATCTATCTACAAGAAAATATTAAGGACGTTCATTTGCTACGCTAGAGTGAAATGAGTACTATCTTTAATAAAATTTATTTAGGATTCAAAAAAAGTTGTAAGGTATATCAATAATCTTACGATTTATAACCTTTTTTATTTGTCCTAAATATTTTTAAAATATTTATTGTGAAATATCAGTAAATATAAATTAAAAATTGATTTGACTTTATTTGGCAAATCTGACAATAAACTATGTTTTGTTATAACGTTTACAGTGTATATGTAAACACTGTATTAGAAGTATAATCATTTGTAAAAAAGCCTTGAATATCGTCACAGTTTGAGTGGATCAGTCTATTTTCAAAATGACGGGGAGGAAACATATTAATGTTTCCCCCACTTGTAATCCATTTATCATTTTATTTAAACGTGTGAAATATAACTGTGTAATAAGTTGCCCTTCTACTTTTAAAAAAAGTTCCCCTTAGGCGCATATAATAGTCCAAACAAATGAATTCAGCTCTATGTATATGTATATATTTTTACTGCGCGCAATCAGTAGTTTTCAAAATATGGTGGCATAAACAAACCTAACAAAATAGTTTAAATTTTATTAAATGATTAATTCAAACGATCGTCAACACCATTCTTTTAATGCAATTATGTAAACATATTATGCATATTTCAAAGAATATTTATAAACATTATTTATAATGGTGGCTACTTTAATAAAATAGTTATTATAATTTTAAGTACAAAAGGTTCTGCTCTCCATAAGACGCTGTGTTAAAAAGCTTGATTTTTAATCAATAATTACTCTTTGAAATGATCGTCAACAGGTTATAAATTTTTGGTATAGGTTTTCATAAAATGGCCTAATTACTCTATTTCTGCATGTCCACCCGTCTGTCCATCCGTCGGTGGACAGGATAATTAAAAAACGAAAAGAGATTACAAGCTAAAGTTTTGTGTATGTATTCTAGAGCTAAAAGTGGCGAGAATGGACGATATTATCTACTCTTTAAAACGAAAGTGATAGAAAAAAAACTCGTAATTTTCAATTTTTTAAAAATATTTATTTATAAACTAGTTAACAAAATAATTACTACAATTATTTTAAATAGTAACTTTAAAATATTCTATTTAATCCTTCAGTGTTCCCATTGTCCATAATAAATGCTTTGGTGCTTGTATTGTGACCACTGATTCAGGGCCATACGAATTAGACGTGCTTACCAATGATCCAAATTCCATTACCCCATTATCTAAAATCAATAAAACACCACCATTATTACATCAAATGCTTAACTCGGTCAATAAATAATCTCAGTTTATAAATCTCCTACATAGAAAAGCTTGGAATCATAAAATAATTGAGATTTTTTAAATGGCTCAAATTCACCACAAACTCTTATAGAATGTACATTCCCGTTCAAAAAAAAAATGAACAGACCTGAAATGTTAATTTTCTTACGTTTCATAAAACTCCTCACTTTTGTAACTCTCTGTATAATGTATAATTTTATTTATTTATAAACAAAGATAAGTAGTATATTTTTTAAGGGTGTAAAAAAGAAATGGAAGTATAAACTGAATTGATATTTTATTTATATGCGGTGTCAGTGACAGAGTAAGCATTTAAAAAATATATGTAATGTTAACACATGTTAAGTGTTATATCTTCCTCTTACGTATAAAAATTAAATAAAATGTTGTAAGTATAAAAAACATTTACTACAAGAATATCAAAATTGTGAGAGACTGATTCGGTTCAGGTCTGTTCATTTTTTTTGAACGGGAGTGTATATACAAAATTTGAATTCGATCGTATATACGACTTTATCTCACCCCGAAAGTACCTAAGGTTTAAAAAGTGTTATAATCCCGATATAATCATTCGATCAAACGACGTCGAGATATAACGAGGAGAGTGAGAGATGCGCATCCGTGTATTGGATTATGCTATTTATAGCGCGTGTTCATTTGAAAAGTAATAACCACTTAAATATCTATTGATATATGCATTTTGGAATAAAATGTTTCAACTACAAGTTGCACAGTTTAAACTTTAAAGGAAAAAATATAATGCAATAATTGTATTTCTGTTTCCATGCATCCGGGATCGCGTATTTAAACTATGCTGAATTTGAAAAAAATATTTAAGTGGTAACATTTCCAATGAACACACTGTATATTACATTTACATTATATATTATATTTATATAACATCTTATTTGCACTCCCCAAGTTATTGGGAGGTCGCGGTTGATTATACGAAAAAACGATGACCTACACGTTTTATAATAACTGTAATAACAAGAGGGATAAGAAAGGAGATATTTCCAAAAAACCTATTTTCGAGACTTTTGACCTTTATCTAATTGGCTGATTATATGAGACTTTTTTGTCAGTCTTTACAATGTCAAAACAAGGTATATGCAAAAATTCAGTTAGCTTACTTTCATTTCCTGGTGGACCCTTTACTTCATCTAATATGATTGGGTAAAATGTATTTCAATCGTTAATGTTTTAGTATTAAAATAAACTATAAACTTGTTTACGTGAAGTTGATAACCTCCAATCAATACAATATATAACATTTAATACAAACAAAAATTTTACACCTTTTGAAACACTTCCTTTTGTGCTTCATAAAACTATTTTTAATTAAAACGTGACCTTAACATATCGTAAAAATCATAATATCATTTAATACATTAGATGTGTACACTTAAAAACAAAAAGATTGAACCTGATGAAACATTCTGTATGAAACTATGTACTTACACAATAGTGGGATGAGAATTTGGTTCGGTCTGAGGGTGCGGAATTGGCAGGTAGATATTATATATATATATATATATATATATATATATATATATATATATATATATATATATATATATATATATATACACTACGTAAATTAAAATATACCCAATCTGGAAACAATATCTGTATCTAGCGCACCATGATACAGTGCATTCTGTTACACCCAAACTCACAGACATAAGTAGAGTGCAGTTTCAGTGTAACAAAGCAGTCCACATCATGGCACACTGTGATATGTACGTCACTGCCTGTGCACAGTGTGCCATAATGTGGACTGCTTTGTTACTCCGAAACTGCATTCTACAAATGTCTGTGAGTTTGGATGTAACAGATTGCACCATATCATGGTGCGCTGTATATGGACAGCGATAGATACATACATTGTTTCCAGATTGGGTGTAGTTTAAAAACAAGCTGTACATATATATATATATATATAAATATATATATATATAGTACAGACTGTGTTGGAATGCTATTCCAATAGAGAATCAATGTTAAATATTATTTATTACTGGCAGGCCGTGTGGTTATTGTGCGGAGTCGGTAAATGAGTCAGTACACACAGTCAATGAGTCAGTACACACTCTTAAATGACAAACAAACTACCATACACATATGAGATGACTCTCATTACATGTGTATTGACTGACTCCGCACAGTAACCACACGGCCTGCCAGTAATAAATAATATTTAACATTGATTCTCTATTGGAAAAGCATTCCAACACAGTCTGTATATATACATCTGTAGGCGAGCCGAGAGGTAAAAAGTCGTAACTCCAATTTTTGCTAATATTGAGTTAATATAACTCAATATCTTGAAACTAGGTACAATCTTTTAGTTTATTCACTAGCAATCACACTTGTTTTGCTCATTACAGAAATTTTACTTTTGTGGACATACGATTGGTTACCTCTCGGTTATGGTAAGGATAAAAGTTTACTCCACCTTTGTTCATGTGCCCGGTATATCTATCCTTAACTATGTAGATTGTAGATGCATGTATAGTTTTATCAGCAAATAAAATCAATAGGTCATTTTAATATCATACAGACACTTACTAACTATATACCTGAAAAATAAATATTGTCCTTGTCGTTTTTTTTAAAAAAGAAAAATGAATTGCAAATATGGAAATATATTAATAATACAATATTGTCAATGTCACAAACATCAACTTGTCTAAGTATGGATTTGTTAGTGTTGTTTGATATACTTATTTGCCTTTTGTGTGATATAGGTAAGATTTATAGGTGGGCATGGTTTGAATTATTGGGCGTGTTTGAACGAACGAAGTCCTTAGTAAAAAAATTGGTTAGAAATTGATCATCGGTCTGTTAAACAACGATGACTAGGGTGTATCGAAATATCAACACTGTAGCTCTTTTCGTTCAAAAGATACAGCACCTAAAAAATGAGCCTAAATTAAGGTGTAGTAATAGCACTGTAGTGAGAAGTCCAAATGTGTCCCTTAAACTCGGCCTTGCGCACTACCGTGCTCTAGATTTGTTTTGTACGCTTGCACGCTTTCAGCGTTCAAACTTATAAGCGCAATTTAATGGCGTTCGTTTTGGCTTATGAACGCTTACGTTTCTCTGTACGTGTAATCGTCAGTTCAAACCAAAACCCCTAAAACAGACACTAAACTATACCAAAAAATTCCGGTACACATGGCAGATAGATAAACAAACGCTTATACAGTGTTCGTTTTGGAAGTTTGTACGGTTTAACGCTGACGCTTTTGCTGCCGTACCTCGACAGAGAAAGCGTCTGTGAGAGCGTGGTGTCTATCGTGGAACTCAAATATTACCGGGCTTGGTGAGCATACACAATGCCAAGACGAACACTAAAACAACGCTTGATAGCGCTGAAAGCGTCCAAAAGGAATACACCCGGATTATTATTATAAAAATAATGTCATAACCTAAATCATCATGGCTGAACAGCGTGTTCGTACGTTCATACTTAAATAGAAAAACGATTTTTTCTGCCTTTAAACGATTTTATAAAATGAATATTCAATTATTGATAGCACATTACAAACAATATATGACCCATTTCAAAAAAGTGTCAACTAGCCTAATCAGAAAACATTTCTTGTACAAAAATTGTTCAGTTTATCGTTTACAAAAATATGGTGTAAAAAAACCGAATGGTTTAACATGGTGTAACAAAGCCACAAGCCTCAGCTAAACTCTATGGTTTTTGTCTGATCAAACATCATAGTTTAATAGTACAAAATTTATAAATTTAAGATGTTGGATACAATTTTCAATTTTTGCATAATTTTACTCAAAATCGTGGATTATTGCAAGTGCAGATTCACGGGGTGACGTGAGTCAGTCCGGAGGGCAGCAGCTAGTTGTAAAATACAATTAAACTCTCGTATATGAATGTCTGTCTTGATCATTTGCTTAAACTCGAAATAGAAAATCATAACACAGACAGGCATAACACATTGGTAGATATAAGATAGACGCGTATACAATTAATAGTAAAGTTGGTATCCTTGACATACAATAGTTTAATCAATAATTTACGGGTGTAATGTAAAAAATCATTAATATAAAAGTTATAACATACATAACACTAGAGAATTTATAATATTAGCATAACACGCGGTACGGCGAGAATTCACTCTCGTTTTATTTTCTAAATTAATTTATTACATATTCAACTGATCAATGTACTATGCTGCAGCAAGGGATTTGTATTTGTGTTATTAGTTGTAAGAGTAATTTGTAACTGTATCATATTAATAGACTTTGATCAATGGTACTGAGATTTGTAATAAATATATTATACTATTATACACCGACAACTAATTATCAAAAATTACGTTAACATTTTCTATACACTATAGAAGCATGCAGATTATAAATTCTTGTTTCAGCTATAGTCATTGAGGGTGGAAGTTATTCATCAGTTTTGGCTTAAACTGCATTGTTAGAACCTTATCAGATTTTTTAAAGAATATTTTTAGATTAAGTATAGACATTCAATTATCAAACATTAAATTACAATTTAAAAAATCCGTGCTTAATTTTATAAACACGTTTTAAAGTTCTACAAGTTTCGAGTTGGAATAACCATCTAATATCGTTTTATCTTTTCAAAATTTAAAACCCTATTTCACTTTTTCAAGTAGCTATAAAGAATGGCGCTTACTTTTCGAGTACATAAATAAAAACCGAAAGAATCCTAAATGCGTCCAAGAAAGGGATTAGAACTAACTATATTTTAACAAACACTTCAGCAACATTTCTTTACTCCATTATTATTCTACAAACTAGTATCCAAAATTACATTAGTGAAAAATAATAATAAAATGAACAAAAAAAGAAACAACAACCTTGAAGAAAAACGAACGATTCTCACAATTGACACATAATTATCTCATCTTAAAGATACGGCCGCCAAAATATTTAATCTAATGATCTAATCAAAATGATTTAAAATCATAATTAAATGTTTTTTTTATAATAAAATACCTTGAACGTGTTGACTAAAATCTATTGATCAATTAGTTCGTCAGCCAAGCCTAATTAATCAATATTAGTGTTATTTACTAAGGTTTTTAAAATTTGCAACTAGTTTAATAAAATACACATACCTCAAGGTTATCTTAAAAATGTCTACTACCTAATTTCAACTATAAATAAATGAAATTTGCATTGATTATTGATTTGCATTGATTTAGGAAAGGTGTATTAAGAACTTGAAAACATATTGTGTTCTTATTAAATTCAAAATATCTTGATACACAATATAGAAAAAATATTTTTTATCGTGTTAGAAAATTCAATGACGTTTCAGGAACGTATCTGTCTTTTTTCTTGGTGGGATGACTGCAAACTTATATTAAAATTCTTGTAAATGCGTGGTGTTAGCCCTACGGAAGTAACATATATAGGCCGAATCCGACCCAGACGACAATATGGACCATTTTGGAAGCTAATTGTTTTCACCATAATAATTTACGAGTTAAATAATATATAACTTGCGTGGCATATTTACTTTAAATTTATGTCATACGGTTCTATTCTTTAGCAGCAGTCCTATTCTCCAAATTTGTAAGAAATGGAGCAAATAATTCATACGCATATTGTTTTTTACGTCGATTTTAATTGAGGTATAAAGCTTTAAAGTAAAGAAAGCGTCAAGTATGGCAATTTATATCTGTTGATAATATATTATGGCCATAAAGACAACATAAAAGCATATGTTTTCAAAAAGTGAGTTGGGTTATAAAGTTTAAGAGACTGTAATAGTTTTTTTACAGTTTTAAGGTCTAATATCGTCTCTAATTGCCCCTGTAAACATAGTAGGTAGGCGTTTTCCAGAAGTAGTAAAAGTAAATCACTCTATTTGAATTGTATTAATTATACGAAATTTCGGTAATATTGAAAGAAAAATATATCGACATTGATTTGAAGCATTCAGCTTCATCATCCGATTTTTCGTTCCGTTTCGATATAATCCACACGACTTAGTGGTAAGATAAATTGTTGTTTTTTTTTTTAAATAAATATGTAATGTATAACTATACCTAAATTCCATTTCAATCCGGTTGTAGAAATATTTTCAGTCCGTCCACATAGTGGTATTAAACTCGACCAATGACCATTTTGACGCAGTTTTTCTGGTATTTCAATAACATGTTTCATATTAGGTTTTAATATCCATGATATTGAATTATGTGACAACATATACACGGGAATATTGATTAAAATATTTTCAGCTTTATGCAACGTATTTAAATTTCCTAAAATGTGGTCAATTCTACCACAATTCTCTCCTACAACTATTATTCCCTCAATAGTCAATTTTTGTTTAGTAATTATTTTATTCGTTTCGTTTAAACTTTTTGTAAAATCCGTTTCATTTTGATCTGGCGTACATATAATTCTATCTTCTGATATTACATTTTGTTCCAAAAATGTGCGTGATTCAGGATGAATTGAATCAAAATCACCAGTTACATAATCAGGTACGGGTGTTTTATTTTGTATGTTGTAGTTATGTTGTTTAGCCCAATTAAGCCATCGATCTGATCCACCATCAACTGTGACACGCAACTCCGCTAAAACAAAATATATTATTTTTTAGCACGCATACACGCAACTATGAAAATATCAATGAACTTAACTCACCTTTTTCCCATAAGTGTTTTAAATAATTTTCATCAAGTAATATTTGTGTATTTAATATGACAATTGCATATTTGAATGTATCAGAAATTTCTAAAATATTCGTTGGTTTCCACACAATATTGTTATTTATATGATTTGTGCCATTTTGTTTCATAATCTATGAAAATATTATTGATTAAAATTAATTTAAATAAATATATTGGCTTTAAAAACCATTAATTTAATATTTAGATCAAGAGAAAAGAAATTATAGATTTAAGTATTAAGATTTTAAGCATTTTAAATTTAGTGCAAACCTTTAGTGCCATCTTTTAGTAAATTCACTAACTAAAGTGTAAAGTAACCAATATTACCATCCCAAGCAATATTGACTAGAATTTAATTTCATGTTGTGGTTAGCTTAGAATGTATTTGATGTATTTTAAAATTTCGAATGTAACCAACAAAAATTTATGAAAATACATATAGTCTGTTATATTTCGAGAACTTTGTGATTTTTAATATTCGCGGTGGTAAATAATTACTTTAATGAAGAAATAAAACTATACAACACGAGAAGTTTGACATGTCAGTTTATTACTTGGTTTATTTCTAAATGAACATAGTTCGTTACTTACGTCTGTGGAAAGTGTCTAATGTGGTTTATGATGGTTGAAATTTATTTTATTTTACGTTTTATTCTGAATTAAACTAAATATATTTATGAAACCGAAGTTTTTCACTCTGAATTAGCACTTTATAAGCATGAATGCGCATATTTTTGAACGTTTTTTTCACTTTTAATTTTTTAGAAGAGGTTGTGTGAACATTATAAAATTTTTATGGACGACATATTTGGATGATTTAGGATTCAGTATCAAAAATTTTAAAACGTTGGAAATGATTGTGTGTTATATTTCATATATTAAATACTAGCTGAAAAATCCGGTGTTGCCCTAGGGAATTTATGTAAATAATTATTTCTTTCTAAATTTTGACATTTCAAAACATTCAGTTTTTCTCATTCAATGGCAAATAATTTATTTCAAAGATTGGGTAATGCAGGCATTTTTATAGAAACTAAACTATATTAGAGATCCAGCGATCAGAATACGTTATAGCCGTAAGAAAACGGCTATAACTTTGAAACGATTTGGAAATTTGAAAACTTCTGATAGTTTTTCTGAAGAAAAATATCTCTAGAGACTGCTATCATCAGTATTTCGCTATCTTCTCCTATAGTTTTATCCAAACAATTCGGAAAATTATACACACGTTATATTTCCCTTTTATATATAGAGATTTTATTTTTGTTGATACTGTTATCAACCTGCGAGAATCACTAGTTCCGAATAAAGACCTTGAAAAAATTTAGCACATCGATTAGCTTGCGGTCGAATCCTTGACATGTGATATTAATTTATATTTCACCATTATTTAATTTTATCAAGTTAATAAATTTCGTCACAGATAAAAAAATGAAATCTGTTATATCGACAAAAAAATCATATTCAAATCTTTGGCGAATAAAAAAAAATTGTTACTCGATTTTTTATTTACCAGTAGAATAATTTATATATGTATCTAATATCTATTAGAATTTACAACTTGTTTTCTCTTGACTAATATTCGGCGAATCAATAAAACGAAGGAAATCCAAGAGATAGATGCTACTTGTAGAATTGAGTACTAGAAAATTTTTTATTTATTTCAAATATAAAATTTCGATTACATTAAAATTTGTTGACTGAAAAAAACTTTTTTGTTTACGAAATTAACGCAAAAATATGAAGTATACAATTAAACAAACTGCCCTCTTTATCTTCTTTCTGCATTATGCAAGTTGACTTAAAACTAATACGAGGCTTTCAAACCCAACGTCCTGTCGATGGCTAGTGGTAGTAGTAAAGGAGAGGCTGAAGCCTGGCCAGTAAGCCTACCTAGGCCTTTTTAACCGACCCCTAACCCATCTATCCTCTACCACGTCTTGTTCTCTAGCCCTGTGTTCGTTGTTGAACCTACTTGTTTTTTTTTTGTTTTTTTTTGGAAATGACAGGGCTGAGCTCTACTTTAGTGGTTTTACCTCATATGGTCCCATTTCCGTCGAGCCGAAGGCTTAACACCTCATTCTGGAAGGGTGGATCATCCGCCCCATTACAATTCGGACAGATCGCACTGTACTCTAACCTCATGACTCCTTTGACGGAAGTTTTCGTAACTAGTGTTCTACGCTACTTCCAAGTTTCTTTCTACGAGATATACGTCTTTGAACTGTAACATCAATTAACATAACCAAATAAAAATAACAGTTGTATCTCTATATATTTTTTTAATTCGATTTTTGTACAGCAAAAAACAATTATGAAAATTAAATTTAACGTAATAATAACAATGTTGTTTCTTTGTCTTTTTACAAACCATTAAAAAATAAATAAATATTTTATACAAAGAAAATTTTGTAGTTTAGTCAGTAACGGATTTGTAATCTTGGCGTCCCATGGTTGTTTTTATGGAATTATAAATATAAAAAAAATAAGAAATTGTTTCAAATCTCCATATTTGAGATAAATTATTCAAAGTAATATATCTAAAGTATGCCGGTGTATATTTTAACCTATATGCATACAAATCCATCACTGATTTTATATTATAATTATCTTTTAAAAAAAATTATTTACGTAAAAATTTGATTTTTTCTTCAGAATTTTGTTGTTCTATATAATTATCAACCCATTTTTCGATAACTGGCAAATTTTCATCACTCCATTTAGTTTCTTCTTTAATATTTCTTAAAGCTTTTTCAATAATATATTCAGCTGTACCAAATTCACCCTGCCGTTGTACATACAATTCGGATACCATATCTAGACCTTCTTGTGTTGTAAATACATTTGTTGCTGATGTAATAATACTGTCCCATAAATGTGGTTTATTCTCAAATCGTACTTTAATTACTTCCCAATTATTTTTCAAAAAGTGGAATAAAGTTGTGTACCCACTAGCACCACCGGTTAACATACTAAATATTAAATAAATATCGGTTTCGGTGAAATTTCCATTATCCTCTAATATTGTAATATTTAAAATTCTATCAATTTTCCATGATTCAATTGGACATCCAACTAATGTTTTCAATAAATATGTTCGTTCACTTTGTTTACGGGATGGTGGGAAGTTTATCACACGTTGTAAACCAAATTCCCATTCTTCACGTGTACCCCACTTAAACACTGGACATATATATTGATTGGCCACCCTAAAATTAGAAACAAGTTTAAGTGGATACTCTTTTTTCCATAGACCAGAAAAATTTTTCAGTCTTGGTTAATTCTTCAATCAACATACGTCTTAAAAAGTAAATACTGACGTTGAAAGGCAATAATAAAGCTAATGATGTAGGAAAATCAGGCGATTTTCATAAATGGCCTAAAATCCTAATGCGTATATAAAAACTGTAATGAATTTCAACGATAGGCAGACTAGTTAACTAGCATGGTTTGTCTAGAAAAACAGACGAGTAAAGATTTTATTTCGACGAAGAAGAGGAAATTCCAATACAAAAAAAGTGCAAAAACAATTCAATTTAAATCGAAGTGCAAAATATGGCTAGATGACCTCAGTCTCTCCGTTATCTGAAACAGTGTTTGTATTGTATTTGGCCAAACTTACGGATTTCCTTCATCTGGATCCTCACTTTCCATCCATTTCTTGTAAACGGCTTGAGCTTCTTCAATACAAGGTTTATAACCAGCTCGACATAAAAACACTTTAGCTAAACCACGTAAATGTGTTTGACTTGCATCTTCTCCAGGTTGTGGTTCACTTCCTAGTTCTTCGTACAATGGCGTTAAAAGCATACGAACGTATGTCTCAAATTTCTTATGAACCTCAGAACTATCAATATGACGGCCAATATGATCAATCATTGTAAATACTGGATCCCAAGCAAGATGATCTCGTTCATATTTTAAAAACAGTGTCATATTTAAGGCTGTAGCAAAACTTAAATCACCTGCATACGCTAAATTCCATGCATCATGTAATAATTTCGCTCTGGTGTAAACTGGAATTCGTGATCGCCCCTCTTGATTATTTAATAAATATTGTGCCAACATATTCCAATTTTGAATATCGTAATTTACTGGGAATGGTCCTGAAATTTATAAACTTATAAATAATTATCCTAGATGATTTTTTGAAAACATTTATACCAATTTCTTCAGGATTCACAATAATAAACTGATGTTTTTTTGGCAAATCTGTAATTTCAATTTCACGTTCTTTTTTCATCCAAACACGTGGAGTGTAGTTATGAAAATCTAATTTGTCCTGGTCAACTAAGACAATTGGGATCCACCATAACATTTTATCTTGATCGGGCACATCATGAGGACGATCTCGCAAATAAACCCTCTAACGAGGCAAGATCATCAGTGAAAATTGAAAATTATATTATCAAAAATTGTATTACCTGTTTAAGTGTGGCAGAATTTTTTTTGTAATCTCTAGTTACAGTTACAACGGGTAATCGATCTTTTGTAATCCATGATCCAGCTATTTCATTGACACTCACTTGCCGACATAATACACGATTCGTATGAGCTTGTTCAGTTAATGCACTCCAAATATCATCCCCAAAGAATGTTTTGTATTCTCTGTAGAAGAAATCAATTTAAAGTAATTATAAAATAGTAACAAATGTTATATAACTAACTTACTTTTCACGAATAAATTTACGTAAAGCTTGGCGGAAAGTTGTCTCACCAAGTGTGTAATTGAACATACGGAAAATCAATTCAGTCTTTGATGCAGTTGTTTCATATTTCATTCCTGTAATACGAGCATGTGGATATCTTTTGCTGAATTCATAATACAAAGAGTAAAGTATTGTCATTGGCCATTTTCCTTGTAGCTCGACACCATTATCGATCTGGAATAAAATTATAGTTAATGTAAACAGCACGTACTCATAAATTCCAATTCAACAAATAATACCTTGAAAGCAGTCCATGCAGCCATATAACTTGCTAATGCCTTATTAATATGGGCATCACTCCACCAGTAGGGTGTAGCTAAAGCCCCCAACCATTGATAAGTGACTTCCTGAGCAATTTGCCATACTCCTGTTCGACTTAATTCACTTTCCCTAATAGTATAATAAAAATACAAATGACACTCAAAATCATTTTTATAGCAATTGTTTTCTTACTTGAAAAATATTAATCCCCAATTGTCAGCAGGCCGCACTGCATAATAATTTGGCAATGCAACAATATCTAATTTCTTTAAAGGAAAATCTAGTCCCCAATATGATTGTAATTCTTTAACAACACGTCGAGTTCGGTTAGGTACATCTTTAAGTGGTTCTAAATAGTCACGACGTCCATAAATCTTAACATTAACTCCGTTTTCTATAGCACCGCTTTCTATATTATGCAATTCACCAATTACAAAGCCAAAAGTGAATGTAGACATTGGAGGTGTGGTTTGGAAGATATCCCAGACCCATCCTTCACGATTTTCCCTAAAAATTTAGTGCGTTTAGTTAAATTTGAAAGCAAAACAAATGTTGGCAAAACTTACACATCAGTAGTTTTTAACAAAGGCATATTTGATAATGTAATCATATTTTTAGGTCTTGCAAGTTTCAATTCAAATGGTGTTTTAAATGATGGTTCATCGAAGCATGGAAATACACGGCGCGCATTATTCGGTCGCATATGTGTTGCTACAATCCATTTTCGTTCATTACTCGCTTTGTCCACGAAACTCGTTCGAAATACACCTTCACTAGTTTCATTTGACAACTGACCAGAGAATGTTAATTGTATTTGACAATCTGTACCTTTGTCCACACTTTTCTCTAAATGCAACACATATAATGGTTTTTTTGGTATACGTTCAGTGCGTACTACTCGAACATTTTCCGTTTTTAATTTTGGTGTACTGTCAATTAAAAAGTCAAATCGAAAATATCAAAAGAACGTTTTATATAGATAATGGTATTAATTTAAAATTAAAGAAAGAAACATTTTAATACAATTTTTAATCTCTAACTGTGGATGTGGGATCTTAAAGGCACCTCGTCTCATGCTCAGTATCTTCCCCTTTAGTTTGAAAAAAAAAATCGTAGAGACAAAGGTTGCATCGTTGGATGCAAAAAAAGATTAAAAACTCTCTTAAAATTTGATCGGGGGCTGTGAGACTCCACGTCCACCATTTTGCCATACAAAATTTTCGTAAAATTAATCATAGTTGAGAAAACTAAAAATTCAAGATTAACAAGTGGGAATAACTAATTGGGTATTTTAGTAATTAAGTGAGTTAGTTACTTAAATACCTTGTATATACTGTGTTCATTACCAATGCATGAACTATTTATTTTAGTTTATACACATGCACAAATCTATAAAAATACACAGTAGTATATAAAGTTGCTTTAAACTTGTGTAATATATGCATTTTAATCTACAGTAATTACCAGATGTTTGATTGAAATTGTGGTAAAACTATTCAGTTTACGAAAAAAAGTTTCAAACAATATAGTTGTTTATTTTGAAGAAAAAAAAGATAAATAATTTTTTCCCTACCGGGGAGATGTCCGGACCAATTTTGCCCATTTACGAACTTGAAGTCACTTTTAGCACACACGTTGTTTACGGACTTGCGGACATGAACTAATTAGGTAATTTAGGAACATTTATATCAATAATTTTTTGGTGTGATCAATATTTACAACAATTAAAAAGTCGGCATTAAACACGCAGGTGTATATTATATATAATAGTCAAAAATCGTAATAAGAAAATAACTAAAACGTGAAAAGCTTTACAACCTGATGTGGTTATCTAATTTTTTTAAGAATTACCTCTATTTTCAAGCATCGTCATCATATTATATATAATGGTACTTTTTAAATTGGCCAATATTTTGTGATTTTTGATCACAATTTTTAGCTGGTAACTACTTCTATAATTAATTATACTCTGCCAAAATTAATTGGTAAGTTAACAAATTTGACTAGTCAGTTGTTCTGCTTTAGCTTGAAACAACCTTCGCGTGTATTTGAAAAGGCAAATTTTAGCTAAGTATAGGCAATATACATAGCTTTTGTGATCAAGTTTTTATAGGTATTTGCATTGAAAATGAAATTATTACTAAGCCCCGGGGTTTTGATAAACCAATTAAACGGAGAAATAAATATTCTGTACAACATTACCCGAGAATAGTAAAAAATTTAGTGTTTATCCAAATTGTTTCTAATAAGTACCTATTGTAATTTTTTAATGCTTTTACGGGCATCTAAATGAAGCGAAATTCGAAGAAATATTCTATATATACCTACAATTTTGTAACTACAATTAATCTTAGAAAAAACAAGTGAAAATATCTACTAACTGAGTTAATGGTTCAAATACCCGATATATACTGAGTTTATGAAAAAAAGTTTCAAATAAAAGTTTTTTTTGAGAAATTTTTGTTCTACCTTTAACGGTGTCAAAGATTAATATTTCTATTTTGAGTTATCGTTTCTACGAGTAAATAGAACGGATGTATGTAGACATGCGGAAATGAATTAATGAGGTCATTTCATGAACACCTGAATACCAAAAATTTTTTTCTGTAATATTTCAAACGTTACAAAGCCTGAACTAAACTTAATATAGGTACCCTTGTATATATTATATATACTGGATATAAAAATAATCCCTTTTCTGGATATCTCTCTGCCCGTCGGATCCTATTCTGGATTTTAAAAGTGACTATAATTCAAAGTGATAGGGAAAAATCGGTACATACTCCCACAAATATATATATATATATATATATCTTCTGTAAGAGATAGAAGAAAAATTTAAATACAAAAAAAGCTCCCTTTTTGAAAAGAAACTTTTCTTTTAACCTTTTTTTTCGTGCATGCTTTCTGTTAGACTCCATGTTTAAATTGTACTATATTATTCCTAAATTAATTTAACCTACTTGTTTTCAACGGAATAGATACTCAACATTGCAATCGCTTGTGATACATGTAAATCCTGATGTAAATGTAATTTAATTTCATCACTTGGTTCCAACCATGTAACATTAATCCAAACAACGCCATTAAATTTACCCTCTTCTGGTTCGGCTATAAATTCAACTTTATATCCTGTAGGAATTACAGCTTTATCTAAACGAGCATCAGATATCAACATATGCGCTGCATTCAAATCGATGCTACGACGATTTCGCTCTTGCATGAAAGAACTCGCATTTATCTAAATACATACAAGAAATTAATTTAAAGAAAAATTTGTTTAATGTATTATTAATAAGTTAATGAATTATATTATTTTAAATATTACCTGTTGATATCCAATACATGATAATATTAGTACCGCAATCGTAGTGGATTGCCACGACATTTTTAATTAAACTATTTTAAATTATTCTGAAATATTTAGAAAATTTAGTGGAAATATTTTTTTTTGAAAAAACAATTATTTTGTAAGAAAAACTAAATGTATGTTCACCTGCCGTCATGAAGATGGAACGATATGTCTTTGGAATGTTCACACCACGACTAATTTAAAATCTTCATCATGTAGTTAAACGTTTCATATATCAAATTACCAAATGAAAAATGGCATCTGTGATTAAATAATAAGTATTATTCGTTCTTCACACGACCCCTTGTTCAATCATTCTATCAGTAGCGGTTTAAAATATTAATTTATTTTAAAAATTGACAATAGGGATAGTTTGGAAATGGATGCCTTAGAATTTCTAATTGAAGTTTTGATTTAAATGGAGAATGTAAGTTTATTTTGGGCCTAAGGGTTCCGGGTGGCGTCATGAGTAAGGGTCCGTGACCTCCTTAGGATCAGGGTAGATGATACAATCAAGTCAACCAACAAACCAAATGGTAATTAATTTCCAATTAGTTATACCTGAAGCAACATTTTTTTTAAAAGAGTGCAAATTTCAGCTCGATTATCAACAAATCCTTTGTAAAAGCTGCTATCGTCCTTATTATTGATAAAATATTCAACGAGTTCAGCAGTTCTTGCCTCAGCGTAGAAGCAAGCCTCGTCTTAATGTGCTTCAGCGCGGAAAATCGTCTCTCGCAAGTTAAGCGACGTATAAGTACATACTAATGTGATTGTTATATTGGGACAAAAGTCAGCATGCACATGGTATGTAGGTTCGGTATGCGTCCAAATCTCTTCGAGACAAACAAAATCAATCTTTGCTTTTTAATCTAAACCATCTTGTTAGATCTATTCCTGCTCGTCCTCTTCCCCTCTTTTCCGTGTATGAATTTGCGTGTAGGTAAATCTGGGGGCCCACTCAGGCTAGGGCCCGGGTGGAAAACGCCACCCTGTCTCTATGGCCTGCCCGACACTGAAAGTACGTTTAATTACATAGTCAACTCTTGTATATACTTTAATCACTTAAATTTTTTGATATTGGTATAAAACCAGTAATCTAGTCGCATAATTCCTAAAATCAATCTAAGAAATAAGAAAATAGCCCAAAACCGAAAAAATTGAGAAGACGAATACGTTGATTTGTTTATTTTTCCTTTTTATCTAGTGATAAAGCTGTTAGGCGGAGTTATATGGATCGTCTAACTTGTCTTTGCACTTAAGCCGTTGGGCTTTTTTGACTAGACACAACTACAGATGATCAAACCTCATTACAGTTCAGTAGAAAAGTAAGTAGTGAGTCAATGGTTTAGTAGAGAATTGCAAAGTGATTCATCTGAGTCTGCTTAAATTTCCTCAGTTAAACCATCTGACTGACCCTGCTTACTTGCCTCAACTGTTCACATTGCTAAAGTGGCCGGATAAGTAGACAATCAACGAAAATATTTCGAGTAGGTAAAAGATTGTAAGCAAGTTAAGCTACTTCACTACCGTGTAGAAATACTTAATTTGCCTCAATACATGAATAAATTCACTTGACTTGATCCTAACTTTCAACCAGTCCAAGTGGCCGAGCGGTCTAAGGCATCATGTCTGCGCAGTATGCCTACTTGGAAACTGGGAGGTTATGGGTTCGAATCTCGACATCGACAATTTGTCAATTATTAAGGAAAAAAAAGGGCGGTTAATTGACTAGACTATCGGTGTATGGGCAAGAATGAAGTAACCGGCTATGCTTGAGAAGGTTTTCTGCAGTTTCCTTCACGAACTCCAGATGAATATCGGCATAGTTCCTATTATAGTCGGCTGCAGCCGCATATCCTACCAATTCCTAGTCTATACACAAAAATTCCTTCCACTCCACTCACATCCTCACATCCTTAGGCATCACAATGGACCTTAAGGTCGAAGTGTAGCCCGTCTAGGACAGCCTCTACAATCTATCTCTCTATCTATCCAATAACATGAGCTAAGTAGCATGAGTGTAATAATAACATGAAAGAAAAAATTGCTTGTCCAAATTTGAGATTAATCTAATTTAAATTATTTCCAGATGTCCAGTCGGCAGTTTTGTGACACAACTCAACAACAATTGTTTGATAATTAGAATACTGCAACTGAAATTAAGAAAATTTCAAATTACAACACAAAGTTGGTTCTCATAAAATTTCTTTTCAATATTTCCTGTAAGAGTGAATCCTGGAGATATTATTTTGCGACATTATGTATATTCGAAATCTTGAAAAGTCTTAATCGCTATCTTCTACTCGTAAGATGTCTTGTGAAATAACTGCCTTTTGTTAGGTTCAAACACTGCTAAATACTGATTGTATTCATCTTTATTATTACGTGTACCCGCATCAACATTCAACAATATCTGAACGGATCTTAATAAATCCCAATTCCACACTATACTGATTGAGATATAGGTATAACAGTTGAAAGCAGAAAAATATATAATCAGATCAGAAAGATCCTCAAAATCCAAAATTTCCATTACTATTCAGACGTTTAATTACGGAATCATTTTCATGTACACTATATCTCTTATCACTTTTAGGTGGATACAGAAGAATAACGATGCAGACACATTTTTACCTTGACATTTACAGGCGTTCGTATGACACGTTAAGGGGATGTAGATAAGAAGTACCACAATCCTGTAGTACCTCTTATTAAGATAGGTTGAGAGAAACAAAATAATTTATTGAATACTCACAAAAGACGAAAGACGATTCTATATTTCAGCAGTCACGCAACGAGATCTTACACGTGATTCTCTATGGTCTTTTCACTATGGACAAAATAAAAAATTACCTTTTGCAGTAAGACAGCGGAAACAAATGCGTGAATATGAGACCTGGGATCTTACCCACACTATAATGCCTATCCAGCCTACGCCGTTTTGAAAAATCTATCTGTCCACTTTTATTACTGAACGGAACAAACTAGAGAATTGCTGGACAAAAATGAAATTAAAATTATTAATTTTGGCAACAAATATCCGCCACTGCATGTACCATTTTATTAACAAATTAGATAAACAAGCTGATTAACACAGAAAAAATTTTGTTCAACAAAATCTAACTAACAACATAATTGGTAATTATTCAATTGAATATTTTTATTGGTCAACAATTCCTAACAATTGTTATTGTTTTCTCTGTATCATATAAAAAGAAGATTGCACAACGAAATAAAACAGGCCAATTTAAAAAGGGGTTTTGTGCTTTTGTTCAGAATCCCACCTATATACGTAAGCAAATCAAGTAGAATTAATAAATAACAGATTTTATTTTGTGCACTGAATAGGTGATTTATATTAACACTAAAAATTACTACAGTTGAACTTGTTGGATAAATGTAGTTCCTTTTCGACCTTTATCCTAGAATATTCCGGATATAACTATATGTTTACTATTGTTAAATCTTTATCTCGACGCTAATTTATTAAACCCTTAAACTCGACCTATTGCACTACCGTGCTCTAGGTATGTTTACTATTGTTGAGTCTTTATCTCGACGGTAATTTGGTGACTTATGGGGAAATTTTTGAAATTGCATATCAATTTAAACAAATTTTCTTTTCAATTTGGTTCCACTAATGCTCAAAACTAGATTTACGTATTATCTAAAATTCTAAAATATTATATTTTAGCTCATGACATATTCCAATGGAAATTTGTATTATTGGATCAAGGTTATAACGAAGTACATTCGTTTTCCTGCATACCTACCAAAAAAAAAAACATTAAAGTGCTTTTTGTAGGTATGAAAGCCCAAAAACAAAAAGCATCAAATGAATATTTGCTGGCTTGAAAAATTTTTTACTGTGATTTTTTAAGTTCTTAAAACAGTGCAATCTTATTTTTGATAGAATTAGAGTCTGAATTTATTCATCGGAATAATTGAAATACAGTGACGTTCCATGCTGGCGTTTGACGCTTATTTTTGGCGATACATTTGCAGGCGTAGGTGATACTATTTAAAATGAAACCATTTTATATAATGATTATTTAAATAAGTATCAAAAACATATAGTCTCTAAATATAAAAGATTCAGAAAACCATTTTGCATTTTTTTAACGATTTTATATATACATTCCTATAAAATGTTTACATTTAGCATTTTAAATGTATTTTAAAGAGCATTTAACCATTTCCATTAAATTATGTTCTAAATGGTATTTTATCCATCCGTGTAAATTTCGTCAAGTGGTATAATTTTAATGAAGCGTAAAAACTTACTGTTTAATTCTGACGCTTCTATTTATTGATAAATTCGCTAAGAGCGGTTTTACACACATATGAAAAACAAAAGGTACTGAAAAAATGTTTGGGATAATATGAAAAATATAATTTTGAAATCATAAACCAATATGAATAAACACAATAATGTTGGTACCTAATTATACATAGTTACTCACCGATAGCCAAACAGCAATAAAATCCCTGGGTTCGGTATACCTGACCTCTAGGGCAATCCTGGATTGCCGAGAATCTCTAAATGAGTTCGGGACTAGGTTCAATCTGCACCTGATATGAGTGCGGGTCATACCGAACACGAGCATCACAAAACATTTAGGTGTACCTTTTGCGAACTGCAAGTTACTCCTGAAGGAAACCATATTAGGTAAAGCCAATATAAGGTGGCGAGAAGAACGGACTTACAGTACTACCTAGCAGAACTGGCAGAGAACAACTCAGGGTGTGCTGAAGATATTATGTCTTTACGAAGATCGTTTATAGGCAACGTTATAGCAGTCATCACAGGACACTGGGCTGGACGGTGGACATGCAGAATGTCTAGGACTGCCAATACGCCACGACTACAGATAGATAGATAGATACATCTTGGGGTCTAAAAAGTATTGCACTTCGACACCATACTCCATTGTGCTTCCCCTTCCACTTCAGTCCGACGAGATT
Organism: Nineta flava; assembly: GCA_963920215.1. NCBI lineage: Eukaryota > Metazoa > Arthropoda > Insecta > Neuroptera > Chrysopidae > Nineta > Nineta flava. The sequence continues at coordinate 34,574,301 of OY986045.1, forward strand.
CGCTTCTCTCATATGTTGGCACGCCACGACTATTGTAGGAGCAGTGTGCAAGGAAGAGGAAGAGACAATAGCTCATATACTCTGTCATTGCCCAGCTATTATGGAAAGATTCATCCTTATGAGTCAACCATTCTTTAACGACCTCTTTGAGCTATACCTACCGGCGTCAAAGCCCTAATGCTGCACATGAACAGCTTCAAATAGATTAAGAAGTAATGGCAAGGATGCGTCAAACCCATTTTGGTCTCACAATGGATCTCACGGTCTACATTCTTTTCATTTTCTAACAGCTAATAATAATGTTTATTTGTGTTTATGTAAGATAAGATATAAAAAATATATATATTAAAAAAATTGGAATAATATGAAAAAATTGGCCGTTACACACAATCGTCTTTGGTGTAATGGATAGCACACTGGACTAGATATCCAGAGGCCCGAGGTTCGATTCCTGGTTGACGAGTTAATTTTTTCATATCAGTATTTAATTTAATTAATAAATTCAATGACAATGAAATGTGTCGGGTATACGCTATAGTCTCCTACAGTTTGTCATACGTAACCGAAAGGAATTTGGACAAACACTTGTATGTTGACACGAAAGTATACACAAATAAACAAATATTAAATAAAAATTTCACTTCAACAGAAGTTCAGTACTGTCTAATAAATATATAAAAAATATATATATTAAAAAAATTGGAATAATATGAAAAAATTGGCCGTTACACACAATCGTCTTTGGTGTAATGGATAGCACACTGGACTAGATATCCAGAGGCCCGAGGTTCGATTCCTGGTTGACGAGTTAATTTTTTCATATCAGTATTTAATTTAATTAATAAATTCAATGACAATGAAATGTGTCGGGTATACGCTATAGTCTCCTACAGTTTGTCATACGTAACCGAAAGGAATTTGGACAAACACTTGTATGTTGACACGAAAGTATACACAAATAAACAAATATTAAATAAAAATTTCACTTCAACAGAAGTTCAGTACTGTCTAATAAATATATAAAAAATATATATATTAAAAAAAATTGGAATAATATGGAAAAATTGGCCGTTACACACAATCGTCTTTGGTGTAATGGATAGCACACTGGACTAGATATTCAGAGGCCCGAGGTTCGATTCCTGGTTGACGAGTTAATTTTTTCATATCAGTATTTAATTTAATTAATAAATTCAATGACAATGAAATGTGTCGAGTATACGCTATAGTCTCCTACAGTTTGTCATACGTAACCGAAAGGAATTTGGACAAACACTTGTATGTTGACACGAAAGTATACACAAATAAACAAATATTAAATAAAAATTTCACTTCAACAGAAGTTCAGTACTGTCTAATAAATATATAAAAAATATATATATTAAAAAAATTGGAATAATATGAAAAAATTGGCCGTTACACACAATCGTCTTTGGTGTAATGGATAGCACACTGGACTAGATATCCAGAGGCCCGAGGTTCGATTCCTGGTTGACGAGTTAATTTTTTCATATCAGTATTTAATTTAATTAATAGCTTCAAATAGATTAAGAAGTAATGGCAAGGATGCGTCAAACCCATTTTGGTCTCACAATGGATCTCACGGTCTACATTCTTTTCATTTTCTAACAGCTAATAATAATGTTTATTTGTGTTTATGTAAGATTACACTAACACTTGTTACCGCAGTTTCAAACACTGGCCATCCACTATATTGGTATGTGAAGTAACTTAAGATATCCTGAATACATATGGTTAGGGACAAGCAATCTATATAAATATATTATTAACTCCCGTTTATTTATGTTTTTGGAGAGATTATATTTACAAGGAAGCCGGAAATCAGTATTCCTGCTAAAGTCACACAAAAGCATACCATTATCTGTTGAGATTCTATTCAAGTTTCACTGTATTTTTGTGACACATATGTATTCAATAGAATAAAGAATCAGTAGTTTCCTTTTCGGATGGAAAACGATTTGAATTAATAGCCATATGCGTCATAATTGTTTGAGTTGATTATAATTCTTGCTTAATATTTTAGCTATTCTGTGTTTTTTTTCATTTTTAACAATTAAGATAACTTATTGTCACTTATCAAATTTGAAATTTTCTTATTATAAATCTTAATTTGTAAATTATTAGTATATGAGGTTTCACAGCCTATATGGGTAGGGTTTTACATTTTTTGGGGGATGTTTCACGTTATTAAGTAATGTTATCGTATACATTTAAAAAAATGCGGATACGACTAAGTATTCATTGTTGAATTTTGTAGGCTGTGAAAACTTATAAGTACTTGCAGAGACATGTTTCAAAACGTTGGTTTAATTCTGCGCTATACACTTCTGTTTGCGTATTGCGCACATTTTGAGCTATTTCTTTGTCTATTTTTTGTTTATTTAAAATAATCAATTTTTATTGAACGTTGAATGTCCAAGCTAAATACTTTAGTCTTGGAGAAATAAAAGAGTATGTATTATACAAGCCTATTTCCGCTTTATAGTATGGTAAATAGAGATTTGTGCCTTATTTCTGTGGATTTTAGGAATATGTTTCAAATAATAGTAATATTTTCGAAAACCTAATGAATCAGGCACAAATCAATTATAAAATTTTGAAAAATTAGCGCTACTTTTGTGTCCTATGGAACTTTTTACATATAATTTTGTTTAAAACAGGCTGTAAGCGTTTCTTGCTTATTTTTGTCTATTTTAAAGATCATAACCTATTTTCTACTTGAATCCAGTGAAAAATATCTCAAAAACTAGACTTAAGATATAAATATTCGATTTGCTGTTTGTTTTCAACAATGAGTGCTATGCCTGTACCAAATGAATGCACCATACTAATACACGAAATGATTTTTGTTAGAATTTAATAATTTAAATTATTAATCCAAAATTATGGTCTATATAAATTATGGTCTAAAATATCACAAATTTGCAACCAAGGCTATACAGCCATATCTTAAAAAATACGAAACGACAAGGCCATATATTTTATAAAATTTTCTCCATTTACGTAGTATGTGTATTGTTAGAAATAATGAGTCATAGTACACCTAGTTTACTTAGTGCCAATACCAAAAAAATAACAAATTTAATTTTTTTTTTTTTGAAAATTAATACGCGCATTGTATCTAAAAAATGCGCGAATTATTGATAAAAAAAAACTAATTTTATGATGTTTAAAAAATCGTACCATTCTGTATGATTGATCAAAACAAAAATATAGTCAGGATCGTAGTTTTTATTTATTTTCCTTTCCTTATATGTGTAAGTTTTCTAATTAAGGTCGAATGTTATGGAAAACGAATTTTGCAACTTTGAGATATTTGAAAATCAGTATTTATATAAATAAATATTTTATTAATGTATTCTCAAAATTTCCGATCGAGCGAGAAAAAACATATGCATTTGAAAGAGTAAGGCAATTCGAGTATTTGGGGGTGATAATTGAGGATAAAAGTGAAGAAGAGACCGAAATTATTGTTATTTTTGGAGGCGGTGTCAGCATAGAGAAATTCACATAATTTTTGGACACCGCCTCCAAAAATAACAATAATTATACATATATATTTAAAAATTTTTGCTTAGGTGAACTAAAATTGGCACAAGAATATGCAATTATTTTTTTACTTTTTAGTGCATTTTTTGTTATAGAATATTTTATTTTTGAAGTCGGGTTTCCATTTTGTCAAAATATGGTTTATTTCTCGCTTTTTAGAGACTTTGAAGTTCTATAACTAGTTTTATTTGTCTAAATATATGGGTAGACCTACTAAACGACTTATAATTTTTAGTGAATTTTTTTATAACACATTTTTTTTTAACCCGTTTTTTTTTTTTTTTTTTTTTAAGAACATTTTTTTATAACAGATTTTCAATTTTATTTACATGCATTTTGTTTTTTTTTTGTAAAAATTTTTTTTTTTGGGGTCGGTTTTTTTTTTGTAAAAAAATTTTTTGAAGTCGGTTTTAAAAAAAATTTTCTTATTTTCCCATTATGAATGAGTATACCCTTTCAAAAAAAAAAAAAAAATTTCGCAGAAATCGGTTATTACATATAAAATGAAGATTTTCCTCGATTTTCCGGGGATCCCCTCATCAGAATGCGATTTGGTGCCAATGGGACCAATGGGAAACCAAACCCTTTAAAACAAAAGAAAAAAATTCAAAATCGGTTCATAAATGTCGGAGTTCTGAGGTGGCACACATAAAAAAAAAAAAATAAAAAATAAAATAAAATAAAAAAAATACAGACGAATTGAGAACCATCCTCCTTTTTTGAAGTTGGGTTAAATACATACGAATTGAGAACCATCCTCCTTTTTTGAAGTCGGGTTAAAAAGGCTTCAGATCCACCATCTAGTTTCTTTGAAAAATTCTTCAACGTTTTACATAGGTCTTATACACAGACTTTTATTCTTCTTTTCTATTCTTCTTTCAATTTAAATGCAAATAATATATGATGTTAAAAATATCTTTTGTATCTTTACATTCCAAATTTCAACTTATAGGCCTTATAATTTATGGTATTTTCTTGACCGGATACCGGACATCGGTTGGACGAGAAAACTATATACTCAGTAATATTATAATATGATATTAATAATATCTAATATTAATTGAAATACGATATAAATATACCGGTTGTTTAGTTTACATCTTTGCATAGTAGATCTCCCACGAGTATGAGAGAGTACATATGTATACATTAAGCAATGTGTATGAGAAGGAGGTCTTATAAGTTTGATAAACAAGCATATTTTTCAAAATAGTGAATAATATTCATAACGAGTATGAGAGAGTACATATGTATACATTAAGCAATGTGTATGAGAAGGAGGTCTTATTGGTTTGTTTCTTACTTAAAGTTAAACTGTTGTGTGTTGTATGTATAATAATAACAAAACAAACCTATAAGACCTCCTTCTCATACACATTGCTTAATGTATACATATGTACTCTCTCATACTCGTGGGAGATCTGCTATGCGAAGATGTAAACTAAACAACCGGTATAGTTTATAAAATTATGTTGTCACAACATTAGGAGAGAATGAAAGTAGACAATGGTCCGGAAATACTTAGGGGAGATCCACACTATAGTGCCGGTTCGACCTCAGTGTGGTAAAATAGTATCAAGTAAGAAACAATGTGTGCATTCATACTATCCGTAACAGTCAAGTTACCAGTCCAAGTGGCCGAGCGGTCTAAAGCGTTATGTCTGCGCAGTAGGTCTACTTGGAAACTGAGGTTATGGGTTCGAATCCCGACATCGGCAATTTGTCAATTATTAAGACGGGGCGGTTAATTGACTAAACTGTCGGCGTATGGACAAGAACGAAGTAACCGGCTATACTTTAGAAGATTTTCTGCAGTTTCCTTCACGAACTCCAGATGAATATCGGCATAGTTACTATCATAGTCGGCTGCTGCCGCATATCCTACCAATCCTAGTCTATACACAAAAATCCCTTCTACTCCACTCACATCCTCACATCCTTAGGCATCACAATGGACCTTATGGTCGAAGTGTAGCCCATCCAGGGCAGACTCTACAATCTATCTATCTATCTAACAGTCAAGTTCCGTTCGAATCGAAAATGATAATATCAATATAATCGATCGGACCGAGAACGAACCGTGATCGATATTATAGTGTGGATCCACCCGTAGTTTTCAAAATATTTCACAGGGAAATACAAGGCGGATGATTCCTTTTTGCTCAAATATAAGTGCATTCGTCATGAGAATTCATACATCAATTTCATTTGTACATCATGAGAACTATTTATCATATTTTGATGAATATCATTTACTAAAATTATATACTTTTAAATCTACTACCCTTCTTCCCCTCCCCACATTTCAAATCTTGTAACAATCTAAGACAATATATCAAGAAATTGAATATACCTAAAAAAGACTTATTCTATTCAACAGAAAACCTTACATATCGTAAATAAAGGTATATTGGATCATTTTTTATGATCACGGGATAGATATTACAAATTGCACTTTTACAATTAGTAAAATCTTTAAGAATGTTAGGGAGATACCATCGGAGGAAATTTGACCAGTAATGTTGAATTAAATAACAAATAATATGAAAAAAATTTAACTAAATTTTTGGCAGTGATAGTACTATGGACCACAAAAGCTGATGTTATTTGTTTAAAAGCATCATTTTATAGTCAATTTGTGCCTTATTTATTTGGTTTTCGAAAAAAATTTTCGAATTAAAGTTGTTACTATATTTATAATGAATAATTTTTATTCGAAAATTTTTTTCGAAAACCGATTGAATAAGGCACAAATCAACTATAAAATGATGCTATTAAGAAAATGACATCAGCTTTTGTGGTCCATAGTATTATCACTGCCAAAAATTAAGTTAAAATTTCTCACTTAAATATTAGTGTAACAAAAAAATGATAAGAAACAAAATTAGAGTAAAACTAAGTACCTACAACTTTACTTCTTATAAACTTTTCGATTTTTCGTATGTTAAGGGAGATATGTCAAATTTTGTGTTTCCCCCTCCCTCTAAACCCCTTCCCCCTTGTTCGATTTTACCCATTAACGAATTTGACCTTTAAAATACCATTAGCATCTGAAATGCCAAATTTTAATTCAATCAGAATAAAACTGTGACCGCTAGAGTCCACAGACACATACACTTATATATATATTTAGTAGGTAAGATCGATGGACATTTGAAGAAATTTTTACGAAATTACATCATCGGTACAAAAACAATAGCTGCATTTAATTTGGAGGGGATTCGCTAATATACTAAAAACAAAAGACAAAAACAGAATCGCAATGTTTCTGTGAAAAACATTTTGTTAAAAAATTACAGATAAAACTAAATACTTGGTGGAACTGGGTCCATATCGACATACAAAGAAAAACATGTAGAGATATGAACATGTAGTGAAACTGTCACCAAATTAGTAACAAGTAACATATCCTGTGACAATATAAGAGTAAAATTAACAGGAACAAATGTGAATGAAGGAAATTTTAACAAGAGCAATTTCAATATAATTTAAAATTTATTATATTTTAAATCTAGTATATTTTAATCTTGTTAATTTTCTATTTATTTTTATTTTTGTCTGTTGATCTCGACTTTATATCTATCTCTAATTGTCAAAGAGTAAAGTACGACTAGCTAATTTATACTGATGATGACTACATTGTAGTCGAAATACGTATTTATAATACAAAAAAACTGATCTAGGTAAAGGGGGCGAATTTGAAATTTTATTTCAAAAACCTAGAGTTCTCACTAATTATCATTCGATAATATAATGTTTATGTAGAGATATGTTATACATAAATTCATTTAGATACAGTATATATCACTTATTAATATTGTAGATAGTTTAATTATGAATATAAAAATGAAATTACGTCCCTGTATTTCAAAAATAAGCGAAAATAAAAATAACATATAATCCAATAATATTTTCATATTATAATATTATGTTCATATAACTAACCTCTTACGATGAAGAAGGTTATTTCAATTCGCACACAATAATAATTTCAAAAAAAAAAAGTTTCCTATTTATTTAAATTAACATACTAATAATAATTAAATGCATATACTTAAATTACATAAATCTATCAGTTTGTTTTTTTTTAAATTACTATTTTTTTAACTAAATTAGTTTAATCGATGTTTTTGCAAACAAACAAAAATACGTAAACGTGGTTTATAATTGAACAAAAAAAAAGGAAAATACGATCAAATTGAGTTTTATTAGTGGTAAGTGCGAAATTTTCTATAAATATTTGAATATTTTTTAAATCTATTATAGAAAGATCAATAATCATAATGTCACTACTTCAGGGATTTTTAACCGTTTGTTAAAAACATGTTTTTAAAAAAAAATTGTGAATGGAATTACATTCTTATTGAAACATCCAGTAATTAATTGATTTTGGTAATAGTTCAAACTGTGTAATAATAATTTTAAAATTAATTTCATATATTTCATGAAATATGTGTGTAATAAAATATATCCTGGTTCAATTTAAGTAAAATTCGATTCGTATGAGTTACGAGGAGTATGCTTATTTTCTCAGGGGAAGAAATTATATTCACCCTTTACAGTCACAGTAAAAAGTATAAAATACAATATGATTAATTTACTTATTACAGCTATACCATTTGAACATATCTAGTATAGCATATATAGTGTTTTAATATTTACGATGGAATTTTAATATATGTTCATTGACAGTTATTATTTAATAGTTTTACCATTAAATATCAATTATAGATTTTTATAAATCGGCAATATATGTTTTTTTGTTTTTAAGTAGTTTATTAAATTCAACTTAATAAGATTTTTGTTTTTGAAAAAAGTTCTTAAGAAAAAAGTGGATTTACGAGTGAACTACCACAAGTTACCTTGGTGACAGGTTTACTCACGTGTAATTTTTCCATATTACTAATATTAAGAATAATAATTATGCCAAATATTGGGTTCCTCTTCACACTTAACACCCAGTCCCCCCATTGATCATCAATAGTTCAACTTTAATAGTTCGCTAATAGTAAATTATTAATGAGATTTACATTGAAGATGCGTACAGACAGATACAGCAATATCATATAGGCTTCAAAAATCATCTTAAGCTTTTGGATATTTGAATCCTATATAGACATACTCGTATATGTGTGTATATATGTGGCAACAATCTTGAGTAAGAGATGGCATTTGCAGAAAGAAAATGGCATTCCGTAACTGCATTCGGTATCATTAGGGTCGCCACAAAACTGGAATATCGAAAAAATTTGAAACTATCAGTAACAGAATGCAGTGTGGAAATATAAAAAGTATCAGAAAATTTTAATAGCAGACTAATTTTATCTGAATAAGTTTGAAAAAAAATTTTTTTTTATATAAATTTTATTTTTTTAATTTTTTTCTCAAAGTAGAAAAATCTTCATAAATTAACCGAGAATTTACCATTCGGTTTAAACAAAAATAAAAAATAAATAGAGTTCTCTAATAATTTCAAGTTTTTTTGGTTTTCCAGTTTGGTCACCACCTTGCTGATACCGTAAAGAAGGTACGAAATGCCTTTCTCTATGAGTGCCGACCATCTGCCCCTCAAGATTGCATGAGGTTTCTATCTAACAAAAACATTAGTACGTTCAGTTCTTAGTTGTAGACAGTTTTCTATTTTGCAACGGTAAAATATCCTATAATATACAGCTTGTTTTTTAAACTACACCCAATCTGGAAACAGTGTATAATGTATCTATCGCTGTCTATATGCAGTTACTATGATATATTGTCTTTGTTACACTTTGTGGAATATTTCATTGTTGAAATGCCGTTAAAATAATACAATCAAATACATACAAAGCATCCAACATGATAATAAAAAGTGTTATGCTATGCACTGTGTTAGATCACTCTTTAGTGGGAGTAACAAAGAACGTTATATCATGGCATACTGTACATAGACCAGAGGTGGGCGCAGACGGCTTGCCGGAGTCGAATGAACTCTCCATGAGCTGGGTGAGAGTAAGTAATAAAGGTATGTTTTGAAGTAAGACGGAACGATGTTTCAATACAGGTTGTCCTACCGATTATTGCCCAATAATTTATTCAATCAATTTAGAATTTGTTTTATAAAATATTTATTGTTTAAAAAATATCTTTTACAATATGGAGAGATACACCAAAAAACATAATAATAATAATAACAATAATGATGATAGCAATAACAATAATTACAACAACAACAACAACTATATGTATTCCCACTTTATGTAAAATTTAAAAATTAGTAACAAACTACCAACCCTCTCCCCCCACCCAGCTTTATCATTGGCATCTTTTTCGTATCCAGTGTCATCAAATTTCCATGACACTATACCCCCTACTAAAAAAAAATAATTAAATCAAGTAAATAATTGTTTATTAGTTCTCCGATATGAATAGTTTAGGCAAATTATTCGGAATTTCCTAAAATGTAAACTAAAGCTAAATCATCAAAAAATTTACAAGCGGTAAATCACGGTATTGTATGTATTGTATACTATGAATAATAGTGACCATAAAAAATAGTTGTTATTATATTTTTTTCAGAAAATGTTTTAATTAAAAAAAGAAAATAATAATAATTGGTAGGTACCCTATATTTACTCTATCTGTCTTACTACCTCTCACTCAGAGCTCAGTGCAGTAAAGGTCTGCCCACCTATGACATAGACACTGATAGATGCACTACACAATGTTGCTATTGGGTCTATTTTAATTTACGTAGTGTATACAACCCATTGTGTAACTCACTCACTCATGTATACAAATTCTATCCCACTTCTAGCCATGCCAAAATGCTGCGATTTTAATATTTAAATATTTTTTTAATTCCTTATAGCAATTATATTAAACGAAATACACAGATAATAAGTATGGCGCCATTGGCGCGAGCAGAATTTGAAATTGATAGTGGAAATTATCGTAACAGTGATAATAATGATTCGCATTTACGAATATCGCGAGATGGTGGTTTTTTTGTCTCGTATATAAAAGCTTGCATTATTGCAATTATAATTGTTGCATGTTTAATGGCTGTTGGATTGTTAACGTACTATTTATCACCTGGTTATAAATTTCTAATTAAAACAGAAGTAAGTTTTGCATACATAATATTATTCAGCTATACCCTGCTTTAATCCCTACTATTATACAATTGTAAATGTCTGCTTATTCGTTTGTTTGTTTGTTCAAGAATCGCGCGAAAGCTTTTTTGTTGAAAACTTTTTCTGTTTAAAAGCTTATGATTAGACTGAAAAACTGGTATATATTTTATCTCGCTATACGATAACGGGAACCAGAGATATAATAACAATCTTGACAATAACAATCGGGAACTAGAGATATAATAACAGATATAATATAATAACGGGAACGATTATTAATAATTTTAGCACATTTTTAACAAAAAGCACTGGTCACTTCATTCATTATATGTCGCTTACATTAAATTGACAACACCGTACTTTGTGTACGTCCAAGAAATGCGTGTCACATTTCAGTCAAAGTTCTGATCGGCTGTGAAGAATATTAGCAACAGACATCAAGTTAGAGATCTATTACTCTAACTGATAATGTATTTGCTGCATTAATTATAATTTGCCTACCATAAAGTGACTCTTGTATTTGGAATACTTCAACAATTAAAATACTTTACAACAGAAAATTTTTTTTTAAACTCCAATTGTCGTCAATTCATACCCAAACGATTTGAAAGAAAGCTTAGATGACGAACTGATTCAGATCGCTGAGCTGCGCAAAACAGATGTGGTTGCTTCTATTTACAGCAAAAAGCTGTGTGGAACTACAGTTCTATTAACTTTTAATGGAAAATCAATTAGAATCCCAAATGTTGAAATAGTCTCACACATATAAATGTTTTTTATGATCACCAACTGCAGTGCAGAACCTTTTTGTTCAACATTAAAGTGCATTAAAAATGAGTCATGGAATACGATGGGACAAGTACGTCTGAATAATCTTATCTTTAAATTTGTCCACATTATATCGAGAAAATTTTTTATAAAGATTCTGTTTTATTCATATCCTAAACTTTAGGGCCTAAAGCAAAGAAAAATGCACCTAGTTACCATTTGCTACAGGGCCCGCGCTGACTTAATCTTGCACTGGCCATGGCTTAAGTACGAAAATAACTTTTTTTTTGTACTTTTGAACTTTGCTATTCATTTTAATTAACCATAAGATGTCTTATAGTTGATTTGTATATGAAGTTGGCATAGAACAATATCAATTATATCATTATTGAAACCCATTAGATAAATTCACCCTGCGAATGTTTTTTCAAGTTGACCGATTTTTTACTAATAGTTTTTGCTAATATATTCGACCTATTTATACATACTCAGATATATCTGCCGTATTACCAACCCAATTTAACTATCGGCAGTTTCCCTTAGTTTATCGAGGTTCTCAAACTTTTTATCGTGTAGTTTAATTTGATCGAAATTCAAAATAAAGTGGCTGGAGTGGCTGCTTATCTGAAAAATCGGTTATTTACTAAAGTATTGGTAATAACTATTATAACATATATCTAATCCTATAATTAGGATATGGATAAATTGATTGGGCAAAGCTCAGATGATATATAATATATACACATAAATTTATTTCACCCCCCGGGTAGGGAGCATAGGGTTAACTATACTGCGCCATCGAACTCTGTTTTCTGCTGATACTTTTAGTTGATTCCATGAGTTTTTATTTCTGTGGCCAATGAGCGCTTCCAAGTTGTTACAGGCCGACCTCTTTTTCTAGCACTTTCTGGGTTCCATTCGCTCGCCACTGTTGATATGTTGTTATTGTGCCTAAGTGAGTGCCCTAAACCAACTCCACTTACGCTTTCTGATTATAACCTCCACCGAATTCATACGAGTGGAATTCCAAAGAACTTTGTTTGAAATGGTTTTAGGCCAGAATGTTTGAAAATGTAACGAAGGCAACAATTTACATATGACTGGATCTTATTAGTCAACGATTTCGTAACTAGCCACGACTCGGAGGCATATAACAGAATTGAGAGTACGTTAGTTTTAAAAATTCAGATCTTGGTTGTACTCTTCAGTTGTGAGTTGTTCCAGATGTTTTTCAACATAGCAAACCCTTAGCCTTGTTGATTCTGTTGACATCGTTATGACTACCTACAGTGGTGGTTATAATCGATCCAAGATAGTTGAAGCTGATGGTTTGCTCAATGGGTTTGTGATCCACTGTAAGACAAGTCTGATTGTTCGGAACCATAATAAGCATAATAAATTTTTTTTGACCATCTCCACTCCGGGACAGTCTTTGGAAGAAAATGATCTCTCTTATCTCTCTTTGTGAGACGAGATGTACCAAAAAACATACAGCACTTGAGTCAATCCGAGATGCTGATTATAGGAATGTCGTCATTCAAGCATACCAACTGCAGACTGCCATGGAAAATAGCCAGTTTATGGTGTCATTAGTTATACTGAGAAAAGTTTAGGGCGTGAAGTCTCGGGCAAAAACTAGTTTACCCTTGTGCATTTGATTTGTACGTCGGAGCCCCACTATGTGAAAGCTAGAGCTACGCCCGTGCTATTTATTCAATCAATTATATTTTTAATTGTGTATATTTTCCAAACCATATTAATTTATACCATTGATGGTTACCACTTAGCATATAATTTGGTGTTGGGATAATGTTATTTAATTCTAGAAATTTTCGTTTTGTAGGCAGCTATTGAAGAAGATGTAGATTTAGCAATATTAGATTTAGATTCACATCATTCATTACAAGATGACAAATTATTTAGATTATCAAATAAATTAATTCCACAACATTATCGAATAAAATTTCATCCAATTTTTGATGAAGATCCCAAAAATAATTTTACATTTAGCGGTGATGTAAAAATTACAATTTTAGTAAAAGAGTCAAATATTAATGTTATTGAGTTTCATTCTGAAGGTTTAGATATAAAACAGGATGGAGTTAAAGTTGCTTTGCTTATACGACAATCGGCTCCATTAACGCCCATTTCACAAACTAAACTTGAAAATAATACGAACAATGAAACTGATACTAAATTTGATGATGGTGATGAAATTGATAATGATACTAAAATGGAGAATAATGAAATTACAACAGAAAAAAAATTTACCAACGAAACAATAACCACGGAAAATGCAGATGGAGTCAATTCAACAGTTGAAAACAGTTCATCTAGGCAAGCATCAAATAGCAATAAGGAATTCGATTTAATATTTGCTTCGTCGACGACTGTTAAAATTGTCCAACAAGAGTATCAAGCAGAGTCTCAAAAATATATTCTACATTTAGGAACTCCATTACAAAATGGTCGAAATTATACAATTTTTATACCATTTAGTGGGCAATTTGGTGACACATTAGATGGTTTTTATCATGTTTCATTGGAAGATGAAGATGGTAACACAAAGTAAGTGTTATATTTTATTATTAGCGAATGATTTAGGAAAATAATTGTTATAATTATTTAATATTTATAGAAATTTCTTGTTGAATAAATCTAATCGACGGTAGTCCGGCCTTTTTCAGAACATTTAAAGAACGTTTGTATAGTTAGTACTGGAAAATAACGCTTCTTATCGAGTTAAAATTTAAATAATTATATTTTTTTAATCAACATTTAATAACAAGTAACCTTATGGGAACATAAATTTCACCGTAGATAATAATAAAATTTGACGGTGAAGTATTTTTGAAATATTGCGGTTGCTTTGCGCATGCTCAATAGCTCTACTGATCAAATCATCAAAGTATGCGATTAAACTGTTTTTTAAACCATTTTATTAAATTTATTTTGCATTAATATTATCAAAGTTTTCTTTTAGAAATTTTAAAATATATAAATGTTTATAAATTGATTTTTTGTAAACTAGCGTCTATTTACCGATTGTTAGTAATAATATTTTGTCTCAAAGATATACGTATAGTCTGGATATATTTTGTCATGGGGATTTTGTGTCTTATAGAGATATTTTGTCCCAGGGATATTTTGTCCTGGAATATTTAGTCGGGGATATTTTGTCTGAGGATCAAAACACCTACTATAAATTCAGCAAAATCCGATTTTTCTGTAATTTAATTAAACTAAGTACGCAAATATTTGTTTATTTATATTGTTTTGAATTACGAAGTATTGGTTTACAATCTGATAATATTAAACACACTTTTTATTTAATTCAAGGTCTCATATTTATTTTTATATTTTGTTCTTTAATTAGATACTATGCAGTTACTCAATTCGAACCAACATTTGCCCGTACAGTATTTCCATGTTTTGATGAACCAAAATTTAAGAGTACATTTGATATTAGTATTGGTCGACGTGAAGATATGGTGTCATTATCGAATACTAATATCAAATTAACAGAACCAATGTAAGTAATTTGTCTTTTAAGTTTTCTCCAGCAATTTATATTTAGAGAGCAATTTGTTTAGAGAGTTTTTGCTAGATATATGCAGTGCATAGGTAATTACTCGACATATTATGGGTCTTTTTATACAAACATAACTGGCTCAGAAAAACCATCTTAACCATTTATTTTCGTAGATTCATGTTTGCTTTAAAAATAAGCGAGATATGAATGATCGAAATTCCCGATTAGACAAAGAGGGTGATAGCCCTCTTGATATGTTATGTGACGTCATATTACACTTTCACCATTTAAAATACACGTAAAACTCCGTTTTTAGTATTTTTGCAAGAAAGAGATAGATAATAATCTATAAAAGCTTATAGCTTCCTTGATATTTGTCGGATTTTAATTTCGTTTTTAAATATTATTACAGTATTAACAGTATTTTCATATTCTGAAAATAAATGTGAAAAAAAATTTTCATGCATATTCCCTATTCTTGTATGTGTTAGAAAACTGTTAAAAATCTACAAAATTGATATTTCTCTATTCAAATATTCAAAAAAGAAATGTTTTTTAATTTTTGATCTATTGATATCATTTACACCATGAATGAGCGGGGGGAATCCCATTCCCATTGTTATTTGCTCGTAGAATTATGACTATACTTACTTGACGCAATCGGCTTAGTGTGGCTCACATTTTTTGTGTGATTGTGGTGTGATTATTAAGAACTGCTATCGGACTTGGATAGGAACTATGCCGATATTCAGCTGGAGTTCGTGAAGGAAACTGCAAGAAACCTTCACAAGCATAGCCGGTTATTTCGTTCTTGTCCATACGCCGACAGTTTAGTCAATAAACCGCCCTTAATAATTGACAAACTGTCGATATCGGGATTCAAACTCGTAACCTTCCAATTCCAAGTAGACATAACACCTCAGACATACGCCTTAGACAGCTCGGCTACTTAGACGGTCACTCAAGGCTAGAAACAATAAGAAAGAATAAGACGAAATAATAAGGCTAGAAAAAAGGCTAGCTACGCCCTTGATTTCATTTCCCAGTGGCAAGTGTTCCAAAATAAAGAACTAATTATAATTCTCAATGATTACCAATAAAATAATTATTTGTTATCTCTTACCAGGGCTGAAAATCCAACTTATATGTGGGATCATTATGAAACAACTCCAATAATGTCCACATATTTGGTGGCATTTGCTGTTGGGGACTTTATAACTCATAATTTCCCACCAAAATCAAAACACGATGTAACGATTACTGTATGGGCCGAACGAAGTATTCTACCACCAGAGAAATCATATATAGATTATATTGTTACACCTATTTTCGATTATTATATGGATTTGTTTGATGCCGATTATCCATTTAAAAAATTGGATATACTTATGTGTTCTATAGCTGGTGGAGGAATGGAAAATTGGGGCTTGATAACATTAAGGTAACAAATTACTTTGGTATATCATATCAAGCAAGAAGTGTTTGGGTAAGTCAGTAAGCTTCCCAAAACAAGTCTTAATTTGAGCGATGCCATCTTCAATAATTCTACAAATCTGATCACAAGTTTGTAAGCTGGCAGTGTCGGACTGGTCATAGAATCAGGGTGGCGTTTGCAACCCGAGTCCTTTCTTGTGTGGGTCCCAAGGCTGGCTAGGTACACGCAAAAAGTTCATACACGGAGAAGAAGGGAGGAGGAAGAGCAGGACTAGATCTACGAGGATGGTTTAGATCAAATAGCCACGTACACTTTTGTTTGTCTCGAAGAGATTTGGATGCCTGTTGAAGCTGCATACCTTGTGCATGTGGACTTTTGTGTAATCCTCACAATCTTGTTTACTCAAGTAACTTGCGAGAGATGATTTTCCGCACTGAAACGCATTAAGGCGCAGCTTGCTTCTCTTCTAAGGCAAGAACTGTTTAACTCGTTGATTATCCTAAACATACAATCGGTTTTTATCAAGGATAAGGATGATAGCAGGTTTTACGAAGGATTTATTGGCAATCTATCTTAAATTATTCCTCATATAAAAAAAATGTTGTTTGACTAGCTTCAGGTATAACTAATTGGAAATTTGTACCTAAAAATGTACGTCTTTGAAACTAAAAACTTCCAAAAACTCTTGTCTATTTGATTATTATTATTACCATTTAGTTTGTTAGTTGTTTGATAATTGATGGTATTATCTACTCTGCTCCTAAGAAGGTGGTGAGCCCTTAGTCATAATGGCACCCGGGCCCCACGGCTCTCTTAGGCTCAGTCCCACGCTGTAAGTTGGTTTTGATGGCTCCACATGTTGCAATTCTTACTTCACCTAAGTAGAAAGATACGCGACGAAGAAATTCGATTTCAATTTAACGTAAGGAAATTTAAAAAGGCGCTTGCATTTTCCTGATAGATATTCGATTAAGATAATCATTAAAACAATAAAGTGTTCATTACTAAAGATTATTTCTCTCGCGATATACTGTTTGAAAATCTGAAATCCTTGTTAATTTAATTTATCAAAATTGATGTATTTAGCGATGATCTGCTGCTTGTCAATGATAGTACAACAACTCAAAAAATATTGGAACCAACATTCGTAGTACTTTCACATGAAATAGTCCATCAATGGATTGGAAATTTAGTTTCAATAGAATGGTGGGCTGATACATGGTTAAAAGAAGGATTAGCTTCATACTTCGAAATGTATGCTATGAATGAAGTAAGTACTCTTTTAATATGTATCTATGAATGATAATATTTATCGAAAATAAAATATATTCAATGTTATCTAATATTTTGAAAGCATCCCCAGAACTCATAAACTTAATTTACTTTATTTACATATATTTAATTGTTTTTATAAACTTTTGTGTCGATTCATTCATTATTTTGACGTCGTCATTTTGATACGAAAAATCATACACGTCTTGGCTGGAAATCGAACCCAAGACCTCTGGACTTCTGGACCAGTGCTCTACCAACTGAGCTACTCAGATATGCTATGCTATTTATTACTTGTTTTCGTTTTTAGTTTCACTTGTTTTGTTTATTTTCAGTAGGTTAGGTTAGGTTGTAGCGGCTATCCTGGACGGGACACACTTAGACCACAAGGTCCATTGTGATACCTAGGAATGTGAGTGGAGGACAAAGAATTTGTATGTAGACTAGGAATTGGCAGGTTGTGCGGCTGCAGTCGACTTTGATAGGAACTATGCCGATATTCATCTGGAATTCGTGAAGGAAACTGCAGAAAACCTTCACAAGCTTAGCCGGTTACTGTGTTCTTGTCCACACGCCGACAGTTTAGTCAATTAACCGCCCTTTTTTCTTTCTTTTTTTAATAATTGACAAACTACGGATGTCAGGATTCGAACCCATAACCTCTAAGTAGAGCGCCTTAACAAGCGCGGCTATTTGGCCGGTTAACTCAGTTGTTATATTCACTTGTTTTGTTTATTTTCAGTATCTATCTACAAAAATTTTGGTAATAGGTGTTATGTTTTGACTCATTATTGAGATATCGTTTTTCGCTGTCAGTGAAAAATTTTCTTATTATAACATATCCTTTTTTCTAAATTCACGACAGATCATCGAATAAAAAATTTCAATATTTGTTAAAAATTTAATTATGTGCAGTGAACTATAAATATTTTGAGCAATATTTAATTAAATCAAATCAAGTAACTTATCTCATTTAAACGTATGAATACATACAATCACTACAGGATATTTCAATCTTTATTTAAATTCCTATTAAATCAGTAGGTAGGTATTAAAGACATTAGTAAACTAAGTCAGATTTATTCTTGAATTTAAAATGAAAACATCAGAATAAATTTGTACATACTTTGATTTTGCTTTTAAAATATTCCTTCTTCCTTTTCAATTTGAGTTTAAGTTGGAAATTAATCATAAAAGATTAAAAATCAGAGACTCCTAAAAATGAGATTGCAATTTATGAAAAAGAGCCTCTTGTGTATCCTTAATGAACCTAAAGGTGTAAACCTTCGCGTTTACACCGGAGTTAATAACACGTGTTTCTAATATTTGTTGATTTAAAAAACAGTCCTAAATTTGTTGGTAACATTTGATGTTAGCAACAAAAATCCCTTGTTAATAACACAAATTTTGTTACCCACCAAGAGTCGGTAACATTCTTTGATCTTCCCAGAATGTTGACAACATTTGTTATTAACAAATGTTACTGCACATTTTGGATGTTGGTAACATTCCTCCCTCCACGCCGCGCTCCGCAACAGGTCCTGTCATTTCAGTTGAGCTAGGCGAGTAGACTAGTTTGTTTTTATATTTTGAATACAAACAGTATTTGATCTAGTTGTTTGTGTTTACTGTACTGCGCTCACAAATCACTAGGGAAAATTTACAAACTCAAACAGAGTGGAGTAGGGAACTGGTATTGAAACTCATTGATCTATTTCAAGTATTCAAAATCACAACTGGTCATTCGTAGAAAGTTTTTGAAGCTCCCATCACACTTTAATTCATCCGACAAAGGATCGCCGTTATCATCTTGAAAGTTTTTTAGCTAGTCACTTCCACTATATCTATCTCTTGTCTTCAGAGAAGGATTAACCTAGAATCTTCTAGCTGTCCTCTGGTTCGCCAAAATTACACAAGCAGCAGCAGCAAGAACCATATTAATACGAACTGACTGAGTGCAGTGACAGACGTACAAAGCATAACCTGTGTAGGACTCTTATACAGTGAGACATGAACCTGACTGACTGACTGACTGATTTTTCGTTACAAGTTCATTCTATCACTATATTTTAGTTTCCATATTTTTTCAAAACCGGGCGCTTATATGTAAAATCGATTCTTAAGGAGTAAACTCCAATAATAATCTTTTTTTCGCATGTTACAACAAAATCGCATACGGAAGTATCGATATTGAAATGTAGAATTGAATATATATTTTAGCGTGTTTCATAAACAATTCGTTTCTAATGATTAAATGTTGATTCATTTTTTAGTTAAAACCAGAATGGAAACCATACGATACATTTTTATTAACTAATGTGAATTTTATACTCAGCGTTGAAATAGTAAAAAGTAAAAACCCAGTAAGCGTTGAAATTTTAAGTCCATTAGAAATTACCCAAAGATTCGATGATATTATCTATCAAAAAGGTAACTGATTTATATATTTTATTAGAATTATAATATATTCAATATAGCGTTCCAGTTTTGGACTTAAATATTTTAATTTAACAACTATACAAGTTTTTTGGCAAATACGTAATCATGACTTCTAAGAACCTCAAAAAAACGTATTTACTTTTGCGTAACTTCACAGTTATGGAAAATTATGTATTTGCCGAAAAATTGAATAGCATTTTTTTCGCTGCTAATAGTAATAATTAGCTAATAGTAATAAGCAAATCCATACTTTGGATATCTGTCATATATGTAATACTCACACGCTTTGAGCGGTCACGCTTATAAGCACAAATTATTGGTGTTCATGTTGGCCTACGAACGCTTAGAATCGATCAGAAAATATCGTTCGTTTTGGACGTTGTGAGCGTTAGTTTGTATCAACATGGCGACGTTTTATTTCGTCGGAAGTAACAGAAATAATGTTTTACCAGATACTGAATCATTTAAATCGATCGAAAATAATCTGGGTAAATAGTTAGCCATTTTTACTGATTTGTCAACGATTTTAATTTTAAGTACTTGAATAAATATGACAAAAGTTTGATTAGTTTACGCTCACGTAGCATGCGTTTTGATAAATAGTAAGATTTGGTGCTCACGCTTTTGCTACCCTCCCTCTGTGGAGTAAGCGTCTGTGAGCGCGAGATCTACCTCATGAACTCAGCCGCAAGCGTGGTTTTTTGACACTCACAGCGCCAAGTTGAACGCTGAAAACGACGATTGAGCGCGCTGAAAGCGTGTGAGCGTCCAAGACGAATGCACCCTAAGTGGAAGCTGTTCCAACATTGTGAGACAGATAGTGTCTCGTGTTCTCTATCCTCTGAATACCTAGCAATGAAATATTGTCATTGTAAACATTCTTCTCCTCCAGTTTATGTTCCCACTACCGATATTTTAGAGAATTCTCAAGCATATACAGTATGGACTAGGTGCTCGGAGGAGAGAGAGAAAAATATAGTCGGCACCCTAATGTTGGGACATTCTTTCCTATAGGAGTACTACATATATGGTATCTGTAAACAATTGATAAATTTTAATCTTTCAACAGGTGCATGTTTATATCGGATGCTAAATAATACATTAACTGAACCAGTATTTTTAAATGGAATTCGACATTATTTAAAAGCTAGGTAAATTTTAGTGAAACATAGTGTTCTTGAGATAATTATTCTTGACAAAACTATATTTTAAATTCCCCAAATCCTAGAACATTTGTTTGTATTTTATAAATACGTATTTCGACTTCAATGTAGTCATCATCAGTATTACCTGAATATCAAGGTTAGCTTCGATACCCTCACGTTAGTGACAAAAACAACGTCGCATTGTCACAGAAGGATACCGTCAATAAATAGGTGGGGCTCTTCACACACCTAATCCGCTAGTCAGTCAACTCAAATAATCCTCAGGTCAGATCATACCCTCAGTCAAATCGTATAAAAGACAGAACTTGTTTAATATCATTGTGAGACATGCACCAAATTAGCAACAAGAAACATATCTCTGAATCCATATCCCAAAAATAGTTACGATCAGCTAATTCATACTGATGATAGCTGCATTGTAGTCGAAATACGTAATTATAAAATACAAACAAATGTTCTAGGAATTGAGGCAAAATTTGCAATGTAATTTCAAAAAACTTAGAGTTCTCTTTGATTATTTTAATAATCTTTATATTTATATATTTAAAATGTTTCTTAATTTTATAAATTCGAGAAATGATTTCTTAGATTTGTTTATAAGTCTAACTTTGGTAACAGAAGGAACTAAATTGACTGAATGAAGTAAGGCTAGTTACAACAACGACTTTTCGTAACTGCCGGCTTTATTAGTTGCCAGCAGACCTGGCGAGAGAGAGGGGAATGAGGAAATTCCTCCCGGACTCGGTTTTCCAAGAAGAGTTTAGGCTATTTTATTGAGAAGTGATAAAAGTCAAACTTATTTCTAGCCTTGTTTAAATTTTTGCAATATTATGATTTTGATTATCTAACTTTCAATATTTACACGTTAAAGACGTAATGTATTCAATAAATATGAAATTTTTGAAGAGATATTTAGCATTTTTCCACGTTGCTCATGCCAATTGTCTGCAATTTTCTATAATTTTTTTGAGCTTTCTTACAAGTTAAAAGTAATTCTCTATGCAGTCCAGGGAATCGGACATTGTTAGGCAACAGCACTTTATAGCAAAATAACTGGCAATGGCCACTGCTAGCAATAGTTTGTAAACTCCAAAATTACTATTTCAAACAAATATTACATTATGTTCATTATCAGTACATTTTGATATATTTTCTAAGATATTTTAAATTTTAACATTTGATTAATAAAATTGCTATTTACCTGAATTTTTTTATGTCAACGGACTTCTTAGTTCAATCTTAGTCTAAACTAAGAAAAAATCTTAGATACATTGATAGATATATCTTGGGGTCTAAAAAGTATTGCACTTCGACCTTATGGTCCATTGTGCTCCCCATTCTACCTCAGTCTGCCGAGATTCACTTCTCCCATATGTTGGCAATGGCCAGGAGCTTGATTATCAGGTCTTCTAGAAGGTTCTAGAAGATCTTGTATCTGCTGTAACCCATAGGTTCGCAGTCAAAGATAATGTGGCTGGATCTGGGGATAATACCCGGTAATGAATCCGGTAACCTTCCACAGTTGTATCCTATTCAGCTTCAGTGCATCGATAGATAGCTTCTTGGTTGCATTCCGAAGCAGTATTTTCCCTAGCTATTGCTGCGGTACATTTTTCCAGTGATCACAGTGTTTAGCATTTCTCCACTCGTTGATCACCTGTTTACATGCAGTCCTTGGAATTTCTAAAATAGGCTCTGAGCCCATGAAGGGTATTCCGACTCCCTTCTTTGCTAAGGTATCGGCTTTTTCATTTCCTTCGAAACCACATTTTGAAAAAATCTGCATAAAATGATTTAAATCACTTCTTGAATTTATGCCTATCAAAGATCAGTGTGTAAAGATTATAATTGAAAATAGATCATATAAAACGGGTACAGAAAATGATTTATGGGAAAGTTTGAATATTGCTGCCAGAGATGCAAATGTAACTTTATTACATGATATGGATGTTCAAACATTTATGGATACATGGATTCATAAACCAGGAATACCATTGGTAACAGTGCGTCGAAATTATTCTACAGGAATTGCAACTGTAACACAGGTAAATGTTAAATAATAACTGAGGGATAGTGAAGTACAAGGGGAGGGCATGAATGGGGAAATTGACTTCGAGATGGGTCTTTGCAGGATCGTAGAATTTGCAATAATTATTCCCTGGTGGAAATAATTCTCGTAATACTCTGAATAAAACTCCTGGAAGTTTTGTTTCTCTGAAAAAGTCTGAAAAAATAAAATAAATGTTTTATAAATGATTTAAAGAGAGAAAACAAATAATATTTGGAACTCTGCCAGAAGAATTATTCAGACTTTTTCAGAGAACTAATTAGATAGATAGATAGATTGTAGAGGCTGTCCTGGACGGGACACACTTTGACCTTAAGGTGCATTGTGATGCCTAACGATGTAAGTGAAGGACAAGTAATTTTGTGTGCAGACTAAGAATTGGTAGGATGTGCGGCTGCAGCCGACTTTGATTGGAACTATGCCGATACTCATCTGGAGTTCGTGAAGGAAACTGCAGAAAACCTTCCCAAGCATAGCCGGTTACTTCGTTCTTGTCCATACGCCGACAGTTTAGTCAATTAACGGCCCCCTTTTTTTAATAATTGACAAACTGCCGATGTCGGGACTCGAACCCATAACCTCCCAGTTCCAAGTACACACAACACCTTTACATGCCCGGCTACTTGGCTGGGAGAACTAATTTAAAAAATATAAAAGTTTTACAGAGTTAATAATAGTAATTCAGACTTTTTCAGAGAACTAATTATTATATTAAATCTCGCCCCGGCGAGATTCGAACTCACGATCTTCTGTCTGTTAGACAGACGCCTTAACCAACTGAGCCACAGTGCCGATAACACTTTATAATATATACTCGCTCTGGTCGTAAGTGGGGTACCCATCTTGACCCTCAAGGCGGCCTTCGGCCTTGGCACCGCATCACAGAAAATAAAATTGCATGAATTGTAAAAAAGTTTTTGAGGGATGTTTTTCCGATTTTCCGGGGGGTTGCTATGAAAAACCTGAAGTTTTCCGTTTTTTCTCGTCGGTTTCAAGCAATTTTGCATCGAATGCACAAAACCGCATCTTTCTATCATGTCTAGAAGTGCCTTAGAGTCTGTATAGATCAGTCAGTTTCACTTCTAGCTTTATAGTATAGTGGACTATAATGATAATTTATTATTAAAATAGTATATGTTATTTATAAAGTGTTAAAAATACATCGGCACTATGGCTCAGTTGGTTAAGGCGTCTGTCTAATAGACAGAAGATTGTGAGCTCGAATATTGCCGGGGCGAGTTGTTATATTTAATTTAATAATTAGTTCTCTGAAAAAGTCTGAATTACTATTATTACTCTGTAAAACCCTAATATTTTTAAATTCGTTCTCTGGAAAAGTCTGAATAACTCTGAAAAACTTTTATTTTTTATAATTACTTCTCTGAAAATGTCTGAATAACTCTTCCTGAATCCCAAATATTATTTGTGTTCTCTCTTTAAATCATTTATAAAACATTTATTTAATTTTTTCAGACTTTTTCTGAGAAACAAAACTTTCAGAAGTTTTATTCAGAGTTTTATAAGAATTATTCTTAATTATTCTCAGTTTTTGAAGAGAATTATTTCCACCAGGGAAAAAAGCACACCAAAGAGCCAATTACCCCAGTCGTGCCTTGCTCTTGATAAATTGACTTTTTGACATGCCATTCAATAAGGGCTTTCATTATTTCTTATATTTCAGCGAAGATATTTATTAAACAATGAAACAGATGACACACTCTGGTATATTCCACTCACATACATAACAGATACACAATCATTTGACAACCAAAATCGTGAATTATTGAAAAATAAAAGATCTATGCAAATATATAATGGCAATTTTAAAACAGAAAATAATACTAAATGGGTTTTATTCAATCCTTTATTGTTGGGTATGTTAACATTTGATGGCCATAATTAAGTTTCAATCTATTCATAATTGCACCAAAGGGATTTTTATGCATTTTGATCGGCTTAACACTATTTTCGTAGGTTTATGGCTGTAAAATGAGACGATCAATTGTTAATAATATTTATAAACAAATTAAAAAATGAAATGTTTTCGGCATACACAAATTTTTTCTGGTACTTTGACTTATTTTAAGCAAAAACTCTTGCGATTTTTCATTATACTTTACATAGGATCTGTGGGATCTGCTACAAAGCAAAGTATACAAGATGTTTCTTCGATAGATATTCAAAGATTAGATATTTATACCGATATTCATCTGGAGTTCGTGAAGGAAACTGCAGAAAACCTTCATAAGCATAGCCGGTTACTTCGTTCTTGTCCATACGCCGACAGTTTAAACTGCCGGTATTTGGATTCGAACTCATAACCTCCCATTTCCAAGTAGACACAACGCCCTTAAAAGCGCGGCTACTTGGCTGGTTAGGTATCCAAATATTTAAGATATAAATCTAAGATTTAGAATCGAGTACATTATAAAGCTATAAAGTAACTTCAAGCTCGTGAATGGGCAAAATCATATCGTACTTCCTCAGGGGAGAAAATATGCATCTTTAAAACCGCAAGAGAAAAAAATTTAAACACAGAAAATTTCCCCTTTTTTTTAAAAACTTTTGTTTGAAACTTTTTTGCATAAACTCAGTATACACTGGGTATTTAAGCAATTAACTCAGATAGTAATATATAACAATATTCATAATATTTAAATTTTTTATTTGGCACAGGTTTATATCGTGTCAATTATGATTTGGAAAATTGGAAATTATTAAAAACAGCCATTTTGGATACACCAGAAGAATTTCCTCCACCTGTAAAATATCAACTAATGGATGATTCATTTGGTATGGCGCAATTAGGTTTAATAGACTACACACTTGCATTAAATCTTTCCACGGCTATAGTAATGAATGACGAAGAGTATTCACCATGGTATGTTTGGTTTGAAAACATTAATGTTCTCGACAGATTACTGTCTTACAGCATAACCTATGGATTACTCCAGGTAATAAACAGAATTGATAAACTTCATTCGTCATGGTTATTTACGTTGTTCTTTTTTAGGAATATATTATTGCAATGGTGGGTCATAGATATTCCAAACCTAAACAGAATCCAACAGCTGAAGATATACATTTACAGGATTTATTTACCCAATTAGCTTGCAAATATGAATACACACCATGTATTAGTTGGGCTTTAAAGGAATTTGGAAAGTTACAGGGGCTACCAGAAAACTCCACAAATCCGTATGTGTTTAACGGTTTTGAAGGTCACAAACCAGCATTTGCACTAAGACATTAGAAAATGAGACTTAGAGGGTTGGGAAATACTAAGTTTGAAACATCTCTGTTTATGTTACCAAAATGAAAAATGAATTTTAGTAGAATGTTTCTTCACATCATATTTCCTGTTAATCTATAATATTTACAGAAATATTTATCATTTTAATCCTATAATATATACTGCTCTTTGTGTAATTGACTGACTCACTCACTCACTCACGTAGACAAATTCTAACCCACTTCCAGACATACTAGAAAGATGCGGTTTTTGTATTTGACGCGGAATAACTTCAAACTTACGGGAAAAATCGGTAAACTTTAATTTCCCCAACACAAAGCTCCTGAATATGGGAATTGTTTTTGTGCCGATGATCAAATGTCCATCGATCCTACCTACTAGATGTTAAAAATGACCATCGTTAAAATTTTTATATATGCATACAGTAGAGTCTCATTAATCCAGCACTATTAAAAACTAGAGGATGCCGGATCATTGGAATGTTTGGATTACTGGATTGTATAGAAAAATTCATAATAAATAAAATTAAAATAAATAAATGCGCGGAGCGGGAGCGGTGAGGGAGGCACAGGCGTAGGGTATCCTACGCCCGTGCCTCCCTCACCGCTAGGGTACCCTCTACGCCCGTGCCTCCCTCACCGCTCCCACTCCCGCTCCGCGCATTTATTTATTTTAATTTTATTTATTATGAATTTTCAAAATTTTTTCAAAAGCATTTCTAATAGAGAATCAATGTTTAATAAATAAATAAAATATTAACTATAAAACTATACAGTACACCAATACAATACACATACATACAAACATCTGGATAGTGTATAGGTATACTGTATGCGTATGGTTGTTTGCATTAAAGAGTGGGGATTTTGTGATGCACATATTAAAGTTAAGAATTCAATGAACATATTTAACCCACTCCCATTACATGTGTACTGACTGACTTGACACAGTAACCACACGGCCAGCCAGTAATAAATAATATTTAACATTGATTCTCTATTGGAAAAGCTTTCCAACACACACGGTATATATATATATGTCTGTTATGCTCATATGTTAAGCTCATATGCGGTTATTTGGTCGTTACCAAAACGTTTGTCTGTCTGTCTGTCTGCCTACCTGTCTGTCTGTCTACTTGTCTGTCTATCTTAGCTAATCTCCGAAATAGTTGAACCGATTTTGACAGTACTTTAATTGGTAGGTGAAGGACTTTTCAGAGAGTAATTTAGGTTACATTTTATCACGGAAATATTTAGATTTCCTGCGTAAAAATTAAAAAACTTTAGAAATTAGGGGTTATGCAGATGAGTATGCAACGTGCAGCTTGAAATAATTTTCTTCATTATTATTTTAGTTCATGATGATGTATATATTTCATTTAATCTCTAAATACATATATATATATATATATATATATATATATATATATATATATATATATATATATATATATATATATATATATATATGTAAATACATATACATATATATATATATATGTATATGTATATATATATATATATATATATAAATATATATAAATAAATAAATATATATATATAGCCCAAAAGGGAGGGGGTGGCGTTATAGGTGGTGAGTGTTTGTATGTGAGCTTATTTTAAGTTAGAGACATAAATATTGGTATTTAGAGACTATGAATTATATATAAATAAATACGTGTATCATCGTTTTATTAGCGAAAATTTGCTTGACCAGGTAGAAATATGATGTTACTCGTATATACTTATAATTATACTGAGTAATATAAGGTCTATACAATAACAATTTTCAAGGGCGAAGCAGTGGGGCGGGTTATGATAGTAACTATATCAATAAACTAGAAACCATGTTTATATTTAACTTTTTTGTAGAATTGAGTCAAACATACGAGAACACGTTTATTGTACAGCTATTGCTCAAGGTGGAAAATTTGAATGGGATTTATTATGGCGCCGGTCGCATATTGTTCGAAATGATCCTCATGAACACCACGCCATTTTATTGGGCTTAACATGTTCCACTTCAAAATGGCTCCTACGAAGGTAAATTTTTTTAATATTTCTCAATCTGACAAATCAAAAACCTCACCTATAAAAGTTAATGCGTATCACTCTTTGATTTGTATAAATAACATCTCTTTGCTTGAAGATTAATATTCTGAAAATATAATTTTTAATTTCACATAAATGAAAATAATGGCTAGCATTTTCGGCATGATGAAGGTAACTGGGATTATGAATGTATTCGTTTTGGGCGTTTACACGTTTTCAGCGCCATCAACCGTTGTTTTTAGTGTTCAACTTGACGCTGTGGACTAAATCCCAAAACTAATTACATGTTTCTATTACATGAAAAACAGGTAAACTGTTTTCATCCGCCATTTCAAACATTGCTCTCAACTTACGCTCACATGTACTAGTATTGCCTAAAACGAACGACATTAGCAAGAGTAGAATAACCGTTCATAAGCCAACATGAACGCTAATTGTGAATGCTCCATTTATAGCACTTTCCTACACACAGCGTGCTCTGTTGTGTGCACAGTGTGTCACATCGTTGCTGTGTGTGTTTAAATGGAAAGCAGCCACTATTAGTACTTCTTGAGAAGTAGCGCGCTCTATGGACAAAAATCTATACTTCCTGATTTGTCCCTCAAATTGCAGTCATTTTTTTAATACCACGTTCGGATTCCTTAATATATAGAAGCTAATAACCATTGAGGAACTCAAGAATATCCGAGTGGAAATTTCACTAGAATCAAAAATTCTAAAGAACGTTGATAATGCCCTTATAATGATAATGCCCAATGTGAAATATTTGGAAAGATATAGGTTGCTTTCCATTTAATACACAGCAACGGAGTGTGACACAGTGTGTGTTCCATTAACAAGTTCGTTTTACAGCGTGTGCACACAGACACAAGAAAAAATTGTGTGTAGTGAAAAATGTTTATAAACACCATCTGTAAATCATGTGAAGAATTAAATTACGTTCCGTTTATCGCACTTTCTCACACAGCGTGCTTTGCTGTGTGCACACAGTGTGTCACACACTCATTGGCTGTGTGCTTAAATGTAAAGCAACCATAAGCTTCTAGCAGTTTTTAAGTTACAAGATTTTTCATCAATATATCTGTCTGCTCAAATAGTAGTGAAAACCCCCTGTACTTATTTATGACAAAATCAACAAAAACTTGACTCCTGATCTCTCTAATTTTTTTGAGCTTCATAATAAAGATCATAAGCGGATTTCGCTGCAATATTTGTAATTAAACGAAATGATTTTTAATATAATTTTTATTTTAGATATTTAGCTTATATTTTCTTAGAAAATATTGTCACTTTAAGTTTCGTTTTACCAATTGTGAATAACTATCGATCACGAGTTGCTATCGATGTATTATTTGAGTTTGTGATTAACAATTTTGAAAAAGTTATCGAATTTGTAAAAGGAAATGTATTTGTTCTGAACAATTTATTAAAAATTTTACTATGGCAATTAAGTACACAAGATCAGTTAGATCAAGTAAGTGGTTCATAAGGTGGCTTTATACAGAAGAGGTGTATTTACTATTTACTGATTTATAGACAGACTAAAAACGTAGCTTATATAGGTATAGATTTTTATACCCGGTATATGATATATACCAGGGTGTATAAAGTTTAGTCCGAATTTTGTAACGGTTGAAAATATTGATCGTAGAAAAATATTTTTGATATAGGTGTTCATCGAATGACCTAATTAGTTCATTTCCGCATGTTCGCCTGTCTGTCCTTCAACACGATAACTCAAAAACGAAAAGAGACAGAGAGCTGAAGCTGTTTGTGTGTGATTTCTAGAGTTATAAGTAAGGTCAAGTTCGTGAATGGGCAAAACTAACCATCTTTGCAACCGTAAGAGATAGAACAAAAATTTAAAGACCAAAAATGTTTCTTTTTTAAAAAATAAACAACTTTTGTTTGAAACTTTTTATCGGTCAGTTCGAGTAGCATTTGAAAAAATTTTTACAAAATTCCTTCTTCGGTACAAAACCAATAGCTACATTTTCTTCGAAAATTCGGTAAAACGTAACGTGAATACCGTTTGGTATAAAGCCACCTTATCACAAATCATGTATCACAAATCTTAAATTTCAATATTATATATATTTATTTTTCAGTTATCAAGTTTATTTTATAATCACAAAACTATTTTATATCCGTATGCGTTGACTGTTAAAGAAGCAATTGAACGAACTAAATATTCAATACAATGGTCAAAAATGTATGCACCAAAAGTGGAACACTGGTTACAAAAATTTTTGAACAAAAAATATTAATAATAAAATACTTAAATTTTTCACAGCAATTCCTGTTATTTTATATTATTTATTTTGTATTTTTTAATAAAAAGTTAGCAAATTATATTTATACAAAAATAATGTCTCCATTTTTTATTTAAAAAAGAATTCTATTTTAGTAGGGATAGGTACAATGCCTTTTTGAACATATTTAAAATGGAAATAGTTAAGTCCTCTTTCAAATACTAAATGTAAATGGTTTATAGGAATTTATTTATAATCAAGAATAGAAAATATATATTTACAGCACATTACAAAATGTAGAATGGTTTTCTGGAAATTTTCATATTTAGATTTTTTTCATCTTTTAAATTTTTATATAACTATGTAAATGTTGATTTCGAAGTACAAAACTGGGAATTTGCTTTGAGAAACAATTGCTATTCAAATGTATCGTCTACATTGCATACAAGCTTGTTAAGCTTGCACGTTTTCTTTATCAAATTTCACACTTTATAAAAATCATTATATTACCTTTTTTCAGACATGTTTTCGCTTATGATACTTCATAAAAGATTCACACACGTTAATTACAATATCAACCTTAAGAAAAGGATTGGATGCAGTCACGCATGACAAAATATGAACTATTAGCTACGCACTACTGTGAATTAATGAAATTATCTAAACCATTTAATCATTATAAAATGGCTAAATGTTTCATACTTCTATTTTAAATTTAAAATAGAAATGTTTTTTTCAAAATATAAAACGGAAAATACCATTTACATCTTGAATACCTATTTAAAATAGAACTATTTCAAATTTTAAACCATCCCTGTCATTAGTTTTCCTAAACTACGTCACACTAATGTTTTGTGCGATTAACATACACTCCCCTTCATAAAAATTGAACCAGTAAGTAAAAATTGACCTCCACTATTTCATATATGGAGGTCAGTGATACATATTACTAAATATTTGTATAATATTACATACATTAACACTTAAAAGGTTTAAACTGTTGAATTTTAATGATCGGTAGTGTACATTATAATTTTTTTTTCAGTAAATTCTTTTTAACCAACTTCAAAATAGAAAAGGAGATTATAAAATTTGGATGTAAATACAGTTATTATACCTAGAAACAGATTCACAAACTTTGTTGCGTCAAAATTTAATCCTGTAAACAAATTTTTCTGGAACACTTACCACGTCTAGGAACTAAGACAAATTAGTTTGTTTTGAAAATTAGTCATGGTAGATTATTTTATCTAATAAAATAAAAGGTAACTTCATTGAAATATATTTTACTTTTAAAATTCTCACCCAAAACTTCGTATTTAGACCACACCAAAATGCCACTATCGATATAAGCGGACCTTAATTATCCCCTTATTAAGAAAACTAATAAAATGGTGTATTGTTATTTAAAATAATTTATTAATCATCTTTTATATCTACAATCATTTCCTCATTTGATGTTTCTAAATTTTCATTTGTAGTTTTATTTTTCAATTTTTCTAAATGTGGTTTTCCAATACGCCGTAATTTGAAATTTTGTAAAAATTTCAATTCGCCACTCCAATTTCTTAATACTTTCATTTGTTTTGCATCTAATAAATCAGGTATTTCAATTCCACATGTTTCGTATTCTTGGCGTTCACGTTCTTGATTAAAACGTAACATATCTTCACGACTTGCATGTTGACGATTTTTTCGACCGCCTATGGAGTGTTTTAATACAATTTGTTCTAATTCATCATCAAATCGTGCCAAATATGTTTCAATAATTTCTTCAGTTTGTTTAGGCGTGTAAACAATTACATCGGGTAATAAACGTTCTTTAAACCATTGAATTTTCTCACCAATTATATTTGCTTTGATGTTGTGGTCTTTTTTCTTCTTTTGTCGATTTTCTGTCCTAATTAATTTCAATAATTAAGAGACTTTACATTAATTTCTATCAATAAATTACCTTTTCATTTGTTTGGCTAGTGCCATTGTTTTCCGACTATTAGGATGTTTTAACTTTGCAATTGCTGTCGTAACTTTCGGCTAAAATGAAATAAGTAATTATTATTAAATTTAGATTAAATAAATAATTGACTCTACTTACCATTTTGATTTTGTAAGTTTAGTATAAATTTTACAATAAACACGTGGTTTATTTATAGAATGATAGCTATTTTGAATTATTGACAAAATTTGAATTATTGACACTGTTTTAAACAGAGATTCTAAAAATGTTATCTATTTCAAATAGAGTTCAGTTACCAAATTACAATTAAATTGCATATTGGAGTCTTTGATTAAATTCAAATACCAAAAAATCTCATTTAAAAATAAATTAAAATACCTCTTTCTGTTTTAAATTACACAAACGACTATATTTTCCGAAGATATTTGCAATTTTCTAGCAATTTAAAATTAAATAGATGCCGACTACGTAATAACATTACTAACATTTTGACAGCCACTGTATTAAATGTTGCCATATTTAGGTTAGTTTAATTTTTAAGTATATATCAGAATATTTATCAAAATGAATTGTTTACGAAGAGTCGGAATTTTAAAAGCGAAAAAATGTTTTTATTTAACTTATTCAACTTTACCTAAAACCGAGCCATCTTTACATACAAATAAAAGTCAGATTTAATTAACATCTATTTAGGAAATTTAACCTAATATTACGTTTTATTTCTAGTTGAATATTTACAATCTAACATGTTAAGGCATCCCGATTTCTTTCAATTACATAATCTATTTACTGTGGAAGATTTATTTAATGCTCGAGTTCAATATGGTCATAAAGAGGGTTCGCTGGACGATCGAATGAAGCCTTATGTATTTGGTTCCCGATTAGGTTTGTAAAAGCGTTTAACTTGAAATTGAAAACATTTTAGATATCTTTGTATATGTACTAGTAAAAAAATAAGCCTTTGAAGCCCCTCAGACCGTAATAGCTTAAAATCCTGTAATATGAAATGGGCGATGGACATAACGATATGGCTATTCGGACACACGCGGGTCTCTTGTGTGTTTTCAGCGTGCAGCGTTTAAAGCCATTATAATATATTTTTTAATAATACCAAACATTTATTTATGTATTTAGGCAAATTTAAAGCTTGGATTTTAAATTCTGATCTATATTCATAAGTAACATTTTTTACTTGCAAATTTAATGATAAAGGTTGAAAATTCCGCCCACTCGTAGTTTTTGCTATTCTAAAAACTGATAAATGACTAATTTCTATTAATTTTTAGGGCATATCATTTTTGACCTCGATAAAACAGCTGAACATTTACGAATAGCTTTAAATTTTACCGCACACATTGCGTACAGAGGTGGTGTAATACTTTTTATATCTCGACATCCACAAACAGCAAATTTAGTTGAACATACAGCAAAACAATGTGAAGAATTTGCACATACAAGATTTTGGCGTGGTGGTGTATTTACAAATGCTGATGTTCAATTTGGTGCGGTGACTCGATTACCAGACTTATGTATTTTCTTTAATACATTAAATAATGTATTAGCATCACATATAGCTGTTCGTGATTCAGCTAAAATGGCAATACCGACTGTTGGTATTGTTGATTCAAATTGTAATCCAAATTTAATAACTTATCCAGTACCTGGTAATGATGACAGCCCACAAGCAATTAAATTGTATTGTAAATTATTTTCAACAGCAATTTTAGCTGGTAAAAAAGTTCGAAAAGAACATAATTTAGATTAGTTATTGTTGGTTCGCATTAATTTATATTTAAGTAGACAATAAATATTTTATAAGTTTAATCTGTTTGTTATTATTAAAAAAACTATCAAATTTCTTCCATGACAAATTAGGTATAAGTTAAATTCAATTAGCTGTATTGACTAGTGAGCTTTACAAGTAAATTTATTAATTGATAGATAATAATTATTAACTCACGATGTTAGCAAAAATTTTGTGATTATACTATACATTCCTCACTTAGGGGCTATTTATTATATTAGATTCGAGTATATATTATAGGACGTCGTAAAATATTATATATTACGGTGTTATATGTAAAAATGGCGTCAAAAGTCTTGGAATAGTATGGGTAACAGTAAGCAGCCCTGTTTAACTCCCCTTCTTACTTTGAACGAGTCCGATAATTTGCCTTCGTGGATTATCTGGCACCTGTAGTCTTTGTAAGTTACTTTAATAAAATTGGTTGTTTTAATTGGCACTCCAAACCTGTCTAAAGCTTTCCATATGAATTCTCTCTTGACCCACAAAGGCCAAATATACTGGCGACTGGTATTCTGAGCATTGCTCTATTATTATTCTTTTCCAAGATTATGTATAGCATATTATTAGGATTATAAATTTTTAAGTTTCAATTATTCGCGTTAGGAGTTTTTTAAATTTACTTGTCTTTGTATATATCTTATATATTTTATTTTGAAAAAAACAAAACAAATAGTTTTGTTTTCGCAAATTCTACGGTTTTTTATTTAACCATAAAAAAATATACATTTTTGTTTATATTGAGGAAGACCAACTTCCAGAAGCGGTCACCGGACCGCTTTAGACTAAGATTTGCATATTAAACTGTAACAGACACAATGAATATATAAATGAAAAACACAATATTTTTTCTTAATTTTACTTAGTATATATTTTTTTATTTATTTATATATGTATATACTTGTATACTTATTGTAAAATATACATTATTATTATAGAGATTGTAAAAATACTAAAAAATCTATAAATATAATTGGAGATAAAATAATCGTCATCATATAATATCTATAGTAAAACCTACAGTAAACTTACTATGTGTAAAAAAAGTGTTCGGAGAGAGATTATATAAAATCAAAAGTAACATAAAAAACATGCACATTGCAAAAAAAAAACAGTCTCAAAAAAAATTTCAAATGTAAAAAGGAGTAGTTTACATAATAAAAATTTATAAAATATGAACTATCCCTGACATTTTGAATAATACTTTTTTATTTTAAATTTGTCTTCAAAATACTTTCTATCTTTTTTTTATTTTTGATTATTTGGATATTTTAATATTACGATAACAAAAATTGGTTCAGTTTCCTAATGGGTAAAATAGGTGGGATTTATATTTACATTTTTTCTTTTTTTTTTTTTAACTTATATTTTTTAAAAAATGCCTATGAATACGATGATAATAGAAACACAATGGGTTGTTTAGTGGAAACGACGCGTAATGATTTGCGTCGAATAGATTGTATTGAAATGTCATTTTGACATTATAAAGCTATATAAAAAAAATGTCTTAAAAGAAAGGAGATTCAATGCGCGTCAAATACGCCAAATAAGCCCATTGTTTGATAAATTCATTAAATGATTATCAAATTATAACAGTTATCTGAAAATTATATTTCAATAAATGGAAAAACTACTCTTTTTTTAAAATTGTATATTGCAATGAACAATAATTCTAGAACTTCTAGAACTAAAAATTTAGACAGCTCAAGCACGTCAATTGTGCTTTTAGCAAGAAAAGTTTAATACCCCTCAGTTTAAATAAAAACGACCGAGGATACCGTAAAATTCGAGGAAATCACAATTATAATTTTGATGAATGACTAATTTCGAAAAACATCCAATAAACTTTAAGTTCTAGAAAATTTAATTTTTGCATGAGAGTAAGTCTTGTTACCAAAGGATGCAAAAAATATCTTAAACTGGTTTTACAGTTTAAAATGTTTTTGGATACCTGTATTAGTTTGTAAAATATTTTAATATACAATTTTTTTTAATACAGTGTGTAGACAGTAATTGATATCTTTACGCTGGTCATGCAATTTTTTTTTTTTTGGTTATACTTATGTTCTTTCTCACCGAATGATTTAAGGTAAGGCTTAATTTTAAGTAATTCTTAAACTGATAAATTTTGTATTGCACCGTTCAATAATATGTTCTTAAATAGACAAATTAGTTCTTAATTTTAAATCCCCGATATCGGCTGCTTAAACGGTTCTTAACTTTAACTTTAAGAACTTGTTTGCGCCTGCGCATTAGATAGATATATATATCTTGGGGTCTAAAAAGTATTGCACTTCGACATTATGGTCCATTGTGCTCCCCCTTCTACTTCAGTCTGACGAGATTCGCTTCTCCCATATGTTGGCAATGGCCAGGAGAGCTTGCTTATCAGGTCTTCCTGAAGGTTCATATATTCGGGGTGAGATGCACCGAATATCTTGTATCTGCTGTACCCAGAGGTTCGCAATCAAAGATAAAGTGGCTGGATGTTTCTTCCTCCTCGCCACATAATCTGAACACAATGGACCCGTTATGGAGTCTCATTGTGTGTAATAATAATAATAATCTTTATTCAAAATAAACAATTTACAATTGTAGATACTTCCGCCGGGGATAAGGTTTTAAGAAGGAGTATATTTTGGGAAGTATATCTGTGCCCATTTCAAAAACGGGGTCTGAGATGATTGATGTTCTCACAATCCTTGCATGTCCAACCTGATTTTTTTAAATCCAGTTATTACTGCAATATATTCTATAGGCGCTGGATCTCGCTTTAGCTATTGTTACAATATTAAGTCGAGTCAGGCCTAGTATGATTTCCATGATAGCTTTGAGTGTACTGCTCATGGATCAAGTAATGCACAAACAGCCAGTCTTTGGATCCTGGATAGCTTTGAGCATGCTGTTATTTGATTAAGCTTTAGCCACCACACAAGGAGCAGCATAGGTTATAATTGGCCTAATTACTGTTATGTACAGCCTTTGGATCATTTTCCACATGCTTTCTTGCAAAGCATGAGAGAAGGTTTGCTCTTATTTGTTATGTATTCCAGATGAGGGTTCCATGTTAGTTTAGAGTCTAGCATCACTCCTAAGAATTTGGTTTCCCTTGCGATCTGTAGTCTTTCACCGAATAGGATGGGTGGTTTTATCCACCTTCCTTTTTCGTGTGCATGGAATTGGTGTGGTCTTACCAGGGTTTCCCCCACTTCAGTGGATCACTGCCAGGATCCACAGGATTGGGATTAGACTCTCCAAGAAGGGAAGTTTGTATTCTTCTACCTAGGTGTCTTCTACTCCGTGCTGACTTGCAGAATTAACCATGGAATTGTAAGAGGCATTGTCAAATCCCCTCCCCCCTCAATGTCAAGAAACACGCACAAGGTGGTTTGTTTCTTTGCGAAATCATCTGAACCGTTTTCAAATGGTTCCGAGATTTATTTTCAAAAAGAAGACAGATCTGGTTGTTGGAATGGTTTGCATAAAATAAATTATTAAATGAATAAAATTACTTACACGATAATTGACATTAAGAGAAAGGGGAGGTAAATTAAAAATAAAAATTAGTAATTTTATTCATTTAACGGTTCACCTCCTCAATTCTGTATATTAGGTTGTAGAGGGCTGATTCACAGGATTTTCCCACCTGATACGCGTGCTGGTTGGCATGAAGCGTATTTCTCGACAGTGCCCCTTGAGTTAAATAAAATCTTTAGTAGAAACGATGACAGACTAATTGTTCTAAAGTCCTTTCCCGTGGAGTGGTTGAGCCTCCCCGGTTTTGATAAAAAGGTCACTCTTACTGGCTTCCATACTGTTGGGATATAACCTGTAGCTAGGCTTGCCCTGAATATGTGACGAAGTAGAGTTAAAAGATGCTCTACTACCAGCGGCCTATGGATATCTATATCTATTGAATATATTTTTTCTTCTGACTTACTTTACAAATATCAATATTTAAGCGTAATGCCAGACACTCTATAGCCTTCCTCATCAATGTGGCAATCATCCAGCGCTTTCAAACAAACAACCAAAAAAACTCTCCAGCTTTATTATATTAGTATAGATTACAACTGAAATCAGAGTTCACATTTTATTAAGAATTTAAATATTTTATTTTGGAAGGCAATCCAAGAAAATAAAACCTTATAAGAAAGTCACTAGAATTATAATATGTTTCAATGCGTTGAATCTCAACAAGTATGTCTTAACAAAGTATTACTTATATAATGCCGGTACAACCAACGAAATAATTAAGAAAGTGTTAAATATAAGTATTACTTAGTAAAGTCAAACTTAAATAAAAACGGTGAGAATGGACATTAGTATTACACATTTTTATGTTCTTCGATTTTTGTGTTTATTGTTGATTAGATATGCGCATGCACAATACAACTTATTTTCTTAAATGGCAACCACCACTTTTGACAAATTATTTTTTCATGAATTTTGATGGTTTAACCGACTTTCTATGATCAAAATTGGCGGACTTACAGCTATTTAAGGAAAAACGACAAAATTTGTGCTATTTCGAGTTTCTTAACTGTGATTATGAAAATAATGATTCAAGAAACTTAAAATATTTTTTAAAGTTTATTTTATAAGGTAATATTACACATGATTTATCTTTTAATTTTGCCATTTTTCGTTAAATTACTGTAAATTTAGCTTTACCAATTTTAGATAGAAAGTCGGTTAAATCATCAAAATTCATGAAAAAATTTCAAGAGATTTGAAATATTTTTAAAGTTTATTTTATAGGGTAATATTGCACATGATTAATCTTTTAATTTTACCTTTTTTCGTTCAATTACTGTAAATTTAGCTTTACCAATTTTAGATAAAAAGTCGGTGAACCCATCAAAATTCATTAAAAAATTTCAAGAGACTTGAAATATTTTTAAAGTTTATTTTATAGGGTAATATTGCACATGATGAATCTTTTAATTTTGCCATTTTTTCGTTAAATTACTGTAATTTTAGCTTTACCAATTTTAGATAGAAAGTCGGTTAAACCATCAAAATTCATGAAAAAATATAATTAGTAATCAAAAATAGGGGTTACATTTAAGAAAAATACCAAATATAACATCCAACTCAAAAAAAAATACAAATTGCATGAATGCGCAAATATATTGAATGTTTTCAATTAGCGTTTACATACTGTATAATTATTTTACTTTTTATTAATTGATAGTAATACTAGGCACAGAAAATAAGTACTCTCGTATTCATAGACAATTTACACTATTATAATGTATTACAAAATAATTTTTTTAAATCTTTAGTTTGATCATGCATTCTTAAATCATCTACGTTGAATATTCCATTATCCTGAGATCTATATAAAAACCGCATTGTCTAGAATAAAATTAAAAAGTTTGATCGTCATAACTTAAAATGTCCAAATTATAAAATTAAATGAGATATCATTAATGAGACTATATTATTATCGTTTTAATACATGTGATCATTTTTGTAAATTATTTTTAACTTTTTACACTAAGTTTTATTTCTTTTTTTCCGTACATCTATACCCTAATAAAATAATGACCATCATTATGAAGCGTTTATTTTACTTACAAAAATTGATCACAAAAGCATCTTAATAGATTAATACAAAAAAAAAGTCGTAAGAGTCCGCAAGAATGAAAATCTTTAGAATATTTTATCCGGGGTAAGAATAATTGAACAAATTTCATTCAGTTAATAAAATTAATTTCTATTTCATTTATGCCACGTGCAATGTAATAATTTGAATACATTGCACGCGGCAAAAATACCGGTGCCGTCGACAGCAAAGTCGCTGTTTGTGTAAGATACCTTAGACTATCCTTCTTAACATAGATTTTCATATTTATGAATCTTCATATAAGAAATAGCTAAAGAATTTGATTTATACCGTAAAATAAAAAATTTTTTTATTAATCTTTAAATAAATTTGGTTCAACTTCTTACCACCGATGTTTACTACTTATTTCAGGATACTGCTATATTTTATATATCTTGATAGTAGTACAATCAAGAAAAAATTCGACTGTTCGTTGGAAAATTTAACAAGCTGCTTAATTTGCATAGACCTTCCTTTTAACATTTGTTTAAACACTGGCTCAAAACTCTCATATAATCACGTGCCCACATTTTAAGATATTCAAGGTTGCAAAAATCGGAATCATGTTTAAAGTTACTATAAAACTAGTAGAGCATAAAATTCTCTATATATATTATCTTTGACATGATTTGACGCATAGCAAACGAGATATATGCAAAAAGCTGATTTTCGCAAACTTCCCCTTGAATATCTTAAGACGTGGACACGTGATTACATGAGACTTTTGAAAAATGTTTAGAATGCCAAAAGAAAGATGTATGCAAATTTTCAGCTTATTACCTTTCATTCCGAATTAGATCCTTATTTAATTGGTTTATAGCCTATTATAACATAATATGATGCCAAATTATAAAAAATAACTGCCATTTTTATAATTGTCAATCTCAAAGATATTAATTTTCTAAACATTTCAAGCTATAATAACTTTACGATATTACTTTTGATCAATCATGATGTCAACCTAATTAATATATAACATTGAAACATCAAGTTAGAAAATAAAAACATTAGCATTCAAGTACGTGATTTACGTAAAATAAAAAATTATCAAAAAAAACTAATAATAACCAGACGGTATGTAAAAATTTTTGGCACTTTTAGAACTGAACAAATTAAATATTAACTTAAATTAATTTAAATGATGATTAATGACATTAATTAATAATTATAATGCTGAAAAATACTGAGAATAATAAATATATGATGTGTTCGTGTAAAAAAAAATATTAATAGAGCATTACGCCTGAGAATTGGATACGTATTTTGTTAATTCATTTTGAATATTGGTAAATTCACAATAGATTTGCATTTTTGAATGATACTATCTTTGCTGTTATATACACATAAATCTAGCATTTAAAAGTCATAATTTTAATAATATAAAGTGTTTCTGTAAAACTATATATAAAAATTTCAACATTTTTCTAAATAAAACCTATACCATGTTATTAAATAAAACAAATATTTGAGATTTTCGTAACAATTTGTTTTGAGGTTTTTGAATAATTAATAGTTTCGGAATACAGTTCCTTCATCAGAAATATACAATAATATGGATTATTATATATTTTCTGATAAAGAAACTGTGATCTAAAACTAGTCAAAATAAAATTATTGTTACGAAAATCTCAAATATTTGTTTTATTTAATAATTATAATGGATTTTTGTCATATACCGACCCACAAAATAAAAAAAATGACTATGTGTTAGAAGATACAATTGAAGAAACATTTTTTAATACTTTTCGTTAAGTTTTTCTGAAATAATTCATTTTTCAAGAAAAATGTACAATTTCAATTTGGTATTTTTTGAACTAATTACTTACCGCCATCTACCATAAAAATTTATATGCAAAAGATACAGTGTATAACGGCAAACGATGTCGGTCGATTAAACGAAAACGCTTACTTGAAAATTTGATATTGTTTAAGTTGATCCTTTCACTCCTTAAAGTCTTATATAGTTTGAAACACATTGTATAATTAAATTTATTAAATATTAGATGTCCGGAATTTACTATAACGATTGTAATTTCGCATGAAACAAATTTTAAAAATGTCCGTTTAAAAATCTATTTTTAATTATATATATTTAGTGGAAGACATCGGTTCCAACGTAATCCAATTAAAACAATTTATATGCCAGATTGATGGCTAACAGCAATTATAAAAATTCAACAAGTGGACAGAACGCCATTTTAAGATGATATGTACTTCATAAATGCGTAATTACGTATATATGTGAGATTATTTGTTATTGTGAATATGCCTTTATCGTATACATTGAGTTTAGTAAAAAATAGAGAGCTTTTACCAGCTTTTACTAAAATATTTAACGTTACTAAATGTGAATATGGTGTGAATATATAATAAAATGTAACCATGTTTACGTGAAACTTAAAAATGATGTTAAGATTTAATATTCAGAATAAAAATAATGTTCGTATATTTTAGCAATACTAACTTCAATTTTGTAACCAAAATCATAGATAAATAACTTGAAAACAGATTGTTTTATGTAAAACCATAACTTCCTTAATATTTCTGTTTGCTGGAATGGCATAAGATGAAGTTTCAAGGTATGTTACAACACGATAACTTCAAAAACTAAATAAAATAATGAACAGGCACGGATTTAGGATTAAAATTTGAGAAGGGTCGTAGACAACGGATTTGTCTAACATAAGCAATAAAAAAGAAAGGACCCCACAGTTTTTGATAAGAATATGGCGTTCTTTGGAACTTCAGAATGACTCAATGAACAATTTCCCAAAGTTTCAAAAGCCATTAAAAAAAATTGCTAGGTCCTTTATACACAAACTGATAAAAATGTAACGAAAAAAGATAAAAAGAGATGAGATAAAATGTAACGAAAGATATAAATTAAATACACTAAAATATTGAATGAGAATTCATACCACGCAGAAGGATGGGATTTTGACCCTCAGTTAAAATTTATTGTTTTTTCGTTTTTTTTTTTGTAGCTTATGAATAACTCTTTGCTTTTATTTAATAGCAACTTTTGTTATACACAACATGTTAAAATTCCAATTTTTAATGATTAATAATTACATGAAAACCCTTAGTTAGATTTTTTTCAAAAAATTATTTTATAAGCATGAGTTAGCAATTAACAACATCAAAAATTCAGATTTTTATCTATACATTGCCTAATATCTATACATTGTCCGATCAACCTTAATCTTTGAAAGATCGGGTAAGCATAAGTTACAAAAAAAATCGTTTTAACCTAGAGCCAAAATCCTATCTTTTTGTGCGGTGTCCTCTGTCAACTGTAAATAAAATGTATGT
Organism: Nineta flava; assembly: GCA_963920215.1. Classification (NCBI taxonomy): domain Eukaryota; kingdom Metazoa; phylum Arthropoda; class Insecta; order Neuroptera; family Chrysopidae; genus Nineta; species Nineta flava. The sequence continues at coordinate 34,617,903 of OY986045.1, forward strand.
TCTAAAAATAGATGAATGTACACCTTTCCACAATTTTAATATAAGATGTGTATTAAAAGTTGTATAAAATATATTTACCAAAAAATTCTATTTAGTTTTTGGGGGATGGGTGAGCATGACTATTATTATCCTCCTGGTTCCGCCTGATAACAAAAGAAACTGAGTAATATTTTACAAAAAATCGAAATAAAATAACGAAACTAGAATAAAAATGAACTTAGATGAGTGTTTTTATGAATGAATTTGATGGAAATATGAAAATGGGCTCCTGAGATTTTTGTCAAAAAAGACATATTTTCTAAGAATTTCTAAATAATATTTGTCCATTCTTATGAAATTTACTATGAATATTAGATATGTTTTATTTGATTGCATATTCTACATTTTTTGTAGAATTGTACACTTGCGTTCTTTCTGTTGAAAGTGATGTTAATGTAATGTTCTTTAAAAAAAATGTAGCTACCCTTGCTAAAACCACCCTAATTAAACTGCTTTATCAGTTTATAATATTTGCACTTTTTGTAAATTTTATTAATTAGTTGAAAACCTTTGAAAAATCATACAATTGTTGGCTGAATATACTTTCATCATCGATTTTTACGTCTGTTATGCCAGACATTGTATTTCCTAGTATTCTCAGAGATTTTTAACTTTTTATTGTACAGTACAGCGCCGTAAAATTGTGTCTTTTCTACAAACATTTTATTTATTTATCACTTTGTAATGATTAGAAAGAGTCATATACTGCGCCGTAATATTAAGGATTTTCATGTGACGAATGGGAACATTGAGACTTTCATTCAACTGCAATTGACACAGGAATTAATTCAAATACAGCAGAATCATATAAGCATATTTATCTATGATTTCTCATATTATGTGCTAGTTTTGTCAACATATCGTATAGAGATATTACTTAACATCACTTTTAATAATTAAAAAAAATGATATTAAAATTAGAATATACATATATAAAAAAACGGTGGACTTAAAAAATCAGTCTGCAAAATAAAAATACTATCACGGATTAATAAAATGGAACCTGCCTAAATTAATAACTCAAAATTACGAATTATGAAAGTTAATAAATTAAAAATAAAATTCACTGGGTTAATCTTAACTTTCAAATTCGTTATATAAAAAATAAGGTTCCAAATTTCGAATCCAATCGGACACAATATCTCTAAACTAAAATATGTGATGGATCGATCATTCGAAGAAAAGATAAAATTACATTCGTAAATTATGATGTAATGGGTGTAAGATTCGGTGGAGTGGCTCCTTTCCACAAATCAGCGTGCTCTCGTAAATGATTTTTCATTAATTTTAATGTTGAGAAGCTTCGAGTACATATCGAACATTGATATACATTTGCTGTACCAAGATGTCGTTTTTTATGTGTTTGTAAATTACTACGTTGATTGAACAATTTGTGACAAATATCACAACGATATGGTAATTCCCCAGTATGAACACGATTGTGTATTTCAAGTTGACTGAAACAACTGAAAGCTTTATTACATACCTTGCATATAAATGGCCGATCTGCTGTATGTGTACGACGATGTTTTGATAACCCGGTCTCATTTATAAACGTTTTTTTACATATTTCACATGAATAATTCTCCATAACGAATGTTGGTTCTTCATTTTTAATTGTTGGTTCTTCATTTTTAATTGTTGGTTCTGCTTTGAGGGTGATTGAATATTTCATATCAATTGGTTCCTCTTTAATAGCAATTTTTGTTTGTATTGCAACCGGTGTTGGTTTAATTTCTAACGATGATGGCAGATTTTCAACTAATTTTTGTGGAATAATGTCATGTGTCTTTTTATGTACTTCTAAATGTAAAGCGAATTTAAACTCTTTATTGCAAACATCACATTTTAATATTGGAGTTGGAAAATGGCTCCGTTCATGTATTCGTAATTCGGAATTTTTCAAAAATGATTTATTACATCTGGTACATTCAAATTTTTTCTCATTATGTAAACGTTTGTGTCGACCTAATATTGATTTATCTTTAAATTTTTTATCACATAAATCGCATTCAAATGGTCTCTCATCAGTGTGTACACGCTTATGTGCATTCAAGTGACTTGATCGACTAAATGTCTTCTGACAGAATGTACATTGATAAGGCCGTTCACCGGTATGCGTACGAAAATGTTTCTTTAAATCGCTATTAAAACGAAATGCTTTGGTACATAATTCACATTTATATGGTCGATCAGGTGTTGTCGGTGTTATTGTTGTGGTCGGTGGTATTACTAATTTTGGCGTTTGTATCACTACTAATGGTTCTATGGGTAATATGGGTTCTAGAGATATTTCGGGTACCTCACCATCGACTATTACGTGCTCTGTCGTACATAATTCAGCAAGACTTGCATCCATTTCAAAAGGTTCTTCATCGGAAAATTCATCTGAACGTAATGATACGTTCATTGATTCGTCGTCCTGATCCATTGAATCAATATCATCCGAATTATCATCATAATCGTCCAATATAATGTCTGGTTGGACTACGATTATGTCTTTGTCAGATACTGAATCTTCGCTATCTTCTTTGCTGCCATATTCTTCTTCGACGTAGCCTCGTGAGTATCTCGTAATAGATACATTTGGTAAATCCAGTTCCATTGTAAATCCACACTGATAAAGTTTTGTTCACGAAAATTTTCTAAAATATAAATTTAATATATTTCTACCAGCACAAAATCAAGTTTCTTAAATTTACAGCAAAATTTATTTTAAGATTTTTAAAAAATAAACAAATAACATTCGAAAATTACGTGCATTTAAATTCATTAATTTAACAACCGAATAATAAATATAAAATAAACTGTTCATAAAAACTTCAAAAGATTTCATCTTTAAATTTAAAAAAAAAAATGGTCACCCTAAAGTACTTCAATAATTAAAACAAGCGTTTATATACAACAAACAATGGGACTTACATTTACGGGAGCGCTAGAAATTTTATCAGGTACGATTACTGGCATTTAATTTCAAAATTTCACATTTAATTGAAACAAAATTAACAAACTTTATACTTAATGGAGTTTACGTAAAAATATATCCTATAAAAATCATTTAATTAATGTTTTTTAATTAAGAAACCCCGCTTCCACCCTTATACAACGCCAAAATTGAAATAGCATGAACAGGCGCTAATCGAAGCGTCATTACTAAATTTTTTGTCTTTGTCTTTTAATAAAATGGAGTTTTTTAGGACTCATATAAAGAAAATTTTTTATAATCATTTTATGTATTCAATAACATTAATCAGTTATTAGTAAGCATTTATTAATTAAAAAATATTAATTTACTATTATAAAAAACTATAGTCTAGTTTCAAAATTCGACGTATTTCAAAAGTTTATGTACTTTAATTAATTCAATTCATTAAAAAATAAAAACAAATTATAATTATAATTGGTATATTTGATTTTATACGATGAATTTTTATAAAAAGCCTAATTGAGCCTTTCATATTTTTGGTTCATAGATATACTTGAGTCTGTTAGAAAACTTTGAACCTTAATTGAATTTAATTTTAAAATTATTTTTAACGGTTTTTCATACTATGAATAATATTCATGTTGTTTCATAATTGCCAAGCATATGCCATATGGCATGCCATATACTTTAATTTGAATGTGGGGAATCACTTTCACTAGCAAGTCATATGGGATCTAAAGCCTGATCCACATTATCGATCCGGTTTTCACTAAATCTCATGATCTCTATTTCAGTCCTGTAAAAAGTAAAATCATGCCAACATTTCTATGCAAATATCAATTATTATACAGACTTACATTTCACGTCTTCAATCGAAGATTGACTTATCTTTCAAGGATTGGATGGACGAGTACTTAACCGATATACGAAATCTCCCGATCGAAGCGAAAATGTGGATCGGACTTAAAGTGCCCTTCATAACTACATGAGCAGGAAAACAAAGAAAACTTTCACTTTTAAGAAGCATTTAATTTGACCAATTACAATTTTAATTTAATTATTTTTAAAAAAATCTCGCTAAAAAATTTCTGGATGACAGAAAGTGAAAATAATTTTCATATTACATCTCGCTGAATTCAAAATTTTAAAATACTTAGCAAAAATATGTATTATATTTTATAATATTCATATACATATATGAATATTATAATCAAATGATGAATAAATAAAATAATAAATACTAATGTCTGATTTTTTTTCTAATTGTAATTTTTTCGATATTAGTTGATTTTTTTTAAATTACACTTTTGGATCGGTGTACTTATATTTCGATAACTATTCAATGATTAAAAATTGTCTTTAATATTTTATGTAAGATATATTTTGATATTTAAAAAATCTATTACAAGTATGGATAAGGTGGACATTGAAAAAAAAAGAGTTAGTGGAGGGCATTCTGGCCATGTAAATTATAAAAGCGCATTAGATGAAGAGGACTTTGATGATGAATTTTATTTCGATGCATCGTCATTTTGTAAAGTTGAAAATTATCAAAATGAAATTACTTATAATACTAAAGAACCCGTATATTTTATTATCCTCAAGCATTAACATAAACTTATTTGTTTTAGAAAAACCTCTTGACTAAAAATTCACGTTGTCTAAAAATCGCATAGTTATATTTTAACTCATACTGCCCAAAAACCGAACTTTTGCAATATTTGTCATACAATTTTTTACATTTGGAAGATTCAAAATTTTTCTTAACAAATTAATATCCAATCAAAATTTGTACTCATGGGTTTTGATCAAAACCACACTCTTCAAATTTGTATGAGAGAGTTTCACAAATAATTGTGATTCCAAAAACGATTAACATTCAATTAATGCCTTAAAAATTTAGTAGACAGGTAATCTTGTAGATTTAAGATGCTTTTTCCGAATTGTGACTTTCCTTCCCCGTACTGGTATGGGAATTATTTTTATATAAATATATCTTAAGATTCATTTTTCGACAAAAATAGTTACGCATACAATCACAAATAGTTTAGTACAGCGTTTATTTCTAAAACGAAGTGAGATATCACGGTAAAAAAATTTTGAGCATATTATTGGATCAAAATAAATATTTAAGAATTCGTATTATACATATAATAGATGGCCGTAAATGATAGTGTCAAATTTCAGGAGATAATAGCACTCATCAATCTGTTCAAAAAGTTTGTCTACTTATAAATTATATAGGGCTGAATGCTAGTGGGGCAGGGGGTACATATCAATCTTTGAAACCGTAAGAGATAGAAAAATTATTTCAGGTAAAAAAATGTTCCTTTTTTATAAACAAATTTTTCGTGAAACTTTCTTTCATTAAATCAGTATATAACGGATATTTATGCAATTAACTCAGTTAGTTGTTATTTTCACTTGTTAACTCTGATTTTAATAACTCCAAAGTAAAGAATCGTAGTTAAGAATTGAGAAACTGGGTGGGCCAGTATAGTTTTAGATGGGCCTGTACAGTTTTAAGTGGGCCTCGACCCACCCTCTACCGACGCCCATGCTATTGGGAGCTTATTGAGTTGGGACATAAATTATACATGTAGGCCCTTAAGACTGTTATAAAAAAAGAATAATGTGTTTCGCTTGGAAGTATTGCTATGAGTGCTGGAGTTTTATATCACCGTATTCAACCTAAATGACGTATCATAAGATTCACATTGACTCAAGGCTTCGAATGAGAGAGGATACATCAAGCCACGAAATTTTTTTAAATAATTTGTTGGCACACCCAAAGTATCAATAAATGTTCCAAAACAGGATTCTAAATATGTTTGTAGATTAATGTGTAACTATATTAACTTGGAATTAACTATTATCAAAAAAAATACTTTAGTAACAATCGCAAAGACTAGTTTTTAAATTTATTTATAAAAATTATTTTTAATGAGTAAATTAGTAGAGAATAAAAAATTGCGTTCATATTTATATTCTCTTAGCACTAATGCATTTTGAATATTATTTAAAAGCATTTTTAGCAGACAAGAAAATATTTAACACTCATCTCTTAAGTTCTTCGTGAAACAGTATAATATAATATTAAAAACAAAACAAAAAATTAACAAAAAAAACTTGAATTTTTTTTGTTATAGACCTTTATTATTTATTCCTCCTATCTTGACTTTTTAATAAGAGTTTCCTTTATGTAAACTGAATGGTAGAATCCAGTTTCGATGTTTTTATCCAATCCGCTACAGTATTTTTTCATATATGTTTACATATAACATATTTATCTAAAAAGCCCAATTTAAGGTTATTCAATTATTTTAATATTAAAATATATATATAAATAATGTTAAATATAAATGAATAATTAAATAATATTGGATTATTGTTAAATAAAAATAGTATAATTTAATCGTGCATTTTAAAACAGAGTGTTCTTCCTTTCACGTCAATCAGCATACAAAACAAAAAAATATACAAAAACAAAAAACAATCAAAAAAGAAAAAGATGAAAGAAGAAAGTGACAAAGACATTAAATTTGATCCACTTTTATCATTAACGGATCAATATAGAAACAATTTTTGTCAATTTGATCGTCATTTTATGAAAGGCGATTCAAGACCGTATCAATGTTTAGAATGTCCAAAATCGTTTGCAAATGCAAACAGTTTAGCAATGCATACACGACGTCATAGTGGAAGTCTTCCATATAAGTGTTCTTGGTGTGATAAACATTTCCGACAAGTATCGGAATTAAAATCTCATTTACCACGACATACAGGGGAGAAACCATTTAAATGTTCGTATTGTGATAAAAGTTGTGCGACATCCAGTCATCTGAAAGTACACACTCGGAAGCATACCGGTGAAAGACCTTATGTATGTGTTGTTTGCAATAAAGGCTACTGCCAAAAAAGCGAATTAAGTTCGCATATGAAAAGCCATGACAAAGACAAAAAGTATCATTGTGAACGATGTCGACAAGTATTTAAAAATTCAAATCAATTAACAATGCACGTTAAACAATGTACTACCGATCTTGCAGAAGTTATTGCAAATGCGGCAATGCAAATGCGTTGTGAAATTTGCGGTGCTGTTTTCAATCATATTTTAGGTCTAATTACTCATAAAAACACAGCACATGCATAGTTTTCATATTTTTGTTAATTTTATTTTGTTTATACGAAGTTTATTTTATTTCAATAATCGATATTACAAGTTTTTCAGATTACAGTGATATTTTTCTTTGACGATCTTGTAATATTTATTAAGATATTGAAAATCATGGTTTATATTAGTTGTAATTGTAAAATTCACTGATGTGATGGTCTAATTTGTAGTAATAAAACTAATGTTAATATTTTATTACCTCTTAAATTAAAATTTTTTTTATTGAAATTCATTGTTACGACGAACTCTCTCTTATACCCACAGAGTACTTCTGAAACATCCGAAGTATTTCTAAAAATTAATAGCTCTTAAATGTTTTTCGAAGTTCGCGTCGTGTTTGCGAGAACGGAAGTAAACATGTTAAAAAAATTATACAAAGTAAGGCTCGAGAAACTCACCAAATGTTAAGAATTATTCTACACACAAAAATATGCTAAAACATTCAAATGTTTGGCATGTTTTCAAGTTACGACGTCATATTGAGTTTAAATATATTTAAGTAGTGCTAGTGCCATTTTGAATTTTTTGGTAGTTATTATGTAACTTTATGACTTTATTTATAGTTCGTGTAGAACAGACGATTTTGGTCAATAAAGTATCATTAAAATCGGTATATTATCCCCAATTGTAAATATTATCTAACGTGATAATTTTCAAACAAAAATCGGATATCAATTGGGTTTTTTGAGTTTATTTAAATTTCTTTCAAAGAAACTTGAATCATGAAGAAATAACAAGGATTATAAATTGACATATTTCCATCAAAAAAAAATCAAAGTAGTTATAACGAGAAGTTAGCAAGTTGTCGTCGGAATATTTATATTGAATAAACATTTGGCCTTTTTCTCTATTTATTTCAGATGCAATCTATTTCCTACAAAAATGAACTTTTGTATTTCGATAAATTTCACACTTATTGTAGATAAAACAAAAATTAAAACTTCTTAAAAGTAATATCCTAATATCAAAGTAAACACCTTTATCGCTGTTCAAATCTGAATAAAGCGAGATTTGAAATACATTAATAGCAAATTTTTATGAAATTATCTAAGAGATATTACTTCTGGAAATTATTCACTTAAATTTTTAGAAACAAGTATATTAGCATCTACTATAAACCATGCTTGAAAGGTAAACCAAAAATTATGTACAACAGACACTTAGAATGAAATAAACCTGAATAATTAACTGAGCTTGTTGAAATAAATTATACATGTAGATGAAAAATTTTCAAAACGTGATTATAAACAATTTTTATAGTCTAGCACGAGACGGTGCATGAGTGTCGGGAACTGTTCCGAGGCAATTTAGAATGCTTTCAAAATAAGCTAAACAGTATAGAAATGGAGTTTTCCATGGTGCATTGTGGTCCAAATTTGTCCGAATGACTGGATATTTTTATCTAAAAGGAGTTTTTTTAGGTATCTTGGGCCATTTAAAAAAAAAAAGGTTTCTTGTAATTTTTTCGTAAATTTGACCGTTTTCGAGTTATAAACAATTTAATGTTGGAAAAAACGCAAAAACGGCCGTGTTCGTGGGTAAAAATAAAAAATGAAATCTTTGAGTATTCAAAATTCTTAAGTAATCTTTGAACATCCCTTAACAAAATCGTAAAGAGTAATTACAGATTATTTCATTCAAAAGCTTTGTTTTTTCAAAGTCAAATAGACGCTAAAAGTTAAAACGTAAGTAAAATGTTCAAAAATGAACTTCTCAATGTCTATAAATCAAACTATTTATAAATCTGAAATGGTCAACTTTACGAAAAAATACAAGATAACTTTTTTGTTTAAAATAACCCAAAATATTCAAAAATCTTTATTTGAATCAAAATATTCGGTCATTCGGGTTGGCAAAAAAAAAAATTAGTTTAAAAAACTTATCTATTTGAAATTTAAAATCAAAGTTTTAGAATGAAATAATCTGTAACTACTTTTCAAGATTTTGTTAAGGGATGTTTAAAGATTATTTAAGAATTTTGGTAAACTCAAAAATTTCATTTTTAACTTTGTTTTTCAGCCTCGAAAACGGCCGTTTTTACGTTTTTTCAAACATTAAATTATTTATAACTCGGTAAAAACGGTCCAGTTTTCGAAAAAATGACAGGATACAATGAACCATGGCAAACTTCCATAAAGCATTCTAAAAAAAATTGCCCCGAATAGTTTTCTAGACTATTTATTATGCATATAATAGTGATTTTTAATAAAAATTCATTTAAATTTACAAATTTAAGTAATATAATTTTTTGTGTAAACAATATCACTGAATTAACATTGTAGTTTTAATATTACGAAAATAAACAAAAATGTTTAAAGTCTCATTTTGAGTTTCCTGTTACATTTGTCAATGAAAAACATCATTGCAACAGATACCAACAACAATAAAGAATAGATTATTTGTTCGAACAAACTTAACATCATTTTTCATAACTAAAAAAGTAATAAAAAAGATCGTTTTTAATGTTAATGGCTTGATATTGTTGTTACAATTTAAGATAAGATTTGGCTTTAGATTTTGTATTTTAATTAAAGATTCATTAATACTTGTACCACCTGTTTAGAACAAAATGACCTGTATAAAGTAATTAAATGTAGATGAGTAATTCATTTAAGTGTAATTAAAAAATGTATTTCAATAAAATATTTAATATAAATTTCATGTATTCATTTTATCGAAAATCAACCATGTAAATTGAATCACTATTTTCATGTTTTGTCCAAGGCACGTGCATTTAGAAAAGTATTAATGTGTAAATTGATTTTGCTTAATTTAACATTATTATTATTAGATACTGTATTTAAAATTTAAACGATTGTTATTACAGGTTGGTTGGTACATATAATCTTATAAATACTTTAAAATAATTAATTTTAATGCTTTAACTTAAAATAATTACTAATATTAAACTAATAAAACATTAAGGTAAAGAATATCAAAATAATTTCAGTGACGAACAAGAAAAGGAAAAGATGCTGTTAGCAGTAAACTGTGGGGAATTCTGGTGTTTTGCTTTCTTTTATGGCTATTATTTATCTTCCGTGTATTGAGTAATGATCAGATTTCTTAGTTTCAATGCGGATAGCAAAAAGTGATACACGCCATTTATTTTTGGTATATTTATATCAGAGAGCAGCTCAGCTAATATATTGAGTCACGTCAGTTCTCCATTTTTACAGTAAGCCATTTATGTGTATTCTTACAAACAGTTGTCCCATAAGACGTAATTGTGTGATTACCCATTTTTTGTCTGTATTAATGTTGTAAGATAGGTATTGCTCACTGTGGTCTGGGTTGAAGTATTTATAGAGAGTACTGTATGAACATAGCAGGACTCTTATTTAGTCATCTGCGAATAGTTTCTGACGCAATTCTCCATAGTTATGGAGAATTGCGTCTCGGCTTTCTCCAGCTATAGGGATTTTGTGCATTCCAAATACCTCCATGTCCAAGATCCTCTAAGATTCCTCTGATCTGAGTAACCCAGTTATTCGTTTATGTTCTTAATTTATTTAACATTCGTAGAGCGAACTGTTCAGTTGAACATTATAATATATACATATATATACTTTTCCTTTATTTTTGCAAAATTTTTTTTTGCGTACATTTGAGTTGTGTAATCGAATGGGTCTGATTTGCAGATAATATACACAAATAAGGCATAGAAATAAACCATCAGCATCTTCATGTTAGTATTGCCATATGACGTGAGCCTTAGAGTGCGTGACGTTTCGAATTGGTATAAGAGCATATTATCTCGAACACGTCGATTTTTTCGATAAATTTTTACTAGGATCTGCAGAGGTAACAGCTTAAATTTAGAAAATTGTATTGGTATGGTTTTTTGAAGGAAAGCTAATAGTTCAATTTAGAATAACGTTTTTCTTTGATCTCACTCCATATACTCCAGCACCAGCCATGTTATCTTTTTTATTAGAGCCATTTCTAAAATCATATACGTCGACATAAGGTGTTTTCTCATTTTATAACTATAAGAGAACTGTTTGACGAAACTTAAAAAGTTCAAATTTACATAAAGCACTAATTAAAATAATTGTTTGTCTATCCGCCCTACAATGCGATAACTAGAACTCTAAAATAAAATTAGAGTTCTCACCTCTGAATTCTTTTTAAAACAAAGATTTGGTGTACTCAAAAAAGGGTTTTTTGTGTTTTTTTAAAAGTTTTTAATCCATTTTGATTATTATGTGAAACGTCAAACTCTTTTCTGAAAAAGTAAAGAAGTAATACATATTAATGGTTTAAAATGTAAAAAATTTGTGTTCGCTTTGTCCTTAAATCCGGAAAATCATTAAGTTGTTCGGAAATAACCCAAAATGGAGAGGTCACAGTCCATAATAAAATCTCCGATTTCCGAATTTCTTATAATAAAGCAATTTTTATCCCATTCCATGGGGATGGGTTGGGGCCCACAAAGCTAACACTGTTATCTCTCCAAGATTACATTGAGATCTCTCTCTTGAGATCTTATGTCCTGTTTTCGTTTTGTTTTATAATAAATCTTAATTTAAGAAGCTCTATTTTTGTCAGTGCCAAGGTCTGAACCCCATATATCAGAACCGGCAGCACACCGAATTTGTTGTACGAATTACAAATTTTCTATTTAAAAGTGTTGTGGTAAAAATTTATTTTATGAATTTCGAATTCATTAAAAACTTAATACTTATGGATAATTTAAAGTAAGAATGTAAAATTATAAAATTATTTTTTTAACAATTTGTGCGTTAATTGTTAAGTATTACAGCTAGCAACTAATTTGAACTCAAACCACATAAATAATTCACACAACATTGTACAAAATAATTACAAATTGGTATATTTTATTAGCTTTTCATTCAAATATCTTAAGATAATGCAATAAATATTGATATCATATATGTAAGTAAATAAATTATGTAAGTTATAAAAATAAGTAGGGAAGTAGTAATAAAAATCACCTCGCTAAATACGTTGTAATTGTAAACAAATAAAAAATTTATAAATACAGATCGAGAGAAATTAAATTTTAAAATATTGTAAATTAAATTTTAACATGCAAAGAATTTGTTCGCGTTCTTTTCAAAGTATACCAAAAAATTTATTTAATCCGGATAATAGTTTAATTCGAGTAAGTTTTATATATATAACCTCACTTATTGTAAAATTTTATAATTTAAATTGATTTTAGTTAAGTAGTAGTATAAATGAAGGAACAATAAAAATTCCAAAAAATCCTTTAACTGATAAACATTCAGCTAGTTTCCAACCAGATAATGGAGCGATATATGATAAAAAACCGTTCAAAATGGTTTGCGAAAAGGGTGAATATTTTATCGTAATTAAATTACCAACGAGGATCATATTTGATCAAACTAATAATTTTCTATTCTTTTAGGCAAAAAATATTCTTGGTGTTTATGTGGAAAATCAAAAACTCAACCACTTTGTGATGGAACGCATAAGAGTATCTTTCTTAAAATTAAAATAAGGTAAAATTGGTGGATTTCTTTTATGTTAGGGAACTGGTGGCACGAATTTTTAAATGATCTGTTCGTTCAATATTGTGAAAGGACCACAATAAAAATCCAGAAAAACCATTTCAGCCTTGAAAGCGTACTAAGTTTCCAATTTAAATAAAAGTTAATGTAAAAAAAAAGCTAAAATATTATTTGTTCGCGCCAGTTGCTTGTTTTAAATATGGGTCAGTTAACATGATATAGAGGCATTTAGCTGACGTTTATTTGTCTGCTTTAATTTACAATTTTCTTTATTTAGTCAATTTTTTACTAAAAATTAAATGATGTTATTGCCGATCTAATCGACCGACGTCCTTCTAACTTTTATATCAAATCACAATGTGATAAGAAACAGGAATACAAACTTTTGGAGTCTATACGCCTCTGCGTTTAAGAGGAATAGATATAGATTTAAAAAAATACTTGTATATGATTTGTTCATTTCAGCCACTTGGAAGGATGCTCTGTTTATATATAGATCTCAAATTCGTTGCAGATAAACTTGTTCTGTAGGAAAAATATTATCTTGTAGCATGAATTTTATAATATGGCCCCTCTATATTCTACAATATTATTGCATCAATGAGAAACTTATCGGTATATTAAATAGTTGGCCCATAGATGTGCATAGATGTGATAAAAGAACGCAATACGTTCTTTTATTCTGAGTTTACTTTGTTACCGGTATGTTTGGGGATTCTACGATTTCTGACCCGCTGCAATCTGAATACGTATAGAACACGTCGAAATATAACGAAAAGTGATAATTAATTTTTCGATATCTCGCTTAGTTTCCGAGATATCGAAGGTTGAATTTTTTAGTACTGGCAAGCTTTTTAGTACTGAATTTTTTAGTACTTGAAGTTCTAACAAAAGAAGCGCTTTTTTTTTTGCAAGTTAGTAATTATTTTTATAAGAAATCAGCTTTCGACTTCATTTCTTTATTTTTAATTTGAATAAATAAATAAATTTGTAACAAGTGCTGAAACGAACAAAAATCATTTCTTTATTTTTGATTTTAATAAATAAATACATTTGTAACAAGTGCTGAAACGAACAAATAATATAATTATTCTAGGCGAACCTTTCAGCCTTCCAGCAGCAACCAAGCTCATCGAACCTTTATGTCAATACCTTCAGTCCACGATGTTGTTAGTGACGAACTAATCATCACTCATCATCCCGTATTACAATTAGCTTCCTAACTATTAAATAAAAAACGTTTGTTTTTTGGGTAATGAATGGTTTGGTAGTCACCGTTGTGGTCTCAATTTAAAGATATTTGATATACTAAATAATCTTCATTATTGCAATAGCAGTAGACTTTTATTTATTTCAAACACAAAGTCGGGGTTAAAAATATTTATATATGATTTTTTGTTCTCATTTTTTTACAGACCCGTTAGGTTTGAAGTTGATGAAACTAAAGAATACTGGATATGTAATTGTAAACAGACTGGAAATCGTCCATTTTGTGATGGGACGCATAAACAAGAACATATTCAACAAGCAGTCAAATAATTTAATTATTTATTTATAAGTAGATATATTTAAAAAATTTTTAATTAAATATTTTTAATCGTTTATATCGTCGTCTTTTTTAAATCTTAAATTACAACCATTCACGAGCGAATAGAAGAAACCTCTTGGATGTGGCTTGAATGGATCTTCAAATTTTTTTGCAGCTTCTACTTGAAAATCCTTTAAAACATATATTAAACCAATTTGTACTTGCATAACCGCAAAACGATAACCTGGAAAAGGAATTGTACTTTACACACCAGAATTATGATTTTCAATTTAGACAGGGCGTTAAAGGGGTTTTAACGCGTAAAATGTAGATAGCCATAAACGGAATTCAGAGGATAGCATTGACTAAATCAACTTAACCAGGGCCGTCTATATGGTGCAGTTAAATAAAATATATTTGAAACAGTAAGTCACATTCTAAGCAAAAATATGACTGTGTATACCACTGACGTCTATAATAGTGTATACTGATTTTATTTTGTTCATATAGACATACATGGGTCTGTCAACAAATTATGTCACATCTTTTTTGACAATATTTTAACCACCCCGTTCTTTGTTACACTCATAGATACTCATTTACAAATCCCCTACAAATTTTATGTCAAAATGAAAGAGTATCCCCAATCCTTGGTGTTATTTATCGAATTTATATTGCAATGAGTAAAAAAAATTAATTACATTAACATTAGGTAATTATTAACGTCTCATTTGGGTGTAAATGGGTTCAAAATTTCGTCTCCACGTTTGGAAGTCCTTAGAGTCCGAATCAATATTTTTTAGAGATATGTCTGTGTGTGCGTTTTTTTGTCTCGCTATAAAATTTTTTACCATTACTAGGAAAACATATAATTAGAGTAAAATAAACAAAAAGTTTTGAAAAGCTTTTCCGATCGACCGCTTTTTAATGCCAGTTGGCGTATTCAGAGTAACTAAGCACTTAAATTTACTTAATTACTCAGAATATAAGTTATTTTTTTGTCTGAACACTTGAAAGTTTGTAAGCAATCTTAGATTGCTACGCCATTTTGCTTAGTACGCGCTGCCAATTTTCTTAAATTATTTTCCTAAATTTAATGGATATTTAATAAAGCAAGTGTAAATAATGTGTTGATGTAAAGTTTAGGGGAAAATCCCCCAATTTAGCAACACTGCTAAGAAGTAAGAAAATGTGTTTAAGCGAACTTAGATGTTCAGGTGTGAATTTTTTGATGACTGACTTACTAAGGGTGTATTCGTTATAGGAGCTTTCACGCTTTCTTTTTCATCAAGCGTTGTTTTTATTGTTCAACTTGACGGTGTGTATGTTGACAAAGGGGGCTAATGGTTCAGTTCGACAATAGACATCACGCTCGCAGACGCGTTATCCATCGAGGTAGGGCAGCAAAAGCGTGAGCGCCAAATTGAACTAACTTGCAAAACGAATACTGCATAAGCGTTTGTTTATTTATCTATCATGTGCACCGGAGTTTTTTTTTAGTGTATTACATTACATTTTTTAATATTTTAAATATTTTTTTTTTTGTGGATAAACAAAAAATCCCACACAACATATTTTTTCAAATTGTCAGTTTAGGCTGTTTTTGTTTGATTTTAGAAGCTTTTGAAGTTAAAACAGTTGCCATATTGAATATTGATTCCATGAAGAATAGATAAATAGGAGATTGAACGACATAGGCAATTCGTCTGTTTTTTCGTCCTCAAAAACGTGTAGAGATCATAGTTTTATTATTTTCGCCACTAGCGGCAGTGCGAATATACCCGTACGGAATTATTATTATTATTACATATTAAAATCAACGGTTATCGCATCTTACATATAAAAATTGTAAGTGTAAAAATTGTTTAATTTTATAAATGTGAAAAAATGGGACGATGTTGTACAGGGAAAGCATAGATATACTGTTATATATCTATGAGTGGAAGGTTGTTTAAGGTTAGGAATGCCTGTCTGCATTTACGAAAGGAATATGGTCTGTAATTACCGGTTTTGTCATCTTCTTTCTTTATCTAATATATGTTAGTATTGTAAACATATATTTGTATATTATTATTAATTGCAATTATCACTATGATTCTTCATCTTTTAATTTATTGCAGATTATTAAGAATTCTCTATTATTAATATTTATTTAATTATTACTTGATAATCGAAAACAATTTTTTATTATCTATAAAACTAAGACTTCTTATTAACTGAATGAAAGTGATTTCTTGGCGCCTACATTTAAACATTTAAATTCCGTACGGCACTGAGACCAGTGACCCCTACTGATAAAAGATAGTTACACCAATTCTTGACCGTTTTTTTAACATTACGTTCGCTCTCCTAATATATCTATTCTTCATGATTGATTCTAACTGGCGTTTACACGTACTTATAATGCATAAAACGAACGGCTTTTTCAAGAGTGACGCAAGCGGTCAAAAGCCAAAACGAACGCCAATAAATTGCGCTTTCAAGAGTGAGCGCTGAAAGGGTGTAAGCGCCCAAAACGAATACACCTAACTTTACTAAGTCTTTAGTTGCTCTGAATACGGTCATTGACTTTTTATTGTTTACAACTCAGCTGAAAGATGGCTTACAACCACCGCAAATCTTGAGTAAATTTTTTGAAGTCGATAAAAGTTAAACAACTTCACCGCATTTTCGGCATGAACAAAATATTCAAAACTTACCAATACAATTACGTGGTCCTGCCCCAAAAGGTATGTATGCAAAAGTTTCGACTTCTGATTTATTAGTAAAAAATCTTTCTGGATCAAATTTATTCGGATTTGGAAAATATTTTGGATCATAATGCATTCCATACAATGATATGAATATACTCATTCCCTTTTCGATAATTAAATCCGTTCCCGGCACTTTATAATCTTCTTTACACTGTCTGTCTATGAATGGTAATGCAATAGCCATGCGAAATGTTTCACGAGCACATGCATCCAAATAAACCATTTTTTTAACATTTTCAAAAGTTAACTGATTATTATTGTCAGCTAATACTTGTTTAATTTCTTTTTTTAATTTACGCTGAATATCTGGGTTTAAAGCTATATGATATAAACCATGTGAAATAGCAGTCGATGCACCCTCTACACCGGCCGAAAAAAATATAATCGCTTGTGCCGCTAATTTATCATCATCTAAAGAAATTTCATTATTTTTACGCAATTCTATTAAAAAATTTATAAAATTTCGTTGCATTGTCAATGAATTATTTTGCATTTCAATTAGTCTCTTATTCCAAATATTCCAAAACAATATTCGTAAATAATTTGTGGCTTTCTGTCCAATAAATGATAATTTGAAAATCGCAGCAAAAATTGGCATAAAGAAAAATGCATTCAATTCGAAATTTCGAATAAAACTTGTTTTAAATATACCTTTACTTATAGTTACAAATTCGATTGGAGATGGGATACCAAAAATACATGCGGCAATAATATCTGATGCAAACTTTACAGCAGTATTTTTCATCTCAAATATATTTGTTTGTTTTTTGTAAATTTCATTAATTTCTTTATTAAAATTCACTCCAACGTTGTTCGTTAATTCAAACATTAATTTCATTTGTTTTGTTGAAAAAAATGGTAGAACTTTGCTACGTAAAGTTTTCCAATGTGCATCTTTTAATGCTAATAAACTGTATGTGCCAAAAAGATCGTTTTCATTCACTGATGTCGTTGAACGATTATTAAAATTTTGAAATTCTTTTACCAAAATTAATTGAATTATTTTTGGATCTTTAATTAACAATGCTGGTTTGTTAAATATATAAAATCCAATGTATGGTTCATTTTCATACTGTCTGTGTATCGCTTCCAATAATTTTCCACTACTTTGTTGCATTAAAAATGCTGGTAAATAATTACCAAATACTGGTAAAGGTTTCACAAATTTCACATTTCGATTTTTCCAATAGTTGTAATTAAAATTTGCTTTATAATAATTAATTAATAAACCAATTAAAACTAATAAAAATATTATAGTAATCATTTCAAAAATGAATAATATTTAACTGAAGAATATTTAATAAAATAAAAATCAATTCTTACTCTGGTAGACTATCTCAAAATGCACAATAATTAATTTGCTATTGACAATCAAGGTTGAAACGCAGGGTAACACTAACTTAAAAATTATTTTCAGGTCAGGTCTCATATGGAGATTCTATTTTACAGTTAGGAAAATTTGAATGAATTTTTAAAGAAAATTCCAATGTATTTACTGATATACTTATTTTAACTTACAGTTCGATTAACTTAATAATTATCTAATTATTCTTGGAATAATTGTGTAAAAAGATTGTTTACTTAAATATTTTCTTACTTAAATATTTTTATTGTTTAAACAATAATCATGCTATTTATGGAAATAAAATTTTCAAGATAAGTATTTATTGGTACTTTGTATAGAAAGGGCATTTAAAGTCTATTTTTTACATTATATCATCATAAAAAGCTTTAAATTATATGAAAATTAGGAAATTTTTTATTATATATGAACAATTTACTAATTGCTATTTTAAATATTATATATTAATTATATATTTAAGATGTAATATAGCAATATAGCAGCCATGCGTCTGACCCCTCTGTGTTTTATTAAAGGCTGTATCACACGTTATATTATATTATACAAAGATAAAATTTAGTATTCATCCTCTTAAAGTGGTCACAATGGTTATCACATGTCCTCTGCAATTTAATATATTAATTGTTAATGAAAACATATGTACGCAACTCAGTGTACAACATTTAAAATCTATACAATGAGCGATTGAATATTATGCTAAAACAGATTGGCTCAGTTTTATCGTTTCCATTTTTTTAAATAATAAAAAAATTGGAAAAAAAAACAGCAAATAATCAAAATGATGGGCTCTGTAGCTTGAGTCTAGTATAATCCAGAAAACGATAGTATACAAAAATTATTCTTTTAATGGATATGGATTGCCCTGATTCTTTGAGATTAAGCTTATTCCCCTAATACAAAATTGACCCAGATCCGATGTGCGGCTTATTTTTTTTTTGGGGATGAAAACCACCGCCTCTCGCATGGTCTGCGTTATGTTGGCTGTTCGAGATTATCGAGTGTTAACATCAAATTGTATTAATACAGGCCACTAGTGTATGACCCCCATTGGTAGAGTCAAATTAGTAGCATTTTTCAGGCAGGTTGCTTGAAACCGAATTTTTTTTTAAATCGATTCATTTTGACGTCAGAATATGACCCTATGTTTTTACGGTTCGACTCGTAACGGAACAGGGTTAAAATTGAATTTGTTTATAACAAAAAAGCGTTTTTTCTTAATATCTTTTTTAAAACAAAAAATTTTAAAAATGATATAGAATATTATTCAATTCTATACAAGAAAAGAAAACAAATGAGCCCATGAATATTAAAATCGGTTTATAAGAAAGTTCGAAAAATGCAAAAATTTTAAATTAAAATAAAAAATCTAAAAATTACTTCATTTTTTTTAAACAATGGCAAAATATACCTTTTATATGTTAAAAATAATGTGCCCAATTTTAGCCCTTAAAAAAATTAGGTTCCCGACAATTAATAAAATACCATGTCACCGATTTTTATAAATAAAAAGGGTGCATTTCCTCCTAAACGAATAAATTTTTTTTAAAAATAAAAAAAATAACGATACGTTAACTTTTAAAAGAGTTATCATATATTTTACCTTTTGTTAATTTAATATTTTTAGGTTTTATAAAACTTAATCTGAACGGTTGGGGAGACATCAAGGAAACAAAAATATTTACTCTTGTAGAAAAATGTGGCAGGAGGCAGTTGCCCCAAAGTGGTTTTCGCAGTTGAGGGTTAACCCCTCTTACGATCCCGCAAGGTCCGATCGACGTTAAAATTATTTTAAAGCAAAACAAGCACTAACTACCCTGAATTATATTTGGTTTTTGTCACAAGTTATTCTTTTTTTAACATTGTCATTTGTAAATATTGAAAGTAATTTAAAAAGAAATTATTTATCGTTTATTTTATTATTGTTTTTGGTTATCTACAGATAAAGTTTTGTATTCCAAACGCCACGAAGAAGTCAGAGTTCGAACATTGACCCTAGTACAACAGATGCAAAAAGAGTGCGTTTGGTGAGTACATCATAATCGTACTTTTTGATTTTAGAAAAGGAAATCCGGCTATCAAATCTAAATGACGCCACGTTGCATCCGCCTAGATTGCATGCGGGCGGGTCGCTAGTGTGAACTTCACTGTGAAGAAATAAATTTGAAAATATTGATAGAAAAAAGTTTTTACATTTTAAAATACAATTGATAACTGACCTGAGGGTGGGGCTTAAAAAACATGGTTGTTAATTGTGTGCAACCGAAAGAGTAATCCATTATGTGTGTTTTTATTTGTCAAATTATTATGTTTTTCTAATTTTTGATAGATTGAAATGTCAATTTTGTATTTTTATAGAAACTATAAACTATACTTATTAGAGATCTAGTCGGGCTATAACTTTGGAATGGTTTCAAATTTTCAACTTCTGATAGTTTTTCTGGAGTCATAAGGAAAATTCTACATTTTCTCTTTTTTTGATGTAAAGAAGATAATACTGTATACTAAATTTGATTTCTTTTTTTGCCACCAGACGTCGTGGCCAAAATTCAGTGATCATATGTATGCACACTTTACTAAAACCTTTTTATACATTAATTATCATCAATAATAAGTTAAACAAATTTTGTTGTGAAGTATTTCAGTCATTAAATAAATGAATTAATTATCAAATACTGATATGAAAAAATTAACTCGTCAACCAGGAATCGAACCTCAGGCCTCTGAGGAATCTGAACGTCTTTGAGGAATCATCTGAAATCGATGCACCTGGAACAGTTTAGCCTGTTTAGCGTGGAATTAATCTATGAACCTCTGCGATACAGGTTGGAACTTGAAAAGGCAGCGATATTGCTCTTTATTGCGTTATATTTAGCACCAATTTTTATGCTAAAATTTTGATTATAATATAAAGATTATTAAAAATTATTACCATGTATTTAGTTTACTCATGTACCTAAATTAATTAAGTATCTCTTAAAAAAAACTTGACATCTAAATCTCCGACCGCATCGGCGTGAGCCTAGTAATTTCCGTATCCGCAACATCTCTGGTACGAACAGCCAAATTGAAATTTAACAATAACTCCTTGGGGCTACGATCAGAAATTTATTTATTTGTAAACTTATGAATGCATTTTTGCTATTGCAGTTGACATGACTTTCAAAGTGCAAATTTTCTATAAATAAAATTATATCAATATTTGTATTGGATATTGTTTACTTATTTTATAACATTGTAAATAAATTAGTATAAATTAATAGATAAATATATACCATACATCTACTGAATATTGTTAATAATCTATAGAATAATAATTCTGACCACAAAATTAGCGCTCATTTTTCAAAATGTTATCATTGACTTGTGCTTTATTCATTCAGTTTTCGAAAAAATGCTTCGGGTAAAAGTTGTTCATTTTAAATATATACTAAAAATTTTTATTCGAAACATTTTTCCAAAAATCCAGTAAATAAAGCACGTAAATCAACTATAAAATTTTGAAACATGAGCTCTAATTATATGGTGCATAGCAGGGATGCGAAATTTTTGGCATCCATGGATGTGGATATTTTAAGGCTCACATGGCTCACAGGCTCACTAAGACAAGGGTCGACTCCGACCTGCAAGAGGTCCATGCCAGCGATAAAATTTACGGGTTGCCTGAGATGTAAATGGGAAGTGGATCCCATTTAGGTAGGTCATCGCCAAAGTTTATAGGCGTTCGGTAAATGTCATAATGATTGATTGATTGATTAATATTGGGGTAAAAACTATTGCACTTCGACCTTATGGTCCATTGTGCTCCCCCTTCTACCTCAGTCCGACGAGATTCGCTTCTCCCATGTGTTTTAATGCTCATTATATGGCTCCAGGATGCTAGCACCCCATTCATTGAATTTTGAAAATCCAATTATACCATCTAATTGGTCACTAATTGGTCATAAATGGTCAGGTAGTCCCATTAATTAATCAGCGATAGAAAACTTTTTATCGATGTTTTAAATTTTTTTCAAGTTCATCCCAGGAAATAGGTCTTACCAATTATTTATTTTAACTAACCAATTATCAGTGGATTATTCTCAATCGATTACTACCTTTAATTTTCTCTTTATGGAATATGGGGTGCTTGTTGCTAATTTGGTGAGACACGCACACGCACCAAATTAGCAACATGCAACATATCTCTGAATCCATATCCCAGAGATAGTTACGATTAGCTAATTCATACTGATGATGACTACATTTTAGACGAAATACGTATTTATATGTATTTTCAAAATTTGAAATGTAACAGCCTTTAGACTTTAGAGCAATAGAAAGTAATATGCTCTATTAAAAGTTTTTTTCCTTTTAAAAACCCAGATATAAAATGCTTTTTTTAAACTAAAAATTTATGCAAATTTGGCTTTCTATACCCGGTATACAGCTTGTATTTTAAAATAGACCCAATCTGGAAACAATATATAGTGCATCTATCGCTGTCTATATGCAGTGTACTATGATATGGTGTACTTTGTTACACTTAAATTGTATTGCTTTTGCTAAATAAAGTGTATTGCTATGGTATGCACTGTCTTAGATCAGTCTTTGGTTGGAACAAAGTACATAATAATCATGGTATACTGTGCATAGCCAGTGATAGATGCACTATACATTGTTTCTAGATTGGGTCTATTTTAAAATACAAGCTGTATATCATATATGCAAGGGTATAATAAGTTTAGTCTCGACTTTGTTTCGCCCGGTATGTATAATATATAAAAGGGTATAATAAGTTTAGTACGATTCCAATACAATTACTCCGATTGTATCATTTCGATTGTTATCATTCCATTAACCAAATTTAGAAGATTTTGAAAATATTTTTCATATGCAGAATTAACTCTTAATACCAGGGGCGTAGCTACCGCCGTATCTACCCCCGACGTGTGTAAGCAAAAATTGAGAGTGTATATTTAATTTGAATTGTTTGTAAAAATTTTGGAAAAAGTGACAGATAGATAATTATGATGAATAAATATTTCTTTTAATTTTATGCAAACATTTTTTTTTCTTTTGTGAGAAATCTTTACCCTTAATAAGGGCCCCAAACAAATTATTATACGGGGCCCCGCCAAGGCACGCTACGCCACTGCTTAATACAATATTATTATTATATGATAGATAGATTGTAGAGGCTGCCCTGGACGGGCTACACTTCAACCATAAGGTCCATTGTGATGCCTAAGGATGTGAGGATGTGAGTGGAGTGGTAGGAATTTTTGTATATAGACTAGTAATTGGTAGGATATGCGGCCGCAGCCGACTATGATAAGAACTATGCCGATATTCATCTGGAGTTCGTGAGGGAAACTGCAGAAAACCTTCTCAAGCATAGCTGGTTACTTTGTTCTTGTCCATACGCCGACAGTTTAGTCAATTAACCGCCTTTTTTTTTCTCTTAATAATTCCGATGTCGGGATTCGAACTCATAACCTCCTAGTTTCC
Source organism: Nineta flava (assembly GCA_963920215.1). Classification (NCBI taxonomy): domain Eukaryota; kingdom Metazoa; phylum Arthropoda; class Insecta; order Neuroptera; family Chrysopidae; genus Nineta; species Nineta flava. The sequence continues at coordinate 34,641,671 of OY986045.1, forward strand.
AAGTTTGCATACTGCGCAGACATAACGCCTTAAACCACTCGGGCACATGGACTGGTTTATTATTATAAGTATATAGGTTATGTCTATGTTATAAAAATAATTGTGATTCATTAAAAGAAAATATAATAATTTCGAATAAATTTTAATTGAATAATTAATGGATTATCTGTTTTTTTTCACATTGTATTTAAAAATTAATATGCTGCTAGTTCATTAGTTTTTCTTTTTAATTATAGTTTTGATTTAAAAAAAAAAAAACTTTTTATTACTTAAATTACTTTAATAAAACGTTAATCATGTGTACTTATATAAATACATATGTACAATCGGTGATCAAAAGTGGTGTACATTATGCAAATGCTTGTAGATGATTTGTACCGTATAACTATCCGGTTTTCGCAAAAGTTGTCCCATATAAATTGCAAAAGACTAATGTTCGAAACAGTTTTTCGAAAAACGAATAATTTAGGCACAAATCGGTTACAAACATTTGCATTAAGTACACCAAATTTTATTACTGACTGTACCTGACCGATCTCAATTTGTTTCGTGTACGTATTATTATTGATTGATAATAAAGACATAAATACCATCAATTTTACGTGATATAATTTTATTCTATTTGTTAAGATCAATACACTGAACCTTTTTGTAATGGAACTTGTCGATCCAAAGGAATATAATATTCCTGTAATACTAAATATTAAATTATTACGAATGGCTGGTTTATGGAGACCAAAAACCAAATATATGCAAATTTTATCCAAGTATTATATGATAACATTTTTTGTCATTTATACACCAGCATTCACAATACCATTAATATATGAATTATTTACGAAAATGGATGATTTAATACATTGGCTAAATATATTATTTCATTTAATTGCCGAATTTGAAATATTAATAAAAAGCTTACGATTTTTTTATGACTATCAACGTATTGTAAAATTAATCAATTCAACGATATTTATTCAACATTTTTGTCCGAAATATCGTCGACAAAAAGAATACATCGATAATAGTACAAGAATTTCAAATAATTTAACAAAAACTGTTGTTGTAATTTGTATTATTGCATGTTTTGTATATGGATTAGTACCATTTATTGGAGCAGATAGTAGGTAAGTGTTTGGTTTAAGGGGTTGTTACATGGGTTTCGAAGCCTAAAAAAAAAGCATATTTTCTCTAATTTTTTTCTAATATAATAAAGATAAACATTTGACAAATATTTTGTGAAATTTTCATTTCAAAATTTTGAAAATTCAGTCACTCAGGGACCTCGTTTCCTGTGACCCGCCATAATAAAGTTCCCTTGTCGTTGTCAGAATTGCTCATGATAGATTCATCTTAAATTAAAAAATCAAAGTATTTCTGCTAGTAGATATGTATAGCTCGTGCTTGGACGAAGGGAAAAAAATTTGAGTTTTTGGCAGAGTTTTGTACAAAAAGGTACTATTTTTGGTATAATTTGTACCACGTATTGCCTTGTAAAAATCCTTCGTTGAAGTACTAGTCAATCTTATCTTGAAGAAGTGTGCAAAATTTGAACAGGATTGGTTCATTATTTTTTGAGAAATCGTGTCATCCGCGGACTTCCAAAATAGGGTTTTGAGAAAAACGCGATTAAAGTTTTCAGTTGAAATAGCTAAAAGCAGCTGCCTCAATATACTTCCTAGGGCTCTATCTCCTAGACTTTTACTTTAATTGACTTAAATTTTTGGGAAAATATTCTAGACATATTATACTATTTAATAAGACAATAAAAAAAACTATTTTTGAAATTCTCAAACCCATACGTAACCCCTTAAGGTAATTCACTTATCACAGTTAAACTAGAGCACGGTAGTGCGTAAGGCTGAGTTTATAAAATACATAATATTATAAACATACCAGTCCGAGTGGTCGAGCTGTTAAAGGCGTCCTGCTTGGAATTGGGAGGTTGCTAGTTCGATTCCCAACGGTTGCAGTTTGTCATTTAAATTTAAAAAAAAATTAATGGGACGATTAATTGACTAAACTGTCGGCGTATGGACCAGAACGAATGTAACCGGGTATGTTTGTGAATGTTTTCTGCAGTTTACTTTCACAAACTACAGATGAATATCGGTATAGTTCCTATCAAAGTCGGCCGCAGTCGCACTTAAATTTCTTGTCTTATAGAGGTCGGTAAAAAGGGCCTAGAAAGGCCTACTTACCAGGCTTCGATCAGCCTTCCGCTACTACTACACTACTACGATCATAAACTTAATTATTACAGCTATGTCAATTTAATATATCTCTTATAACTCATACTTATCTTCGGTTCGGAAGATAAGTATGTGTTAATTGAGCTATTCAATCCATTAAAAAAAATTTTTTATCTACTATCAAGCCTCAAGCATGAACGTCCTTTTAAATGTACTTATAAATTTTTGACTCCATTTGATTATTGTATTAAGGTTATTTCGTTTCACTAGCCTCGTTAAAAGTTTCACATCAAAGATTGTAGACAAATTCAAGTATAACTAGGGTTGCCGCCTCTCCAGATTTCGTCGAGGGACTCCCGAAATCGTACAGATTCTCCCGATTTCATAGGTAAACCTTCCGACTTCCCGAGTTCATATTTTTTCGATATATTGACAGAAAAAAAGAGAATATTATAAAAAAATAAATGTAGTTTTTAATGATTTGAGAATGTATCAGGCTTATACGCTATCAAATGAAAAATTATATTTTTGATCATCCAAGTAGCAGTGTATCTATAGTGTAAAGGATCAAAATTTGCCTCCTAGACAGCTATCTACCCTGCCTACCCGGTTAATCCTCCACTGCCCAGTTTACTAAATAATATATGGACCTCCCGATCTCCAGGCTAGATCGACATAATATTCGTTGATCTCCTGACTTTTCATAATTTTGAGGTGGCAACCCTAAGTATAACATTTGCATATGTTAATAAATGAAAAATACCTTGATTTGTTTTTAGTAATTATATTGAACATTTAATGTTATATTATAAAAAATATTTTAAATATTTTTAATTTAAACAATTTAGAATAATTTTGTAAATATCACAATGTGTACCACCACCACATTATGATCTTTTACAATCAAAATACTTCAATCACATCGAGAGCTCACGTATACTACTTCTGGTTAGCTGGTATTAATAGTGATTTTAAATTTATTTAGCATATTTGAATATATATGAGGTCTGTCCTTTTTGAAGTCGGGTTAAAAATGAAACACATTTTATAAAAAATGTGTAATGAAAGATGCCTGCATTCTATTCTCCATGTGCCTGCAGTAATAATTCAAACAAGTTGCAATACAATACACTTCAAAAACAATTATAATTACGTGAAATAATTACAATTGCAATCAAGCAATTAGTAGCTATTACTTTTATAGAACCTCTATAAAGTATATTTATAAAAGTATATCTATATCTATATGAATTTGTCCTTGTCTCAGAATTAAATATCTAAAAATACTACTAACCATGGCAAAGTTAATCATCAATGTGTAAAAACTCTTGCATAAACGTGGCAAACTCTGATCTTTCTGCAAGATAATTTGTAAAAGTTAAAAAAAACAGGTGAAAATAACAACTAACTGAGTTAGTTGTTTAAATACCCGGTATATACTGAATATATGAAAAAAGTTTCAAACAAAATTTGTTTATTTTTAAAAAAGGGACATTTTTTGTTTTAAAATTTTTTCTCTTACGATTTCAAAGATAAGCAGTTTTGCCTATTCCCTAACTTGGCCTTACTATTTAGCTTTAGAATACACATACGAAATTTTAGCTCGCGCTATCTCTTTTCGTTTTTGAGTTATCGTGTTTACGGATGGACGGACAAATTTGCGGAAATGGACTTATTAGGTCATTTTATATCATTCTATTTCTCACATTTAGGAATTGACCACCCCCATTTTAGCCATATATATGGCCATACCAAACATAGAAAAAATTTATAGCTAGAAGGAACTTAGTATTCGTTTAGCCAACTAGGTATTTATAACTTTTAATAATTAAAACATGTTTTGTTTAGTTTGCCAGTGGATGTTGATTATTCATTTGATTTTTCCAAATCGCCATATTTTCAAATTACATATTGTTATCAAATGGTCATGGTATACTTTGTAGCTGTAAATGCAGGATTATTTATGACTTTCGTCACTGGTCTAATGAGTTTTATGTGTGCACAAATGAGAATATTAAAAGAATCCTTTCAATTTATGAAAGAATATGCGGCTGTCGATCTGATATTTCAAAGAAAACAGGTAAAAATATTTTTATATAAAGTGTTACCAACTATAAATTGATTTTATTAAATTTATTTTCAGGAACATTTATTACATACTGGACAATATATTAATTATAATGATTTTGATTCGAAGGAATTATGGGAACAAGTTTATGTTAATTTCAAACATTCAATACAGCATCATAATGAAATTTTGAGGTATTTTGCGGAAAATTATACATACAATTATAGAGGTTTATATATACCGTCTGTTTAGTTTACATCTTCGTATAATAGATCTCCCACGAGTATGAAAGAGTATGTATACATTAAGCAATGTGTATGAGAAGGAGGTCTTATAGGTTTGATAAACAAGCATATTTTTCAAAATAGTGAATAATATTCATAACGAGTATGAGAGAGTACATATGTATACATTAAGCAATGTGTATGAGAAGGAGGTCTTATAGGTTTGAGTGGTTGGTGACCACGCGAACTGTTATGAAAAATATGCTTGTTTATCAAACCTATAAGACCTCCTTCTCATACACATTGCTTAATGTATACATATGTACTCTCTCATACTCGTGGGAGATCTACTATACGTAGGTGCAAACTAAGCATAGTGTATACAAGATAATACAAAACCGCAAGTATGGCAACTAAAATGACTATTAATAAACATGATTTTACTAAGTGATTGAGAAATGTGAACCGTTATGCAGTGGTGGATTTCAGCGTCGGGTATTATGACTATAAGGGCCGTCCGCCAAGCCAAATGATAATAATAATCAAATAAGCAAGTGCTTTTGGAAGTTTATATTTTCAAAGACGTACATTTTCTGTAAAAAGTTTAAATTACTTATAGCTGAAGCTTCTCAATTAACTTTTTTCTTAGAGAGGAGAAATTTCAATAAATAGCACATAGCGTTCTTTACTGATTGATCTAAATCATATTCGCCGATCTCTTCCTACTCTTCTTCCTTCTTCGTGTATGAACTTGCGTGTAGGTATTCAGCCTTGGGAGCCCATTCAGGCTACCCTGACTCTATTGCCAGTCTGATACAGGTGGATTTAAGTTAGATGTCGTTTTTGACCCATTTCAATATGTTATAAAATTGGATAAATCGGAATAGACGAAAAAATTCCGCGATCAGTCAGGATTCTGTTTATTGGATTGGTTTTGAACTCTGTTGGATACATTTTGGAAAAAAAATGGGCAAGACACTTTTATTATTTTTCTCCATGACTATCCAATATAATCAAATAAAAGTGTGAAGTATTTTTAAGACTCAATTTATAATAATAGATTAAAGATATAAGGTCCTAATTTATAAAATAGTATTAAATTCGGAAACGTGACAAAATTAATTAGTTTTTACAATTTCCAGATTTCTTAAAGAAATTCAAAATATATTCGGATTAAATTTTTTTCTGGATGTTGTTTCAAGTGCTTCTGTGATAGGATGCACATGTGTAGCTTTAACTAGTGTAAGTTGATTATTATGCAAATAGTTCATAACAAAGTTATAAAATAACTTAATAGGACTACCTGACCGTTTATGACCAATTAGATGGTATAATTGGTTTTCCGAAATTTCATGGATGGGGTGCTAAAAGTTTTCTATGACCTTGAAAAAATTAAAAGATCAATAAAAAGTTTTCTATCCCTGACCAAATAATAGGAGTACCTGACCATTTATGACCAATTAGTGACCAATTAGATGGTATAATTTTTTTTTCGGAATTCAATGGATGGGGTGCTAGCATCTTGGAGCCGAATGGTGTTTACATTTTTACAGATTAAAAATTTATATAGAGATTGAAAGAGAGTACTAACTACCAACTAACTACTAACAATGGAAATAAATAGACGCTAGTTTACAAAAAACAATTTGAAAAATATGTTAATAGTAAATAAACAAAATTAATAATACAATGGCATCAAAAATGATAGTGAAAGATCATATGCATAGTACTACCATAACATCTAAGGTAGCTCAGTTGGTAGAGCATTGGTCTAGAATGCCAGAGGTCGTGGGTTCGATCCCCATCTCTAGATGTGTATGATTTTTCATATCAAGCATTTGATGTCAAAAAAATGTTATCAATGTTCAGACATATTACTTATATGTCAAAGTAAGTAAACGCTAGTCGCTTCCGTTGGTATAACATAACCGAAAGGCAACCATACTAACAATGGAAATAAATAGACGCTAGTTTACAAAAAACAATTTGAAAAATATGTTAATAGTAAATAAACAAAATTAATAATACAATGGCATCAAAAATGATAGTGAAAGATCATATGCATAGTACTACCATAACATCTAAGGTAGCTCAGTTGGTAGAGCATTGGTCTAGAATGCCAGAGGTCGTGGGTTCGATCCCCATCTCTAGATGTGTATGATTTTTCATATCAAGCATTTGATGTCAAAAAAATGTTATCAATGTTCAGACATATTACTTATATGTCAAAGTAAGTAAACGCTAGTCGCTTCCGTTGGTATAACATAACCGAAAGGCAACCATACTAACAATGGAAATAAATAGACGCTAGTTTACAAAAAACAATTTGAAAAATATGTTAATAGTAAATAAACAAAATTAATAATACAATGGCATCAAAAATGATAGTGAAAGATCATATGCATAGTACTACCATAACATCTAAGGTAGCTCAGTTGGTAGAGCATTGGTCTAGAATGCCAGAGGTCGTGGGTTCGATCCCCATCTCTAGATGTGTATGATTTTTCATATCAAGCATTTGATGTCAAAAAAATGTTATCAATGTTCAGACATATTACTTATATGTCAAAGTAAGTAAACGCTAGTCGCTTCCGTTGGTATAACATAACCGAAAGGCAACCATACTAACAATGGAAATAAATAGACGCTAGTTTACAAAAAACAATTTGAAAAATAGGAGTACCTGACCATTTATGACCAATTAGTGACCAATTAGATGGTATAATTTTTTTTTCGGAATTCAATGGATGGGGTGCTAGCATCTTGGAGCCGAATGGTGTTTACATTTTTACAGATTAAAAATTTATATAGAGATTGAAAGAGAGTACTAACTACATCACTTGTCTCTCGAATATATATCGAAAATCAGAATTGTAATTTTCGAATCGTTTCTCGCGGCATCACTATTCCTAAGGGAGGACATTTGTCCTGTGCCCTCCCAATTGAGAATATTTCCAAATAAGTATTACTGCTACAGATTTAAAATTGACACAATAATAAAAATATTTGTTCATAGGGTGCTGAGTTTACGTTTAAGTCAATGACAATAGTTATGGTTTGCGCTGTTGGATTAATTCAGCTTGCTATTAATTGTTATTTTGGACAAAATATTATAGAAGAGGTACGTCTTAATCGAGAAACGATCACATTAAGGATACTTTTGTAAAAATCATAAGGATATTTTGATTATCTCTACAGTCTGTAAAAGGCGGTCTATCAAAAATTAAACCCATTTTTTTCGTATATAACTTTCATTTGATAAATATATTCTTCTGTATTTTGATAAAGATCCCCATACAGGATTTAAAAAGGAAGGGCAACTAGATTATTATTTCGACCAGTAGCCTACCCGCGGTGCTAAATTCGCCGCAATTAATAATTTGAACAATAAAAATTAAATAAACGTAAATTTATTTCTGTCTATGTACACTTGGCCACTAAAGTTGATGTCATTTTTTTAAATTTTATAGTTAATTTGTGCCTTATTTATTGGGTTTTCGAACAACAAAAATTTCGAATAAAAGTTGTTACTATATTTCTAATGAACAACTTTTATCAGAAGATCAGTTTTTCGAAAACTGAATCAACGATCCACAAATCAATTATATAATTTTTTTAAATGGCATAGTACACTCCCGTTCAAAAAAATGAACCAATCTGAACCGAATCAATATCCCACAGTTTTGATTATTCTTGTAGTAAATGCTTTTACAGATACAACATATTATTTAATTTTTATATGTAAGAGGAAGATATAAAACTTTACATTTATATACTTTACATATATTTTTTAAATGCTTACTTGGTTTATCACTCACACGGATATTATCACTCACGCGTTGTGTGTACTTGGAACTGGGAGATTATGGGTTCGAATCCCGATATCGGCAGTTTGTCAATTATTTAAAAAATAGGGGGCGGTTAATTGTCTAAACTGTCGGTGTATGGACAAGAACGGAGTAACCGGCTATGCTTGTAGAGGTTTTCTGCAGTTTCCTTCACGAACTCCAGATGAGTATTGGCATAGTTCCTATCAAAGTCGGCTGCAGCCGCACATCCTACCAATTCCTAGTCTACACATAAAATTTCTTGTCCTCCACTCATATCCTTCACTCGTGTCCCGTCCAGGACGGCTTCTACAATCTATCTATCTACTACAAGGTAATAATTTTCAGGGGAGTACAATATCAAAATCATTATATTTTTCAAATTGGTTGGATGCACCTATACACATTAAAAAAATGATTATATTTACAATGCAAAATTGTCAAAAATCTTGTCGAATTGAAGTAGCTGGGTTTTCAATAAGTTTATCTTTAAATACACTTTTAAATGTATGTATAATATAATGAAAAAAATTTCAAGTTAATTTTTAAATTTATAATTTAAAGGGTAAATCAATCGACATTGTACCTTATCCATTCGGTTTTTGAAGAAATGGTTAGAATAAAGGTTTTTTATTATAAAAATACTCACAGCTTTTTTTCGAAAACCAAATGGATTCGGCACAAATCAATTATAAAATTTGAAAAAAAATTCCACTACCTATTATACGCAAATCGGAATGTTTTTCAATTTATGAATTTTTCATAAATTGTTCAAAATATAAATCTAATTTCGTTTAAAATTTCAATTATTTACCGTTTAGTTTAAAAATCACTCTCAAAAATTGTACGATTATCATTACAGGTATTTACAAAAGAAGTAATTTCACCAAACTTTTAATTTTATTTAAAAAATGCGTCAAGCGATTGGTTAAAAATTTAGGACAATGTAAAATAATTTTCTATTTATATTTTGAAGAAAAAAAATTATCGACCGTTTAATTATTGTAATAGATTATCAAAAAGATTGAAATTTGTATATAATCCAAGCAAACAAGTACTTATTCGAGGTACATTCAAGTTAAAAAAAAGTATAGTATACAATCTCAGTCTATCCGTATAATTGATGTGTGTGGAGATGAAACTTTTTAACACGATTACTACAAGATAACTATCCAATCATACGACTTTTGACTGTATACAAGGTACATTCAAAACAACCACTTTTTAAACAGTGGTTAAATTGTGTACAAGATTTACACAACATTATTTAGATTTACACAACAGATGAAGGAGGCAATTTCTAACGGGTACTTTTATTCATTGATTTAAGGGACTAAATCTACGCTAAATAAAATGCAGAAATTTAAGGCCGACCAGATTTATCCCTGAACGAATTTAAAAATTACCTTGAAATTTTGATATCAATATTTTTCAGTATTATAGATATTCTATTATTTTTAGATTTTGAAGAAAACATATTCATTAATTGCTCTTTTACAAGATGTTACTCAATAATAATTTAAAGTATGAAATAGTATACAAGTTCACATATAAGTATTTGCAAAAACATTAGTTTATATTTTAAATTATTACTCAACTAGACGTAGCAAATTAGCAACAATTATGTGTGGCGTGCAGGAGCGTTGCGACGTTTTAGGAGGCTCCGGTACAAAAAATTCTTGGGGTCCCTTCTGTAGAAAATTGACTTCTAAAAAAATATCGTCCGAATTTACTCTGTAGGAGTTTGAGCATATATATTATGTACATATACTTTTTAGGGCGTTTTCACATTTACCGACACCGACACGACATCAGCACAGTACCGATACCGGCACGATATTTACACATCAGCAACGACACGGCACATGCAGTTGTCGTGTGTCGTTCGAGAAAACTATATGGCGGGAGTATTTGCTTTATTTGTTACATTTAAGGTTGATCGGACACATGTATAGATAAAATCGGCAATGTATAGATAAAATCTGAATTTTTGATGTTATTAATTGCTAACTCATACGTATAAAATAATTTTTTGAAAAAAATCTGACGAAGGGTTTTCATGTAATTAATCATTAAAAATTGGAATTTTAACATGTTGTAAATAGCAAATGTTGAATGAACGCATACATTTTCGATAATGTTGTTCCACCTTCTATAGATTAAAAAGTAAAAAACTTCTACTTTTATAAATGAAATCTCGTACATTACGTTCAAATTTAAAAAAATAGTCTTACGAAGAGTTTTGAACATAGTTATCTTAATTAAAAAGATAAAATTCACGAAAATTATCGTCCGCCATGCTTGAATAGAGTCAAAAGACGATTATTTATTATTTTAAGTAATTAAATAATTACATAAATCCGATAACTAGTGACGTTAGATGCTATCTAAATTTAAATAATTAGTTTAGATTAAAATTTTTAATTTCTGTTAAAAAAGTGTTTCTATTTATTATGATTTGCTGGGTACTGTCCGTTCAACCTTAAGACGCAAAAAACGAAAGCAAAAGCAGTTATGGGTACATCCAATAATAAAAGTGAGATATTTAGAGGGTAGGTACCTAATATACTTTGTTCGAGAAATTGGCTATTGACCCAAGCAAGTTTTTTAACTATGCAAAAATACATTTGATTACATATTATGTAATATAATGAATAAGATTTAAATAAAAATACTAAACAGTCGTCGACGACACAGCGTCACCGGTAACGATTCGATACCGACATGTCAGCGATTGTGAAACCATTCCCATTTACTTACATGAGATTACGCGTCTACCGACATCGTTGTCGTATCGGTCAGTGTGAAAACGTGCTATATGGATGAAATTTGAGAACTCAGTTTCCAGACCTAAGCATATAACTGTGGATTCGCCAAAGCTATTTATTATAATTTAGTCTGTTATAATCTTATATCATATATAATCCAAATAAACGAAAAAAAACATTGTAACTTCGGAAAAACTCGCATAGAGTTGAAAATTGGTGCAGGTTTTAAATACACTATTACAAATTAAATACAAGATCGAAGGTAAAAAATATCGGTTTTTCGCATATTTCTGTTAAACGGTAAGTGTTATCGTAAAATAGGTCAGACAAAAGTTATAGATGATGCAATTGTGTACAAAAATTGTTCAGATATATATATATATATATATATATATATATATATATATATATATATATTTATACAGCAGGGTGTCCCGTATAGATGGACGCCGTTGGCCCGGATGGCACGATGTACTATATATACTACAAATATTTACGAAATTACAACATTGGTACAAAAACAATAGCTGCATACCTTTGGATGAAATTTGCTAATAGAGGCCCATAAAAATAGAGGTCACTTGCAATACTATTAAGTAAGGTACAAAAAACACAATAGTACAAAAAAAATTTTCAGCATTTATTTTTCAATATTACACATTGATATATATATATAAATATGTTCGAAAAAATGTCAGAAACAATGGCTGAAATAGTGAAGAAAAGAATATTATTTGTGTATGTGTATGTGAGTGTATGTATTTGAATATTTTGTGAATAATTAATTAATATCTCTAGAGTAATATACCTTTTTAGTAGTATATAAAATCAAGGCAACAAAATAAATTTTTCTATTAAATTAAAAAAAACGAAAATTTGTGCACGGTTGGTAGTAAGTAAAAAAAAAAACCTAAAAACAAAAATTATTATTATTCACAAAATTATTTACTAATTTTTCTGAATTACTTTTTTTATTAGGTTTAAAGTGAAATTATTCTGTCTAAAATTGCAACAAAAAATATTTACATAATACAATTAAAATATCATTAATAAATTTTTTATTCTTCCTATTTTATTATATTTTTAAAATTGTCTTAAATTAAAAATTATTCAGTTCACCCTCCAAAAAACTGTTTATATATTATTTTTATCACAATTTTTTCTTTTGTATATTTTGTTCTTTTGCAAACAATTTTAATTAACAAAATGTTTGACAGTATTCAAGTAATTTGTTCGTAATTTGCATGCGATTGTTTTGAGTTCATGACAATGGAAAATCTTGGTGAAAAATTGTACAGCAAACGGACCATAGGCATAACCATATCTCATTGAATTCCTATAGCTTTATAAAGTTGATGGTTTAATTTATAATTTTAATGAGCTAAACTAATAGTAAGTTGTAACCAATTGAGTTGTTTCACAGCGTTATTTATTTTGGCATTATTTAATTTAAATATTCAAATGATTATCGTTTTTCCATAAGAAAATTTTACTATAAATATCGTCTACTTGCGATTAAAAATAGTTGTGCCTATGAATCGTTTATAATTAAATTGAATACAAAAAGAACAAAATCTTGATAAAATAAAATAAATCGAATTTAAGAAAAAACGATTCAGTATTTTGCTTAGGCATCGTGCATTTTTTTATAAATTATGTGCAATAAATAATTACTTTTTTTTCTTTCTTGGAACAGAAAAATAATTCAAACTCGGCCCCCTTCTACACACCCTCCAAATATATAAGCTAACCCACACAACACAATAATTTATTTTGTTTTGTAACTAGAAAAACAGTGGATTTTTTTTATTTGGAGATAGTGAGTTTGGTAGAAAAAATCTTTTATTAAAAAGCATAGAAAAAAAGATTTTGTTGATCCTTTTTTTCTTTGTTCGTAGACTAAAACACTATCCTTAAAAACTAATAAAAATAAAATATATTAACATTAATTTGATTTGTTTTTAAAAAGAGATTTTGTTAAGAACACTATATGAACGATAAATACAATTTGTTTCATAGGAGACAAATTGTATTCACGTGATTTTTTTTAAACATCTTGTCCTTTAGAAACTTAAAATTATGACTTAAAATTAAAATGATAGAAGCTTTATTTTGTATGCCTAATATATATTTATGGACATTTAAATCTTAGTCCGTAGTGTAATAAAAGCACAATTTGTGAAAAACACAAAATACGTTATGCAAACTACTGACGCCATTTTCATCCCATCCATTACTGATGTCTCTTCGTGATGAGGAATCATGAAGTTCATCCCCTTTTGTGTTTCTTGCTCAACATAAAATATAATTACGAGATAAGCGACCCATTCGACGTAAGCGGTCTGTAAAATACATTAAGTCATTAATTAAACAGGAATTCATGTAGACACATTAAAATATTTGATAGTGTGAATACTAAATGATTTTGTAAGAAAGTTAATTGTGAAAATATTATTATTTTAAATTTATGGTTGGTTTCTGAGCTAAACAAATTTTTTTTAAACACCTGCTACGATAAATTATTTGACAATAAATTACTAATTAATACAGTTTTAAGCTTACATTTTTAAACACATTTTTATATACTTTTTATACACATTTTTAAGACTTTTGTACAACCTGCAACGTTTTTAGTTTAAAAACGGAGAAATCGTTCGTATCCTCAGCACTAAATATTTGCCTATTACATGGAAATGAACAGTTGTGAAATTTTTGTGTTATAAAATTAAAAGCTGGATATATACTTGTTAGAAAATGGGTTTGTCATCTTGTCAGTTATCGTATTTTATAACTAAACCAGATATAAAATTATAACTTTTTGTCTACCTTTCTATCTGTATGAAATTATTTAACTCTGTTGATGTTATAAATATGAAATGTATGCAAATTATGGATACTAATCCCAGAATTTACTTTGTATATTTTTCATTCTAATAAAACGGTTTCAAAGTAAATTACTCTTATAACGAGGTACATGGATGTCAAATTATCTAGTGGAAAGGCATGTAGGTGTTAAAACTCAGGTCAGTTGTAAGTCGATTTAGCATTATCGAATGTTAATACTGCCACCATTCATAAAAGAAAACTTAAAAGATGTTTTTCTATTCATAGACACCATATGCCAGAAAAAAGTGATATTTTCATTTTTATATGAGAGGGGTCCCACAATGCATAAAGGTAAACTAATTTTTGCTAGTAATTCACAACATAAAAAAGCAGAATTCTAAACGCCAATAAAATCAATCAATTAGTACTGAAAAATTCTTACCGTGTACTATTTTGTGGTAGGATACAAAAGGTGCATATTCGGCGAATATTTGCGTTTCAACATAGACCAAGGGGGATATTTGGACCCCCTAAATCCCACCCTTATACACGCCCCTGTTAGAAGGTACTATCGACTCGAAAATTAGCGTTCCTATTTAATAATTTTACAGTTGATTTGTGCCGAATCCATTTGGTTTAAGAAAAAATGTTCCGAACAAAACTTGTTCGCATTTTTATAATGAATAAAGTTTATTGGAAACACGTTTTCCGAAAATCGAATTAATTCGGAACAAATCGACTGTGATAAACTAAAAAATGATTGCTACTTTTGGAATCGATAATACAAACTCAAACTTTAAGTAAAATCAATAATTCCTAGTAGATAAAGGACATTTTTTTCATGTTTTATACGCATGCGATATGAGAACAGACATCGATAAGATCGGCAATGACGTGAGATATTTAATACTCACTTCATTAAACTGTTATGAATAATAGAGTTTTTTAGTCAAATATATATCCAATTTATATCAATTAACAAATGTAGACAAAATTTGTAATTTCCATATACTATAGTAGTGTTAAAATGTAAACTTAATATTAAATTCATATTTAAATTATCTATTATTTCGAGTAATTAATTATGGACACCTTACAATTACATACTCATAACATTTATTGTTTAATTTTTGAGCTTAAGCATTATATTTCTGCATTTAGCTAGACATATTCACTAAGCAAATTATTATGTGTATCTTCGGATAAAATATTATCATGAAATAGTCATCAATATTTAATGCTAAAGATAACTTTCATTTTCAAAAATGAATATACGAAATTATTAAAAACAATTTTCTATGTTACTAAAGTTTTGATTAATTTTGTTTGAGTAAGATATTTAGTAGATAAATTCGTAACTGGAAATAGTACTTTTTTAATGACACGGATGCGTTTCATGCTAGGATTTCATCTGCAGGGTGATGATTTCTGCTTCCTAATGCAAAAACTAATCGGTAATTTCACTAAGGAGACTTAGTGATGTTAAGCACACGCAACGACTTTACCGGTGGCAGCATCAACATTTTGGCCACTTTAATCAAATGGAAATGGCTAAACTGCTGGACAACAATGATGTGAAAGACTCCATTTGATTACATTGAATGCGGAAAAAATGGCATTTCCAAAAGTGGAAAAGCCACTATGTGTGAAAATACCCTAAGGTTACGGTGCATTTAAGAACCGTAGCGTTAACTATGACTAATAACATACTTCATTAACAGAGTATTGAATATTTGCGATCATAATTATAATTTTAAAAAAAAACTAAGGTTAGTTTTTATTTTTACATAATATTTAAATACTTGTACGTTTATTTATAATTTTATGCACACATAATAAGTAACTGTAAATAGTAAATTAACTTAGCTGTGTTTTAGTCTAAATCATTCTTAAGATTGCGGGCAAACCACCATTTCCGTTTGCAACGTTAGAAGACTAGTAAAACGGAAATTTTTAATCGCATGAGATTATACAATCCTTAAGTAGGGCGCACTTTAAATGTATAGTGGTTTACCATATTAACTATAAGAAACCTCACTGCTAATCTGTACCGTTAGAGGTGCTGAAATTATCTGTACCTTCAAGGTAGGTCTATTCGAAACAAAATTTGACGCATGGTTTTTGTATAACTGTGTATAACATATTTTGTTTCATGCAAGGTTAGTTTACAATATTAGGAGTATTTTGTTGTTTTACCACAAAATAAGTTTAAATATGAAGAGTAAAAGAGTAAATTTGTTTTACTTTTGAGACAATCACTGCATAGTGCATATATTTTTGAATTTGATTCATATTAAAAGTGTTTTATTATTGTTAGTTTTATAATTTACAGTATTACGGCAGAACAGTTCTGTCACAGATCTAACCACATAATACGCATATATGCCGGACGGCATTGTACAAAAATACAACCCACATATAGCGCATCCAGATGTAACAAGTCACGTTTTAAGTCCGCCAGTTTTTTTATGATTTTTACTTTAATTATGTATTGAAAATAGACACATCAGACGAAAAAATTGAAATCTCAATGTAATACGATAAAGATATAAACTTGAATCTGAACGAAAATCTACCAAAATGATTTTTGATTTATATCTAATACTTTATGCACAATATCAAAGGCAACATAATTTCACATATTTATTCGATTATACGATATTTTTACTGCTTATAATCCGACTCCTACAGTACTTGCTGTTTCTTTGTGTATTGTTTGTTTGATATTGTTTTTACACACATACGCGTTGGTTTTTAAGGTACAGATTATACTGCGGTCATCTGAGCTTAGTCTTGCTTAACGCTTTCTATTACGTCAAATATAAAAGCATCAAATTATAGGGAATTAAATATGGCTTTTTTATCCGTTGACATTAACAAAAGTCAACCCTATCATCATTAGTCTGTCTATTTGCATGATGAAACAAAGGATCTTATAATTTATTAGTAAAGGATCTTATAAACAAGTCTTTTGATATTTTATTAGAAATTTCATTCCTTGCATGCAAAAAATATATATCTAATTTACATCGTCATTTTGATACAATTATTAATTAGATAACTGTAGTATTGCGACATATATCGTACGCAAGTAAGTATACAAGGTTTTTCTAATCACTGAATATAAGAATTAAAATCTAGAGCACGTCAGTGCGACAGATCGAGTTTAAGGGGTTTTTGTCTGTGTTAAAACAATAGACAAATAAATTACCCCTAAAACTATGTTTAGAAACAATTTTTAACTCTATACTCGTATTACTATTATAACGATGTAAACTAGACCATATTGTAAAAGTAGTAATTGATTAAATGTTAAAAATAGTTAACTATGTAACATATTTACATATTTATAAAAAAAAATTGAAAACAAACCAAAAACGCACCCACAAAGAAAATTTAATAAGAAAATTGACGTGTAACGAAAGAAAATGTAAAATAACAAAAAAATTCAGTGTATAAAAATATAAAAAATATTTAAAAAAAATTATAGTGTTTAAAAAAAATTAAAAAAATGAAAATTTTATAAAAAATGTGTGTACCTAATATTTGAAGAAAAATTATATATTATAAATGATTCGAATTTATTTGTTTATTTGTTTTTTACGTACGTTATTACAATGTGATCATCACACTACGAGCTAGTTGCTCCAATCCGCGTCAGGCGTACTGGAAAAACAAAAACACATCACATTCTGTATAAATGGGGAGGGAAGATGTATGAAAGATATAATAGATATCCAATTCAAATAAATATCAATTATAATTTTCATACACGTATACAAAAATATATTAATAAAATTGCAAAATATTACAAAAATTGAAAAAAAAAATTATTTAAAAAATAAAAAAAAACACTGAAAGTTCTTTTTGATTATTTTACAATTTTATTTTTATTATTATTAATTTTTAGTAATTTTTTGTTTTGAAATAATAATTTCTGATTTTATTCTCAAGTTGTCTTTTAAAAGTTAGCGAATTTTAAACTTTGGTAAATAGTTGTTGTTTTATTTTATTTCATTGGAAAAATGAAGAAATTGTGATTGATATATAAATATTTCTTTTTATAGAAACGAGCGTACTTTTAATGACAGTTAGGATAACGTTTCCCGATTTCCACCATCTTGCTTAGCAAAACTAAACATATATCCAATGTTAAACTATTTTACATGTGCTTTGGCATGTGATTTGATCATGTAGGATGATAGTTGAATATAAATAATTCCCACAAATAATAAATCAAAAGATACTTTGAAGATATAAATGATCTTTATTAAATGAAATTTGTTGATAGTTACCAAGGTAATGAACAATAATAATTATCGTGATATCAGAGGGAGGATGTAGTTGAGAAGCATAGGTTTCTAAAAGAAAGTAAATTTGATTTTCCGCTACAATCATAATATAAAGTTGGTCCACCGTAGTGATCTCTGAAGACATGTAGAGTTAAATATTTAATCGCTGTCTGTAGTTGCATCATTATCGTTGCAAATAAATAGAATAGAAACATTTAATATACTTGAGAATAAAAATGAAATTATGCATTTTTCATGCGTTCATATTTACAAAACTGTTAAATTGTTTTTTGTTTAAAAAATCACAAGACATTCAATAAAAAAAAATTATTAAGTTATGTTTATTTTTATATATGTTAGTTGTCAAAAAATTACAAACACTTCATGTACGATGCAATTAAATATTATTAATAATCAACAAAATTAATTGCATGTCTACATTAATTTTTGTTTATTATGTAAAAAATTACAAAAAAATTTGATATTTAATTGGAGTTTGTGTAAAAAGTAGTTGTGTCTGAAATAAGTGTAAACATTTTGATATTTTAGTTTTGTACCTACATAAGCAAAACAACCATAAAAGTACAGGGTATAAAAAATATTTTCGATTTCACATAAAATAGATTTTTGTATATTTATAAACTTACACTCCCAAAAAATTTGAGACGATTTTGAGTATATTTATTATATTTTTTTAAAGACGATTTGCTAGATAAAATAAAGATAAATTATTATACATATTTTTGGTATTGCTTTTTGAAATCAGTGATGTTTTTCACAATTCAAAATTTTTCGTCAGACCATTTTCGTTGATTTAAAGAAAAGAAATACATATAAAAGCGTTGTGTGGTTTAAAGCCTAAATAAAATAAGCGACACGGTTTGCAAAGCAAATTACATTTTTTAATTATAGCCGTATAAGCGATGTTGATTAGCCATGCTACAGAAGTTTTATCCGATTACAAATCATTGTATCCAGATATTTTAACAAACAAAAAAATCCAAAATAATATTTAAAAAAAATTGTAATCAAGTTTGTTAAAAACTTTAAAAATATCTGGATATATTTTCTAAAAAAACTTCTTTTGTTAAGTTATAATTCGAATACTTTTTTTTCAATTTACGAAAAACACGTGCGTGCGTCGAACTAATACCTTTTACTTAATCAATGGGGTTTTCCTGTGTAGATTGTTAAAGAATCTGAACTGTAGTCGCAGTTCTAAGTCTTTCCTTACTGCGAATACAAACAGAAAACAAACAAAAAATCACTTCTGATTTGCAACATATAAATAAATAAAGCTAAAAAAAAATAAATGGGATCACACTAGGAGAAGGTATACATCATTGAGAAGTTACAAATTAAATTCCAATAAAATTTTATCGCTACATTATATTTTATTGGAATTTAATATCAATATATTCTGATCTAAAAGTTATCTCAGGAATATTCCTGCAAACTACCTTAGATACAGAATGAAACAAAAAATGTTTTTGGAAATTATGTGAAAATGTGTGTGGTGTAATGTTGTTGGTTAATGTTCTGTGTGGCCAAAAAACATTAATCTTTATGACGGACATAAAACATCACGCTGTAGCAGACACTTGAACGATTTCCTTAAAACAACACAATTTAGCAAAAATAAATCTAAACTAAAAAAAAATTAATAAATATCTTTTGATCCGTTTTTCATCTAGTTTTCTATGATCACGAAAGAAAATATTAAAACAAGTAAGAATATTTCTAGTCTTTGAGATTTGATCTATTGGTAACGCAGAAATATCCACCTTTTTATCAAAACTTAAAGCTTCTGTCCCAAATCTAGCTGTCTGGGATGTTTTAAAGTTTATTTGAGGAACTTTAAAGAATTCTTATTACTCCATAATTCTTCTCTGTTAAAATAGTCATAAAGTCCACAGAATAACTCGAAGAGAGTGCTTAATAAGGGCTATACTTATACAATTATTTTATTATAAAATTTATTTGAAAAAGTCCCGCAATTATGTTTAGTATGTATATATCTTACTTGTTTTAACATAATTACACTGCTGCTATTGCCGCAACAATAATAAGCAGCATTTAAAATGTGCTTTGTTTGTATTCATTTATGACACGCTTAAAAACGCAAGCTGCCAAACCAATTCCTGGTATAAATTTATAGAGAAAAAAATAGTTAAGATATTTATTATGAGACGTGCACAAAATTTTTTATCCCAAAAATTCAATTGACAACAAGTAGCGATCGAACTTGTGTAGTTTTGTGTGTAATGTTTACATCGTTATTTGGTACTCACTGCATTTTATTAAGTTAAAAATTTGTAAATAAAAATTTTTTAATAGGATGAATCAAGAATCATTGACGACCTAAGACGGCGATTGTAGCAGCGACATCAGGTATAATAGGTTTTTTCAGAAGTCTAGCTTTCAATCGGCAATCTAAACCCACCCAAAACGACAATTAAAGCATGTAACGAAGCTAAAAACTAAAGTTTTTGTATGACATGAATTAAAAATTATGATGCATTACTATGTTGTACCGATTTCACTGCATTTTAATTTTAAATGTTTGATAATGATCTGTTGGAACATAGTTATTTAAACAATGAATTGTGGAAAAAATAAACAAAGTTAATGAAAATCGCCGTCAAATAATATTTATTTATTAATCAAGCAGATATCCGTTGATTTTTTTTACTATAAAAATGATTTTGAAATGAAAATATGACCATATTCATTATCGTAAAAGAAGGCAGATTTAAGTATTTCAAGTTTTTTGTGTGGTATTTTTAACTTTTGTACAAAAATCCACCTTTAAATGATATTTCGAAGCATTTATGCACTGCTTGAAAAATAATGAAAACGAAACGAAAACTGTATGTTAGTGAGAAAATGTAAAACCAATCACTCAACGAGATCAAATGGATAAAAAAAAACACGAAAAGGTTTGCAAAAATTGTATATGAAACGAATAGAAATGGTCTGCGATTATTTGATAAAATGAAAATGATAATTATCATACCGGTTGGGGAAAATATTTTTAAAAATTTTTAGAAACATTTTATTTTGGGGGGTAAAAGATGCGGGGGAGGGCAAATATAAAACTTTACCTCGATAATAATAATAAAAATTACTACTATTCTAATGTATTTTTGCTAAATATTCGACTACTATGACAAATAATTTTTCACATTAATTGCGGTTGTGTTTATCACAAACCGAGCATGAATTAGGAAGAGTAATCGGTGTGATTTCTTTGTCACCTAAATATAAATAAATTCAATTAACATAAAAATTAATTACAGTCTAGTTTCAATAATATTAATAGTCATATAAATTTGATTGATGATACAATTATTGGAACTGTACTGTATTTGGAAAAAATCGATAAATGATTATGAGATAAAATGCTATCAAATGATTTGAATAGCGAACTTGATAAAAACTGATAAATATATCGAGCCCTGAAATTGAGACAATTTTATACAAATTATTTTTATAATCATACTCACTGGTGTCAATATTACGTTGTAAATGTGTCGCAACTCTGTGACGAGCATCATTGTATTCAAGGTGTAATCCCAGTCGAAGTAAGGTGGGATTTTGTTCAACAAGTGTTGTTATTTCCATTTCGATTTTATTACCCAATACTTGCGACCGCTGTGAATTTGAAAGATCGATATTTGTTAAATAGAAAAATTAAATATCAAAATTCATTTATTAAACTTCTTTCGTTTGCGATTCAAAAATAAAACATAATATCAAATATTAAGGTCGATTTTCTAAGTCGCTTCTTAATTTTAAGCAAACTCTTGAGCATTGTATACTGTAGAAGTTAGCAACACCACTTAGCAACCATTGATTCACAATCGTTTCATAAGGAAATTTTATTATTTTATTGATCATGGTAAGAACTTATTTATTGTAAGTAGGATTATATATAATACTAGCTTATACACGCGATTTCGCTGTGATTTATTGTTATATCTCCGCATCCCGCCATCGTAACGAGATAAAATACGTACCAGGTTTTAAGTCTAATCATAAGATTTCATCAAAATCGGTCCATTCGTTTTTGCGTGATGTTCGACCGAACAATCAGACAACTACAGGTTTATAATAGCAGAGATTTAAATACAATAACACGGTTATTAACGTGCTAATACAAGAATTAACACGTTTTTCAACTTGTTGACTAGACTAATAAACAAATAAATAATTCCCATGTATTTAAAGTTAATAACTCAAATGTATCTGAGACTACAACCACATGATAAATAAAATGTGAAATATTTTCGAATCAATTATAGGAAGGTAAAATAAGCATCATTTTTCGTCAGTACTTCCATAACAATAAATTTATTATAAATTTCAACTAAAGATAAAAAAGTTCCGTGCGGAAAGAAGTTTCATAAAAATATATTGGATATTTTCTTACTTGATTTGAGGCTCGGAATTCTTCAACTGATTTGGTTTTTAATAATGATTTAATTAGTTTAACTACAACTGGTGGGCTAATAAAATTAGTTTCTACATTTACAACTCGTAATGTGTTATTGTGTTCTAAAGCTTCGGCGAGTTTGAGCGCACAACGATCTGTGAGTCCAACATTTGTCAATGATAATGTTTCCAAGTGCGTGTTTGATGGCAGTGCATTAAATAAATCTTCAAATTTCTCTTCAGAAATATTCTGTAATAAAATTATTATATATTTGTAGATAAATATTTCGAAATAAATTAAGGAAGTCTTAGGGTAATGACATATATAATCGGGATGTCATATCAGGTGTTGTTACCGCAGCTAACAGGTTTCATGACAATGTGTAGCAATTTAGTTAGTAAAAGCCGGTAAAAAATATCTAATTATGACTATTAACTCATACCGAACGCTAACGCGCATTCATATCATAATTAATGGTAATCAAATGTTTATTTAATTTGAAAATAATGACATTTTTACAGTACCGTTAATTATATCTTTTATTGGTTATTTATGTCGGGGTTTGAGTTTCATTAACTGTTTCTCATCATAATTAGTCCGGAGCTCGATTTAGCTCAAATATAGTGAAAATGTGAAAAGGAGATGTTTGTGCGACTCTGTAAGTCTAACAAAATGACAAATATATACTTCACTCCTATTTATTATACTATATTCACTTCGGTGCAAAAGAACAACTAGCGATGCTAGTGTCACAAAAAGTAAATATAACTTCTACCATTACGTTGACATATTTTGTCAATTCTCCCGTTTGAGTTTGGACTCTTTGTCTAGTCTTCATGACCATGTATGTCAATTCAGTAAGTAAAAGCCGGTAAAAAATACCTAGCGTATATTTATCCATTGCTAGTATGGTTGCCTTTTGGTTATATTATACTAATTTAACATTTAAGTAATATGTCTGAACATTGATAACATTCTTTGAATGGGAATCGAGCCCACGGCCTCTTTCATTCTAGACCCAAATGCCTACTTAAATGTCAAATTAAGTAAACGCTAATCACTCCCATTGGTATAATATTAACCGGAAGGCAACCATACTAACAATAGATAAATAGACGCTAGTTTACAAAAAAACGATAAAAAAATATATAAACAGTAAATAAACAAATTAATAATACATTGACATCAAGATAGTGAGAGATCATATGTATGCCACTACCATCTGTAGCTTAGAGACAGAGCGTTGGTGTAGAAGGTCGTGGATTCGATTCCCATCCTAGATGTGTGAGATTTTTCATATCAAGCATTTTATGTCAAAGAATGAAAAGATACGAATATTTTTCATCGCATTGTTTAAACAGACGAGTGTATTTTAAAATAGTCAGTTTATTGACTTGTTAGAAACTTCTGTAGATATCAACGTACATGCTCAATAGAAATAATACTAATAGACGAAGTAAAAGAATAGGTCGGGTACTCGTTGAACTTAAACTTTGTGTTCTGCCCTTGTTTGACGATGAAAGACAGTTAAGTTGTAAATATAAGGGCAGTATTGGATATTATTCGCGTTCGAGTACCCAATCTTTATTAAGTGCACTCCAATACTTTGATGTTTCTACTATAAATAACATTATGCTTCACTCCGAATAAACAAACACTGCAATTTTTATACAAAGGTGTGTTATCTCTATTCGAGAATAATTTCACACAGTTCATAAACGTTCATACTAACTTTGCGTATTTTGCCTACACAGGAATCTAATCTAAATTACACTATTTAATTGGTCTTTGATAACTGTATATGAGAATCTGAGGTGAAGACTCTAATCATATAATTACTTATATCACTAGCTAATAACACATTTTTTATATTACCTTAATATTATTCCAGTTTAGATCAATTAATTTATGATCATCGTCCTTTACTTGTTTTATTGTTTGATCGACATCTGTTTTATTTGGTGGATCTTGTGGGAATATTTTTTGAGTTGAAGCTTTTGTAATACCATCCCAACCTAAGCCCACAGGTTGTCCCTTGTTTAAAAGCGAAGCATGATATTGATCTTGATTCATCATAGAATGAAATCCAAGAATAGCTACAAAAAAAATTTCAATTTCAATTCGAAATACTAAAATTTACAATCTATGATTCTTACCAGCTAAATCAATAATTTCTTCTTGTGTTGCATCCGAAAGTGCTGTATCATATTCATCTCCCATATCAATTGCAATTTGTTCTTCAGCATCCAATTCTTTTTGAGGAGGTGGTGGAGGAATCCACTAAAATAAATCAAATTAACTATTCTTAAAAGTTTCAGATACATTTTTACTTAATTTATTTTTTGTTTTCAACACTATGTTTCAAATAAATAGTTCATTTATGCTATTATTAGTTCATCTTCATGAAATAAACCTTTTTCATATTTAAAGTTTTTTTAAATCTTAATTAAACTGATTCAGCAGTTTTTGAGTGAAATAGTAACTGACACACAAATACCATTAGTATTTTATTTTAGGGCTATATTATACTAACTAGCTATTGTATACGGCTTCGCACACATGAATTTTTTAATATGACACTTTTATCATAGCATAATCGAGAGAAATAAAAATTATTTACAAAAAATGTCAAATAATACGCGAATTTATGTTTTACTTTTTAACCCATTAGATGAACCTACCCAAAACAGTTATCTTATATTTTTTTTTTTAGAGAACAGACACCAAGTTTTAAATATACAGTTTCATAATTAATTTTCATAATTAACATCTTTAATTACCCCCCCCTCCCCAAGGTACATATCTAATTATTTTAATAAAAAAGAAGAAAATCTCGGGTGCAATGTATTTTTAAGTATATGCGCACGCAGAAAGATATCGATTCATAAAGTGGTAATTTTTTCGTGAATTTTGCAGTCGATTTGATGGCTCGGAAAGTTGTTCATTATAAATATACTTAAAACTTTTGATCTAAACATATTTTCGAATTTTCGAACACCGAAAGCCACAAATATTCACACAAAAATTTGATACATATCTTATGATGAACTTCTTTCTAATAATAAAATGTCTTTTATGATAATTTCCAAAATTAATTAATTATGAGGATCTGTTAATTTGTTAAATTTAAATTAATTTGACATTTTATATGGATTTTTTTTTGAAGAAAACGAGATGATTAAAAAAAATTAAATCCAAAATAAATTAAATTTGAGAAAATTTGATTTCACAGAAAACAAATCTTGAAATGTTATTTTTTGAAAGCGACCATAATACTATATGCAAGAAACTAAAACACAAAAACTAATATTATTTCCTTGTCAAATGACAACTTAAGATGCTATCATCTCTATATATATATATATAAGAAAAAATATCAGAACGGGTATAACGGTTTCTAATAGACATTTTCATTTCAAATAACGATTTGTTTTTGTTTCGGGCAGGTTGTCAAACTCTACAATAACGTGAACAAACACGTGAAATATTGCTTAGGTACTCATTTCTTCATATTTGTTTGACATTCTGCCCGAAACAAAAACAGATCGTAATTTGAAATGAAAAGGTCTATACAGCTAAATTTCTAATGTAGTTTAGTTTCTATAGAAATATCTGCATTAACAAAATTTTGGAAATAAAATATGTCAATAAATTTAAAAAATTGACGTTTTGATCTGTCAAAATATAGAAAAATAATAATAATTTGACATAAATTTCCTATGCAATTTGTATTTGAATTTTTGGATGCCCGGTCAACGCCGACTTTTTCAGCTAGTTTATTATAAAATAGATAATCTTTTCACAAAAAGATTTAATTTAAAAAAAATTTTAGGTCGCATATCAAAAAGGTTAAAAACCCTGAAGGAGATGGAAATTTAAATAGTCACGATAATTCAAAATTTACTAAGAGCATACAGTGTATAAATTTCATGACGCCAATATTTATAGTTTAAAAGTTTTAGTGAGACGGGCAAAATTATTCCATAAAATTATTATACAATAAGATACAAGATTTTGCTTACCTTTTTACCTCTAATGGTTCCAGCAACATATGGTTTTAATTCAGGTTTATCTGGTGTTTCTAATGCTTGTTTATTAATATGTTCAATTAATTTCTTCCTGTTTAATGGTCCGGTAGGAGTTTTCTCACATTCGTAACTTGTTCTTTGTGAGGGTGGCAAGAATGAATCCTAAAATTTTTTTTAAATAATTATATCCTCAATTTTTTTTTTTAAATTCGAACTTACATCAGGATCCACTTCTTTGGCTAGGATATTAATTTCTTCCGGTGATAATTGTGACAATAATTCTTCAACATCAACTTCATCATATTCGCTAAGATCTTTACCGTAAAGTTTTGCAGGTGTAGTCATCGTAGTTGTTGTTGTAGTTGATGAAGTCTAAATAAAAAATTTCATACTCGATTAGAGATATCATAATAAATAATTCATAAATAAAACTTTCACAGAGAAATTCAATAGCCTAGTTTTGAACAACAAGAAATAACTTAACCTTATTTTAAAGTGATTCAAACCAAATTAAGTGATTAAAATAATTAATACATTTCGCATAAAATGATTTAATTTCAAAATAAATTAACTACACCCTATGACCTGATTTCCATAACATAATTAATTAACTTTATACTCAATAATGTAATCGATAGGTCATTTTCTTTATGGAAAAATTAAATGTAATACTTATTTTTTCAATGAATAATATATATTTATAAGTACACAAATAATTTACATAAGAATTAGGAAAATTTTAGTTAAAATTTTCTTACTTTTCTTTCAAATATTAAAAAAAACTTATAATATTTCTACGCCCACTGTTTGACAGACAATAAAAATTATTGTACTATGGATTTGAATGACACATGCGCTCATATGTTGTATGGTGTTTTTTTTTATTGCTTGTATGAAATTAATTAATATCATTGAAGGTGTATGGAAGAAGGTCTTATAAATAATAGTAAATTGTTTGTTCTTCTATTTTTTTCATCACAATCCCCCCTTTCCATTATACATTAGAATAAAAATCTCATAATACATTTAAAAAAGTAATATTTATATAACTTATATGGGAATCATTTCTAGGATTCCGTAGGTTATAAGTATAAGATTCAGTTTTATTCGATACTTATGAATAACTAATGACATATATACTAACTAGCACACAATTCTTAAGGCCCTAGGCAGCTGCCTAGGGTCTGCACGACCGTCACCGAATTAGCAACAAGTAACATCTCCTCGGAGAATAATTACAATTAGCTAATTCATACTGATGATGACTACTTTGTTGTCGAAATACGTATTTATAAAATACAATAAATTTTGATCTAAGAAATTGGGGCAAAAAATCGAAATTTATTTAGGTGAGTAAAGTTGTAATTGCATGGGAGCGTTTTCTACACCAGCGTCGATGGAGTCTTGAGTTCCGATGTGTTTTTGGCCTCGAGCTAATTTGACCGTGAAATTATCTCATTTAACACTACTAGATTAATTCATCTAACATTACATGTGCTTGAATTTCTATGTAGGTAAGATATACGACGAAAATAATGAATTTACAATAGATCAATTCTAATTATTATCATTCCAACTTCTAGCGTTTTCGACGGTGGAGTCAAAACTGGTCACCTGCCCGATTACGTAGGCCATTCACGTGGCCCAACCACGTGACCCATTCAACGCCCGATGCCAGCATCGATCGTCCGCATGAAAATATTTCTTAAAAGGAGCTGCCTAGATCGTCGAATTCTCTTCATCGGCCCCTGGTCAGGACCCCACAGTTTCTCCTCAGAGGATTACCGAATTCTTAACCGAATTTTTAAAGTTTTATTGTCGTAGTCAGACCCCTCCAAATAAAGTCAAGTTTTAGCCTGAAACAGTCAAGTTTTCCACAACTTTTTTAGTTCTTATAAGAATAAAAATTCATGAGTCTTCAATAAAATTTTAATTTAAACACAGATGAAC
Source organism: Nineta flava (assembly GCA_963920215.1). Taxonomy (NCBI): domain Eukaryota; kingdom Metazoa; phylum Arthropoda; class Insecta; order Neuroptera; family Chrysopidae; genus Nineta; species Nineta flava. The sequence continues at coordinate 34,670,278 of OY986045.1, forward strand.
TGTTATAGCGTTGTGGTATCGTACATTTCTAAGAAACATAAAAAACCAGATCCTAGCTGGATGATCGATAAATACACACCTTACAGTAAACACTTAACGGTGTAGCATGTAAGTAGTATTTTTATTTATGCATTTAACTTTAGCATCTAATTATGACTATTAACTCATACCGAACGCTGGCGCGCATTCATATCGTAATTATTGGTAATAAAATATTTAATTTGAAAATAATGACCTTTTTACAGTACCGTTAATTATCTCTTTTAATATATATTTATGTCCGGGTTTGAGTTACATCTGTGTCATCAAAATTAGCTCGGAGCTCGATTTTCAAATCTAGTTAAATATGCGAAAAGTGAGAGACTGTGCTTCTGTGAATATTCACCTCGTGAAAATATGAAATTACTCTCTCGTGAGGGTGTTAAATTGTTGACAAGCAATAATATACCACGGATCTCCGAGTGAAAGGGAAGGGTTCGCGGACCAAACACTTAAATCTAACCTAACCTAACCTTGACAAGCAATATTCTGCCGAAATGTGAAACAGATAAGATTAAAAACTGTGTGAGACAGTAGTGATATAATACTCGATTGTTGATATCAATTTGCAATTTCATTATCCATTCTTTAATTTTTTTAAATTTATATTCACAAATATGACAACAAATATGTCATAAAAAAGAATTATATGAAATTGACACATCTTAGATTAAATAATAAGTAATCATTAAATAATACAAATATATTAAATATTTCAAATAATAATTAAATGAGTTTTCAAAAGAATAAGTAAAATTTATTTTTAATATTTATTGGTGAATTTGTTATGACATTATCAAATTGTTTTTTTTTTTATAAATTAGCGTCTATTTATATACATTATTAATATGGTTGCCTTTCGGTTATATTATACCAACGTAAATCACCAACGTTTACTTAATTTGACATTTAAGTAATATGTCTGATCATTGATAATCGAATCAAAAGAATGAAATGAATGTTGTTTTGACGTTTTCTATGGAGGATAGACATTTTCAAAAAATTAAATAATTTTTATATTATATTTAATGTGCATTGAAAATTTGTTATGATAGTAAAAACCTGATAATATTAGTTAAGTTGTTTAAAATAACTTTGATACAAATAAAATAGCATTTACATCAATATTTGGCTATAATTTTGTTACAACTTGTAAGATTCATCCACGCACTTACAGAAAATAGTAAAAGAATAATACCTATGTATCGACAAACTTCAAACGAGTGTTTGAAATTATTCACCCCAAATTTTCACAGTATCAAAGAGAATTTGTGAAAAGTTTATCCTAGTTACAAAACAACTAAATTGTTAACATTAATTCTTAATCTGCATTCCACTATCATAACATCTCAGGTAGGTCAGAGGCAGAGCGTTGGTCTTTAATGCAAGAGGTCGTGAGTTCGATTCCCATCCTACATGCGTATGATTCTCATATTAGTTTTTGATGTCAAAGAATGTTGTTAAGTGTAAACATGTTAGTTGCGCAAGCGGGAAGTGTTACTGTCTTAACTGAATATCGATTTTCAGTTGCATTAATTATCTAGTGATAACATTTTTTACTAAAATGTACCTACGAAACCATATTATTATATTATATCCGGTGTATGACTTGATCAGAATTATTTATAAAGGCTATTGTCATAGGTCATTTGAAAAGGCGTTCATGATGTCATTGTTAAATTTCATCATCACACTTAATGTAAAAAAAAAATGTTTTAAAATGATTTTACATGTTATAGAGATGTTATAACATATTCTAGAAATTCTATATCCCATCAAAAACAAAAAAATATAAAAAGATTTGTTGTTCTTCAACATTTCGTCGAACAAAGTAGTGATATGTATGTGCAGACCAAACCATTCCATGTTTTTCCTTAGTAGCTATTTAATATTTTACTTAAGAAGTTTATCTAGAGCACGGTAGTGCGTAAGGCCGACTTTAAGGGACACATTTGGTAATATATTACGTGTTATAAAAAAATTTGGGAACTTTCCAAGTAAAATATTAAATAACTACTATAGCAAAATGTACAAGGGCTTGGCTACAATCGGTACAATCGGAAGCAAAAGTACTGAAAATTATAAATTCGTGAATATCTATGTTGTGTAGCATAATAAATAGTGTCAAATAGTATAAACGATATATCTATTCTACCTTCAGATATCTATGCGTGGACATCTATCATTGAGGCTGCTACTTATCTGTAACTCTATAAGAAACAGTCGAGCATGTATGAACACCTGCAGCTGCTATTTATGACTCATTGTTAAGTTCAAAGGAATCTTGCACCGCTTAAAAGATAAGTTATACCACTCGGACACGGATGCTTGAAACAAAAATATAATCATTGCATTATGCTCCCCCCCCCTTATTAACTGCCAAACTTTTGTTTAAAACATTTTTTTCTAAAATGCATATTTAAAAAATTGTTTAACTATAACTTTTCAAATTAACACATTGTATATTAGTTATCATTATAAAAAACTATGGGGATTAGGGTTAGGATATCGGAATGGGCCTCATGCGGCAACTGACCTGAATCCGCCACTGTGCATGACCTAAGACGGCTCTGTTTATTTCATACATATTATGTTGTATAATCGAAATAGCGTTATACATTATACAACACTGTTAAGTATGATGTAAAGAAATGGAACGTGATTACACAATATTGTGAAAATGTTTTTTGGGACATTTTTTAAATAAGTTACTTTTATCACATAAATAATAATAATATTATATTTAAAAATATTATATGAATTTTATAAAGTTATCATGAAACATTTGATAAAAATTATAAGTTTTAAACAAAAAGAATAAATATTTAAAAAATAATAATAGGCCAACAAACAAAAGGTCATATACGCCTTCATGAATTCATGACTTTACAAATTTAATTATCATTATATCGTATAACTTCTACTTTCATTATTGTTCATTGAAATTTATTTTATTATTGTATTATAATTAAAAATTAATTAAATTTGAATGTACTTAACTAAGTGTGTATGTTCTTATTTTTTATCTTTCAAGGGATGGAAATAAATAATTATCATTAATATACTTTCATATTATAGTAAAAACATACTAATTAATAAGTACCGACTAAACTGATTTAATTCTCGCATATTTCTTTTAGGATTATGTGTTTAATTAATTGTTATTATAAGATGACATTGAATGTACTTAGGGCTCCGTATTTTTACCCGACTATGGAGCGTACAGTGTGTAGCAGTCTGTGGCCCGTATTCATAGTCCGGTCTTGAGCGTAAGTTCACCTTAAGCATGATCTTAAAGCAGCGTCTAGATTCATAAGCGCAATCTTGAGGCAAGCTTGAAACTTTGATTCTTAGCTAAAATATGTGTGGTTGGATAAATATTCAGAGTCATAGCTTAAGGCGATATTAATAATTGAAAACTGTTGATGTATTCACAGTCAAATAAAACAATTTTATTATAGACCTTACCTTATCTTTACTTTTTATTAAAAAAAATAGGATTTTCTTTTAGTCAGCATTTTAATAGACTTAAGACAACCTTAATTACTTTGTAGTGAAAAAAGTAGTGAAGAAAATGAATTTTTTGGGTTTACATATTATCAATATTGATGATGATATCGATATCGATTCTGGCGATGAAGACATAATTATACGTACTCCTAAACGCTACATATTCGAGATATACAAGATCCTTTTGATTTTTATTCAGACATAGAATTTAAACAAATTTTTAGATTTCACCAGATCAGTATTAAATTTGGAATATTACCACTAATAGAACATAATTTAGCTAAAGTTAATCGTCGCGGATTACCTATTCCACCAGTGTTTCAATTATTAATATGTTTGCGATTTTATGCATCTGCTAATTTGCAGATAATTATGAATTATTATCTAATGAGAGTATTGCTTCAAATTTGAAGAAAATAGTTTTTTTCTGCCGAAGTATAATTTTTACTTTTACCTTTGCCTGTCATATTTTTCTTATTTTTTATTTCAAAAACAATTTTTTTAGGTTTTATGACATACCTCATAAAATCTAAAAAAGCTACTTTTATGTGCTGTCTTCTGAGGTATGTTTGTTTACATTTATAGAATAATATTCAGTATCACTGGCAATAATATTTCTCAGCAAATCAGATCATCGGGTACATGATAATTATTTCGGTAATTATTTCAAGATTCGTCTTACTAAAGCTAATCTTAAACTGAATAAGACCCTGCTTGAAATCATCGTCTTATCGAAGATGATCTTAATGTATATCTATGAATTCATCATGTCTTAAACCCAATAGTCCTTAAGCTTTAGCACTTGCTAATGACTGAACTATGAATACGGGCCTAAGCCTGCCTGGATATTAGTATGACATCTGTTCCAATGTAGGTCCTATACTAGTTATCATATTTTGACAAATAAAGTGTCGTTTATGTTACAAAACAAAATTTCACAAATGTATCGAGTTTGGTTTCAAAAGAATGGTTCTAATTTACAGACTCTTAATATTATACTAAATAAGTTTAAAAAACTAAAACCCGACTACGAAAAAAGCACAAAACAAATTTGATGAGCCTTGTAAATATTTATCGTAGTCGAAGGCCGGGAATTGTTACAGTTTTGCTTTGAGCGTCGCAGTTGGGCTTTCGACTACGAGAAATGTTTACAATGCTCTTCACACTTGTTTCGTGTTTTTCCGACTTATTTATATACTAATCGATTTTGGAATATCATTAGTTATTCAACTTCATTACGTGTTTTGACTTCAATAGAAGATATACTTAATAATATTGGAAAACAGGTTATTACCCTGATATCTATAGTATACATCAGGGGTGGCCAAGTTTTATTTTAAGATTTCATTTTCGCGATTTTTTTTTGAAACTAGACACTTCCGCGAGCTATTGATAGATTAGCAAATAAATCTATCAATAGCTCGTGAAAGTGCACCTCGTACTGAACATCCACCTACGTAAACAACATTATTTAACGGGTCAAAATTAATTCAAATTAGCTACAGATAAAGATAGATTTATAATTTATTTTATTGTCTTAACATTAATGGGAAGATTGAGCATGTCTCTAACCAATGCATCATAAGTAGGTGTATATCCTGACAAAGATAATAATATTGACCGTTTAGAACACGAGATAATTAATAACAAAGTAATCATTCTCTCTCATTAGAAGCATGTAAATTTCATACCCGCCCAACTATTATCTGTTGTATTAAAAAAAATACTCGACAGAATTATAAAAAAACTAGGAGAGTAAAGATAAATATTTATTAATTAAATTTTTTTTTTAAATCGCGTTTGACCGTTTTGTTTTCGAAATAAAAAAGTTTAAAATTATTTTTTATTTCAAAATTACATTAATTTGTATGTATGAATAGTGAATATATCTATGTGTTGTGTATGTGTGTATATGTATTTATTCTATAATAAAAGCAAACCAGTTTTTTGTCCAGATTATATAAGACGCTGGAACTACCTTAAGTATAAAACTTAAAATAAAAAGGACTAAAACTAAAAGGACATTTAATATTAATTTTTTCATATTTTGATCAAGTTTGTATTTTAATTGTTTACTTAAAATAAACATTTCTTAGAAAAAATCAATCTGATTCTGACTTGCAAATAGTGAATGTGTGATCCAGAATTAGCTTGTAGTTTATCTAAATATTTGGTGTCGTATCTGAGTCGTGTGGTTTTCGGCCCGTATATAGGGCATTTATAACTTTATGTGTAAATATTTTCCTCCATTGAAGGTAATAAAAATCTATCTAAAATAATTTTCTCATGAAGAAATTTTGTCTGTCGGATATGGGAGACTTGACTTTTTCATCTTCAAAACAAATGGCTTTATTCAAAATTCCATTGAATTTAATTTTGACTATGGCAATGTTTGCGATAAATCTTACTAGTTTTTGAGGTATTTGCAAAATCGATTTCACCCCTTTCAACACCCAAAACTGACCTCATAAGATTATTATGAAATTATACAGTTGATTCAAAATTAATCAGTCGTGAATAGGAAATTTCTGGCAAAAATCCAAAGCGGAAATTCCTTTAAAATTTTTTTTAAAAGATCAATACTTTTTTTTCATCAAATACTTTTTATGTTTTTTCTTTGTGTTTTTCGAATAGAAATTTATAAGTCGCCACCTTCTACATCGAAGAATCCCCGAATATATTCAATTTTTTTCTACATCATGTCAGTATCATTTTGTAATTAAATAATTTCAAAAGATTGCCATTTTTAAAACCTGTTGATTCATCGAAATTTTTCAAAATAATCCACCTCTGAATCTCTCTGTATGGAATATTTGCACAATAATTTAAGCAAAATTGTGTTAAATTTATCATTGGCTAATTATAAGATACGAAGATATCTATAATTGTTTTATGAATCACAGTATTGATTGATAAATTAATCAATAATCATATTGTAAATATACTCTTTAAAATTAATTTTTTTTAACAAATATATAATTATTCAAAATATACCTTTATCGGAAAATCCTGTTACAGTAGAGTCCTGTTTTTAACGGTTGAAAATATTGATCGCAGAAAAAAAATTTTGGTATAGGTGTTTATAAAATGATCTTAAAGATATTAAAGGCAAAAAATGACCCTTTCTTAAAATATACAAAAATTTATAAGAAAATTTTTTTTTTTTTAATTCGCATATAGGCACTGCGCATACACAAATTGTAAATTCCACTTGCGAAGGAGTAAGAAGTTCAGTTTGGATCCACTGACCTCTATACAACTGGACAGGAGGTTATACCATGTTACGCCATTAATCCGAATTGAAGTGCTTTTTAACTAGCCTAGGTACAAATTTTTGCTTCAGCGTGCCTGCGCGGCATGTATGTGATAATAAAGTGTGTTAGTATATACGTGACCGTCACATGTATTTCCACACACACATAAAGTTTTAGTACCTTGGCTAGTTGAGGCGATTAGACAGCGTTGCATTGGGTCCGTTATTTCACGTTTATACCAATAAGCATACACTGTCCATTTATGTAGAGGTAAGTGTTTGGATCTCTTCAAAACATAAAGAAAATAACATTGGTTCATAACGCCACTCCACATTGCGCGCTTTTCTGGAGCGTTTCAAATGCACCTTTTTATTAAATTTAACATTTTGGAATCGGGACATTTACATTTGATAATTATTTTAGATAAATTTTTGGGATCGGGATAAACTTTTGTTACAAACATTTTTTTAGAATGTTTTTTTACCTCTAACAGCATTTTAAAGATTTTCTTTTTTGGCCGTACTACTTACTATATTATACAAAATTTGTACACTTGAATTTGAAGTTATTTGATCATATTATTACAAAGAATAATTATCTTGATGACAAGTTTGTGAATATTACAAAAACAGTTTGCAAAATAAAAAACATTATAAAACGAGCCAAAATATGTATATGTATATACATAGAACATATTTTGAAGAAATCATCGTCATAACATCATCGTGAATAGAATTACATTATGGAAAAACGTAGTATACATACATTTAGTGCATATAAAATATATTTTCAATTATATACAATATAAATTTAGATCAATTTCAACAAGGACAAATTTAATTTTAGATGAAATGTATTAAAAATAACTTTTTATTAAATAAATATCATATATATTTTCTTATAAAATTTTGTGTAAAACGTAGAAAAAAATTTCAGATATGAGGAAATTTTTAAGGGGTCCTCAATGACCTTGGTAAAAAAATAAATAGTAAAATTATTAAACAATAAAAATAAAATGTATTTGGCAATTATAATCGCACTAAATAGTTAACAAATAGTTATGACGATGGAACCCAAGGTTAATGTATTATTGAATTTTATAATGATTGTGTGTGTGTTTCTTAGAACCTAGCGACGGAAACTGCACAGTCAAAGGAAGTAAAAATATCTTTAAACAAAAAAATTAATATTTTTATTTCATTACTCAAAAAATATATTCAATAAAAAGAAGCATTGTAGTATTTATTCAAAATAAAATTTAATAACCAACTGTTTTCTATAACAGAATGGTCAGTTAATTGATGAACTACACTTGTTAGTATGGTGGGAGTTAGAAGAACTAACAAAGTACCCACTGGGAAAAACGCGTCTGGCACAATCCCAACAGTCTATACTTGGTGATCCCTGCGAAAATAATTATTTATAGCGATGTCTGTACATTATAATGTTAAGCATTAAATGAAAAAGATAGAAATATATAAATTATAAGGTTTATACTTTGTTGAATACTATTCCTATCTTTATTGCATATATTTTATAAATCTTTTTGTTATTGTCATTTGTTTATATGTTTTATTATTATATATATTTAGTTTGTACATTTATAACAAGATGGCGGACGTTGTAAGTCATTTACTGCCCATGACCTACGCGTCATTCATACAAAACAAGAGCAAAATGTACAATTTGTAGTATTCTCTTTGATTGATGTTTGTGATTCGTGTAACCAAATTATAGATATATTTACGCAGGTGTGATGAATTAAAAATAATGTAAAGCACATTGCACCTGAACGGACATCTGGTGTTTTGTTTGTAAACCCATCTGTTGTCACAATACTTAATTATTATTACTATACATTTATCTATTATATTTTGAAATGTAGGGTATAGAATGTTAAAAAGTAATCTTTACTGGATTTTAAAAAAATATTAAATTACAGAGATACATATAATATATGTTTTATTTTTGATTTTTATAAATTTTAGTTGTGGAGGAGTTAGTGTGTGATGCTTGTTTGGTTTCATACACTTTTAACTACTACAATTTATTTTTAAATATTGTTGAATATATAGTTATATGAGTTTTTCAAAAAGATATTCACAAATTTAATGTTCCGTAGAAAGTCAAAGACCTGACAATACTCTATAATATTTAAATTAATTATGAACTCATTTTGAAAACAATAAAGAATCTCACAAGAGTTTCTTACTGTTTTATTAATATTAAAAATAAATGACACTGGTAGCATTTTGTGCGTTTCATATAGAGAATAATAAAATTGAAAATGAATTATGAAAAAGAGGAAGAGAATTGATTATAATTGATTTTGACACTAAGCATGTGTTCGTACATAAAAATAATCTTTTTATAATATCTAAAAAATTAAAAATAGAATATTCGGACGTGAACAGTATTATTTATAAAATGATTTTGGCATTCTCGACAGTAAAAAATAATTTACAAAAAAAATTTATATCAAGGAAACAATTAATGGCCAATAGATATTATCATTTAAAAAAAATAAATGAATGTTACATAGAATTGTTAATAACAAACAAACAATTCCATAATTTTAAAAAATATGTATTTTTTAAAAAGTAATAAAAAAGAAAAAAATTGTTGTATACTTTTGAATATTATTTTTAAACGCAGCTGGTGAATCAGGAAGTCTACGGAAATGTAATGGTGAATCCCGTCATTTAAATCGTTCGTATCAGCGATATTTTTATATTAAAGAAAATTTGACGTCACCATATTTCTTATTATTGTAATATTTTTTTAGATTTGTGGGTCAATTTTTTTAATAAAATTATAATTTTTTTATTTGTAAATCAGTGTATAAATCACAATTTTGAAATATTTATCTAACATTTGAGATATTTATTTGACAAATAAAAATTTTGATGTAACTTCGAGAGTAAATATTTTTTTATTTCATTATTCATTTGAATTGTTTTTGTTCTTAATTAACACAATGAGTCTATGAATTATCAAATTTAAAAACTGTTTTTTTTATGTTGCGTTTGGCATTATGTCAAATCTGAAACTTTATCAAATGTAAAACAAATTGGCTCATGTATGACCATTGTCTGTGGTACAAACAAACCTATAGTTAAGTAGTAGCAAACTCAATTAGAAAATTTTTCATTAATAATTTTAAGAACAAAAAAACGATTATTCCACAAGTGCAATAATATTAATCTTTAGTTTTTTTAGAAACGGGATTCAAAAACGTTGATATTACACAATCATAACAAACCTATTGTGTGTATTATTATCTATATAATATTTAAATCTTAGACAAAATAATTTTGGACTTCTAGTTACCCTTATTTATCCGATACTTGAAATTCACAATACATCCGTAACAACTCCATTGTTAAGCCGTGCTTATAGAACAGAAAATTTGGGAAATATTTTCCGCTTATATTATTTTACATTCAAGCCTTACGATTTTGATTAATAACATCTTTGCTCTTGGTCTGCCTTTGTTACTCTCCTTACGTCATATTTGCAGACTGGACATAGGCAGATGGTTCAGTTCATACTTTACGTCAATGATCTTTGATTATGTATCCAAAATGGATACATGTTGAATTGCTACAAATGCCCATCTCCTTCAAGACGGTTCAATTCATAGTTCACGTGAACTCGTTCAAATTTGAACTTAGTTTATTTCTTCATTTCCCATTTCATCAAGTTTATGTTCAATTTTTGAACTTTCAGTTTGCTTACTATAGGTCTATATAATTTGTATCAATGTATATGATTGGAGCGTAAGTGACCGCGTAATATTGTAAACATGAAAATTTTTCCTGTTTGATCTAAAAAATATAGTTCAGAAATAAAGATAATTTTCTTTGCCTGAAAATTTAATAATTTTAATTTAAGCTGGATATTGTACAAAATACCAATTTCTGATTAATGTATATTATATTATTGCCCACGCCGATAATTATAAAATATTCGAATACCACAATAAAAAATTTCTAGAACTATTTTGCATGTAATTTAGAATATAATTTTATAAACTACAACATTTTTAGTCAATAGTGCAATTTTTTAGTTGAAAGCTGTTTAAAATCGTTATTCGGACAAAAATTGTGGTTCACGATGAACGTCGTCCATCTCATTGAAATTGTTCAGCTCGCCTTGAACTTTGTTGGTGGAACGCAAAATATCGTTGATCAGAGTTTAAACTAAGATCATATTATGAAATTGTTTGTTGGAATCGTCTTGGTTCCTGTGAACTCGTTCAAATACTGAACTAAGTTTTAACTTTGATTAATTTATTTTCGTTTCCACCAAGTTCATCTTCTATTATTTGAACTATAAAAAAAAGAACTCTGTTCAGGTCACGCTCTATGTATTGTAATCCTACTATTTGTATTTTGTAACAGTTCATATGATTGGACGACAGACTTAAGTAATTGGTACTTTTCAAGTTATATAACATAACCTAAATGTTAAAAAATACCGATAATTAAATACATAAGCGAAATAAAAAGATAACATAAAATGATATAAAACTTAAACAAATATTAAACGATAGACGATAATTAAAAAAGTATGAATGTTATCATAATGCATCATAAATTATGACATTATCTATGAAATTTCATATTATCTTCTCTTTGAACGCGGTTAGAATGATTGTCGTTCAAATAAACTATGTTCAAGTTTTGAACTTCGTTGGTGGAAATGGGCATAAAAATGACACTAAATTTTTATTGGACTAAAATATTGATTATTTAGTAATATATACTGACTACAAACGGACATTTAGTAACATCATGTTAAAAATTTTATTTATATAAAATAATAATAAAATTTATAATTAATTTTACCGGTATAAATGTAAACTCCCTTCTAGATTTTTCCACTTATACATAACGCCAGGCGAGTATCAGTGAGTTTACCAATCTACAGTCTATAGATCTTTTGTTATAGATCCAAGTAGTTATCTATGATTAAAATTATGTTCGTTATTTTGTATTATGTTCTATGTCTTTTGACTGAATGGTGAGCTAGACTGAATATTATGAGTATATGTTTAAATTTTTTGTATTTAATGGGTTACGAAAATCTATTATAATTATTATATACACCAAATTTTGATATTTTCATAACAATCATTTTATTTAAAAAATTTGCGAAACTTGCTAAGCGTTACGCCTCTGGTGATCTTTGATGTAACTAACAAAAAACCAAAATAAGAAATAAATTTACATGACATAAGTATATGTAAATTAATTACTGTAATCGTTTTATTTAGTAAATTTTATAGTTTAATAATGTCTCGATCTTGTTCTGTGCTTTTGCGTTCAGGTAATAAAAGAAGAAACCCAGAAATTTCGTTTCATTATTTTTCGTTAAGAAAAAATATTAATTGAAAATAAGTTGCGGTGAAAATCTCTAAAAGATTACACAACGTTTAAAACGGAAGTTCAACGAAAATTGATAAACCCATTCGTAAACATATGACAGTAATATTTACTATATTATTAATATTTACTAACCTAAAATGTCGAATTTGTGTACAGTGGCAGTTTAATACTTTTGGCTACAAAACTAAAAATCAAAATTATTGAAAGTATTAAGTACAAAAATTTACTAAAATCGCCATTAGCACTAGATTCAATTTGTTTATTGGTCACACGGCGCTACCATCTTAAAAAGTTTAATAAATATGTTTATATTTTGTAAAAGATTATGTTACGAGTTTTATTTCAAATGAAATAGCAAACAAAATAGAGACTATAAAGTATACTAGATGTTGACTTCAATTAGTTACATTAGTGACTATGTTTTGATATTCGTTTACAAAACTTACCATCCTAAAACGTTTACGAAGATCATTCCGTTTTTATGAGCACGCTCAAATTGTCACAATTTCGGAACGCTTGCTAACTTGTCTTGCCTGTGGCTGTTCTATTGCTGATAATTTAATCTCAATAATATAAATAGAACTGTTAAATATATTTTAATGGAAGCTCACAAAACTGACAAAATGGATCAGAAGAATGCTCAGATGAAAGAACAGAAACTATGAATGACTCTTTTTCAAATAGTGGAGAAATGGAGAAGAAATAATTTTACACATAACCACTAATTATTATTTTTTAATTTTGCAGTCGATTTGTGCAGAATTCATAGAACAATGCTTAGAACAAAAGTTGTTACATTTTTATGATGAATATGAACCAAATTAATTCGGCACAAATCGACTACAAAATTATTAAAAAAGAACGCCATTTAAATGGTTGATAGTAAGTAAAAGGCAATGGTTAATAATTAGTAATATTTTTTATTATTTTTAAAGTGATTGTCATTTACATATTTTACAACGCTCACAATTCAACCTAAAGACGTCCTACTACCTTCTCACACATACTACCCGAGGATAATTTTAGAAGTTTGGAGCGGTTATAAGTGTGTTCATTTGGAACAAATGAACACACTCTTAATTTAATTATTAGATAGATTCTTGAGGCTGCCCTGGAACGGGCTACACTTCGACCATATGGTCCATTGTGATGTCTAAGGATATGAGGATGTGAGTGGAGTGGAAAGAAATTTAATTATTACGACTTTCCCGAAAAAGGCGAAATTAACCAAAAACATTTTATAAGAATTGAATTTTGTTACATTTATTTATATTAGTCCACGTTACCAATATTTGTACGTCCGGTATTGTAGAAACTGACATAAAAATCTTAATATCGAGATAGATAAGTTTCTATTAAAAAAACATTTTTAAAAACAAGCTTTTTATAGTAAAATTAATTTTCTACAACTTTACTTCTTATGTGTTTTTCGATTTTTTCAATATTAAGATAGATATACCAAATTTTGTGTTTCCCCCTCGCTATAAATCCCCCTTTCCCCTTGCCGATTCTTGTCATGCTTACCATAAAAATGTATTTTCATCGGAACTGAACCAACATGTAAAAATTCAACTCCGTAGGATAAGAGGAAGTGGTTCTAATTCAGCTTGCAAGATTTGACTTTCACATACATACATACAAACATACATACATACATGCATACATTGCAAGTTTAATAAAAGCTTGTAAAATAATGTAGGTTAGGTTAGTTTGTAGCGGCTGTCCTGAATAGGACACACTTAGAACGTGAGGTCCATTTGGATGCCGAAATGGGGCTGACCCATCCTTGCCATTACTCCTTAAGCCATTTGGGGTTGGCAGTTCAGGTACAGCAATAGAGCTTTGACATCGGCTCCAAGAGGTGGCTAAAGAATGGTTGACTCACAAGGGTGAGTCTGAAAATGATGTAGATCAAGGCTATTTATTAAAGAAACATTTTCCACAAATTGTTTTGGCATAAGTAATTTAAAATTTTATAAAAAAAGTTCTTTTTTATCTTCCTCATTAAAGTTAATTTTTGAAAAATGAAATTTCGAATCACATTAATTACTTGAGATTACCACAATAAATTTTAATCCAATTGCGTTGGTTGAAATAATTTTATGTATGGCCTTCGAAAATGTCACTTTTATTTTTTATGATGCATATTCGAAAATATGAATTCTTTTGAGTCAGCTGATTAAAAATATTCTTCCAAAAATTATTCATAATCAAATTCATATTTTAAAAGATATTTCTATTGTGTTTATTTCATGTGCCATATGGTATATTTGAGTTAAATTGTTAAATAACATTATTTTCTTTGTTAAAATAAATTATTTATTACTAGTATTTTAAAAGAAACGGAATATCCAATTAAATAAACAAAAAAATAAAATTGGGGAGTTGTTATGGCACATTTTTTATTCGAACATGAAATTTTTAAATTTATTTATAAACTCTTCGTTAATACTTTTCATATGACTATGAATAATCAGTTATGAAATTTTAACAAATATACTTTTTATACCCAGTATATTTAATATACAAGGTATATTAAGTTTATTCCCGACTTTGTAACGCTTGAAAATATTAATCCTTGACATAAATGCTTGAAATGGGTGTTCATAAAATACCCTAATTCGGCCATTTCCGCATGTCCGTCCGTCTGTCTGTCTGTCCATGAACACGATAACTCAAAAACGAAAAGAGATAACGAGCTGAAATTTTGTATATGAGTTCTAGAGCAAAAAAGTAAGGTCAATTTCGTTAATGGGCGAAATCGGAACGTGTTTCTCCCCGATAGGAGCGGGGGGGAATTATACGTCTTTGAAACCCTAAGAGATAGGAAAAAAATTTAATAACAAACAATCTTCTTCTTTTTAGAATAAACAACTTTTGTTTGAAACATTTTTTAATAAACTCAATAATTTTCACATAATTTGTGCTCAAAGAGTAAATGATATACTATTCAGTCAAACGAAGGCGGACATATGTAGATACATAACATCTCATATACTATTGGTATACCCAGTGAAGGAATTAACAATTCGAACATTGATATACAACTCAGTATATACTGGGTATTCAAACAGTTAACTCAGTTAGTTGTTACATTACTTGCTTTTTCATATATTTTAAAAGCAAGTAATTATTTGTGTTTGCAAGCTATCATTGTTAATACTGAAATTTAGAGACCATCTGCTTTCTTTGTCGACTCTAGAGAACTATTAATTATTGATTGTTTCTTTATGATACAGAGGCCTATAATGTCCTATACTCGAAACTTTCTAAGATGGTAGCGCCGCGTGACCAATAAACAAACTAAATCTAGAGCCAATGTTTATAACTATAACATGTGCCTTTGTGTTTAAAAAAAAATTTTATTATTTTGTAGCGATTTAAGTAAATTTTTGTACATGATACAATTTGTTAGGTATTTAGTTTTGTGCCCAAAAGCATTAAATTGCTACTGTGTACAAATTCGACATTTTAGGTTAGTTAGAAAATATTAATAATTTAGTAAATATTACTTTCATATGTTTACGAATGGGTTCATCAATTTTCAATTTCCAATTCCACGCTTTGTGCCCATCTTTTAGAGATTTACACCCCCAACTTATTTTCAATTAATATTTTTTCTTTGGAAAATAATGAAATGCTTTTTTTGGATTTCTTCTTTTATTGGATGAACACTCAGGCACTGAACAAGATCGAGACATTATAAAATTATAAAATTTGCTAAATAAAATGCTTACAGAATTAAGTTTACATATATTATATGCCATGTAAGTTTTTATTTTTTTGTTAGTTACATTATATGACCACCAGAGGCGTAGCAAGTGTCATGTATTAGTATAGAAAAGTTAGAAATTAAATCGAAATAAATTTATCGTTCATTTATTATATAAATATTTTCATAAATAATTCCTTCTGAATAAAATTCTTCTATCCATTTAAAATTATAATACATTATTATTCATAGAGTAGTAATCAAATCTATGGTACATTTATAAATAACTTGAGAAGTTTACATGATGTAAATTGAAAAACTTTTTAGTTTCTAATATAAATATTTATAAAAGGAAAATATAAAATACATACACGAACAGTTTCTGTTCGTCTTGTAGATTTTGATGTATTCCATTCTTGGAAAAATTCAGTCATTTTTGTTTTTGTATTTAAAAATAAAATCCAACAAACACACTCTTTAAAATCACCAAAATATTTT
This sequence comes from Nineta flava, assembly GCA_963920215.1. Taxonomy (NCBI): domain Eukaryota; kingdom Metazoa; phylum Arthropoda; class Insecta; order Neuroptera; family Chrysopidae; genus Nineta; species Nineta flava. The sequence goes on from OY986045.1 coordinate 34,686,681, forward strand.
ACACTTAATACGAATAATAATCACCCATTAAATTAATTTCACAATCAATTTTATAGTCACACAAAAGAGAAATTAATAATTTGTTTGTTTGTTCACATATAAGTAATCCACGAAATCTGGATAATGGTGGTGTGTGTATACATACATACATACACTCACAATTCCGATATAAGTATTGCAAGTGTCTTTACACAAAAATATGGTAATCACCGTCGTATCACGGTTTTAAGTGAACTAAACGACGCGTTTCGTTACTTTAGTTCGTTTTCATATTTATTATATTATTTTCTGTTAGTTTTTGAAAATACCCCGCACGCTCTATAATAACGATACTCCATAGTCCCGTACTATATACTTAATCGTATTAATTCTATAATTTTATTTATGTATCGTGTTTGTATCTTTTCTTGCATCTTGACGATATGATTTATCTTTATATTCCACACACTCTCTCCCGAATCGTAAAATGTTCACGAGGTTGTGATGAGTCATTAACAAAATACAGTTAATTTTATTATTTAATATTTTATATAAAATGTATACCTGAATAATATCTACTCGTATATTATTTTGAATTCTGAGAATGTGTTTGTAAATAAAATTAACTTCCTGAAGTGCTGCTATATATGTAAGTTTATGTCTAAAATTTTTATAAATATATTATCGGTTCGTAGTTTACCAAGAGCCCCCTTGGTAAGATCAGGCCCGGACTTACAGACCCAGGGCCCCTAGGCCCTGCACTACTCTAGTACAGAATATATAATTTTTAATCGACTTCAATTACTTTAATAAACATCAGAATAATGCAGTCTATAGTTATGTTATTCTATAAAATTTATAGAATCATACTGCAAACTTTCTTCTGTGCAAAAGAACAAATGACGTCATCATAGTCAATTGGCTGCATTATTTCTGACTCTATGTACATTACAGTGAGTGAATTTAGACTGTTATCTTCTATGGTAGATCTTAAGTAATTCTTTACTCTCTTTAGCGCTGAAAACTTCTGCTGAGTAGTTTGATACTGGTGTATACAACAGCATTCGGAGCGCAATTCCTACGTTTGGATAAATGTCCAAAAAGCCTTTTTCCGATAAGTATTTGTAGGTGCAGACACTCGTTTTACTAGCTCGAATATTAACTTTTAAATAGCTCGAATAATATTGTTTTAAGACTTTTATTAGAGTTAATATTTTCGATAAAACTTTTTGATAAGGAAAGCCAGACTTTTGATCTTTTATGAAGGTTCCGCCACTGGGGCCCCAGGCTGGCTGTGTCCCTAGGCCTGGGCCTTGTAGGCCTAGGCGGAAATCCAGCTTTGGGTAAGATTACCTCCCTAATCGAACATCATCAATTTGAGTAGTATATTAATAAGCATACATTATTGCCTTTCGAGATCAATCGGTCGCCCTCATCCTAAAAACTTCCTAATGAAATTAACATGGAATGATAGAAGAATATGTGTAGTTTCATAATATATTGGTCGGCCTTACCCTATTTTGTGCAAACTACCCCGGCGGCCGGTTTGTAAGAGTGGAAAGTGCGGTTTGAAAAAGTATAAAGGCGACCGGTCGCCCTTACATTTAGCACAAGTTTTGCAATGGGCGACCGGTATTTTCATGTTTAGGAGGACGGAATCTTTCATTAAAAATCACTTAACGATGTTCGATGAGGAAGGAAAGATTCCAATTAACCTCTCTTTCAAACCGGCTGCCGGGGTAGTTTACAAAGGATAGGGCGACCAATATATTATGAAATTACACATATTTCCCTATCAGCGAATCTAAACGTTGCGTGTATAGCACGCCTAAGTACTGCTTAACTTTGTTAAGTTAAGGTACACGATTAATTATAATTTTATTAACTTGATTTGAGATTAATTTAAATATTCTTACAGTTATATCTAAAAGTTGGGACTGCAAAGTTATTATTCAGAGGTACTACATTATCCTGAAATTATCAAAGGAATAATAAACAGCTATAATTTCACACTCCTAGGCAGGTGATCTTAATGATCATCAGGCCTGAAGAGTCCACAAAGTCTGTGCAGTTCTGTACCAATGGTTAGGGGCTGTACAGCTTTTCTTCAGACGGAAAATAGTGACAAAAGAGATTAGTGACGTTCAAAGAGTAACAGAAGAGCTTAGAACGAGAGAGCAGACCGAGATATCTCATTCTAAGTATAGCTAGTAATTGCAATGAGCAGTTGACAGTTTTCTCTCGTCACAAAATCGGACCCATGTTCATTCTAATGAATAATAGTTCTTTTGTCTCCCATCCTTTGATTACAGTCCAGTTAATTGTTCATTTTCATGAAGAAGACGTGTCTGTTAAGTATTTAGTCAATACAAATTTCAGATATTTCTAACCTATAAATGAAAAATTGTGATGAAATATTCTAAAAAATATTTGAAATAAAAGCATCGATTGAAGTTTGATAACTATAATGTACAAATTCAACATATCGCAATAATCTTTTTTTTCACAACCGGCAATTAATTTTAATGACATTTACAAAGTTTATTTAAAAATACATTATTTATATACTTTTCGGTGTATGTAATATCAAGAAAAACACGGACATTTTCGAATAAAACGTATATGTTTTGACATTTCAACAAATGATTTATTCACAAATACTATTTTATAAACATATAACTATAATATTCACAAATACTCCGAATACAATAATATTTGAAAATTTTTTTAACAATGTTTACATTACACAATTTTAATTATTAAATAACAATATAATCGTTTAATAATATATTTACATGATTATATCATATTTACATATATGATATGTATGTTGAGATGTTTAATTTAAATAATAAAATTATTCTTAGTAATTTCTTAATTATATATTTTATTAAAATATTATAATAAATAATATTCAAAGACCGGATTTGACCTAGTTTTATACTCATTTAGAAATTTTTAATCGCAATTAGTTTAGATTTAGTAAATGTAATAAATTAAATAGAAAAAAAATACCCTTAACTTCTCTATGGATTAGCTGCTATATGCGTAGTTTTTATTCATAGTTGGCGTTTGCAACAAACGTTTTACGAGTGTCAAAAAAAGAACTTATTACAAAACTTTTGGCGTGTGTTTGATATATAAATATTTTTTGAAATGGATTATATGTTCAGAATTGTTTATAAATTATTTTATAAAATTATGGTTAATTACTGTCTAAATATTAAACTATTTTAGATGAAGACACAAAAAATTAAAAAACAAACGTAATTAGAAAAACGTTCTACAGGTCATTGACTGTGTTGTCGGTTCACTGAAATTGCAATAATGTGACTGAAAAACAAAAATAATCGTGTTTAAGTCAGTGATTAATCCGTGATTATTTAAGATGCCAAATATCTCTTCACAATTCGATCACAGCATATAGTAGTAAAATGTTTCATATAATCATGTTTTATTTGCATAATATATATAAATTAGTCTTTTATAACTATTGATAGACAGAAAATAAGAAAATAACTTTTATATTTATGATAATTCTTTAGCAGACAAAAATTATGTTGTACAGAAATAAAGTGTAAAAATAGAATTTTAAATACAAATATAGATCTGAGTATAAATATTTACATACGAGAACCTTTGTTATATATTGTGAGTGTGCGCCTAGAGTATGAAATAAATTTATAAGGAATTTAAATGTCTTGTCTGGTTTTTTGATTTCATTTATATATAATTTTTTCTTTAGGATAAAATTATTATTTTATAAAAATATAAAGAAAATTTCAAGGATAATGGAATATTACATTTATTTTCTAAAGTCTTTAAAGAATTTAAAGAAAAACTAAACAACACGCTTTTATATAAGTAAAGCTTAAAAAGAAATGATAAATAACATTAAATAAAAACGCGCTCCACGTTTTTACAATTTTTTTATTTTCTGTGAGCTTATAATAAAATTTGGTATAGCAAATAACAATGAAATGAACTAAATGGTTATTATAACGCTACCATAGTTTGTTTCTGCAATTAAGGCCTATAGCCATAGTCCGATCTTAAGGGTAAGTTCACTTTAAACATGATCTGAAGATTCATAGACGCAATCTTGAAAGTTTGATCTTAGCTATAATATAACTGGAGTTCGTGAAGGAAACTGCAGAAAACTTTTTTCCTAATAATTGACAAACTGCCGATGTCGGGATTCGAACCCATAACCTCCCAGTTTCCAAGTAAGCATACTGCGCAGGCATAACGCCTTAGACCGCTCGGTCACTTGGACTGGTTTACCTTATCCTTACTTTTATTTAAAAAAAAAAAGGATTCTCTTTATGTCAGCATTGTAGCAGACTTAAGACAACCATAATAACTTTGAAAACAACTGCTACTATGCAGATAATTTTAAATTATTATCACATGAGAGTATTGCTTCAAAATTTGAAGAAAACTACTTTTTTTTCTACCGAAGTATAATTTTTACTTGAACCTTTGCCCGTCATATTTTTCCTATTTTGTATTTCAAAAACAATGTTTTTAGCTCGCTACTTTTATATACGATCTTATGAGATATGTTTGTTTACATTTGTAGAAGAATATATTCAGTATCATTGACAATAAAATGATACATTTCTCAGCAAATCAGATAATCGGATACATGATAATTATTACGGAAATTGACGAACACATATTAAGATGATCTCAAGATTCGTCTTAATAAAGCTAATCTTAAACTGAATAAGATCATGCTTGAAACCATCGTCTTATCGAAGATGATCTTAATGTTTATCTATGAATTCATCATGTCTTAAAACCAATAAGACGGTCTTCATACAGGTAAGCTTAAGCACATGCTCAAGGCTGGACTATGAATACGGATAGATAATAGTTATTCTGTAATTTGTTTAGATACAAACAAATTGGTCATAAACAAGGACAAAGAGAATGAACTATAAATTTGAATGTGTACGGCATTTAAAGCATATATTCTATATTATAGCATTGTAACTATCTCGTTTTAATTTGTTTTTAAAAATAATTTTATAGACTCACGAGTAAAGACGGGAATAACTATAGTAAAAAATCGTGTATAAATGCATTCTAATACGCAGGAGGCCGGCCCGCTGCTTGCCGTTTCAGCACCGCGTGCAAAACTGCAAATAATGCCTCCCTTCCCCTAACCTGTTTTCCCTGGCTAAACTTTTAGAAAGGAATTTGACTTTGGTTAGATAGTTAGATAGATTTACGACTTATTATTAACTTAGTGATGAGAGAGTAATAAAAAACAATTTTATTAATCATATTCATATAAAATTTAATTTAAAGTCAACAATAAAACATATATATATATATATATATATATATATATATATATATATATATATATATATATATATATTTATGGCTGCAAAAGTCACGCTATCATTTCAAAATTTTATAATTGATTTTTGTAATAAACGTTAGTCGCTTCCGTTGGCCTAATAATATAACCGAAAGGCAACCACACCAACAATAGATATAAATAGACCCTAGTTAACAGAAAAAACAATTTAAAAATATGCAAGTAGTAAATAAACAAATTAATAATACATCGATATAAAAGATAGTAAGAGATAATATACATTCCACAATCATAACATCTCAGGAAGCTCAGAGGCAGGGCATTGGTCTAGATTTCCAGGGGGCATGGGTTCAATTCTCATTCTAGATGTATATGATTTTTCATATCAAGTATTTGATGCCAAAGAATGTTATCAATAATCAGATATATTACTTAAATGTCAAATGAAATAAGCGCTAGTCTCTTCCGTTTGTATAATACAGTCATAATCGTCTGTGCCGACATCGTTTACAACGGCGGATCGGTTATTACGACTAAATGGGGCAAGGTTCCGGCCGAATCCCTATATAAATACCCATGTAGGCATACCGCCTATATAAACATCGGATTAAGCGACGAAACTTTATCGAAATACTTTTTCAGTAGAACAAAACATTGTTTTGAACATTATTCTAATGAATAATGACATATTAAGGATTATTTTGTCTTATTATTGGCTACGCACTTCTTATCACCCCACCAACGATATTTTCTGCGGGATCAGTGCCATTTGACCTTGCATGTTTTACGACTAATTTAATGCGGATAGCAACAGTCGACAGGTCATACGTATTGTTGTGTTTTGATTTTGATCGCGTGTTTTTACGTCACCATGCCGCAAAAAAAGAGGTAAATTAATATTCAAGAAAAAACTCCACACATTATGTGGAGATTAGAAAATGGTAAGTAAAATGGGGATATTGAAAAGGAATGTGGCGTCTCATACTCTACATATCAACGATTTGGAAGTATAAGGACAAAATAAAAGCTCTTTTTGAAAACAATTCTTTGAAAATTAAACGATCGAGGGCATCTGACCATAAAGTTATAGAAGGGGCTTTGTTAACGTGGTTTAAACACCAGAGGACAAACAACGTGTCAATAGTTAGTGGTCCGGTTCAATTCAAATATAACAAGTAATGTAATAATAACTAACTGAGTTAATTGTTTGAATACCCAGTATATACTGAGTTGTATAGCAATGTTTGAATTGTTAATATTTCTGCCTATTTAATGTGTCTAAAATATGAATTATTTGTAAATGTTTGTTGTGTCACAATTTAAAAAAAATATCTCATGACTTTAAAAATGGGCACATTTTTTGCTTTCCGAGGAACTTTGAGCACAAATTATGAGAAAACTATTAAGTTTATGAAAAAAATTATCAAACAAATTTGTTTATTTTAAAGAGAAGAAGATTTTTTGTTAACAAATTTTTTGTTCCGATGTTCCGTTCCGATTTTGACCATTAACGAACTTGGCTGAAAATTTTCATCTTGTTATCTCTTTTCGTTCTTGAGTTAGGATGTTCACAGACGGACGGACATGCGGAAATCGCCGAATTAGGTCACTTTATAAATATCTTTGTGAATCATTTTTGTCAAGGATTAATATTTTCAAGCGTTACAAATTCGGGACTAAACTTAATATACCTTGTATATTTAGATACACTGGATATAAAAATATGTATGTAGGTACATATGTATATTGCTTATAACAATTATCGGATAAAGCGTCTTTAGTTATGTGGTCCCTTCAATGTCGTTATATCCGGTTTCGACTGTATAACCGAAAAGCAATCATACCAACATTGGATATAAATGGAAGCTAGTTAACCAAAAAGAATTATTTATCGATATTTGTCTGTTTCTTGGTGAGAATGAGAAAAAATTTTTGTGTGAGAGCTGAATTAATTTGTTTTGACTATTATATGCGCGTAAGGGGAACTTATTTAAAAGTAGAAGGGCAACTTATTTAAACCATATTTTAATCATATGTTTAATACTTAGTATTAAATATATGTTTCCTCCCCGTCATTTTGAAAATAGACTGATCCACTCAAACTGTGACGATATTCGAGGCTTTTTTACAAATTAATATACTTCTAACATACAAAACTAATATACCCACAAAATTAGACACGAGACAAAAATTCGATATTCTTGTCTAGCGGGAACACCTAATGAGCTTATATTTAATTCTCATTGAAAGTTAGTTTTACGTGCGCAAGACATTGAACGTATGTTTTGTCTTTTATTTCTATTAACCATAATTGATCTGTTGGAAAATAAATTAGTTTAAGATCCACAATTCAGATGCGCTATCTCGAACCCCATCATCTTATTATTGACCTGCATTCTAAAACTTTTGTTTGAGAACACCTTAGCTAAGCTTTGTAAATAAAAACAACCTGTATATCAAAATGAAATAGTTAAAACTAAAAGGAATTATATTAGCGGATGTGGGGGGCGTTTGACAGAAGAAAAAAAATTAATAATTTACAATTAATTAAATTTACGTATGGAACTATTGTAGAAAATTTGGCAAATGTCCTGAAATCAATTTAAAATATGAAAATTTACCTATGGTATAAAAACATGTACACAAATTTTATGAGCAATTTTCTTACAAGGAAAAAGTGCCAATTTAATACTGTGACAAAAACAAAATTTATCTTTCAAGAAGAAGAAAAAAATAAATAAATAAATACAAATATTTTAGATTATATACACGTTATTATATTTTATTATCATGCCAAATTTTCATTTAAAATTTTCTGGTGTAATGTCAATATCATGTCCTTTATATATGTAGGTATGTTGGATGTAATGAAAATTCTTGTTATTATTATTATTTTTTTTTAATTTGGCAATTAATTTTTTTTTTGATTTGGATTTTTCACACTGATATTACTGACGTGATGATTTATGATTTTCACACTCCATTCAAAATGTACCGTGACTTTCACCGAAAATTTTGCCGATTTAAAACTATACACACGGTGTTTCGGAACTGTGCGGCACTATTTCATGAATGTGTTCACCAGAGTAAAATCACCAAAAAAGTTTATACAAAAATATATCTCAAATTTATTTACGATTATTACCGAGATATTGAAAGTTCAAGAGAAAGGAATTGCATGGAACCAATTATCACATAGTACGGTAGTACATAGGTGGGCAGACCTTGACTGCACTGAGCTCTGAGTAAGAGGTAGGAAGAGAGATAGAGCAAATATAGGGTACCTACCAATTATTATTATTTTCTTTTTTTAATTAAAACATTTTCTGAAGAAAATAAAATAATAGCAACTATTTTTTATGGTCACTATTATTCAAAGTATACAATACATACAATACATTGAATACAATGAATACATACTATGGAATTTTGGTCTGGTAATTTGGGACTGATGATTTACCGCTTGTAAATTTTTTGATGATTTAGCTTTAGTTTAGATTTTAGAATTAGATTTTTGTTAGTATTATTATTATGTTTTTTGGTGTATCTCTCCATATTGTAAAAGATATTTTTTAAACAATAAATATTTTATAAAACTAATTCTAAATTGATTGAATAAATTATTGGGCAATAATCGGTAGCAACCTGTATTGAAACATCGTTCCGTCTTACTTCAAAACATACCTTTATTACTTACTCTCACCCAGCTTATGGAGAGTCCGTTCGACGCCGGCGAGCCGCCTGCGCCCACTTCTGCGGTAGTACGTCTGGCAAGACGCTTACCGTATTATGTTTTATCACTCGAACTATTAGAGATAGTTATTAGGCCTCTGTATCTCAGGAAAAAGGCCTCTGTTAAAAGCACGACGTGAGCGAGACCATTTCAATGGAAGATAGATGTACAATAAATACCTTTCACTCGAGTTATAATAATAGCATTATGAATCATCTCTGACTTGCCGGATCAGTGCTGTCTCTCTAAGCCACCAGATGCAGTAGTATTACCTTGTTTTTAACTATTTACATACCTAATTGTTTTGGTAATTCCATATAGCATCTGGTGGCCTAGAGGCAAAGCTCTTGCCCTGCAAGCCAGAGGCCGCTGGTGCAATTCCCATCCAAGTTATGTGTATGAAAAATGTTAAAAGCATAACGTGAACCAGACGATTTCAACTATGAGATTCCACGGAATATGCACAATAATAAAAACCATTCACTCGAGTTATATAAAACACTATTCAATATTTATTCTAGAATCGATAATTTAACGTAAAATTATTTTCCAATTAATATACAATAATATTATTATTGTATGGTTACGTTTTACAAACGAATCGTATAATATAATTATATATTTTTATTAAATGCTTCATTTAAATTTTTGGCTACAATGTTTTGTTATTGTAGAACATATGTTAAATAATAAACGTAGATTATATTATGTATGTACGACTTAACCTCAAAAGTTGATGTAATTTTTAAAAATTTTATAATTAATGAGGGCCTTATTCATTCGATTTTCGTAAAAATAACAAATTCGATTGTTACTATATTTATAATGAACAATAAGGCACAAATCTATACATATAAAATGCTTTGTCCTGAATGACTAACTGACGGATCAACGCACAGCTAAAACCGCTGATCGTAGAGACCTGAAACTTGGAGGGTGTGTTCTTTCTATGACGTAGGCATCCGATTAGAAAGGATTTTCCGAAATTCTACCACTAAGGGGGTGAAAAACGGGGGCAAAGTTTGTATGGGACAACGTGATTCAATCTATTTCTTGGTCCAATCTATTTCAAATTTTACATAAACATTCAGTATATTTACTTAAACACTTAAGTAATATAAGGTCTGTAAAATTACAATTTTCGTGAGCGAAGCTACGACGGGCAGTGCTAGTCAATTATAAAATTTTGAAAAAATGACATCAACTTCTGTGGCCAAAGGTACTTACGTTGTTGTATAGTATAATATAATAATAAATATAAATAACTTTTAATTTATGTTTGATTTCATATAAATTATGCAAGTTTTTTATTTTGCATATAAAACTATTATTATTATTTTTTTATATATTTTTTATAAATATGCTCACCTTAAAAATAATATTTTGTTTTTTGTAAATAATATTATTGAGACATTATTGGCTGTTATTATGTCTGTGAATGTAATAAAATAAGTAATTTTTGTTTCTTAATAAAAATTTAAAGGGTAATGTCACTCTAGAATTTTCTAATAATGCATTTTTATTATTAAACAATGCCTTCGGCAGTGACGGATTTAGGTTCGATGTGGCCCTAGGCGCCCCGTCCGATATGGTGCACTTTTTACTTGCTGGTAGTGATCATTATAATAAAACATTAAATTTATAAATATTAAAAATATTATATTTTTTGCACTTTTGGAACTAAAATGACGACTTTACTCCCTCCAAATAGGTACTAAAGTAGTACCTTTTCTCCCATTTGAGAAAAAGTAGATTTTTTTTCCCATGGGAGAAAAAGTCTGGGTTACAGCAGATACAAGATATTTGGTGCATCACATCCGTAATATATAAACCATGGAGACTATATAAAGGAGATCTAACTCAAACGGGAAAATTAACAAAATATGGCAACGAAATGGTAGAAGTTATATTTACTTTTTATGCTGCTAGGGTCGCTAGATTTTGATAGGAACTCATCCGTACCGAAGTGAAATACCGTGCGTTTAGTTTACATCTTCGCATAGCAGATCTACCACGAGTATGAGAGAGTACATACGTATACATTAAGCAATGTGTATGAGAATGAGGTCTTAATGTATACATATGTACTCTCTCATACTCGTGGGAGATCTGCTATGCGAAGATGTAAACTAAACGTACGTTATAGTATAATAAATAGAAATAAGTTATTTTGAAGTATGAAATTTGTTAAAAAAATTTATTAAATAAAAAACTGTTTAAAAAGCATATAAAATGGGAAGAGTATGTGCTGTAGACAATTGTAAAAGTGGTAGTGCTTGTGGCAATAAGCAACGGGATCAATTGGGTTTAAAAAACCAGGAGTTTTTAAAGTACCAAAAGCGAGTATAAATATTCCAAAATTAATTAAATTGTATGACATTATATAAAAAATTAATTTTCAGCATTATTATTAATAAATAAAAGTTTAATTTAATATCTGATTCAATAATTTATTTTCATTTTTACAATTCCAACATTACAGGTTACTATTTAATTATTTGATTTTTTTATTTTGCGAATTTTAATTATCACTTCAACTTCAACTAATTCCTTATTGAAAAATTGAAATTACTTATCATTTATTTAAAAAAATATTTTATTGGAAAAATACTTTGGCTGGAAATAATTTTTATAATACTATAAATGCGTAATGTTTTTCAATTAAAACTCGCGCCTTATACTCTTTGTTCTGTTTCCGGTGCCGAAGGAACACTACTGACATCTTATTTTTGCCAATTATTTGTTTACATGGAGTTAGGTATCCTTGTTTAGTGTCTATGATATAAACCTTCAGGAAGACCTGATAAGCAAGCTCCTGGCTATTGCCTGAAGTAGAAGGGGGAGCACAATGGATCATAAGGTCGACGTGCAATACTTTTTAGACCCCAAAATCTATCTATCTATCTTGGTGATAGTGATTTTCGATATCTGTTAGGTAGGTTCGATCAACAATTGAAGAAATTTTTTTCCGTAATTTCTTCATCGGTATAAAACGAAAAGCTACAGAAAAGGAAGAAAGTTAAGTATAAGAGCTTTGAGAATGATGTGATCTTAATTTGAGTCATTCTATTACAGAAATGCAATAGAGGCAGCAGCATTTTATTCTCTGCCATATTTTATTTTTATTATCTTTTGCAAAAAATGATGAGACTAACATGCAAATTACGTATATTAATTGCATTGAACACTAAACATTAAATAGTGATTAATAAATTATTTCAAAATAATATCCAAATGTATTAACACAAATTATTTATACAACAAAAGAAAAATTCAAATACTGAATCATTTTTTTATTATTTATCTGATAAGAAATTGATGAAAATAAAAAAAAAAAAACTATTAATTATGAGTTAAATTACATTTTAATAACTAAATCATGAATACTTAATAAACACACTAACAAAAATAAATAAATATTATTTTATTTTATTAACAAATTTGAAATGTATTTTACACGAAGAAATATTTTACAAATTTTTGTTATACCATTAATAATTTTACAAGTAAAATCGAAAAAGGTAACACAACACATTCAAATTGCACAAAAATAAAATATATGACATAAAACTAATCAATAAATTTTTCGAAGGAATTGAAAGTATATCAAGAATTAATCAAAATTGATTTTTGTAATCCCGAATATTGTAAATCGTACAAAACTGAAATAAAACGTGTCGATCGAAGTGCAACACTTTTACATTTTGATGTTGATTTGATAAAAGATCTTGAAAATGGAATTGTATGTAATTTATTATAAATTTTATGTATAATGTTGGCCCCGCGAGAAGAGATAATCTTATCGAGAGTAAAAACTTTTCTCACTCGATCGAATTCGAACGGAGATGAGCAAAAAAACTTGTCGAAAATCGAGTCCAGTCGAGATATGAAAATTTTAACACAATAAAAAAAAACATTAAATTGATGTGCAGAGATGGATAAAATGCCTTTTTGAATATATAGATATATATATATATATATATATATATATATATAGATATATATATTTATATATATATATATATATATATAATGTAAATGTAGTTAAAGACGTTCATTTGCTATGCTAAAGTCAAATGAGTACTATCTTTAATAAAATTTATTTAAGACTTGAAAAAAGTTTTAAGGTATATCAATAATCTTACAACGATTTATAACCTTTTTTTATTTGTTTTAAATATTTTAAAAGTATTTATTGATAAAATATAAGGAAATGAAAATTAGAAATTGATTTGACTTGATGTGACAGATTTGACAGTAAACTATGTTGTATATTTGTTTGTATGTGTATATTTTTTTACTGTGCGCTGTCGCCAGTTTTCAAAATATGATGGCAAAAACAAACCTAACAAAAAAGTTTTAATTTTATTAAATAATTAATACAAATGTCGGTCAACACCATTTTTTTAATGCAATTATATAAACTGCATATTTCAAAGAATATTTATATACATTATTTATTAGGGTGTCTACTTTAATAATATAGATATTATAATTTAAAATACAAAAAAATTCTGTTCTCCATGAGACGCTGTGTTAAAAGTTTGATTTTTAATCGATAATTACTCCTTCGAACTGATCCTCAACAGGTGTTAAATTTTTGAGGGAGGATAACTACTGAGCTATCCAATTCACTAAAAAAAAATATTATCTACTATTAAGTGTCATGTATGAACGTCTTTAAATGCTTTTCAAAATACATTGAAAATGGGGTTTAAAGAAAATGTTAAATGGTTTTAATTTAGTATTTAAAATGTAAATAGTTAAATGCTCTTGAATATACAGTTTAAATGGTTTAAAAAAATGTTAAATGCGGTTTTGTTGAAATACCTATTTAAAATGAAACCATTTAAAATATAAACCATCCCTTTTAATTTTTTTTTAAATATTTGACTTGATAACCGAAACGAGATTTCCGAGAAAGGTTTCTTTCTCTCTCGTTGTTAGAGACGTGATAGTATGCGCCATCAAAATTCTAGATGGGACGCTTCATCTTGCGGCTATCACTAATTATACAAAAATGTCTAAATTATTAATTTGAAATTGTTTTTTTTTTTTAGGTACACTTTAAGCTTTATCAGTTTTATAACAATGAGTTTAAATTATCTTTTATAAATATTCAGCAGCCATTGTGTAAACTGGTTAATGAAAATTCCCAATATGCGAAAAAAATAACGGTTAATACAAATTTGAACATGAAATGTATTAATGACGTTGTAAGTACTATAACAAAGGCATATTTTAAGCGAATTTTCGTAAGAAAATTTTGTTTTTGGTTTTGAACCGATGATGGGATTGCGGAAATATATACATTGCACAGCAAAAAAAAAGTTGCACTTTGAAAAATTCATTAAAAATATTTTCTCTGGAATTCTTTTGCATTTCTTTTGCATCAACTACATTTTTATAAATTTGTATATGTTTTTGTTGATATGGGGGTAATATTGTAAAACAAAAACCTTACGGAAAAAAACATTAATTAAAAAAAAAGACAAATTTTCATAAATTTTGTAATTTAAAAAAATCATTTTATTTCGAGATTTTTGGAAGGAATTAAACTTTTAACAGTGGATATTATCCCCCTCTTGCTGTAATAACTCCCTCAAGCCTTCTAGGCACACTTTCAATTAAGTTTGCTTGGGTGATTACCTCCATTTCCTGCACTAAAGCTTTTACAATATTATCCCCATATTAACAAAAACATATGTAAACTTCCAAAGATAGTAATTTAAGTGAATTTTTCAAAGTACACAACTTTTTGGTAGATATATATATATAAATATATACAGGTGTCTGAAATTCAAACTATACCACGGTGTAAAGCTGCAAAAAATAAACATAAAAGTTTAATAAAGTTTTTCGATTTCACGCTTATTTTTTAAGATATCAATTAAATACAATCAATTAAACATTGATAAATTCAACCAATCACAGAGCGCATAGTGTAAGGAGACGGGGCCTCTTACCGTCTGCCAGCCTTTAAAAGATAAGGCGCCACGATCTACTGCTGAGGCCACGCCTCCTTACACGATGCGCTCTGTGTGATTGGTTGAATTTATCAATGTTTAATTGATTGTATACTTGTAAACTTTAATAAACTTTTTTGTTTGTTTTCTGCAGCTCTACACCGTGGTATAGTTTTCTTGAATGAATTTCCGAACATTCTGTATATATATATATATATATATATATATATATATATATATATATATATATATATATATATATATATATATATATATATATATATATGCTGATTGTATTTAAAAATACACCCAATCTGCAAACAATGTCTAGTGTATCTATCGCTGTCTATATGTAGTGTGCTATGTTATGGTTTACTTTGCTCTACATTAACATCGCAGGCGGATTTGATATGTTCTCACCACAGACATTTGTCTTTAGATCAGTCTTTGGTGGGGACGTCTACCTGTAGAGTAGTAGCGTCTGCCTATGCATAGACAGTGATAGATACATTAGACAGTGACATTGTTTACAGATTGGGTGTATTTTAAAATACAAGCTGTATATAGTCTTTGTATGTATCTTGATCTGTTCCCGTGTAGCCCCAAAGCTATTTGTCATATTTTGACAAATGACGTGTCGTTAGCTTCGTCTTAGAGTGCATAGGTGTGTCATCGGCTATGTGATATTAAATCCAACATGGCGGATATGACTTGCATAATACGCTAACCAACCAAAAAATTTTATCCAGTTTGGTATCAAAAAAATTTCACAAATGTATCGAGTTTGGTATCAAATAAATGGTTTTAATTTACAGATTCTTAATATTATACTAAGTCTTGAATAAATAAGCTAAAAAAACTAAAATCCAACTACGAAAATAGCATGAAACAAGTTTGAAGAGCTTTATAAATAATTCTCACAGTGAAAGGCCTAACAGCGATGCACAAAGCAAAACTGTAACAATACCTTAGACTGTGAAAAATATTTACAAAACTTTTCAAACTTGTTTTGTGCTTTTTTCGTAGTCGGGTTTTAGTTTTTTAAAACTTGTATATTATCTATGTGTTCTTATGCTTCAGTATCCTAAAAATCATTATTATGGTGATTTAATGATGAAAGATATGGAAAAGCTGATACTACCCGGTCGATTTAAATTGGAAGTTAACGGTACGTTAGATAGAAAGTTTATATTTAATGGATACGTAATACTGACAGTTAAATAAAATACATTATACAATGGAAATTTTAAAAATATTTTTTATGGTTGATTTAATAAATAAAAGAAAATAATTATTGAATATACTCAAATATATTTTTGTTTGTTCTAATTTGTAATTGCCCAAAAATCCATTAACAAACTTGCCAGTATTTTTTCTTTACCAGTCGCCAAATTTATCAGAGTTTTTTTTAAATGTATTCATTACGTATGTTATATTTATACTATCCACATAATAATTTTCGTGTGTTTTTTTCTTTTCGCATCTGTGCCACACCCATCTGCCCCTCTCATCTTTCCCTCTCGAAGTTCACGTACAATTGTTCGATCAACTACATCGAACATGATGCACTAAATCGTCACTGCTATCCCCTGTTTTATTTCAAAACGTGATGATATATGCCGAAAAACTTACTCTAAAATTTGAATCGAATCATTATGGCTCTCAAGTTATAACTACAGTAAGACCGGGCGAAAGTTGAGCCCGCAAGTTCATGCAGGGTGCTGGGTGACACAAGGAAACAAGATTTAAATCAACTGCGGCAATCAAGTTTAGGCGGCATTTCTATCATCACTGCGTGTCTGTGACGTTTTATCATCAATGTGCGCGATTAGAATGGGTATAGACTTACTACGTTCAGATTCTGAATAAGGCTTTCCTAAGATTTTCCAATAAGGCAGTTCTGAAAAATAGTTATTTAAAGAAAAGAGAGTCCCCACGGAGAATTCCATCTTCTTAGTTTTCTAATGAAAAATATAAGAATAAAAACAATTTGTGAAAAGAAAACTTTTCACTAGCAGATCGAAGTCACTAGTGAAATTTGTGGCACGAGCAAAGACCTTTCGAGCTCACAGACGCACTGATACTAATTCATTTCACCATGCGTTGGCTGTTTTATTCATTTATGTGTTTTGCAAAAGATTCAGCTCAGTTCTGTGAGCCTGCTCAACTCATCGAACAGCGTCTCGACTTGCACCCGGTCCAACAGTTAGGCAAACAGAGAGCTTTGCGCTTTAAAATATGTAAGGAAAAAAAATCGAAAAATTTAGAACACGTAATGTTTTATTTAATTCTAACGTGGAAGAATCTAGAAACTTGTTTGGTGATTCATTAAAACTCAGTACCTACTCATTATTTATACAAAAATCCATTTTGTAAAATTGCAGAAAAGAAAATTGTATTATAAAGGGTGTTCCATAATTCACGCAAGATTCGAATTAAATAGAAATAACTTTTTTTTTTCAATTGTATTTCTAACTCGGCCTTGCGCACTACCGTGCTCTAGATTTTATTGAAACATAAAATACATAGGATACGGCCCACGGCTTTGTTGAAACTCTTTTGTCGAAATTTTCCATGACCATTTTGCATAAATATGGCTGAATATCTCCTTCAATGCACGGGTGGATGTGGGCTTGTTGACATAGACGTTTGACTTCAAATAACCTCATAGGAAGAAATCCAACGGTGTTAAATTACATGATCTAGGAAAATTTGAAATTTGCGAACTGTCGCAGCCAAGCTTTCATTTTTTTTAAAAATATTTTTCAACAATGAAAACGTGTTCTTTCGTGTAGTGCTCCATTTTTACTCCACCTAAACTGTCAGCTGTCAAACTGTTTTATATATAAATACCTATATATATAAATATATAAATATATATATATATATATATATATATATATATATATATATATATATATATATATATATATATATATATATGTATATATATATATGTATATATATGTATATATATATATTTATATATTGTATATATATGTATATATATATGTATATATATATGTATATATATATATGTATATATATATATATATGTATATATATATATATATATATATATTTCATTCACTCATTTCCCATTCGGAACACACCTATCTATATAAACAAAAATTAAAAGCTGTCCGTTAGTAAGCCCATCCCTTGAGAACGGCTGGACCGATTTTACTTATTTTGAATAAGCCAAAGAAGATTTTAACGGAAAGAAAAATTGTAAAAGAATTCCAGAAAATTGGAAAATTCGAAAAACTTAAAGTGCTATGGGACTTTTGAATAATTTTTTATGTTAACTTCTTTAAAATAAAAAATTTGCAAAGTCGATCATTGTCCTCTACCTACACACCCACTCTCACAAGGGGGTATGGAAGATCTAACTTTAAAACCTGAAGATATAAAAAAAATCAAAAAAAAAAATGTTCCTTTTTAATAAATAAATAAGGTCCACACCAGGTGGTGGTTATGAAAAATTTTTGAAATAACTGTGCTTTTACGCGGCGAAGCCGCTGAACAGGTTACCTAGTTAGGAATAAAAATTAATTTTTGATATTTTACCAACGCTTCAACTAAATTTGTATTTTGTACAATTAGAGAGATTGATGAAAAGTGAGTAAAATTTGCATTACATAGGTGGTACAGGTCAAGCTTAAAGAACATGTTTAAAAAGTTAAAAAAAGTAACGATTATTAAAATTCAAAAGTCAAACTTCTGACTTGTTTCGAAGTTAATAATTTGGATTGAAATTGAAACAAATTTTCAAAATAGTAATCATTTACAATGTTTTTTGTTTCTGTTATTCAGTTCATGAATCCGGATATCTATTATAATATCTAAAATATAATTAATTACACATATAAAACTTATACGATGGTTATAATAATAATAATAACTTTTGATCTGAATTTAATTCACAATTAGTTATTAAAATCATTAATATAGATATTAAGTAACACGATTGCGTACAGGGTTATACAATAGGGAATATGCATGAAAATTTTTTTTCACATTTATTTTCGGAATATGAAAATACTGTTAATACTGTAATAATATTTAAAAACGAAATTAAAATCCGACAAATATCAAGGAAGCTATAAGCTTTTAAAGATTATTATCTGTCTCTTTGCTGCAAAAATACTAAAAAACGGAGTTTTACGTGTATTTTAAATGGTGAAAGTGTAATATGACGTCACATAACATATCAAGAGGGCTATCACCCTCTTTGTCTAATCGGGAATTTCAATCATTCATATCTCGCTTATTTTTAAAGTTATTTAAAAAGTAATTTTACTTTGATATTTGTCAAGTAAACATGCTTCAATTCATGTGAAAAAAAATTTTCATGCATATTCCCTATTGCTCGATAAAGATGTATGGTTGCCATAAGAATAATTAAAATAACCTTCTCCGTGTTGTAAATGCAAAGACCTAACAAGTTATCACCGAAATTTAAGTTATTGGTACACGTACTGGCAAAGTATATTTCTATATATATACGCTAGCACTGCCCGTCGCCCACGAAAATTGTAATTTTACAGACCTTATATTAAGTAAATATTTAAGTAAATATACTGACCCCCTTAGGGTTGAATTTCGCAAAATCTTTCTTATCGGCCTACGTCATACAAAGAACACACCCTCCAAGTTTCAGGTCTCTACGATCACTGTGCGTTGATCCGTTAGCCAGGACAAAGCATTTTATATGTTTATATATATATATATATATATATATATATATATATATATATATATATATATATATATATATATATATACACATATACATATAGAGAGCTTTAGCATTTCCTAGATAAATTATTTGTATACAATAAATACGTATCTCTGAAACAGTCACCAAGTATGACAGACATCCACGAGTAACATACATTCCCAGATAAAAATTACGATGACTTTGTAGTCGATATATCTGCTGATAGAAAGGAGAAACCCCAAAATTTAAAATGTCTCTTCTAACATTAGTTAAATAGAACAATTTATGATAAGTAAAGGTGTAAAAAAAAAGATTGTAGAAAATACATTTATCTTCTGGTCATAATTTTCTGTACCTCTAATATTAATCAGAAATATTCACAAGTTTAAAATTTTAATACGTATTAATATAAGAATAGAGGTACCGCCGTAGATACTTAACTTCATTGTGATTCTTTGCTGTGAGAAAACTCGCTTAATCTACGTAGCTCCTACAAGACGAATTTTTATTATAGTCTTTGTGTATAGCTACAGGCTGTTTGTATATGGAACCTCACACTATTACGGACAAAAAACTATTTCCGGGTAATTTTTTGAATTAATTTTTCTTTGTTTTTTATCTTTTGGTATCTTAATATTGCATTTTATTGTACGTGGACATATGTTGTAGAAGAAAATAGGCACTTTAAGAGATGTTTGATAAAAATCCAATTTTATCAACAAAAGTTTCGAATGTTAAGAACCCTTCATATTTTCGCTCTAGATTAATTTTTTTAAATTTTAATTGTTTTTTTGTGCTTATGATACTATTTCAATTTGTATTAGATAGCAACAATCCTTATTATTGACTCATAATATTAATAAACATAGTTTGTCTTGAAACAAGAATGAAAGAAAAACTATAATATTTTTACAACTTTATCACGCTGCCCTGTATCAAGCGAATTTTGCAACCAAAACAAAAAACGTTTAAGGCGTAAATCGTTGTAACATAGCTCAATAGAAGCAGACTTTAAAATTTGTCGCATATATATATACTTTAGAAACATCCTATATATATAGATATAGATATTGCCATTATTAATGTAAATTTATTTTTAATGGATATTTTATTGAGATATTTGTATATTTAACTAGTTTTAATTCAGTGGTTTTCGCAAAATGTTTGTTAAAATTATAATATCAATATTTCTTATAATTTTACCAATTCAGACAAAGGTAATATCATTTATGATGTTTATTAAAATTTACAATTAAAACCGAATATACTATCTAAGGGTGTATCTAAGGGTGTATTTGTTTTGTTACGAACAATATATCTCTGACTCCATATCCCAGAGATAGTTACGATTAGCTAATTCATACTAATGATGACTGCATTGCAGTCGAAATACGTATTTATAAAATACAAATAATTGTTTTAGGAATTAGGGGAAAATTTGAAATTTAATTTCAAAAAACCTAGAGTTCTCTTTCGATTATTTTAATAATCTTTATATGCTTACATTACTCTTAAAAATGCCGTTTGTTTCAGGCATTATAATTACGTGTAAGCGCAGTGGCGTAACGTGGGTGTCAGGCGCCCGGGGCAGAAGAAAATTTAGCCGCCCTCTTATTTAGGTATTTCAATTTAAAAGACTATAATATACAGTAATTCTAAAGAACTTTCCGGCAAGAACAGTCATCATTATTATATCAGTATTGTACACGTTACAAATAAAAAAGTCATATATATATATATATATATATATATATATATATATATATATATATATATATATATATATATATATATATATATATATATATATAATCACATTTATTAGAAAAATTCTTACACGTATGCCACTTAAATTGATATAACCTTGACGATCAACAAGATTAAGTTATTAGCGAATTGAATATAACACGCAAATCGACTTCCAATTAGAACTAGAACGATACTGTTAATATTTATATTTTTATTGAAAAATAATAGACTTGTTAGAATTAGAAACAAATTTCTGTCTTTAACTAAAACTTTATTCGTCTACTTTTTTTAAGAGCAAAGTCTTTTATTGCATTATCAAAATATGAAATGGTTCAAATATTTACAAGATATTATTATTATTTATTTTGAAATTTTGTCGCCACGTGTAAGCGTCAGTTGAATCAATATTCAATATGACGGATGAAAACAGTTTAAGTGTTTTTGTCACGTAATAGAATTTTTGTTTGAGTGACATCAAACGCCGCTCAAATCAAACCAAAACCCACTAAACTGACAATTTGAAAAAAGTGTGTTGGAAATTTAGGTTTTTTTCTAATAAGATTTTGTATGTTATGTGGGTTTTTGTTTTTTCAGAAAAAAAAAGATCTAAAACATTCAAAAAAAAAAAGGATCGGCAATGGAATACACTAATAAAAAAACTTCTGGTTAACATGACAGATAAATCAACAAATGTTTATACAATACTCATTTGGGCACTCACGCTTTTGCTGCTCTACCTCGATAGATAAAGCGTCTCTGAGCGTGGTGCCTATCGTTGAATACAACCATTACCGCGATTGGTCAGCATACATAGCGTTAAGTTGAACTCAGTAAGGTTTAGTCGGCCGTATCACGAATAAATCATAATGGAAGAGATAAACTGATTTTCATTTTCAGGCTGTTCTTTTAAGTAAAACTTTAAATGATCATGTAATGAATTGTAGCAAACATGATTTTCTACAATTTTACTCATGATACATTTTTCAATTTTTTTAATATTAGGAGAGATATTTTATATTTTGTGCTTTCTTTATGCCCATTTATTAATAAAATTGGCCTTGCAAATACTATAATCATATCAGATACGACATTTCATTTTGATCAGACTAAAATTGTGACAGCTACAGAGTGATTTATGTAGTCTAAGGAAATTCGCTAAGTTGAAGCAGCTACTGTGAAAACGAATTTTTTCAAAATTTGTTCTATTATCCAGATAATAAAATATCCAGAAAGTTGGATAACTCATGAAAAAAGGTCATTTCGTTGTGTATATTGTGATGAAGAATGAGAACAAACTATTAATTTTCTCGGCTAAATGTTTTGCTATTTCTCAAATAATCGGATCTGAATGAGTTTCCAATGCTAACAGCAGTTTGATACCGCTTTGATTTTTCCTCAAAGCGATCCAGATAATTTATTAACAAATGTAAATTTTTTATTTTTTAGAAATTACAAATATACCAAGAAGTCCATAAATTTGAAGTTTGTGATAAAGAATATTTTAGTGTATGTTCAACAAATATAAATCGCATAAATCGCACTACAACAGCCTGTGGTATTCGCGTTAATTTAACAAAAAAACTGGAAAATGCAAATGTGAGTATAATATTAACCTAACAAATTAAATTTCAGCTTCGATTATATACGGACTTTACTCAATATAAAGACGTTGTGATATTTCATACCTAATGTATTTTCCTCATATCGACCATGGTACATTGGAGACCATGGTTTTCCGTTGTGGTTGGTCGTGTATCGTGTACGCTAGTAAAGTATTTTTGGTGGTGACCTCTCGTGTTTTCTATTTTAAATTTTGGTTCTGTCAAAACCTTAGTGTCATATATTACAAATGCGTTTTAATTATTGAATAAAAATAAATACAATATTGTATTAGTTACTTTATTTTATTAGCTATTGAATAAAATGGGAAAAAAACTATCAAATCGAAAGTGTTGTGCTGTTGATTGTGAAAATACACCAACTTTTTTATGTAAGCAATCAGAAAAGCATTTTGATAATAAGTAGTTGATATTTGTTTATTTCTTGTAGTTAATTGTTTTAAACTTACCTCAATTACAACATTATAATAATTAGTATTATTTTTTGAGCTATTTTGGCCTGCTTCTCTTAAAACTGTACCAAATATTCGTCGAGAATCATTGACATCAATCTGTTCATACACATTAGAAACGTGAAAACTATTACATAATTTTGTACCTTTAGAAATACTTTTTTTTTCTAAAAATATCTAATTGTACTTCTTGAAAGCTGCTCATAAATTTTTTTACCGACATTGTATGTAATTATTATTGTTAAAATTAAAGTTGACATTTGACATATCTAGCCGTATGTTTAATAGTTTTGGCAGAACCAAAATTTAAATTAAAAAACACAAGACGGCGCAGGGGTCGTCCGCCAAAAATACTTTACCAGCGTATATAAACTGAATGACTTCTTCGAAAGTCATTTTGTACTGTTCCAGACCGTTTCCCATGACCGTTTCTCGAGCAAAATGAGTTGTTGTGCTACATACTTATCTGAACACATTATTAGTCCAAAATAGGACTGTTATCTTTATATTTTTTTAACACTGATAAAACATCATTATGAGCAGCTCAGTTGGAAGAGCTGCCCGTAGGCAGAGCTCTTGAGTTCGGTCAGTCAACATGTATATGCTTTATCAGAACAAACATTAATGTCAAAATAATGTTACCAATATTCAGACATATTACTTAAATGCAAAATTAAATAAACGCTAGTCACCTCTAGGGTTACCAAATTGAAATTCACCAAAAATCGGAGATTTTACAAATAATTAACTTATTGCTGAAAGTGGAAGTTTATTAAAAAAATATATAGTTGTATATTAAATATACTATAAATTAATTTTTTTGATTCTTGACTTGACTGTTATTATCAATATAAAAATATAATAAACTTTGAATTTTCTTTTGAAAAAAAATCATACTTTTGACTTTTTTTACGAGCTAACAATAGGAAATATGCATGAAAATTTTTTTTCACTTGAATTGAAGCATGTTTACTTGACAAATATCAAGGTAAAATTACTTTTTAAATAACTTTAAAAATAAGCGAGATATGAATGATTGAAATTCCCGATTAGACAAAGAGGGTGATAGCCCTCTTGATATGTTATGTGACGTCATATTACACTTTCACCATTTATAATACACGTAAAACTCCGTTTTTAGTATTTTTGCAAGAAAGAGACAGATAATAATCTTTAAAAGCTTATTATTCCTTGATATTTGTCGGATTTTAATTTCGTTTTTAAATATTATTACAGTATTAACAGTATTTTCATATTCTGAAAATAAATGTGAAAAAAAATTTTCATGCATATTCCCTATTAAATTAATTTTAGTACCTACATAGTTAGGCTTTAAATAACACTCTAACATATCTAACATATTAAATTAAGTTATTGCGCTCATCAATCCATAAATTAATCATCAAAAAAAATATTCACTCCACATACGTTATGCGTTACTTATAGGTATTGATAAGACGTTACTTATAATTTTATATAATTCAGTCTATTCCATTACATAGGACGATTTCTGACCATTTTTGTATCCATAGGATTATCACTTTGCGATATTTTTTTCATGAACTGAATTTACAGCGCAAATTTCATCAAATAAACTATTTTCATTCACATCGATAGATAATTTTTGGGACAATTTAATGAATAATTTTTTTTCTTATAAAAATTCGGAGATTATTCTTTGAAAACCGGAGACTGAATAAAACTTAGTTTTTCCGGAGACTCCTGTTCAAAAAATGAATGGTTTGACCGAAGCGTCCCCCACTCTCAACATGACCACCAAATGATGACGAGGTCATAAAAATGATTACTAACCAGTTAACCAGTTAGTTAAATTATATCCTGTGAAATTATTTTACATTTTTTTACATTTTTAACCCGACTTCAAAAAGGAGGATGGTTCTCAATTCGTCTGTATTTTTTTTTTTTTTTGCTTTTTTTTTTTTTATGTGTGTCACCTCAGAACTCCGTTTATGAACCGATTTTGAATTTTTTGTTTTAAAGGGTTTGGTTTCCTATTGGTCCCATTGGCACCAAATCGCATTCTGATGAGGGGATCCCCGGGAAATCGAGGAAAATCATCATTTTATATGTGATAACCGATTTCTGCGAAATTTTTTGTTTTTTTTGAAAGGCTATACTCATTCATAATGGGAAAATAAGAAAATTTTGTATTAAAGGGTTTGGCTTCCCATTGGCACCAAATCGCACTCTGATGAGGGAATCCCCGGGAAATCGAGGAAAATCCTCATTTTATATGTGATAACCGATTTCTGCGAAATTTTTTTTTTTTTGAAAGGGTATACTCATTCATAATGGGAAAATAAGAAAATTTTTTTAAAAACCGATTTCAAAAAAATTATACAAAAAAAAAACCGACCCCAAAAAAAAAACAAAATGCATGTAAAAAAACTGAAAATCTGTTATAAAAAAATGCACTAAAAATTTAAAAAAAAAAAAAATGTGTTATAAAACATACACTAAAAATTAGTACGTCGTTTAGTAGGTCTACCCATATTTAGACAAATAAAATCAGTTATAGAACTTCAAAGTCACTAAAAAGCGAGAAATAAACCATATTTTGACAAAATGGAAACCCGACTTCAAAAATCAAATATTTTATAACAAAAAATGCACTAAAAAGTAAAAAAATAATTGCATATTCTTGTGTCAATTTTAGTTCACCTAAGCAAAAATTTTTAAATATATATGTACAATTATTGTTATTTTTGGAGGCAGTGTCCAAAAGTTATGTGAATTTCTCTATGCTGACACCGCCTCCAAAAATAACAATAATTGTACATACATATTTAAAATTTTTTGCTTAAGTGAACTAAAATTGGCAAAAGAATATGCAATTATTTTTTTACTTTTTAGTGCATTTTTTGTTAGAGAATATTTGATTTTTGAAGTCGGGTTTCCATTTTGTCAAAATATGGTTTATATAGTTTAAATTTGTCATTTACAGTTTTTTATTTTCCCACTCAAAATTATTTAGATATTTACATTGACTTAGTTTTTTTTTGCTTTTCAGTTACTTTCTTCTTTCGTCGGTTCTATTGTTTGTTAAAAAGTTTTTTGCTTTTTACAAATAAATGTATGTCTTTCTTAAACTCATTTACACACCGTTGCAAATTTTGTATAATTATTGTTTATATTTTTGTTATATTTAATTAATTTTGTTTAATTATATTTTTGTATAATTATTATTATTCTTATTATATAATTATTAATTTTGTAGATGCGTTTTCGATTATACGAATTCAAAAGTAATGAATTTAAATTATCTTTCATAAATACAATCATGCCGTTTTGTCAAATATTGGAAATGGTACGATTTGAGAATATGTTCTATAACACAAATTTTACACAGTTTCATTGTACGAACAAAATTGTAAGTGCACAATTTTTGCAAAACTAAACTAAATATTGCATAATAATATTGGTCTAAGATCCGGCATTAGTGAAAACCTTCCCTCATCTGTTAATTGAATGAAATAATTTTTAAAGGGCAGATAACAATATTATAAATGTAGGAGTGCAATGTCTGCCACCGTAGTCCTGCTGGCTACATCATATTAATTAATTAATATGTTATAGTGTCTTTGTTTGTTGCTCGAACAAATATATTTGTCTCTCTCTCTGTGTAGAACACATTTTTTGAAAATTTTATTACTGTGATGTTATAAAATATATTTTGTATAATAAATATTAAATTAAATTATTTGCAGCCTATATAAAAAAATTTTTAAGTAATAAAATTTTCAAAAAATGTGTCTTACGCAGAGAGAGAGTCGAATATATTTAGTCGAGCAACAAACAAAGACACTATATCATATTAATGAATTAATGAATTAATATGATATAACCAGCAGGACTACGGTGGCAGACATTGCACTCCTACATTTATAATATTGTTATCTGCCTTTTAAAAATTATTTCATTCAATAGGAAATATGCATGAAAATTTTTTTCACATTTATTTTCAGAATATGAAAATACTGTTAATACTGTAATAGTATTTAAAAACGAAATTAAAATCCGACAAATATCAAGGAAGCTATAAGCTTTTAAAAATTATTATCTGTCTCTTTCTTGCAAAAATACTAAAAACGGAGTTTTACGTGTATTTTAAATGGTGAAAGTGTAATATGACGTCACATAACATATCAAGAGGGCTCTCACCCTCTTTGTCTAATCGGAAATTTCAATCATTAATATCTCGCATATTTTTAAAGTTATTTAAAAAGTAATTTTACCTTGATATTTGTCAAGTAAACATGCTTCAATTCAAGTGAAAAAAAATTTTCATGCATATTCCCTATTAACGTATGGGAGCTAGCAACGTTTAAAAAACAACAATTTTAGGTCAGCTGATATTTTGATATGGTGTCCTTCTTACTCTTTTGGATAGAGTCTGAGCGAACTGGCTGCCGGTAGCGGTTGAGTTAATTTACTGCGCATCCTACCTGTACAGGTAAGAATTTTGAATTTTTAAACAATATCTGAAGACGTAATTTTACAATTTATGCCTTCAGATAGGTCTACCAGATATTAATTTTTTATTGCCAGACATTTTTAGGATTGTTAATCATATGCCATACCTTAATTTTTTATTTTTTTAAATAAAAAATTCAAAGTATTTTTTTATGTCTGTAATTTTTATATTGTGTTCTTTGAAGATTAAAAAAATGTTAAATTAATTTGCCAAACGTTAATTCGGTTGTTAAGTATTAAATAAAAATTAAAAACTCATGGAAAGTATTGCCGTATGATTCTGGTAGTCAGAGAGAGAAAGTTAAAAGTGCGAGAAAGATAGACAGTGACGGTGGCGCATCGACAAATGTACAATATGGCGTCAGTCTAAAGTCACATGTTCGTGTTTGTGTTATTTTCAATGTTTATTTATTAACTGTGTAACAATGGCTAGTAAAAAAATGTACAATTTAAAGAAGCTTTGGTTAACTTTTTTATTGATCACTGGGATAGTGAAGAGATGCTACCTTTCATTAATAATAAAAATATTTACGTAAGCTTCAATAAATGTTATTCTTACAAAGTTGTAGATAACAAAGTAATAAAGACCACTGAAGATTCATTATCATGTGAAGAACATGAAGAAGCTGATTCAAGGTTAATTTATCATATTTGTCAAATAGATTTTGACGCAGAAGTTGTTATACGCTGCTCCGATTCTGATATTTTAATAATACTTTTGGGAAATATGGATCATTTAAATGCAAGTTTAAAAATTTGGATAAGTATGGGTGTTGGAAATCATCAGCGGTACATAAACGTCAACGAACTATACCGAATTCTCGGTGACTCTTTATCAAAAGCGTTACCATGCTTCCACGCACTCACCGGGTGTGATTATACACCAGCATTTTTCAGAAAAGGTAAAGTTAGGCCTTTTAAAATGTTAGAGAACTCGAAAGAATACCAAAAAGCTTTTGAAAATATTATTACGGATGATGACGAAGAACTTGAAACTACATTTACTGTTCTTGAAAAATTTATTTGTCAGATGTATGGAGTTAAAAATTCTTCAAATGTTAATGATGTTCGATTTCATCTATTTTCGAGTACATTCCAGTCTAAAAAATCCAATGAGAATTTTGATAAAAAATTTCGCAACATCGACTCATCAAGTTTGCCACCCTGTAGAGCAGAATTGCTCCAGCATTTATTGAGGGTTCGCTACGTGAGCAAGCTATGGAGAAATGCTCACTTAAAACATCCAACTTCGTTATCTCCAGTTGCTTCCGGTTGGACAATCAACGATAAAAAATATGACTTTGTCTGGTTTGTGGGAGAGCAATTACCTTCCTCAGTTGCAGATATAATTATTCAAAGTGAGTATAAAGTATGACATTTATTAATAAAAACTAAAATATTATATACCGAACAAGAATAATTACTCGAATGTTAATTTCTTTTGTTACAGATGATAGAGTATTAGAAGACGACGACGACAATTCCCAAGATGATGATCTAAATACTTCTGTCAATGAGAGTGATGACGATGATGATTATGAAGATGCCGCCTTTTACTGTGACACTATTATAGACTGAAAAGTTTTTAATAAATTAATAACAGACCTTCAACACTTTATATTAAATATTTGTAATTCGCGTAAAATAATCAAGGCATTTTAAATAATAAATTTTCTTTTTGAAACTTAATGAAGCATTTTTAATTCCATTCTCTCTAACTTAGGTTTATTCCAAATATATTTTCATTTTTCTGTTACAATCTTTCTATTTAAACTCATCCTTACTAAGATGAGTATATACCATCATTTTACTTATTTTTATTTACTTATACCATCATTTTCTGTCTATCTTTCTCGCACTTTTAACTTTCTCTCTCTGACTACCAGAATCATACGGCAATACTTTCCATGAGTTTTTAATTTTTATTTAATACTTAACAACCGAATTAACGTTTGGCAAATTAATTTAACATTTTTTTAATCTTCAAAGAACACAATATAAAAATTACAGACATAAAAAAATACTTTGAATTTTTTATTTAAAAAAATAAAAAATTAAGGTATGGCATATGATTAACAATCCTAAAAATGTCTGGCAATAAAAAATTAATATCTGGTAGACCTATCTGAAGGCATAAATTGTAAAATTACGTCTTCAGATATTGTTTAAAAATTCAAAATTCTTACCTGTACAGGTAGGATGCGCAGTAAATTAACTCAACCGCTACCGGCAGCCAGTTCGCTCAGACTCTATCCAAAAGAGTAAGAAGGACACCATATCAAAATATCAGCTGACCTAAAATTCTCTCTCGAAAACGTTGCTAGCTCCTATACTAAGATGAGGGAAGGTTTTCTAATGCCGGATCTTAGATCATATTCAATATCTCTGTTTTTACTTCTTCTGTAGTTTAATAAGTGCGATATGTATGCTGATATAATATTAGATAGTAAATATGTGGAAATAGCAGCTGTACCTGGCCGATATAAAACCAAAATGGAAATAATGGTTCGAAATAAAACTGTTTTAGGTGGATATCTTATAGCCACAGTGAAATGAATTTGTTATTGATTAATTTAACAAATAAACACAAGCAAATATAAAAGAAAAGATTTTGAATATTTATGTGTACTTCTATCATCACCCTCCTGTACAATACTTTACTAAAATATGGTGTTGTTTTTTTTATAAATTTTGCCAGTTGATTTGTACCGAACTCATTCGGTTTTCAAAAAAAGAAACTTATGTTGAATATGACTTTTCAAACTTTTTGAATCGCGATATATCAGGAATAGTGATTCGTAGGGGAAAAATTATCTGAGTAATTTTTGTAGACAATAATCTATAACATTTGTCGGGCCTATTTTTACGATAACACTTATTAAGATAAATATGCGAAAAGCTAATATTTTTTACTCTTGACCTTGAATACATTTTTTAGCAAAAGTAGCAACTTTCAGCTCTATGCGAGTTTTTCCGAAGTTGCAATGTTTTTTGTTTATTTTGACTGGATTATATACTGACTACAATGGCTTGGAAATTTTATATATATATATATATATATATA
This sequence comes from Nineta flava, assembly GCA_963920215.1. Taxonomy (NCBI): domain Eukaryota; kingdom Metazoa; phylum Arthropoda; class Insecta; order Neuroptera; family Chrysopidae; genus Nineta; species Nineta flava. The sequence goes on from OY986045.1 coordinate 34,717,792, forward strand.
TATGTACTTTGTTTAAAATGTCTGTGGACTCTCTAGCGGTCACAGTTTTATTCCGATTGGAATGAAATCTGGTATTTGGTAAAATCGGCCGAGGGGAAAGGTAGTGTAGAGGGAGGGGGAAACACAAAATTTAACTATCTCCCTTAATATTTGAAAAATCGAAAAATTTATCAGGAGTTAAGTTGTAGGTACTAAGTTTTACTGTAATTTTGTTTCTTATCATTTTTCTGTTACACTAATATTTACACAAATATTTACAATTTAAGATTAAAAGTTAAAATCCTAAAGTAATGAATTGTAGCAAACTTGACTTACTACAACTTTACTCCTTATACATTTTTCGATTATTCTAATATTAAGAGAGATATCAAATATTTTGTGTTTGTTTGACACAAATATATGAAATATATTTTATTGTAAAAAATTTTGATTGTCGTTTCCATAGTAACTATAAACTATAATCGTTATACATCGTTCTATTTTGGCCATTAATAAATTTAATTTTAGCAAGTAGTCTAAAGTCATATCAGATATTATATTTCATTTTGATCACACTAAAATTATGACCGCTAGAGAGTGATTTATGTATTCTAAGGAAATTCGCTAAGTTGACGCAGCTCCTGCGTAACGAATTTTTGATCGTGAAATCGCTTAAAAATTTTTAATGTCTCTACTACAATAGTTAATTATTTAGAATAAAATAGTCAATCAAAAGATGTTATCGAACGCATATTTAAATTTTAAAATTATTGTTTAAAATTAATGTGTAATTTACGTAAACAGGGATACTTTAAATTAAATGATTTAAATCGTAGTTTATATATAATAACTACCGGTTATTATATTCAAATGGTTTTAAATAATTTATTCAATTTTTTACAAACGAAGTTCAGTAATCATGATTCGTAATTTGTTATGGCGTATATTTTTACAATACATTTTAATAAATTTGTTATTTTTACAAATGAAGACTAAGGTAAAATTATGATATTACTTTTAATATTGTTTAATATTCTATTCAATTTTATTTGTGTTTTTGTAGGGTTCCAAAGTGTATCAAGAACAATTTGAAATTGATGTATGTGATAAAGAATACTTTGCAGCATGTACTAGCGCTTTAAAACGAGTTAATCGTACCAGAACCATTGTCCTGTTTAATTTTCATTTGATAAAAGATTTGGTGAAGCCAAAAGTAAATAAAAGTTAGTCAGAAAGATGAATTTCGCAAAACATCGAACATAAATTTTTGTCTAGATTAAAAAAAATTTTCAAAGCAAAAAATGATGGTTCTGTTTTAAGTTGTAAAATGATATTCTGGCGATTTAGCAGTCTATACGGCTTGATTCAATAATTTTTAAGCAACTTTCAAAACAAGGATATTTTTATAAGAACTAACTGAAAAGTCAGCGTTGCCAAGGGCTCCAAAAGTAGGAAATTCATAGAAAATTTTTGTCAATATTATTCTAAATGTTAACAGTTCAAATGTCATATGTTTTATACAACAGGTATTTCTATAGAAACTATAAACTATGTTAGAGATCAGGCCGTCAGAAAACTTTGCAACGGCTTGGAATTTTGAACTCTGAACTGATAGTTTTTCTGGAGTCGTATAGAAAATTTGCCTAGGGTCTTTTCTCAATCAAATCCTTATATATATATATATATATATATATATATATATATATATATATATATATATATATATATATATATATATATATATATATCCATCCCAAACGGTAGTATTTATTAAATTTATCAAGTTTCCTCGAATACATATATATACAGGGTGGGCCATTTAACGTTGGGAATTTCAACTATAGGTTATTTTGATGTTGGAAGGTTTGACAGTTGTTATGACAGTTCCGATGTGACAGAAAGTTAGTTTTTTGTTTGAAATTTACGAAATGGGTCGCCTTTAGCTTGAACAAAGTTGGGAAATATTAAAAACTTATTTCCAAAGTTGTGAGTCTTCTACTCAAACTGTAAAAAATTTACGAAAAAAATTTGACAAAAAGGATGTTTGAGTATCATATTTATTCGTTAACTACTGACGTAAAACTATTTTGAGTGCCATTTCAAACTCTTTGATTTTTAATAAGTATTTAATTAAAAATAAATTATTGTTAATTATGTTAAATGTAATTTGTGTTTCGTTAGCTCCCAAAACTATTTGTAAAATTGACATCGGTAGAGAATGATGGAACTGACATGCGCAAGCCCACAGCGAGTTATTGTATTAATGCAATAAACAACTAATAAATAGCTTTCTTTCGGGGGACTCCAAGTGATCGAATGCATTTTATCCTGCCTTGATCATTCAGAGAATTACTTTTGAATTTTATTGACATTTTTTTCATGGCAGAATATCATCATGACTTTTAAAAGAATAATCTAAATTAAAAACATTTCATAAATATATATATATTATTTATATTATCATATTACCATTTTGTGGGCGAGCTCGTTTATTGAAATTAATAATGGTTCTAGTTCGTTACTTCAAAACGTAATTCGACGTTGAGCTTTGCGAAACTCAACATATGATAAATAAATCTTTAAGGAATTATTACGCGGGGCTAATCCATAGCATTTAAACTTCATACACGTTAATTTGTTTTACTTTCGAAGATAAGCCACCCCAACAAAGTATTCTTCATTCGAAAAATCGCAAAAGCTGGTATCTCAAAAACTGTAAACAGTAAAACATTATTCATAGGTACCTACTTCGGGCTGAAATGATTTTCATCAATCCCTCGTTACGTCTCCTTAAAGATTTATATCGCCAAAAGACACATCAGCATAATTATTTAAAAAAATTTTTAAGTTTCAAGTGCAATTATACGAATTTAGAAGCAATGAATTTAAAACATCATTTGTGAAATTAGACTTACCTATGTGTCAAGCTTTTAAAAAGTTTGCTGATATTATAGAAACAACTGTTCGAATGCGATATTCTGAAACCAATTCTACTAAGATATTACCTTGTATAAATGATGTCGTAAGTAACCAACACAAAACGGATGATTAACATAATTTTTTAATTAATTTTTATTATATTTTCAGTATAAAAAAGTAAATTTTTCTGGAGAAATAATTATACCAGATGGATCATTTGTAGGAAACATGGTTTATCCAGGCCGATGGAAACTTTTATCTAGAGTATTCATAAAAGAGAAAATCGTTATACGAGGTTATCAAATAGCTACAATAAAGTAAATTTACAAAAGTTTACAATCTTTGGTGTGTGTCATATACATAAATCAAATTTAGGCAAATGGTCCTTTAACTAGAATTTATTGAAAACCAACGGCATTTGCCAAGCCATGATTTTTTTGTGCTTAACAAATTAAATCTACGATGAAAATTGAATGTTTTATAAGTATAGGTACAGGAATTTCCTGAATATAGCAAAAGCTAACGGAATATTTGTTTGTTTGTGTCCGTGTTCAAAGATAATAATTTTAATAATTAACATATTCGCAGTTAATGACTATTTTCCTAAATTTGTTTATAGTAGACACCAGTTTATATAACATTTTTGCTGGCTTCTATAGATAAAACATGGTAGGCTAGTTAAAACATCAAATCAAGAAAAATAAAAACCTTGGAGGTTATAAGTTATCCATAAATTTTACTTTTAATACCCAATATATTTTTAATAAATGTTTTTCATCAAATACAAACTTTAAGCATAAGATAGAAATAAAAACTTTTCCCTTTTTAATATTTCTATTAGCTGAAATACACGGCCTTGTCCGTATAAGAATATGCATTAAGTTTATATGTCTAATCAACTAATACTAAACAGGTATTTATCATTTATTTTTTCAATTTAAAAAAATTTCAATTTAAATTAGCTAATATTCATTATTAATTATATAAAGTTATTATTAAATAATACCTAAATTCAAAATCGTAAGAACAGGTTCACATAGAATGAAACTCCGCTTTTCCTACTTATTACCATAACACCTCCTGCCAATAACATTGATCACAATACAGACGGCTAGAATACGAATAATTGGTGAGTCAATGTGTTTCAGTGACAACGTAAGTGTTGAGAGCCCATAAAATTATAATTAATTATTAAACTTAAAAATTAAACAAAAAAACTTGAATAAGACATTGCCTATAGTACTTTTGGATTCAAAAGAAACATTTAAAAAGTTTTACCAAAATCTGTCAAATTGTTTTTTAGTTAAATCCGTTCAAACATATAAGTGTATGTATGAACAAAGTTAGTATTAGTATAGATAAATCTCTGAACTATTAAATAACAGAACTGTTTAAGGACTTCATACACTACTACTGATAATCATCTGAATAAAGTTTCATGATAGAGTGAGATAAAAGCACCTGCTTATGCGTGGTCAATTGAAAAATTGAAATCAATTGAGCATAGAAATGCCTACAGAGGGTTAACAAATTAAAAGTTAACTGATGAAGTGGCAGAAACGAAGTTGTGGTAATTCGAACTGTTGCCAGAAAATGTTTTCAGGCATTGCATGCCGTAGGATGCATTCATGGAGGACCTGGAAAACCTCTGCAGTATAACCACGTAGTCTTGACCTTTAAAAATACTTGTTAGTATACGGATATCTTCTATGTATGAGAACTCAATTATTTAAAATACTCTGTACCATCTATGAGAAATAAATTTAACTAATATAATTTAGTAAAGACATCCACCTCAACTATAGACTTCTTAACAATATTTTTTTACAAGCTTTTATTTAAATTTAATTTACAATAAAATGTTCAGGTGAGTGCTTCTAATACTGGGTGTATTCGTTTTGGGTGTTTCCACGCATTCAGCGTTCACTTATCAGCGCAGTTTACTAGCGTTCGTTTTTGCGTATAAACGCTTACTCTACTCTTGAAAATGCCGTTTGTTTTGGCATTATAAGTACGTGTAAGCTTCAATTGGCATAAATATTGGAATGGTTGTTTAATTGGACATACTAAAAACAACATTTCATAGCGCTGAAAGCATGTAAGCGTCCAATACGAATGTACCCTTAACTCGTTGATAGTAGACGATAGTGATACAGACGTTTTAAGCGCGTCGATGCTACACAGACTTAATGGCGTTAGTGATTAAAATTTTCATAGTCGAATATGCCCAATTCATTTTATTTTCGAAAAATTGTCTCGAATAAACCGTTGTACGTCATAAAAATATGAACAACATTTGCTCAAAACGTTTTTCGAGAACCGAATGCATTTGGCACATATCAAATTTTGAAAAACGGACGCTACTTTTGTGGCCACGTGTACTACAAATGTATGTATATAATATATTTTATTTACACCTGAGCGACCATGGTGAAAATATACAATAAATTGTTTTCAACACGAAAACATATAACATTAATTTAAAATGTCAACTTTGATTTTATCAAGTACCCTTGTGCGCTTGTTTCAGAACCTAGAAATCTAATTCTTACATCATATATGTACATGTAGGTTAATTTTAAAAAAAAAACTGATGCCAGCAGTACACACTCGGCGAATGTCTGAGCGAGACATTCGTAAGGCGAGGAGCCGCGCGGTGGAGCTGTGTACACTCTCGCCGAGTGTTCAGCCGGCAATACAGTTCTCGTCAGTTAGTCAACGAAATTCCGTTGGTATAACTGAAAAATGATATTAAATTAAAAATTACGGAGTAGTAATTTTTTGATTGAACTATTAAAAATTATTATTATTCAAATGAGTAATGAAGGACTCAGAGAAAAAAAAAGTATTCATAAATTTATACAGTATTTATTTTCATGTTATACTATTAAGATTAATGGGTACAATTAAAGCGGTTGATAGTTGAATATTTAAAAATGGCGGTTAAACGTTGAATCGTATGTTGACGAGAGTGTCCTTCGTGCTCTTGGCAAATGTATTAACCATTCGCTTTCTTTGACTCGTGTTAATTAAACCAACTTTTAATGGAGCGATGGCGAGACGAGGCGAATCGACACAAGGCAGACCGAGCGTTGTGAGTACACTCTCGCGCTAGCTATATCTCGTGTTGCTTCACCGAGTGTGTACAGCCGGCATTATATATTCGAACGAATTGTTTCGTGAAACATTTAACTGACATCTATCAATACAACATTGTAAACTAAAGATAATGTATATATTTTTATAAATTAAAAAAAAACTTTTAATTTATATTTTGAATAGAAGCCAAAATTTATTTTTATAAAAAAAATTTTATATTGATATATTGAGAAAATTGCATTTAAAATTTGTGTTATATAATATAATAAATTTCTCTTCATTATATTATCTCTCTTAGTAATTTTCTTAAAAATTATTTGATTTTAATTTTGAAAATGTTACTTCAATCATATTTTGACGACAAAAAATAAGAATTTTTTTTTTTTTTGAATTGTGACCTAAAATATTAAATTGTAAATAGCATTTTACAAAAGTAAACATATTTAATTGAATACTATTTACATAAATTATGCAATAAAACATATACCATTTGTATTTCTTTGACACAGAAATCATAAGTTTATATGTTAGCCAAAGTAACTTAATAACAAAACTATCAATAGAACTTCAAATATTTATAACATATTATAAAATTATAATATTTAATAAAAGACATTGTAAGTTCTGCTGATATGATATTCGATGATAGGTGATTTTAACAGTAATCAAATAAATGTCATTATTTATCTAATTAAAAACCTTGATTCTGAAAATAGTGTAGGTATATCGATAGCAGACGGAAAACTAGTAAATACGTTACAAGCAAATTTTTTTTTAAATTTTAAAATCTGATTCATTTATGTACACTCCCGTTTATAAAAATTGAACCAGTAAGTCACATTCTAAGCCTATATATTATTAAACATACGCTATATTACGAAATATACATACAGCAACACTTAGAATGTTTCAACTGGCTCAGTTTTTATGTACGGGAGTGTATATTATGATTATTTAATAAATTCTTATTACTCTAGGATGTAAAATCACTGGATATAGTCCATTTACAAAATTCTTCAAAATCGTATACCGTCTGTTTTGGAAAGCTTTGTTAATAGAGAATCAATGTTAAATATTATTTACTATAATAACTGCACAATGATTCATAAACAAATAAAAATAGTGGGGCACTCTGTAGTCTGTAGTGTGTGTGCATACGTAATGAATAATAATATTATAAATTAAGTGGGCCTCACTAAATCTCCACTCTTAAATGACATCAACAAACATCATACCACAAGCAGGCAGATGTTTGTAAGTATGTGTATGTATGTATGGTTTTATAGTAAATATTTTATTTATTTATTTAACATTGATTCCCTATTAGGAATACTTTTGAAAACAGACTGTATAGTAGGTAGATTTATATAAGTCCACAATTATGTTTTGTCGTTTAGTTAAAATTAAAATTCATTATTTCATTATTTATTAAATTCCGGTATTTCGATTTTGTCAGTATAACTTCCTTGATCATTAATTCAACTAATTAAAGTTAAGGATGTACAAGCGCTGATGTATAGTCCATTTATAAAATTAAAATTTATTTAAGACCCGTCATACGGGACCCAAAAAAAAAAGATATTTAAGAAAAAAACTGAGATTTTGCGTAATTACCGCCGACAGAAATTAAATTTACCCGAAATTTGAGTTGTTTTATTAAATATCTTTTTTTTAGGCCCGTCATACCGGAATTTTATTGGATCAATCTCTTTAGTAATATTTCTATTTTCTATTGCGTAGTTTTTTTTTTATTTTCTTATTCTATTCCAAGTGAAAATTTTCAAAATTTGTGACGCTTTACTTTTGACGTTCATGCCTCACTCGAACGCTCGAGGTCGCTCGAACACTCTGGTGCGAAGATATAAAAGCAGGTCAGATACTTTTCGGACAGACCTCGTACATACAAAATTTCAGTCTAAATCTTATGAATTTTTGTAATGGATCTATTATAAATTCGTAATTAAATAAAATGTCAACATCAGCTAGTTGAATACTATAGTTGACTGTTGAGTGCTGATTGGCCAAACTCTATTGACAGGATGTGATGTCTGCAGGAAAAAAATTACGATTATCTAATTCACACTGATGATCACTACTGTGTAGATAGATAGATAGATTGTAGAGGCTGCCTTGGACGGGTTACACTTCGACCATACGGTCCATTGTGATACCTTAAGGATGTGAGGATGTGAGTGGAGTGGAAGGAATTTTTGTGTATAGACTAGGAATTGATAGGGTATGCGGCTGCAGCCGACTATGATAGGAGCTATGCCGATATTCATCTGGAGTTCGTGAAGGAAACTGCAGAAAACCTTCTCAAGCATAGCCGGTTACTTCGTTCTTGTACATACGCCGACAGTTAAGTCAATTAACCGCCTTTTTTTTTTTCTTTATAATTGACAAACTTTCGATGCCGGGATTCGAACCCATAACCTCCCAGTTTTCAAGTAGACATATTGCGCAGACATAACGACTTAGACCGCTCGGCTACTTGGACTGGTTCACCAACGTATATGTGTACCTCAGAAATCAAAAGTTAATTGATTTCTGAGATGTACAATATTAACTTCAAAAATTTGTAATATTTCTTACAGATACTAGCTGTTTTAGCGTGATCGTGGTAAAAAGTACATCTTTCTTTATATTGACAATACTATAGACCATTACATGTAGATATTGCTAGGTATGGAGTATTAATGTGTTGTAATTCGTCATCGTGGAATAGTAATGTTAAAACTATTTTAACTATTTTACTGAAAAATAAAATTAAAAACAAATTTAAAAAAAATAGAAGTAAGAGCCAAAAATCAAAGTTTTCGATCAATATTATTAATGTTTTTAAGATGAATATATTTTTAAAATACCTGTCTCGACACAGAAGTTCAATATTAACATATAAACAGTGACAACACACATGTCATGACGTCACAAAATCTAAATGTCATTTTATTTATACAAGAGCGAGAATTACGTATCACTAGAGAGTGAATCATATTGGTCTCTCCTTTGTGTAATTAGAATTATAATTATTTACAAATATTTTTTGTCTACCTCGATATGTCATTAATTCAAAACTATCAAACATTGAAGATTCGGAGACGAAATTTGTAAAATGATCGGCTAATAGATATTCCGATCAATTGATTAGCACACAACAAAACATACTCTTTGGAAATTTTCGCATTACCGATTATTGAAGCACGAAAAAGTAAGTGAATGGCAACAGCGTCGGATTGGGCATAAGGAGCCGGGGTGGCATTATGACTTTAAGGGCCCACCGACCGCCAAGTCACACCCTCAATGTATAGGTGCCACAATGGACCTTATGGTCTAAGTGTGCTACGTCCGGGGCAGCCGCTACAACCTCACCTTCTCTAAACGACTCATTGTCAACTTTAAATTACACTAACAATAAATTAAATTAATTACACATATAGCTGACGTGGAATTTTCTGATTCTGTTTGCGCGAAACAAAAGCCTCCTCCTGAAAAAAACCCGTCGTAAATGGAAAATCATTTCAGTTAAAATATTTGCGTAACGGTGAATGAATGACTTTTTTTACGTCGTTATGTTTTTGATTACTAAATGTGTTTTGCAAAATTAGATAAAACATTTGTTGAAAATAGTCAACATATCCATTGTGAAATTGTAGTGTACACTCTCGTTCAAAAAAAAAATGAACAGACCTGAAATGTTAATTTTGTTACATTTCATAAAACTCCTCACTTTTGTAACTCTCTGTGTAATGCATAATTTTATTTATTTATAAACAAAGATAATTAGTATATTTTTTAAGTGTGTAAAAAAGAAATGGAAGTATCAACTGATTTTATATTTTTAACCCGACTGCAAAAAAGGAGGATGGTTCTCAATTCGTCTGTATTTTTTTTTTTTTTTTTTTTTTTTTTTTTTTTTTTTTTTTTTTTTTTTTTTTTTTTTTTTTTTATGTTTGTTACCTCAGAACTCCGTCATTTATGAACCGATTTTGAATTTTTTTTTTTTGTTTTGAAGGGTTTGATTCCCGATTGGTCCCATTGTCACCAAATCGCATTCTGATGAGGGGATCCCCGGAAAATCGAGGAAAATACTCATTTTATATGTGATAACCGATTTTTGCGAATTTTTTTTTTTTTTTTGAAAGGGTATACTCATTCATAATGGGAAAATAAGAAAATTTTTTTAAAAACCGACTTCAAAAAATTTTTTTACAAAAAAAAAACCGACCCCAAAAAAAAAAATTTTTACAAAAAAAAAACAAAATGCATGTAAATAAAATTGAAAATCTGTTATAAAAAAATGCTATTAAAATTAAAAAAAAAAAAAAAAACGGGTAAAAAAAAAGTTTTACAAAAAAAAAACCGACCCCAAAAAAAAAAATTTTTACAAAAAACAAACAAAATGCATGTAAATAAAATTGAAAATCTGTTATAAAAAAATGCTCTTAAAATTAAAAAAAAAAAAAAAAACGGGTAAAAAAAAAGTTTTACAAAAAAAAAACCGACCCCAAAAAAAAAAATTTTTACAAAAAAAAAACAAAATGTATCTAAATAAAATTGAAAATCTGTTATAAAAAAATGCTCTTAAAATTAAAAAAAAAAAAAAAAACGGGTAAAAAAAAATGTGTTATAAAAAAATTCACTAAAAATTAGTCGTTTAAGTAGGTCTACCCATATTTAGATAAATAAAACTAGTTATAGAACTTTAGAGTCACTAAAAAGCGAGAAATAAACTATATTTTGACAAAATGGAAACCCGACTTCAAAAATAAAATATTCTATAACAAAAAATGCACTAAAAAGTAAAAAAATAATTGCATATTCTTGTGCCAATTTTAGTTCACCTAAGCAAAAATTTTTAAATATATATGTACAATTATTGTTATTTTTGGAGGCGGTGTCCAAAAATTATGTGAATTTCTCTATGCTGACACCGCCTCCAAAAATAACAATAATTGTACATATATATTTAAAAATTTTTGCTTAGGTGAACTAAAATTGGCACAAGAATATGCAATTATTTTTTTACTTTTTAGTGCATTTTTTGTTATAGAATATTTTATTTTTGAAGTCGGGTTTCCATTTTGTCAAAATATAGTTTATTTTATTTGTATATACGGTATCAGTGGCAGAGTGAGAATTAAAAGAATATCTGTAATGGTAATACATGTTAAGTGTTATATCTTACTCTTACGTGTAAAAATTAAATAAAATGTTGTATCTGCTACTACAAGAATAATCAGGTCTGTTCATTTTTTTTGAACGGGAGTGTACATAAAATCATAAGACACTTAATTTCTTTCGTCTTTTTTTTTGAAAAAAAATCTACTGTTGTTGGCACTTTGTACAAATTTTGATTTTCGTATATTTTCAACATAATATTGTGCAGTTTTTTCTTTCATTTATATTAAAAAAGAAACATGTAAAGTATCTGGTATTTTGCCAAATATGTAGTAGAATTTCACTTGAACACCACCAGTGTGTTTTTTTTTGTATGTTAATTTTTGCATTGTATTAGTAAATGCGCAAAAAAAATTCAAATATTCAAATTATTTATAACAAAAAAAAAGTATTGAAATTATAAGTTTAGTTATTAAATGAAAATATTGAATTATAAACAAAAGTTCTTCTACATAAACTTCCTGAAGTTTTTTTTTAAACATACACAAATATAAATTCATGTATAATTGTAATTGTCTATTTATAACAATTTGTTTAATTTAAACAAAATCGTATAAAATCCTTAAATATAATATTATACAGCTTGTATTTTAAAATAGACCCAATCTAGAAACAATGTATAGTGCATCTATCATTGTCTATGCACAGTATACCATGGTATAATGTACTTTGTTACACCCAAACTGCACTCTACAGGCAGTGGAGCTAATACGTTCCCACCAAAGACTGATCTAATACAGTGGATAGCATAGCAAATCAGAGTACACTTTCCATAATGTTGGATGCTTTGAAAATATTTGGTTGTGTTATTTTAACGGTATTTCAACAATGACATATTTCACAATAACAGAAAAAGTGTAAATTATTAAATGGTACTTTGCGAGAAATTCGGCACAGAAATGTGTTAGTTATGCTAAAGAATACTAATATACATAGAAGCTCATAAGTACAATTTTTCTATCCCCATAATTGTGTTAGTTCGTACCCTGAAAACCAGATGGCGATAGTAGTTATTTAACAGAATTACACAATAATTCCGTAGCAGTCACGAAAAATTAAAAGTTCAAAACATGCTCGTGGCTGCAAACAATGTTGACAAGATTCTAACTAAAGTAATATAAAAATTGCTATTGTTTATTTAGTTTTAGGTTAAAATTAAATTGAATAATTTCAATTATGAGAAAAATGAAGTACCTGCTATCGCCGCCTAGTTTTCAGGGTACTAACTAACATATTAGATAGATACAAAAAGTGGACTTATGAGCTTCTATGTATATCTGTATGCTTTGGTTATGCATTGTGGCATTTGAAGATAGACAATCGCCAAACATTCCAACAGTTACTCGTTTGATTAGCTGTTTGAAAAATGGGGTTGTATATCTGGTTGTAAAGAATGATGACGAACCCCTACAAAAAAATGAAGAGAGTGATATTTCAGTTTGTAGTTCATTATTATAAAAAATTCTTGACAATTGTGCGAATATTTCTCCTCAAGTGCTTGAAAATATACAGGTAGAGTTTTACAATCGACTAGAATATTGTTTAGCAAATAATGGAGGAATATTCGAATTGTTGGATGAACAATTAAGTTTTGTATGAAAATTCTAGTTTTTCTCTTTCATTTCATGCATGTAAAACTTCATGTCCGCCCAACTATTATCTGTTTTATTAGAAAAAAGACTCCACAGAATTAAAAATAAAATTAGGAGAGTAAAGCTAAATATTTATTATATAAATTTTTTTTAAAAATCGTGTGTTACCGTTTTGTTTTCGAAATAAGTTTAAGAAATTTTTTTTTTTCTTCAAATAATATTATTTTGTATATGTGAACTATGTATTTGTCTATGTGTTGTATATGTGTGTTTATGTATTGGTGCTATAATCAAATCAAACCGGTTTTTTGTCCTGATTATTTAACACAGTGCTGGACCGTCCTTAAGTGCTGTCTCATTTTTTTATGAAATCGAGTGAACAACGGTTGTGAGCAGTTGTAATATTATTTTTGCTGGGAGCTCATAATATATTGACTAGAATTTAGAAAGTATTATGAATTTTATGAAAGAATTATGAATGACTGAAAAACACGTTAATACAGTTGCTTATTACGTGTTAAATATAATAAATTCAGGTGTTTTTAATATTACAGCTAATATAATTATTAATAAAACGTTTTCAAATGCAAAAACAATCATAAATTACATTGATATACACATAGGTACAACATTAATTTCAGTTTGCCAGGATTAGTGAGAACTGATATAAATACATATTTAATTTATACAAATGGAACGAACCGGAAATGCACAAACATTTCACATAACAAACATTAATGTCAAAGCGTTAATCTTGTAATATTTTCTATTTAACTAAAAAGGTCATTTCAAAACGTTAATTGGCAAGTTGATTTGGTTGGGAATTGAAACAGGGATGTGTAAAGTTATGTAAAAATACGATATTAATAAGGTCTTTGATAATTTAAAATCGAAGAATGTGTTCACTAATTAATAATAATAAATTGAATTTAAAGTCTCCCTTGTCGCGGTATCTTGGCTCTCTTTTTAACTTTTAAAAAAAGGAGCACTGTAGAATCTACTACAGATTCGAATACTCGAAACAAAAAAAAATAAATAAACAAAATGTTTAATTTTTATCAACAATATTTTATCAAACAATACTAATTTTTAATAATGATTAATTCAACAATGGTAACAATAAACCGTACTACTGTTCCTTTCGGACTGAATTTAAGAACTATTTTAAGAGCTCACGTACACATTACTTAGTTCCTATTACGGCGCCTGGTGTTAAATGCCGGTCGTCTGGGCCACAAGTTCTACCCTGGTTCTATTGTCCTGGCCTCTGGCTCGTCCACACTCGATACATCATGTCGTCTTCCCTCACCTCCATGCCTTTGACCCCCCAATCGATCCGGAAGTAGTTGGCCGAACACCTCGTTCCCCACACTCAATCTTCCCCGATCCCCATTGGCGGCGGTCCTTGCACTGGCCGGCTTCAAGACACATCCATGTATCCTCGTGGGAGGCACTGTATCCAGTACATAGACACCAGCTGGTACACATCTCAGCACCCTGTAAGGATCTTTCCATTTCGGTGCCAATCCACCATGGACACCTTCCACCTTACTGCTGAGCACTTTGTTACGCACCCAGGCGGACTCTCCAAGTTGGTAAACGAGTCCCGTCTCCACTCGGTCACCTTCCTCGGCACTGGCCAACATTGCTTGCCGAGCCCTCTCAACACTCTCCTTACGTTTCTGGTCTCTCTCATTAACCCACCCTTGCAGATCTTTTGGGCAGGCGAAAATCCAGTTGTTCAATTGAAAAGAACAGTAATACGGTTTTAAATTCGACCATTGTGCGATTAGTATCAAAGTTTAATATCAAAGTATATAATTGTTGTTCAATCCAGATCAAGTTAAAGTTGGAATTTGTACAAGTAATTGGATCAAGTAATTCAAAGTTTGACATTGTGTGAAAAAAAATTAAAATAATTGTTGAAAAAGAAATTGGATAATAATTTTTTTTTAAGCAATAAAATCAGGTTTTTTTTGTTTCGTAAAAACTTGTGTTTAATTTAATTTTTTTTTTCTTTTCTTTAAACAAAAACGTGCGTGTTGTTTCAATTACAAAATATTTAGTAATATCGCTTACTAATATATTTTTTTTTGTTTTTGTCGAGTATCGGAATCATTGCAGGTTCGGGCAGCGCTCCTTTGAGGATAAAGAGAGCCAGGATACCGCGACACCCTATGATATATTGTTATATACCGTCAACACTGTGACGTCACGCATTGCGTTGCTAATAATTTTGTGAATATAGATCGGTAACCGAGTTGTGAATAGTCGTATTCCAATTTTTGCAAATATTAAGTTAATATCACCTTTAATCAACACTCTTTTATTTTGATATAATGGTGGTGTCAATTCAAAATTGGCAAAATCGGAGTTACGATTATTTATCTCTCGGCTACAGAAATATAAAATTATAAAAAAACAATATTTTTGTATATTTTTCAAATTATTTTTAGATGTTTGTACGTTAGAGAACTGTAACGACCGACATGTACTTAAATATATCTAATGAATAAAGTGAGTAAATGACTACTTAATAACATGCTTTTATTAGCTTGACTTTTATGTATGTATGAATGTAATGGAGTTGTTTAAGTGAATAATCTGAAATTTTTCAGACATATTAAGATCCGATGACAATACAATAATAAAAAAAATAAAAATAAATTTAAATTTATTAATAGCCAAAATACAAATTTGCATATCTCTAACTTATATAATATAACGATTTATAGTATGATAGTAGTTTCTAGTTTCCATAGAAATATCATTAACAAAATTTTAATAAAAAAATGACATTTCCAACTGTTCAAATTTAGAAAAAAATAATTATGTGACATAAATTTTTTATGCTATATTCGATATATACTTTCTTTAGTAAGAATTGGATTCATTCCATCATTCGTATGGGAATAATAATGCAGAATGAAACTACAACACAAAAAATAATTTTAAGACTAAAAGACTAAAGACTAAAAACAAAAATTAAATTTTGAATTTAAAAAAACTAAAAAAATATGATTTTATTGGAATATGAACTAGAAAATACAAAGTACTTTAACTAATAAAACTGTTCTTGTGGATCATTTCAACGCCCGGCGCCAGTGTCGAGCGTTGAAAATTTACCTTAAAAGGAGGGGTGGCAAGTTGAGGGGTGTCTAATAGAAAGGTCTTCATCCACACAAAAAATAGCTCTATTTCCTTGAAGAGAAAACACGCCAAAAAACCACTATGACATTATCAGTAGTCTACACAAGGTCATGATACTTGACCTAAATTTCGTGAGCTAGTTCTCTCAATTTTCACGTCGAAGGTGATAGTGTGATCACAACTAATGATTATAGAGAGTACATACATATATATACATACATATACATAAAGAATATCTTCTTGACCGATTTTAATAACATTTTTGTATGGGTTTCGTTGTATATTAGAACATAGAATGATATTTTGTATTTGCTTTAAATAAACTGAGTTTAAAATCATTATATATATATATATATATATATATACCCTACATATATATATATATATATATATATATATATATATATATATATATATATAAATACCCTCTTATGGAACTCGACTACTTTTGGGCACCCTATATATATTCTAGCTAGGAGAAAAATCGGCTCTAGCTAGAGATTTCTTTACAGTGTGCAGCCGCCTTTAAAGATGGTAAATGTGTCAAAAAGTTGTTTTCTCACAGATAAAAACACGTAATTAAATAGACCTAATTTTCTAAATAAAATATTAACGTATAAAAAAATATAGGTGATATTAAAAAACATTTTATTACTACACACATTCTTTATAGAAGAAGCTTTTTATGTATGTTTTTGTGTTGTGAGAACTTATGAAAGTGAAGGTTATTTAATTAAATTAATGTAAGACATAACCTAGTTAAAAATTCCCATTATGACGTTTATATTATAAATATTCTTCACGACAGGTCATTCCCATTTATTTAAAAAATTTATTGTTTTGAATTCTTTTCCACATTTAAAAAAAGAATTATTATAAATCAATCATTTTTACAAAGGTTTTTACTATACTTTTAAGTTATAAGTAAAATAATATTTTTAGCAACTAAGGATGAATGTTTTTATTTGATAAATGACTTTGTAGACTTTTTACGTAAACATTTTTTGTAGTACAGAACCTTGCTTTCTAAAATAAGTATGTGAAAATGGCGCTATTAGTACACACGTTCATGTGTAAAGAAAATTTTTCCTATATTTTGGCATGTTTTATTGTGTATTAGGTATTATACATGTGAACTTTGTGTTATTGTGTATATGGCCTCTTTGGCCCAGTATCAATTTGTATTGATACTTGAATCTAAATTTGTTAAAACTATCCATTCTTTTAATCATTTACATTCCTTAAAATCATCAAGCGTACTATCTAAAATACGTTTATTTATTTTGAATAGATAAAATTGTAGTTTTTTCTTTTTCTTTTAAATTTAGTTTTTCTGTGCGTAGTGTTCGATTATACACAGTTTCACCCACGTGAAAGCAATTAAAGAGAATTGAGTATGTTTCAGATTTTACTACTCGCAATCTTTCCAGGGATATATATATGTTTGAACAATCAGGATACTGAGGCAACGAGATCTTTTTAGCAAATTTAAGAAACCAATCTTGTCTAGGTTCTTGGTTCAGCGATTTGTGCATTTAAGTGTAATTTGCAACTTGCGTATTTTTAGAACAAACGTTTAAATACTACCATAATTTACCAGTATATTTTTTAGCGAATTAGATTAATCAGAAGGTATAGCTACGGAATATCAATATTGCAATATGGGTCCTTGTGATCCGGTTTGAATCTGTTTTTATGACACTATTATGTTATAACCATACTCGTATAATCGGATCATTTACCAAAGTCTCTCTATTTCATACGCTTCTACAGAGCGTCTTCTTTTTAACTTCAGTTTTCTTAGTACACTAAGTGTTCTTGGACCAGTCCAAGTGGCCGAGCGGTCTAAGGCGTTATGTCTGCGTAGTATGTCTATTTGGAAACTGAGAGGTTATGGATTCGAATCCCGACATCGGCAGTTTGTCAATTATTAAGAAAAAAAGGGGCGGTTAATTGACTAAACTGTCAATTACTGTCAACCGGCTATGCTTGAGAAGGTTATCTACAGTTTCTTTCGCGAACTCCAGATGAATATAGGCATAGTTGCTATCATAGTCGGCTGCAGCCGCTTATCCTACCAATTCCTAGTCTATACACAAAAATTCCTTCCACTCCACTCACATCCTTAGACATCACAATGGATCTTATGGTCGAAGTGTAGCCCGTTCAGGGCAGCCTCTACAATCTATCTATCTAAGTGGTCTTGGAGAATAAACTGTACTGTCAAATTTATGTGTGCAATTTTAGGTATATTGTCGAATGACAGGCTATCGCACGTACAGTTCCGTTAGATAGTTTATGCTTAATCTTTGAGTAGATTCAACTAAATCTATGCTAAAGCACACTGGCTGGAATAGCATGAACTATTGTTATTATTATTGCTAGACTCTCTAACGTTTGAATTGGCGACCTATCTCTCCTGTGTTTACAGCATTTTTCGATTATCTTAAATTGAGCCCTATTCAAGAACTCATGCACTCATTCTAATTATACTGAATTTTTGTATACGATAAAAATTTGATACATTGAAAGTTCCGCTGGCAAGTTCTCAATTTTTTGTATTAGCCATAGTGAATGAGATCATATGTCAGAGCAGGAACAATACTTGAATTAAATATACAATATGTAAATTGACAGAAAGGTTGCTATTCATTGATTGTGGCCATTATGCAGTATAGTTTTTGGCGCTTATCTTTGTCGTGTTCATGTACAAAATTAAAGCGGTTGTTTCATGGTTTTATTTTTAAATGAAAATAGCATAGCATAATTTCACGGTCTACACGTTGATGTTTTCGTATTAAACAAAAACAAAAAAACATTCATATAATAATTATATGACTAATATCTAAAAAAAATTATCAAAATATCAAAGTCTATATACAGTGTGTGTTGGCAAGCTTTTCCAATAGAGAATCAATGTTAAATATTATTTATTACTAACTGTCCGAGTGGTTACTGTATGAAGTCAATCAGCACACATGTAATGAGAGTCATTACACGTCAGTCATCAACCATACACATGTATGCGTATGGTTGTTTGTTTGTCATTTAAGAGTGGGGATTTTGTGATTCACATACTACAGTTAAGAATTCAATGAACATATTTAACCAATACATGTGTACGGACTGACTTTATACAGTAACCAAACGGACAGTTAGTAATAAATAATATTTAACATTGATTCTCTATTGGAAAAGCTTGCCAACACACACGATATATAATGTGTTTGTTATAAGTTGTTGGTGTGTCCTTGTTTTGGACTGGTACCAAACGCCGGTAACACATCATTTTTGTAAAGATTTAGATCTTTGTAAAATTTTCTTACTAATATTGTAAATAATCGTTCAAAATTTATGATGTGAACAGCAGAACAACCTCCATATACAGGCTACATATTCACACAATATTTTTTTTAACCTTACACACGTTTAAAATAACCAGAAGACCAAGCCACTTGCCGTTACTTGGTAGAGGATACACCTAAAGTTGTCAACTGCCACGAATTTTTCGGAATATCCTGAAAACGAGGTGATTTTATTGAGTCTTACAGAATGGAATTGCGGGACGCCATTTGACCCGCAAATTGAAATGCTCTGATTTTTTTTATTTTTAATTTTTGTATATATAAAAATTACAATCTCTGCGACAAAAGTCTCATAATTAAATAACACAATAAAAACTATATTCGATGGAATTATTTCCATTCAAGATTGAAGATACTCGATAGAAAATGTTTTACTGAAACAACTATACGTAATATATTTACAGTACCAGTATATTTATCATATAGTTCGGGCATATAGTTTGGTATAATGAAGTTTTGGTAAACAATTTTTTAATGATTTTTTTTGTCCCGCTGAATGACTGTGTTTTTTTATATTGCGAAATTTTTGACTATTTTTCGAAATGTCCCGGGAAATATTTTTGAGCTGACAACCAACCCTAGATACACCTGTAATAGGGAATATGCATGAAAATTTTTTTTCACTTGAATTGAAGCATGTTTACTTGACAAATATCAAGGTAAAATTACTTTTTAAATAACTTTAAAAATAAGCGAGATATGAATGATTGAAATTCCCGATTAGACAAAGAGGATGATAGCCCTCTTGATATGTTATGTGACGTCATATTACACTTTCACCATTTAAAATACACGTAAAACTCCGTTTCTAGTATTTTTGCAAGAGAGAGACAGATAATAATCTTTAAAAGCTTATAGCTTCCTTGATATTTGTCGGATTTTAATTTCGTTTTTAAATATTATTACAGAATTAACAGTATTTTCATATTCTGAAAATAAATGTGAAAAAAAATTTTCATGCATAATCCCTATTATAATAATTATACTGATGTGTATATTAAAATACTGAAAAGTATATTGCGGAAAAATAACATTAATGATAAAACTATTAGAGAAAATTAAAGCGATTAAATTTTTATTGAATGTCTGTCAATATTTTTGAGGCGGTTTTAATACTATTTTCACGTGCTATTGGTATATTGCGAAATACATGTAACTAAATGCTAAATTCACAATGGGTATACTACCAGATTCCGCAATATACACTGGATTCGTACATATTCAAAGATCTCAATAGACATTATATTGATTAATATTTACTTTGTCTTGATTCAACAGTGTTGTCCATGTAAAGCAAGCAGCTTATGATTATCAAGAAGATTAATGTCTTGAGTACCTAGTTAGACACCCATACTCTGGTTTTTAACCCATATATGTACAATAAAATTAAATGCTACAGGAATTGAGTATTACGAGTTTTCGAAAAAAAATATGATGACATTAATGGTAACAGAAATTCCAAAATGGCTGTGAACCAAACTGCTTTGGGTCAACTGGGCCAATTCTCTACCGTTAGATTAATGAACATCATGACCAGTAAAATTCATCACTCACTTCCAAACTATTATCATTTTAAGAAATTATTATTGGTGTTTATAAGCGTCACTATACAAAACTAATGTCAATTTCCATTAAGGTTACATAATACATAGTATCCAAGAACTAGCGTATACTATATAGACAAACATATATCATTGAGTTCTTATTAATTCATATTGATATGAAAAAATTAACTCAGCCACCACGTATCGAATCCTGAACATCTGCCATGGATTTCTAGTCCAGTGTGCTACCGTTACACCACGGATGATAGCCAAGAATGAGGCGATTTTTTCATATCATTGATGGCATTAATTTGTCATCATTAACTTATTATTCTAACATAATTCGAAATTTAATTTCATAAACCAAGAGTTACTCTTTGATTATTTTTAATAACCTGAATATATTATTATTTATGTATACTAATAAATTACTAATGCCAATTTCCATTAAGGTTACGAAGACATAGTATGAAAGAACTAGCGTATACTATATAGACAAACATATCATTAAATTTTTTAATTAAATTATTGTAATTTTGTTAGAGTTATTGCAATAAACCGCTTTGACGAGGCAATTGCGACATACATCCTTCATAATATGTTTTTTTTTTTTTTTAATTGTTATAAATGTCATTTGAATTGTTTTCAAACAATATCTATAGTTTATTGCTGAAAAAAATATTTAACGAAATCATTATGAAATTAGAATATTGTACAGTTAAAAAAAAAAATTAAAATTAAAATAGTCATAATCTACATGTTTGTTCAACCAGAGTAACAAACAAGCAAAGTAGTAAAAATACACTCACGCAATCGAAAAGTAAAGTATAACTAAAAAAAAAAAACAGAATATTTACAAACCATAACGTTTATGTTTCATAAAAATAAATATTCAATGCTTTTACCTCTATATACAGACTACAACGCGTCATATTAATACAGGCGTGTTGTTTTCAATATTGAAAATATCTGTTTCCCCAAAAGTAGAAAATACCTGTCTCTACTATTGGGGAAAATAACAGTAGTTGAGGAGAAGCTTAGCAAGTAAATCTTCTTCGACCTTTTTTACAGATACCAATACTTTCTCCAAGGAAATTTGCTTAGTCTACGTTTATCTGACGTAACGAATTTTTTAAATACTTGTTTGTGATGGCTTGAAACATTATACTAGTTTTGTATCAATGGGCGATTACTCTAGTAAGCTTTTAATAAAACCAGGTTAATTCTAAAATTTACGGCAATTTAAGTGCAGGGGCTCTGACAAACGTGTGTAAAAAGTGTGTAAAAATTCGTCACGTGGGTACTTCGTACACTAACTAATTTTTTTTAGAGGAAGAACTCATAATGAATATCAAGTTCCCATAGTGATATAGTTGTAATATTAAACTTTAATATTATTACTAAAATCATATAATATATATACAGAATGTTCTGAAATTCATTCAAGAAAACTATACCACGGTGTAGAGCTGGAAAAAACAAAAAGTTTAATAAAGTTTTTCGATTTAACGCTTAGTTTTTAATTAAACATTAATCATAAATTCAACAAGTCACATTTGCATTTTTGGGTGTCGCTACACTAATCCACCAATCACAGAGTGCATAGTGTAAGAAGGTGGGGCCACAGTAGTGGAGTAGGGCGGCCTACTCTAGCATGGCGACAATCAGAGTTCTCAATAAGTGTAGCGACACCCACAACATGGTTGAATTTATTAATGTTTAATTAATTATATCTCAAAAACTAAGCTTCAAATCGAAAAACTTTGAAGTTATATTTCAAATTTTGCCCCTGTCACGTGACACAGGCACCAAATTAGCAATAAGCAACATATCTCTGAATCCATATCCCAGAGATAGTTACGATTAGCTAATTCATACTGATGATGACTACATTGTAGTCGAAATACGTATTTATAAAATACAAACAAATGTTCTAGGAATAGGGGCAAAATTTGAAATATAATTTCAAAAAAAAAAACCTAGAGTTCTCTTTGATTATTTTAATAATCTTTATCGAAAAACTTTATTAAACTTTTTTCCCAGCTCTACACCGTGGTATAGTTTTCTTGAATGAATTTCAAAACACCTGTATATATATATATATATATATATATATATATATATATATATATATATATATATATATATATATATATTCTAGTAACAGAAAATGATTAGATGAGGAATTGTAGAAAAATTTTTTTACAGCAATAAATAAAATTGATGATATAGTTTTCAATTTTGGTAATGTTAAGAGGGCTATGTTCCTCTTTTTCTATTTAACGAACTTTGACTTTCAAATGACAAAAGCACATGCCATACATACCAAATTAATTCCTATTGGGCTGAAATTGTATACGTATACCAATATCAATCAACAGCATTAAAAATTATCTACTACGATGAAAATTAGTTCTTAATACACACCCAGTTTCGCTGCTCGAGTGGAAACTCGATATTTCTATTTTTTAATTGTTTATCTATATATGGGGATCGCTAGAGTGTTTTACACCAGATTTTTAAGTAAAATCTGTATATATATTTTTTTTTATTACAAAATTTTGTGTATTATTTTTATCTCTATTAATAAAATGTAATAAATTAAGATAAATTAAAAAGTTTTTATAAAAGCTTTTTCATATAGAAATAAAGGCTAAATTTTGAAAATATAAGAAACATAATGATTATTCTATGGAATGTATCAACCTGACCTCGATAAAAAAATACAATACTAAAAAAATACAGATTCATGACCGTACACATGAATCTGTATTCGTTATTGAAACGTTTAACGTTATAATTTTTTTTTCTTCGAATAATAACACAAAGTAGAGAAAAAATATGAATCCGAATATTGTAGGATATGTATAATGTGTATAATACGTATAATCGAAAGTATATGAAGCTATTCATAACAGGCAGCTATGCATTTTCATTTAGCTGCAAATAAACTGCTAATTACACTATGTAACACTTAACAAATTACCGATATATTGTGTAGAGATTCGTATTAGATATATGTTTATGGCCACAAAAGATAAACACATTTAAAAAAATTTTATAATTGATTTCAGCCTTATTACCAGTCCAAGTGGCCAAGCGGTCTAAGGCGTTATATATGCGCAGTATACCTACTTGGAAACTGGGAGGTTATGGATTCAAATCCCGACATCGGCAGTTTGTCAAATATTAAGGAAAAAAAAGGGGCGGTTAATTGACTAAACTGTCGGCGTATGGACAAGAACGAAGTAACCGGCTATGCTTGAGAAGGTTTTCTGCAGTTTCCTTCACGAACTCCAGATGAATATCCTACCAATTCCTAGTCTATACACAAAAATTCTTTCCACTCCACTCACATCCTTAGGCATCACAATGGACCTTATGGTCGAAGTGTAGCCCGTTGAGGGCAGCCTTTATAATCTATCTATCTATCTGTGCCTTATTAATTCGATTTTCGAAAAAATGGGTGGACCATCACTAATTTAATTTACTATCAGTCTCCTGGAAAAAGTCCAAACAAAGGGTTAATTAGGCACTACGGGTTCCTTGGTCCGAACCCCGCACACCGACTTGCTTGCTTGTATGCGTTCAAGCAAATGGGATGGACTCGTAGGGTTAGTGGTAAAAGGGGGGCATAACGTCTTCAGAGTGATGAGTCATTGCTTGTAACCCCTTCTCCAACGTGTGAGTTGCGGTTTACAAATCGGGTGTGAGCTTGCAGAGCTAATAAGGGTTTAGATAGTCTCCGGCCAAACCAAGGTATTATCTGACTTACATCAAAGAACGATAAGTAGTTTTGGTGGATACTCAGATTATCAAAAATCTCCCTCCCATGGAGAATAATGGAGACAAGGCCGAAAGGCAGGATAAACTCTTCTCGAACACTTTGGCTCACAGTACAAAGGTCGTCAAAACATTTACATTACATATACAAAATATTAAAAGTAATGCTGCACGTTTGTGTTAATTCTCCTTGAAAAACGTTATCATGGTAGATGGGAAGAAACGTTATCATGATTGTAGATTTCTGTTTGTGCCTTCAAAGGATTGGCGCGAGGACTGACTACAATACTGCCATCCAAAGCTTAGAAGGCGCATCTCAAAACTTAGATACTGCCAAGTTCCTTAGGATTTTAACAATTTTTCAAGTTAATTCTTTCGCAATTTTCTGAAATAAGATACGGTTTTTTACAGCTGAAGCATAATGTCAAACAACTCACAAATGTTACTAAACAAGGAAAACATAATAATGCCTCCTTTTAGGCTTAGGAGGGCAGAATAGAAAAGCCAATAGATTAAAAAAATAAAACTTTCATTCTGAAAAATAAAATTTCCAGTCGCTAGCGATGAGGTATCATTATTACATACTGTGAAATTTGTTTCTAGGGTCGTTTGGAAAATACAGCGTGTTAAATAGCTTGAAGCTTTGAAGCTATCAAGTTAAGTATTCCTAAAACTATAACAATACTATTAGAGCAAACTTTAGAACAAAAACAAGACGTTAGAACAAAACTTTGACGTTAGAACAAAGCTGTGTTACTTATTTCCAACGGATAAGCATATAGCTAAAAAAAAAGTTCAGAAAATGCTGATACTAGGTATGTCTTGTGTTTTTAATGGCAACTCTAAAAGTAGTATATAAAGCACCTCCCAACATCAACACGTTTTTCCCCAATAGTAGTGATACAGTTTGTATGACCTTAATATCACCTTTTTTCCCGTACTTTTCGATTCATTTTCATATAACGAGATACAGCGAGTCAGTTAGCTCCAAATTTAGCTGCCATAAATTAAATAATGAAACATTTATAAACCATGAACTGCAGAAATCATAGAACGAAAGTTATGTGAACTTTTCCTAACAGATATCTGGAATACAGACGATTGCGAGCTTTTTTTTATTATTTTTCTTGAGTCGTTTCTGAGATATAACTTCATCTAGTAAATTAAAGGTTGAAAATTTACCGTTCAACAAAACTAAGGGCAAGTGGATTTATGCCAATTTTTTTCGAAGATCAGTTTTTTCATCCCAGTGTAACGAATAAAATAAAATATTACAGAAAATATCAATGACAAAAATCTATGCAAATCTTGATTTTCCACAACGAAATGGTAAGGTGACCAGGCATCCAAATTAATTTCTGAACAAAACAATATGGTAACAAAAATTACAAAAAATAAATCCTTACTTCCGACGATTCAGACGATTCCGATGATTCTGACCCCATTATTACGGATGTAATGAAGACTGGTTTCAAACTTAATCTAAAAACTCACAAATTCAAATGCACTTTTTTTTTTTTAATTTCAAAACTGAGAGATCCCGAAAATATATTTAAGACAAAAAATGATTTTAAGACTTAATGAAATTATACGATTAAAATACTTCTTCACTTTCTTTATCACTCGCAAGTAAATGATATGGATTTACACAATATTATATCACA
This sequence comes from Nineta flava, assembly GCA_963920215.1. Taxonomy (NCBI): domain Eukaryota; kingdom Metazoa; phylum Arthropoda; class Insecta; order Neuroptera; family Chrysopidae; genus Nineta; species Nineta flava. The sequence continues at coordinate 34,744,065 of OY986045.1, forward strand.
AAATGCATTTAACAGTTACGAAAGTGTTAAACTCTTCGGTTAGAAGCTTTTATCACAACTAAAGACAATACATCTCGAATTTAAAAGAGAAGTACCTATTAAAATCGTGTATGACACAATTGTACAGTTATATTAGATATCGTTACAAAGTCACGATACACCTAAATAAATGTCTTCGTTATAAGTGTTCAATGTCTGTCAAAATCGTGACGAGAACAAACGTGCATATGAAATCAAAAAAAGGAACCAATATAACATGCAATCTGATCGAATAACCAAATTCTTTATAGTAAGTGTATTCAAATTTAACAAATATCATCGTGAAGAAACTCAGTAGAATATTTTGAATGGTTTGAGCTTTTTTTTAACCCGACTTCAAAAAGGAGGATGGTTCTCAATTCGTCTGTATTTTTGTTGTTGTTTGTTTTTTTTTTAAATATAAAAATGGGTTTGGTTGTGATCTCCAAGTTATGCGAACCATTTTACTCAGTACTTGTCAATTTTAATCATTTACGTAAAATAGTCCTCTGACAGAAACACACCGAGGCGATTTCATAAGCGTTCTGTTTTGCCAGTTTTGGCACGAAAAAAGTGCTTATTTAATAAGCTATATTCTCCAGTTTGTAAAGTATTTTTCAATTTTTTTTTTTTGGGTATTTGTCGTGAGAGAAGAGGAGATTTGTTTGTTTCTTGACAATGTTTCAAGTGTAAATAATATCCATAATTGTATTTATAGTTTTAAAATTGAATAAATTTGTTGTTTATAAAATAGTAAAATGTTCTCTATTGTGCGAGAAACCTTTCCCCATATAGACATCTCTTCTAACCGCTAATAACCAGCCAAGTAACCACGCTTGTAAAGGCGTTGTGTGTACTTGGAACTGAGAGGTTATGGGTTCGAATGCCGACATCGGCAGTTTTTCAATTATTAAAAAAAAAAAACGGTGCGATTAATTGAGTAAACTGTCGGCGTATGGACAAGAACGAAGTAACCGGTTATGCTTGTGAAGGTTTTCTGCAGTTTCCTTCACGAACTCCAGATGACTATCGGCATAGTTCCTATCAAAGTCGGTTACAGTCGCACTCCTACCAATTCCTAGCCAATACACAAAATTCCTTGTCCTCCACACACATCCTCACATCCCTAAGCATCAAAATGGACCTTATGGTCGAAGTGTGTCCCGTCCAGGACAGTCTCTACAATCTATCTATCTAACCGCTAATAGGGTTGCAGAATTATGAAATAATATCGCAAAATAAAAGGTACAAAATTCTGTTTCTGTAACCCGAGATTTGACCCGTGAGGTCTGGAACCAAAGACGGTCATATTTTAAAGGTGCGAAAATTTAAAGGATTGGCATATCGAACTAAGCCTAAGTCGGCATCTAACTTATATCCTTCACTGAACTTGAGACTAAATTTATTCATGGTGTTTTTTTTAACAGTTGCCACAACCTAAGTTCTCAAGAAATGCGTCTTCGATTAAAAAACAAAAAAGTACTATACGTAAAATATCCAATAATTAAAAATAGTATAAAAATAAGAACTTTGTTTTAGTCAATTTGGCAAAAGTCGCTTGCATCCACACAACCTACGAGTTCCTATTCTGCATGCAATTCCCTCTGTCCTACACCCACATTATTAATCTAAGGTTAAAAATTAATCAAGGTCATCTACATGATGTCGATGACCACATCATGGGGTGGGTCTGTAAAGAAACTGTCAGAAACTGAGGTAAAACCCCATTATTTATTTATTTGATTCAATTCGGTTCAATTTTATTGATTGAATCTGTATACAAGTGTGTTTATGATCGTTAATTAAATCAAGACAAATAAATTTGAAACAATAGCCAATGATTTATTCTATTTAAAAAAAACGTTATCGATACAACAAATTTGTCATTCTTCTCTAAAGCTATTTTGAGAGCGTATAATACTATAATGGATATTGTATTTATTGTATTTAGTAAATAAATACATCACTTATAATATTGATACATTATGTGAATAATAATTTGTATTGAAAACATATACACATTTATCAGAAAACGTGAGAGTATAATAATTAAATCCATATAGTAACTAGAATGCATGTGTGGAAAAATACTTCTAAATATTCTTGATTCTCATGAATTATTTTGTAACGACAAAATAAAGAAAACTTTATTTATTTATTTACTAAAAATCTCTCAAGATTTTGAAATTTATGGTTTATACAGGATGGCGTATAAGTAACGTTGTGATTTAATAAGTGAATAAATTTTTTGTTAACGTTTTTTTTTTCATTTTTTTTTTTCGGAATTAATTTTGGAAACTTTGAAAAAATGTATGATAAATAACGCTGATAAATGTATGATTGGAAGACTCAGCACAGAACAAAGTTGTTCAATTTTATTTTGAAAGTCAGCACTCGATTATTCAGACACAAAGATCATATCGAAATTTCTTCTATCGAATGTTCCGACAATTTACTGATTGGTTCAGCGTTTTCGGCAACACGCGACTGACTGTAATCTTCCTCGTGTTGGAAGACCTCGTGCAGTTCGAAAGATGTGAACATTGCTCGGGTGCAAGCAAGTGTTGAGGAAAAGCCCGAAATATCCACCAGGTGACGTTCTCAGCTGTTGGTGAAGTCTAGGTGGTCTTTGCAAAGAATTTTACAAACGTTACACCTTTTCCCATATAAGATTCAATTTAATAAATCAATATTTAAAGTCATTAAATAAATCATAACGTTAATTATGCGCAACCCTATATATAAAATAAGTCAGTTCTCATTAATTTAAAACTTAATTAAAAGTTATTTAACATTCTTTGACATCAATTGCTTGATATGAAAACTCATACACATCTAGGACGGGAACCGAACCCACGAGCTCTGGCATTCTAGACCAATGAATGCCACGCAGGTCGTAGGTTCAATTCCCACCCTAGTTGTGTATGATTTTTCATATCAAGCATTTGATGTCAAAGAATGTTATCAATGTTCAGACATATTACTTAAATGTCAAATTAAGTAAACGCCAATCATTTCCGTTGGTATAACATAGCCAACCATGCGAACAATGGATAAATAGACGCTAGTTTACAAAGAACAATTAAAAAAAAAAGACAAAGTTATAAAGCTTCTACTACTAGTAGAACAATAAATGTTAAACATTCATTCTTCTACCGTAGTAATATGAGAATTAGTTAAAATAAATGTTATCATTATCGATAAATCATTATTAAAAAAATGTTATCGTGATACTTTGAACAGTGCCAGATGTCTCTCTAATCGGTACTACAAAGATTTTTTGTAATGCATATCTTACCTAGCTGAAATTTTTCTTAAGAAATTAGATTGTGCTAGTTTTAAAATCATTTATTAAACATAAAGGTTGTTAACACTTTCTATCTTTTTTAGTATACAAATCTAAAAATGTAAAATTTTAATTGATCACTAAACTTAACATCTTAATGTAAATTTTCTTAAAAAAAAACTGATAATTCAAAAAGCAAATAAATACAGATTTTCTTACTATGAAATTCCTACGCTGATAAAAAATAATTGGATATTTTGCTACGTTGCCACATTGAACATTCATAAATCTGACGCCTAACCAAAAATAAAAGTATAATCAAAAGTAATAAATTTAAAAAAAGAGGAACAGAACATAAAATGTAAATTTAATTGCTTATATATATATATATATATATATATATATATATATATATATATATATATATATATATATAATATTATTTATAATATTTTTATATATATAATATTATATTTTGTAGAGAGACTTATTTAAAATCACTCTAATATATATATATATTAGAGTGATTTTAAATAAGTCTCTCAACAAAAAATAATGAGTAAATGGTTTTGAAAATCAAATTTTCATCTTGATCTTCATGAATAATACTGGAAATATCTATCACCTAATGCGTTGTAACCTGTATACAGAAGTAAAGATAAAGCTGCATTTACCTAAGATTATTGTAAACGGGCTAATGGAATTACCATTACTTAAGGTCCTTCTTCCTAACAAGTTCTATATATTTTAGATATAGTGTCAAAAATTATTGAAATTAAATAAGGTAACTATTACAACCGAGTAAAACAATCTTTCACTTCGTTTGTCTTACCCCGAGTTGGTCGGGTTTGCGAGTTTTTGGACCCCATACTAAAAGGCGTTCTATATATTTGCCTTTGTGACTACAGATAAGCTATTCTGCATTACGTCTAAACGTGGGTAGCAGTTTTGTAAAACGTATGGCAATGACAATCCAGCTGAGCGTCGTTCAGTTGTTTTACAAAACGAAGTTGTTATGTAAAACAACTAGCGGTTTTGAAAAACAGCGGATTCAACGATCCATCCGCGACATATATATATAGACCCCGTATGAGTGTTATTCATATAATATTTCTAAATTATAATATCCGTTATGTATTTATATTTGTGTGAAGAGAAAACACCAGATTTAATGAATGAAATCCTTGAGAATTATATTTATTTTCTTAATAGTTTATAATGATTGTTGACGAATAAATTGGTCAGTAGCAACATCGTATGTATTGTGCCGCTTAGTACGATTGGACACAAAGTTAGCGATCATTAAAAAAAATTTTGTTCACTGATTTGTACCTTGTTCAATCGGTTTCTGGGAAAATGTTTCGAATTAAAGTTGTTAGTATATTTGTAATGAACAACTTTTATCCGTTGCATTTTTTCGAAAATCGAATATATGAGGCAAAAATCAATTATAAAATTTTGAAAACAGGGCGCTACTTTTGTAGACATGTGTAGGTATGCATTTACTTACATTTACTTACATTTTTACTTCTACATTATTGTATGTAGTTGTATTGACATAATATTTTCGTATACTTACGTGTTCAAATAACATAATTTAATATTTTGTCAAATCATTACGTAATACGGAATTAACATGCTTTTATTAGCTTGACTTCTATGTATTCTATCTATGTATGTATGAATGTAATGGAATTTTTATATTGAGTTTTTATCGAGTTTCGGATATCTGAGTAATCTGAAATTTTGTAAACGTATTTAGAACCGATAAAAATAGTGTGATAGTATAGTTTAGAGTTTCTATGGAAATATCATCAACAACATTTTAAGATAAAATGATATTTCCAACTGTTAAAATTTAGAAAAAATAACTATTTGACATTAATTTCCTATGCTATAATCGATATATTCTGTTTTTGGTAAGAATTGGATTCAATCCATCACTCGTGGGAATAATAATGAAGAAGGAGAGTTTAAAATTTAGAGTTTAAAAAAGTTTTCATGCTTTTATTGGAATATGAACTAAAAAATGCAAAATAATTTAAAATAGAATAGAATAAAGAGATTGACAACAAAATTAAATTTAATGTAAACAAAAGCATGGGGTGCTCTCTACTTACGTCTTCATAATGGCTCTACTTTTACAAGAAACTCTCTCTCTCTATCTATTGAGAACAAATCTGAGGGCGGAGCTTAAAATACGTGACTGTTTCTTGTGTGCAACCAAAAGAGTAACCCATTGTGTGTGTTTTTATTTATGTCAAATAATTTTTTTTTCTTAATCTTCACAGTTTGAAATGTCAATTTTTATTTTATTTTAAATTTATTGACAAATAATTTCTTTCCAAAATTTTGTTAATGTACGTATTTCTTTAGAAACTATAAACTATAGCCTGTTATAACTTTGGAACGGTCAGAGAACAGCTATTTAAAACGGTAACAGAAACGGTTTGGAATTTTGAACTTCTTTCTGAAGACGTAATGAAAATTTACCTTGAGTCTTCCCACCAGTCCAAGTTTCGAGCGGTCTAAGGCGTTATGTCTGCGCAGTATGCCTACTTGGAAACTGGGAGGTTATTAAGAAAAAAAAAAGGGGCGGTTAATTGACTAAACTTTCGGCGTATGGACAAGAACGAAGTAACCGGCTATGCTTGGGTAGGTTTTCTGCAGTTTCCTTCACGAACTTCAGATGAATATCGGCATAGTTCCTATTATTGTCGGCTGCAGCCGCATATCCTACCAATTCCTAGTCTATACACAAAAATTCCTTCCACTCCACTCACACCCTCACCTCCTTAGGCATCACAATGGACCTTATGGTTGAAGTGTAGCCCGTCCAGGGCTGCTTCTACAATCAATCTATCTTGGGTCTTCCCCATCATTATTTCGCTATCTCTTATAGTTTTCATCATACAATTTGGACATTTTTTCTTATATATGTAAAAGGTAATATTGCAACACTAAATTTGGTTTCTTTTCTTGCCACCGAATATCGTGACCAAAATGATCAGTTATCAATACTTGGTTTTTATTCATCTTTTTTGAAAGATAATAGCTGAAAAAAATTTTATACGAACATGGGATCGATTCACCTAATTCAATATCAGTTTGATGTAACTAGTCAGGCCAATACATTTATGATTGAGCTAATATTCTAGATTTAACCATGATGAATCAAGAAATTAAGTAGATAGTAATAAATGACGTATGTATACATTATGACGCCGTCCATTTCACTGAGTGATTGGACGCGGCATAACGATTTTATTTATCGTATTCGATTCTAATGCATCGTTTAACACCATTTATAAAGCATGTGTTTTGATCTAATTTCAGGAGCGGCTTGTATTTTAAATAAAATGTTATTTATAGAACAAACTAGCATTACCCGTCGCGGCTTCGCCCGCAAAAATTTTGTAACGCCCTTATAACCAAGTAACATAATATTTTCTCCCGTCAAGGACTGATAAATTGCGTTTAATTTTTGAAATACATTTGTTGTATGCACTGCCACCTATTGGCAAAATTTTTGAAGCACTCATGTTATGTATACTGCCATCTATAGGCAAATTTTTAAAACGTATTTGTTGTATGTATCTTCTAATGGTTTTACTTATTTTAATTAATAACTAATTCCCTGTACGTCTGATTAAAAAATGGCAAAGTACTTCAATTTTCTATCCATACCTTTAGTTGTGTCCGTGACTTATGGTACACCCTATATGTATGTGTATATGTATATAAATGCGCTCTGTAGGCCATAAATTTGAGCAATTTTAAGTTAAACGCAAAGAAATTTAGCATCTGACGTGCATTTTGTATTTGAAAGACTAAGTTCGTTAACGGGAAGAATAGGATAAGGGGGGTTTAGAGGAAAGGGTGAAAAATAAAAACTTGAATTTCTCTCTGAATATTAGTAAATTGGAAAAATTTGTAAACAGTAAAGTTATAGTAAATACCTACATTTTACTACAATTCATAAACTGAGCATATTTTCTGTAACTCTAATATTTGCAGAAATATTTGCAATTTAAATAAAATACCTAAGATCTGCAATTTCGCTCTTACTATTAGTAAAATGACAAAATTTATAATTAGTAAAGTTGTAGGAAAACAGTTTTACTGCAATTCATTATCTTACCATATTTTCAGTAACTCTAATATTCAATTTAAAGACATTACCCATAATAATGAATATTACAAAGGCATCATCATAGTTACTCGATATTTTTAATGTATTTAAATGAATTTTTCTAATGTTAAGAGGTATATTTTTTGTTTTCTTCTTTCGATTTTATTCATTAACAAACTTGACCTTTGAAATACCAAAAACATATCAAATACGCAAACATATTTATTTATATGTATCTGTAGCCATCCTAGTTGTCACGGATCGCCAAGGACATTAATAAGATAAAAGCTATTTAAGATCTATTTCCAGAAGTGATGTATTTATTCTGAGAAAATTCGCCAAGTTGACGCAGCTTTTGCGTAACGATTTTTTATTTTGCCTAGGGCGGCACTCAACGTTAATCCTTCTGGGTCATTCATTGATACAACAATATCATAAAAACTATTTAAAAAAAACAAACTTAAAACGCCACTGTTTCGTTCATAATATAATATCATCCTACAATATAAATATATGTACAATAATATATTCTTTCTGAGACGCGCTCAAAAGTTATTTTTAATCATTATATTATTATTCTAAACATTTTCATATATTACATATTATTAATATATACATCATATTGCCTCCTGTATTTATTACGAATATTTTATATTTATTTCATGTATTGCTTCATTATTAATTATTATCTGTGTTCGAAATATATTGTATTCAACAAATTATTATTCTAAACTTCATAAGTGAACATGATTTTATACGTGCACATTATGCACACATATAATATGCATGAAAAATTGAAACTTTCGTTCATTATAATCTACGTCGTTTACAACAATTTTAAATTGACTTGTTTACCGTATATTTATTTTTAATCAATTTTAGAAAAGAGGAAATTCTGAACAATTCAGTACACTGTCTATAATAGACGTATGACTGACTGATCAGTAAAAATTTATTTCAATATCAAAAACCGATGTATCCGTCACTTGACCTCTGTATACAGACTTTAGTATTTTAGTTGAAAACGTCAAACCGGGATAGATAGTTAGTTTTATGGATTTTTAAAGTTCAATTCGGAGTTTAATTCGTAAACAGATATTTTCAAACAAACAAAAAATTACAATACATATAAAATGCTTTGTCCTGAATGACTGACTGACGGATCAACGCACAGCCTAAACCGCTGATCGTAGAGACCTGAAACTTGAATAAGATTTTCCAAAATTCTACCCCTAAGAAGGTGAAAAACGGAGGCAAAGTTTGTATGGGACAACGTGATTCCTTGGTCCAATCTACTTCAAATTTTGCATAACATTCAGTATATTTACTTAAATACTAAGTAATATAAGGTCTGAAAAATTACAATTTTCGTGGGCGAAGCTGCGACGGGCAGTACTAATATATATATATATATATATATATATATATATATATATATATATACATATATATATATATATATATATATATATACATATATATATATATATATATATATATATATATATAGTTTTAATCCGATTGGAATGAAATTTGGTAGTGGCAAGGGGAAACACAAGCATTGAAAATCTCCCTTCATATTGGAAAATATCTATAAGAAGTAAAGTTGTAGAAAATTAGTTAAACTATACTTTTGTTTCTTATCATTTTTTCTGTTACATTAATATTTACAGAAATATTTACAATAAATATCTCTGTACATATTAGGGTTTGAGAAAAACGATATGATAATGAATTGTAGCAAACCAGATGATTTTCTACAATTTTACTCCTCATACATTTTTCGATTGTTCAATTATTAAGAGAGATATTTTATATTTTCTTCTTTCTTTATGCCCCCTATTCCCTTTGACCCATGTCATTTATTAATAAAATTGGCCTCGAAAATACCAAAATCATATCAGATACGACATTTAATTGCGATCAAACTAATATTGTGGTCGCTAGAGAGTGTTTAATTCTAATTTAACTGAACTATAACAATTAAAATTAAATTGTTAGAGTGTGAGCATTTATACTGAATTGTATATTGCTTCCACCAAATATAACATATAAAGTCATTTTTCCGTTTTTGTCCATTCAATGAGTACATTCAGTGTAGCTTTAAGATAAAAAAAAATGATGCGCAAAAAAAAAATTCTAATGAATAAATATTTTTAATTTAATTACCAGTTTTAAATCAATACAAACATATATATATATATATATATATATATATATATATATATATATATATATATATATATATATATATATCTATATATATATTTATATATTTATTTATTTATTACACAATTATTATAAATATAATATGCATTATAATTAATTACAATAATAATATTTAATTAGTAATGTAAGAAGTATTTTCATTTTTTTTTATTATAGAAGTTTTACTTCATTTGTTTTTAATGAAAAAACAGACTTTTAGGTTTGTTCTAATATACATTATTTATGGTTTGACATAGTTTCTTTATACAAATGAAATAAATTTCAAAAAAATAAATGTCGAAAGAATTCATTAAAATTGTATGCCAATTTTGTAAGATAATTGTAAAATAAATTTTGTAAAATAAATGGTTGGGGGGACAGGAGATAATTGTCATAAAGGAGTAGAAAAAAGGTTTTTCATCGAAATCCATCCAACCGATATTCTAGAATGTGTTATTCGGTACAATAAGGTTGGGGCACCTGTCATAAAATAATCATTGCCAATTCTTTGTCCCTCGTCCAACTTTTTCCATATATTGATGAATACTATCAACACGACAACACTAGACATTGAATCGATTTTTCCACATTATCATATGGATTTTGGGGTATTATGATATTAGGCAGATAGCTACATAAGACAGCAACTATTTGTAGGGTTGCCACCTTTCCAGATTTCAAAAATAAATCTCCTGACTTCCCGAGTTGAGTGAAAAAAATTTTGCTAACCAAAATTAATATATTTTGCAAATACAATTAATTCTAAATAAGAATCTAAATCCAAAAAAATAATAATAATATTTCCCACCCTAGTTGTCTAAAACTCTATTCATCAAAGCTTCTATTAATTTCAAAGCTTCTGAACGTGTCTATAGAAAAAATTACAAGTGCTTTAGCAAGTAATTTTCTTTTGTTTAGTAATATGTTTTACTCGACAAAATAAGGTTATTGTTAAGCAAATTACCAAAACAATTACTACTCTTAACTGTTGCAAGATACGAGTATAACTCGTTTGAACCATTTTAGATTTCGTTTGATTTAATTCTATTGAGTGAAAATTTTTGTTATAATTATTTTCTTCTACTTATACAATCGAATTAATAAATAAATTATATCAGTTATTAAAAATTTTGGTTTGTTTAAATTCAATGCTCGAATGATTTATATGTTTGCCATAAAAACAATTTTTACAATTTTAAAATAATAAATATGCGATGAAAAACTGTTTACAATAAGTTTTTGTGGGTATTCCATTAAATTTTCAATTAAATAGAAATAAAAAAAAAACTATAATCATGATGATAACATTTGTTAATTAAAAAAATTATATTTCAGATGAGTAATTACAAGGAAAAAAAAAAGTTGATAAAATTTTTCAAATATATTAAATTGAAATAGACAAGGTTATTTTAAATTACGTTGTATTTGTGTTCATAAAATTCAAAACTTATAGACAGTTTGAACTTTAATACCACTATTCGTTGCAGCTTCGCTCGCAAAAATATTGAATGAACTGAATATTATAATATTTCTCCCCGGCAAAGGCTGATTTTCTTAAAACGTTGTTACACATATTTATTTGTTTATTTATAATTTATCAATTTCCATGTCTCCATACAAAAGCTCACCTTGTGTTTCACCCTCTTGAGTTCATTTTCCCAAAACATGGAAACATGTATCTTTTGATGTATAACTGAAATAAAAATTTGCATGTCTCTAACTTCAAAAAACCCGAAAATCTGACTCCTTATTTTACTCCCTTAACGATGATTTTCGAAACGCTGAAACGTGTATTTCTTTATTCTTTATAACTTGCCCGCACAGGCTTCGTACTGAAGTGTCTAAACTATTGGCGGTATGAAAAAATATTTCATACAAAAGTTATTTGATTTTATTAGATAAATATTTTTTATATTTAAATATTTTCTCTGTCTCGCATCGTTTAAAAGTTAGGTTTTTAGTTTGCCACACGGCACGGATGCATAAAATGTAAACTTATAGCCTATGTCACTCGAAAATAGTGTAATTTTCTATAAGTGAAAAAATATTAGAAGCGGTTCAGTGGTTCCAAAGATTAACCCCTAAGTAAAGGTACTATCGGGCACAGGCTTCGCACTTTAATTAGTGTTTCACTGAGGCTACGAGGTGAGGCGAGGATGATAGCTGACTCAACCTCGGCCGAGGCGAGGCGAGAATGATAGCTGACTCAACCGAGGCGAGGTTGATATTTAAAAAAGCGAGGCGAGGCGAGGCGAGGTGATACCAAAACCTCGCCTCGCCTCGTGCCTCGTGAAACACTAACTTTAATTGTGTTTAAGCTATTGGTTGCGTGAAAAAATGTTTCATACATAAGTTGTTTGTTTGTATAAGATATACATTTTCATATTTAAAGATTTTCTCTATCTAACATCTTGTACCACGCGGGCATGGATGCATAACACAAAATTTTTTTATAGCCTATGACACCAGGGAATAGTGTAGCTTCCTATCAGTGAAAGAATTTTTGGTGTCGGTTTAATAGTTCCAAAGATTACCCGTCACAAACAAACAAATACATGGATCTATCCCGCGTGGCAGCTACACTAAAAATCTAACTTTAAAACGGTGTGAGATAGAGAGAATCTTTAAATATAATAAATGTTTATCTAATAAAACCTATTGCAACTTTTGAAAGATACATTTTTTCATACATCAAATCGTTTAGGCACTATTTCAGTCTGTGCAAGGCAGCTAGTTTTAAATAAAATAAAACAAAGAATAGTGTTTGATATAGTGTTTGATAGTGTTCATCACTTTCAAAATTATTAGGGATCCGTTGCTTGAAAAGTATAAGCGTTACTTTGTAAGAGAAAACTATCAATCGTATATAGAAGTATATTAATTTGTAAAGAAGCCTCGAATATCGTCACAGTTTGAGTGGATCAGTCTATTTTCAAAATGACGGGGAGGAAACATATATTTAATACCAAGTATTAAATATATTATTAAAATATGGTTTAAGTAAGTTGCCCTTCTACTTTTAAATAAGTTCCCCTTACGCGCATATAATAGTCAAAACAAATTAATTCAGCTCTACAATGCATATGATGGACATATATCTACTTTTTGGAGTCGGTAAAACAAAGAATAGTGTTTGATATTTTGTATAAATTGTTAACAATACGATTACATATAAAATCGGTATATTTTCATCACTTTCAAAATTATTAGGGATCCGTTGCTTGAAAAGTATAAGCGTTACTTTGTAAGAAAAAATTATCAATCGTATATACAATACATATCATGGACATATATCTACTTTTTGGAGTCGGTTTGTTCATAAAGTACTTATAAAATTATGTATACGAATGTTTTGATTCAAAAATTATTTTAATTTTTTAGCGCGTTTTTTTTTGTCTGCGCTTACTCGTATTGTCTGCTAGACAGACGACAGCCATTTGATAGATAATACATTTTGTTTTCTTTTTTTGATACTCGACATAAATTTATCAATTTAAATGTTACAATTCTCTTGAAAAAGAATCTTCAATGATTTTCATTGAATGTTACCAATGAAAAATCGAACAATTTTTATATAATAAAATGAAATTTTTTTTTTTTAATGCCTGACGTAATAATTTTATAGATATTATTAGTTTCTTACGTTCTGGTAAAAATTCTAGTGAGACCTTCAAAATAACTAAACATGTGTGATAATATTTTATTGGCACAATGTACTTGGGTATATTTTCTTTCAAATTAATATCCGTAAATTTATGATAAAATTGTTTTCATATCTTTTGAAAAAATTATTTAACAGTTGTGTAGATGAAGAGAGGCGAATAGATTTTTTAATTAGTAACCAACAAAGTTTTTTTATTGGATCAAACCTTTAGCGTTATAGATCCAGTATGTTCCAAATTATAGAAGCGTTATTTTTAGCGATTGACATTCAATTGATCTTCAATTATATTTTTGAAGTAATTTATCAAAATAATTCAAGCTTTAAAGTAAATCGTAACATATGTAAATAGTTTGAATGACGTCAATATCACTCATATTAAATAGATTATTGAGTATTTCGAATGTTCGAAAATTACAAAAGAAATCTTTTTTTAAATATGTTGGTGTTTACCCACAAAAGTTATTTCTCAATTTTATCAAGGTTAAAATTACCGGACGAAATATAAATTTTGTAAACGATCCAAAACGAATTAAAAATATCTAGAATATTTTTGCATAACTGTTTTTTTTTTAATATAAAAATATTCTTATAAATTATTCTATTTATGAAATTAATTAAATCTTATATCTCTTTGTTATATCAGTGTGTTGTTGTTTTGTTTTTTTTTGGGGAAATTTTAATAAAAAAAACATAATTCAAATGATAAATAAGGTTAAATTTCTCTTATTGATAAGTTAGAAATCTGTAATTTTAATTGTTATGAATAATACGATTGGAACAAACCTCTTCAATTTTAAATGTTTTTCGAACAACTTTTCGACGGATTTCTCCTTCGAATGTCTCCTCAACTGTTTCCGACATTTTCACTAGGTTTTTTATACAAATATACACCAATTAAACCACACTTTTTTTTTATTAAAAATTATTGATAAAATGTTTATTTTTTGTTACAATAATTTCCAAAACAATATAAATTACAGCTATAATAATAATATAAGTATATATGTATATATATTATATATGTATATATATATATGTCAGTCTATCTGTCCGCGTTGCGTTCACATATAACACTGATGTCTAAAATTAATATACTTTGGCGAACGGAACTGTCGTGGTTTTTTTTTCTTAATGCTTGCAATATACTGGTTTGTGCTACAAGAAGCGTTAGTGGATTTAACAGTGCTAATTTATATACAACCATGTTATGTGTTATATATTAATCAAGTCCTCTTTATGTATTTATTATTATGATTATTGTGTGGTATATACTAATAACAGCTAAGCATTGTTATCAATATACAAAATTAGAATCATCATCCAACAAATGGACTGCTGGTGCGACTGAATAGTACTCATGAAAATGCTTGTCTTAATTGAAACAATGTCTTACTTTGTTTGAATATTTTTAAACAAAGGAATACAACGTTTAAGTTAACAACGTACATTGTTTGTTCTGATGCATTGTTATCAAATTGTGGAGGGAGGAATTGAGTGGAACAATTAGTGGTCAGTTACCGATAAAAAATACGTTGGATAGCCACACATTTGCACAAAAGTTTCCTTCGATTTTCAATCCACCGCAAAATTTTGTAAAGTCCTTATAACTGAGTAACATAATATTGCTCCTCGTCAAGGACTGATTATCTTAAAACGCTGTTACACGTATTTATTTGTTTATTTATAATTTTACAATTGTCATGTCTCTAATTTTAAAAAACTGGACATCCATAAAAAAAAGCTCACCTGGTGTTCCACCCCCTTGAAGGTCCATTTTCCAAATACTCGGAAACATTTATCTTATGATGTATTATTTGAAATAGAAATTTTCATGTCTCTAACTTAAAAAAAAACGACACTCTGATTCCCTATTTGACCTCCATAATGGTTAATTTGGGAAAAACGCCGACTCACACAAAGTTTGTACTGCAATTGTGTCTAAACAATTGGTTGTATGAAAAAATATTTCACACGGTAAAATATCCGTTTTCTAAATATCTCAAAAACTATAACATGTATCGCAAATATTGTATTTGTTGTTGTACAAAAGTGGAGAACATTAAATTTTGAATAAACATAGTGTCTTACATTGGGTCAACAATACATTCAAAGATTATTCAGTATTTACCTTCATTTTTTAAATAAACATATGAAAAAAATCTTTAATACTAGCTATATATTTTTATTACTATATATTTTTTCTCTGACGAGAGTCATAATTCCCTGCTATACCCAATGGGGATTGAACTCATAGAGATAATATAAATAGAGTAGGCAAGGCGAGTGAAAAGTTGCCCTGCAGATAGAAAGAGAAAATGAATCGGTGAGGTATCGCTATCTCATAAGCTAATAATAATGAAAGAGACAAGTATACCTCATCGATGTTCTCTCTCTTTCTATTTGACGCGACGTTCCATTTACGCGTGCGCCTATGACTTGCCTACTCTATATACAGCTTGTTTTTAAAAATACACCCAATCTGGAATACTGTATAGTGTATCTATCACTGTCTATATGTAATGTACTATGATATGGTTTACTTTGTCACACTTAAACAATCAGTATTGTATTATAACATAAATAACTATTATATTATACTTATCACTCTCTAACTACAATCATTTGTATATAGTTGCATCTTAGTCGTGCATGTACACATCGTCGTTATTTTCTGTCGTCCACCGTGTGAGTGTAACACCGTATCATAGTGTGGATGTAACACAAAACAATATATCATGGCATACTGTGCATAGACAGTGATATATCAAGTCAATGGTGGAGCATTGGTCTAGAATGCCAAAGGTCGTAGGTTCGATCCTCATCCCTAGATGTGTATGATTTTACATACAAAGCATTTGATGTCAAAGAATGTTTGTTGTGAATGTTCCTAGTTTCATTCTTGTATCTTCAGTTGTTATCAGGAACGGTCCGAAGGAAAACTTAAGGGGGAGATGGTGTACATAACAAAAAAATTTTCGACTTTTCACGCCTACTGCATGAGATATTGTTTGACTGACATGATTTTGTGCTTGAGGTCTTTTTTTATTATTATTTATAGTTCGTATCAAACTGGTTACCATATTCCAAACAGTGCATTTTCCGATGTTTCTTAATAAAAAATTTGTGATCGGTGTTTTTAAGTATTTTTGTTAAATGAACAGATAGTCCAAAAGTTCGGCAACGGCAGATTTATTCCTACCAGGCAAAACAAACACAAAATCTGATATTGGTTTTTAAAGTTTTTTATTTTTTTTAGCAATCGAATAAACTAATCAGATTTGGAGTCCCGTGGACTCATTGAGGCAAATCAAGCTCAAAGTCTGTAATCTTAAATGGAACATCTCATTTTATATGACGAAATCAGAATCTACGCAACTTTTTGCATTCAATGCCATAACGACTCTAATTTTCTTGGGCCTTATGGGGTGTTGGGCAGATCCTAAATTCGCGTTAGTATGATAAGAGTTAGAGCAGTTTGCAAGCTGACCAATTAAGTGATGAAATAACGCAAACTTTTTTAGTTAACAAAAATTTTCATAAAAATTCATTGTTTTTGAAATAAACTTTGTGGTATTATAAAGCTTCTATGCTAATTAGCTTCTTTTTTTTTTAAATAAAAATTATTTATTACTCCTAAAATTGTACTTTTCAACAACGCGCATATACCTATTTGTTGTTATGTATATGTCGTAGTCTCATTGGAATTTGTTTTTCACGAAAATCCTAGACATTTTATGAAACGTCGACATATTGTGTAAACATAAATTGTTACATGTAGCCCTGGCTTTTTCGTAAAAAGCCCATCAAACTTCGACAGATAATGTCTAACATAATCTGCCTTAGTGTAATTGATGAAGCTTCGTAAAGTGCCCAAGGGAGAAGGCATATTGTGTTATGTGAAATGTCAAAGAAAAGAAGGTATATTGTATATTAGTTTGAAATAAAATGTTTTATTCAAAATTAAATTAAAAACAACTCAGTACATTTTTGCTATATTAAGGTAGTTCCAGCACTGTCTTATATAATCAGGACAAAAAACCGGTTTGCTTTTATTATAGAACAAATACATATATACACATACACAACACATAGATATATTCACTATTCATATATACAAACTAATGTAGTTTGAAATAAAAAATAATTTTAAACTTTTATATTTCGAAAACAAAACGGTAAAACGCGACTTTTTTTAAAATTTATTTAATAAATAGTTATCTTTACTATCCTAGTTTTTTTTTAATTCTGTCGAGTATTTTTTTTAATACAACAGATAATAGTTGGGCGGGCATGAAGTTTTACATGCTTCTAATGAGAGAGAGTGAGAGAGAATGATTACTTTACTAATAATTATCTCGCGTTCTAAACGGTCAAAATTTCTGAAACTTCGGGATTAATTAGAAATCAATATTTTTGGCCTGTAAAAAAATGAGCAAAATCTGTCGAAAAGTGGTTTCATATTGGACATCCTTAAATAACAATATAAAATAAATATTTTATTTCTTTTAAAAAAAACTGTCACTCCAAAAAATATTCAAAAATTAAATATTCAAAAATATAGTATAAAAATTTTTTTTAAGTATTTTGTAAAGTTATATTAAAGAGAACATTGGAAAATTACAATGAATAATAGGTACTTTCATTTTCACAATCACAAAGTTATTACATACAAAATTATTTATTGGCACTGGGACCACTTTTATGACATCGTGAATTGCACTGTAATTTTGCTTTAAAGCAATGCCATCTACTGGTCTTTCATTGTGTTTTAGAAGGCTGACACATACATTTTACGTATCCTTGGCCTTTGAATAATGATTCAAAAGAAACTGCTTCTCTAACTGATACGAACTTGTTAGTATTTAATATGCTAGTTGAATAAAATTTTTATGTCGATTTTATAATATTAGGTCTACTGAGCCAAGATTTAATTATCCCTGCAGAATTGCCAACCTGATATACACTATTCTTAATATCAGTAACTATAGTAACAAGATTTGGAGGATCAGCAGGACTCCGGTCTACTTCGTCTATATTAACTAGAACACAATCACTAATATCTATATTCGGTAATATTTTTCTTGTGGTAACTATCATCTGATTGGCTTGACGTTTTTTATGCAGAAGAGACATATTTTTCTGTGTCTTGCTCATGAAAAATGTAAATCCATTTTACAAATTTCGCATACAACTTCCGAAGTTAAAATTTGATCTTGGCATTCCACACATACAATAATATTATTTGCTTCATAATCTTCAAGTTGAATTTCAACAATTTCAAATGTTGGTAGAGTCTCTTTTGCAACATTGAAAAATATTTTGTTTTCAAAATTATCATTTGACCCTTCAGCTGACAAAGAATCGAGATACTCAGCTTGTTCTGTCTCTCGTTGATCTTCATTTTCATTATTTTCTGAATTTGATTCTTGTGTCTGATAACTACATAAAAATAAACTGTAATCAAATTAACATAACCTCTAAAAAGTTTGTTTTTACAGCATACCTCATTTACCAGTCCAAGTGGCCGAGCGGTCTAAGGCGTTATGCCTGCGCAGTATGCCTACTTGGAAACTGGGAGGTTATGGGTTCGAATCCCGATATCGGCAGTTTGTAAATTATTAGGAAAAAAAGGGGTGGTTAATTGACTAAACTATCGGCGTATGGACAAGAACGAAGTAACCGGCTATGCTTGAGAAGGTTTTCTGCAGTTTCCTTCACGAACTCCAGATGAATATCGGCAAAGTTCCTATAATAGTCGGTTGCAGCCGCATGTCCTACCAATTCCTAGTCTATACACAAAAATTCTTTCCAACTCCACTCACATCCTTAAGCATCACAATGGACCTTATGGTCGAAGTGTAGCCCGTCCAGGGCAGCCTCTACAATCTATCTATTAAGGTTTAATATCACTTACCTATATTTATTGACAGCGACGTCGGTTTGTATTGAATTCAATATAGGAGAAAATTCGTCGAAAACACTAGTAATGAAATCAAGTAGTATTGGATTATAATCAATGAGATAAAAAAAAGAAAAACTATAAGATTCTTAGAAAAAAACACTTTTTATTAAAAAAAAGGAAATTAATTTTCAGTACAATTATTAATATTATTCAAGTACATAAACTACTAATAATTTTATCACAGAAATGATAAAGATATCAAAATTAAAACATATAGAAGTATTTTCTAAATTGTAAATTTAAAAAAAAACATAAATTTGTTTAATCGTTCATACAATTTTTTATAAAAATATTTATAGATGTATCATATATTACAAATAAATCAAGAATTATAATTTCGAACGTTATTACACAGCTAAATAAATAGTTTAAAAAAAACATAAATCAAAAGTACTTTAATTATTATATACAATTTTATACTAAAACATCTATCCATATTTTCACGTATTTAAATTTTCATTTAATTGAGCTTTCGTAATTCATATTCGTTTAAAAAAAATATTACTCGAATATCACACCAAAATGTGAACAGAGAAAATGATATGGAGCATGTTCGAAACCAATAGTGCTACAAACAATAGGTAATAGATTATGAAAAATAGTTCTTACGAACATGAACGGTAATTTTTTGTTTACGGAATACGATTCAGATTTGGAAGAAAGGTGGAAAATCACTTTTTCATAAGAAGACTACTATATTTCGAAAACAGGGAATTTCCGGAGCAATTATAATTTTTTTTTAATGAATTCTACCACCTGTTATATTTTTGCATCATTTTTCCAAACACTCCATATACCACACTAAAATGAAAAATGAGACCAATAATGCAGAATTTATTAGAATTTCTATTCATTTTACGCGCCATTTCGTTTATTTTTGTAGTATAAAAACGAAGCAAATTTGGAACACAATAACTACTAGAATTGATTTGGTCAATATTTAAACGTCCTCCGCATCAGGTTTTGTATTTCCTGGTTTATTCGCGTATGTATTTTCAGGTTTATTTAATTTAGCACCAAAACCATTTACCATTCGTTGGTAATGGGGCTTCCACGAACTAACAGGCCGTGTATAATCGAGATGATCGTATTGCAAATCTGAAAAAATTAAATCGTTAATTTAAAAAAGTTGAAAAATTTTTTGGTATATAATTCTAACCTATATCCTTGGTTAAATTATCCTTAATTTCGTCATAAACATGATCAAGTTTATCATCGCCAATTGAATGATAAACATTTGGATTTGTTAAATCGGCTCCACGATTTTTACTTAAATTTGTTCCATAACCAAAGGCGCCTACAAATAAGAAGAAAATTTTAAACAATTGCAACAAAATCTGTTCAGAATAATGAATTAAATAAATTTTAATTTACCATCTTCTTCTGAACAGCCAGCTGTGGCAAACATTTGTCGTTCTAAATTTATATTATTTTTGATTCCTAAATCATTTCGAATTGTATTATTTAATAGTATAACAGCATCATCGTCACGACGTAAACTTCCTTGATATTGATAAACTGGATTATCAAAATGATGACGATCTAAAATATTTAAAAGGTTTATATTCTTTAACATAATTTTTCTAATGTTATATATTGTGTATCAAAAACTGTGTCATACCCGGTTGCGAAGAGGGATCTGCCACATACTGAACAACTTGAATTTCAGTTTTTAAATCTTTTACACGTCGTTTGTAATAAAGAACCAGAAGGATTATTATAGATACTAAAATTAGAGCAACTATAACACCTGCAGTGATACTTCCTGCATTTGATTGTTCAGTGTTTCCATTTTTAGTTAGACTCAATAACAATTGTTGATCACAATCTTCTCCAGCATAGCCCTGCCTACACACACAACCATCAGCTGGGTGGCATACAAAATTTTCATTCGGACATTCACAAGGTTTCATACAGTGATCGCCGTAATAACCCTCGGGGCAAACTGAAAATAATTTTACAGTTAATATTGAAATAAACTACCTGATTTGAAATCTATACAAATAGAATTATAAAAACGTACTTTCATTACACTGAGTACCAATCCAACCCGGTGCACAATGGCATTGACCATCATGGCGTCTACAGGTGCCACCATTCAAACATCGACATTGTTGTCTACAATTTACACCATAGAAACCATAATCACATGCTTTTGAACAAGTCTCACCAGTCCAACCAGGTAAACATTGACATTTTCCATCAACATAGTGACATGTAGCACCATTTTTACAATCGCATTTCTTTAAACAGTTCTGACCATAACTTCCCAAGGGACATGGATGTTCGCATGTCAATCCAATGTATCCTGATGGACATATATATTCGCCATTAACAGAATCACATGTTCGATTACTTTCTTTTAAGTTTTCAGGACATTTTTGTCGACACCCAATTCCATAAAATCCAGGATCACATGGTTTATCACAATGACTGCCTTGCCAACCTCTATCACAAACACAATCGCCTGTTTCTGGGTCACATGAACTGTTATTCACACAGTCACAATGTTTATCACAAGCTTCCCCGTACATTCCCGAAGGGCATCTTGTTTCACAAGTAATCCCTAAAAATATTAATATAGAGTTAGAAGAAAATTTTTCTTTACGATTATATTTCGAATAAATATTGTATTCTAGAACTCAAAAATATATGTACGAAAAATTAATTAACAAAACTAACCTTTCCATTCTGGTTTACAGATACATCGGCCCGTGACTGGATCACAGCCAATGTTATTCTCATCATTACATTGGCAAACTTGACTACAACCAATTCCAAAGAAACCAGACTCACAACGATGTTCACATGTCGGACCTTCATACCCTGGCCCACATGTACAAGAACCTACTCATGCGTTACAAAACAAAAAAAAACTTATAAGCATGCAAAAATGATAATTTTTAGGATTCAAAAAAACAAACCGTTTTGTGGGTTGCAAGCACCATTATTCTGACAGTTACATTGTAAACTACAAGATGATCCATAGAATTTTTCATCGCATGGTCTATCACATTGACGACCTGCCCACCCAGCTGTGCAATTACATTGACCTGTTTCTGAGGAACATTCAGCACCGTTTTTACCTATATTTTAAATAAAATAAAACAACTACTAAAGAAAAATACTAAAATTAAAATTACGAATAAGCCGAAGATACATGCAATGCAAAGTAATGTGAACAAAATAATACTTACAGTTACATTTTAATGCGCAATCAGCACCATAATATCCTTTGGGACAAATTTCTGTACAATTTGGTCCACGAAAACCTGGTGCACATATACATGAACCATTGACTGGTGAACATTGGGCATTATTTTCACACGGGCACCGAGTATGACAGCCTTTACCGTATGTTAAAATTGGGCATTGTCTAGAGCATGTAGCACCATCCCACCCAGCTTTGCAATCGCATTGTCCAGTCCAAGGATGACAACTAAAATTAAAAAAACAAGCTATTAATTAAAAAGAAATACCTAAAGTAAATTTACTCTTTCATATTTACTAACGCAGGCTTAGGAATTCGCAAGATACAACTACTAATATAGGATTGTGTAACTCATTAATGAGTTGTTCGGCTCAGTTCACTGAGCCGAGAGCATTAATCTATTATCAATGGTCGAGTGACAAGTCATTCAGCAATTGACAAATTAGTAGTTCACATTCTGCATATGTATGTGGTATATTGGATTCATGGTGTCAGTCGCTAAGTTACCAAGGATAGATATAGTTTATCACGCCCATAACAACGCTTCGTATGTCCTTCAAAATGTGATATTGGCTATGGTTACCGAATACGATGTGCTTTAAAGCACGCCGGGGCACACTTACCCTCTATGACGCGCTGTGAATATTCCAAATGAAAAAAAAATTCACTGGACAGAAAAACACACTGCGAGTCGACACGCTATAAAACGCATGGTGTTCGGTAAACACAGCCATTATCATTTATTATATCAATTGACTGTCAGTCTTAAGCCTAAATAAGTACGAAAGAAAATCAAATATACTTATTGATCTAACGTTCTTTTGAGTTCTTTCTTTCTTAAAAGATATGTTACTCGTTGCTAATTTGAGACACGCACCAAATTAGCAACGAGTAACATATCTTTGACTCCATATCCCGGAAGTAGTTACGATTAGCTAATTCATACTGATGACGACTACTTTGTAGTCGAAATACTGGGGCAAAATTTGAAATTTAATTTCAAAAAACCTAGAGTTCTCTTTGATTATCTGAATAATCTTTATATTATTTCTTTCTGTTGACTGATTTATTACTTCAAAGAACATTATTAGGTCTTTATCATATTTGAATATTACGTAATATTCAGAAAATCCAGTACTCGGCGTGTACTCCAGGGCCTGGACACTCGACAGTCAGCAATGTTTTAGGCATGGGTATTAATGGCGGAAAATTTAACACAGTGGATCTTAGACATTCTCTATATCTTTAATGCTAAAATTTACATTGGTGAGAGAGGATGAGTATCCTGGAGTACTCTACTCTACATTCTGAGCGCTGGACTGAATGAACAACAGAACTATATTAATGTAATAGGTCATCACAGTGAAGAAGATTCATTGAGCTACGTCAGCAAACTGAATTAAAAATGCCAACCCTATTTACTAACCATATTTAACCATATTTTTGGAATCCTTTTATCAAGAGCTTTTATTTGTAGCTTAAACTGAGAAGTTATCAAAATATTATTTGAAGTATTTTATTTGAAATTTTTCAAAATCGGTCGTTTGCTTTATAGGTGATATTATATCTATTTCATATACTAACTTTCATCCATTTTCAAGAAATATTACTCTCTCTTTTTCAGTTGGATGAAAATATTAAATTACTAAAAAGAATTGCGTATTCCCATACCTTTCTGTATTTTCTGGTTCACATTCACAAGTATGTTCACAATGTGGACCCCAAATTTTTTCTGGGCATGCTCGTTCTGTACATTTTTCCCCTTTCCAACCTGGCTTACAAGCACAAGATCCATCAATATTGGAGCATTCGGCTCCATTTTGACAATCACATGGTTTTGAACAATTCATACCAAATGATCCATATGGACAAATATCTAAACACTGAATTTTGAAATTAGTTTATTGCGTTTGTTGTAAATATATACAGGATGTTTTTTTTAGAGGTATACAACTTTAAAATAAAATAAAACACAAAAAACCGTGGTAATGGTCACAGTTTTGGTTTTATTGGTTAGGTAATTTTATGCCATTAATGTTTAAATGTGATTTCGGGCATACCGGCACCTCGGCTGGCTCGAAGAACGCGCAATCTGGTAGTCCAATTTGGAACATTTACCAGCAGCTGGGGCCATATGTGGGCAATATCGGGGCGAGTTTTGGCTTGAATATCGTTCATTGTATTTAGTTTATCAGCGTAGACTAGGGATATCAGATATCCCAACAGGAAATAATCTAAAGAAGTTAAATCACATGCTCATCGAAAGTTTCATTCAACTAATTTTGTCGTGTGATATGTGGCATGTTGTGCCGTCTTGTTGAAACCAAAGCTCTTTCATATTAATGCCCAATTAAACGGGGGAACGAAAAAGTCAGCAATCATTGATCAATAGCGCTCTCCATTAACTGTAACGTTCTGTATTAATTTTCCATTAACTAGAAACAATGTTTGCTAATTCAAAAAACAAACCCGTAAAAAACACCAGAGTCAGCCGAGTCGTTTATTTAATTAAATCATATTTAATCATTAATTGCATAAAATTACCTTACCAATAAAGCCAAAACCATGGCCATTACCACGATTTTTGTGTTAATTATTTCATTTTAAAGTTGTATATGTCTAAAAAAAACAGCCCTTAGTATGTTAAATTGCCTACCCTATCGCCAACGAATCCTGGTTGACATTCACATGTACCAGTGATATGATGGCATGAAGCACCATTATAACAATCGCAGTTTTGAGTACACTTTGGTCCCCAGAACCCAAATGGGCATCGATTACCGCATACATCACCGGTCCAACCGGATGTACAAAAACATTCACCTGTCTCTGGATCACAGGTGCCACCATTTTGACATCGACATTCTGATTTACATTCGTCGCCATGTTTTCCTTTTGGGCAATGATCTTCGCATCTGAAACCAATAAAATAATATATTGTTTTGAGAACGTTGCGTTTAAGGTAATGAACATTATGATGAAGACTTACAAAGGTCCCGTCCAGCCAGGTTGACAATGACATTCTCCGGATACGTGATGACAAATACCACCATTTTTACAACGGCAAGTTTCAGTACAATTCATTCCATAATGCATGGAATCACATTTTTCTTCACAAGTTTTTCCTTTCCATCCACGTAAACAATGACATGCTCCATTGTACGGGTCACAAAATGCATCATTCTCACATTTACAACGACGATTACATGTTGGTCCCCATTTTCCATCTGGGCATGCTATAGTTTAAAATTGGCATTTAGTTATTGTAAAATGTTAAATCCTTCAATTCAGTAAAACTTACTTATATTACAAGCTGGACCTCCATAGCCAGTCTCACATTTACATGTATCGGGTGCTACACATGTGCCATGCAAACAACTTTCTGAACAAACTGGAATACATTTATAGCCAGCACTATTTTCTGAATAACCTTTACAGCATTCTTGAACGGGACGTGTTTTTGTTAAAACTTGTGAGCGATACACAGTACGAAATTTGATTGTGTATTTGGAACACCTGGGTGGAACATTTAAACACCATGTGTATTCACGTATTTGATATGGCTGGGTATCCGAAACACGGACAGTCACTTGATAACTGAAAAGAAAAAATTAGAATTGTGAGATTTAATATTTTATATTAAAATTGTAATATATATCCAACAAAAAGCATAAGTGTGAAAGGGGCCAAGTTTTCGCATACAAAAAGTATTGATATCCCACCAAAAACAAAAATGTTCGCCTTCAAAAGTAGTGAAATTTACATAAGAACCAAGTTTTGAAAAGTAAGAAAATGATTGCTATATATTTATTGGGTATGCTTCTCAGGTGCACGGTATTTCATATTTTTGTTAAAAATCTTGGTCTTTACATAGATTTCAGTAGTTTCGAAGGCGAATATTTTTGTTTTTTGTCGGATATCATTACTTTTTGCAAAGTTTTTTATGAGTATGATGCATGAAATAAAATATTTCATATAGTCTAGATATTTTATAGAATAATAAAACATATTATATAGAATATGTCTCTTAATATTACAAAAGTAGAAAAATGTATGAGAAGTAAAGTTGTAGAAAATCAATTTACTTAAGGATTTTAATTTCCAATGTTAAATCCTAAAGAGATATACCAAATTTTATGTCCGTAAACACGACAACTCAAAAAAGAAAAGAGATAATGAGCTGAAATTTTGTGTATGTGTTGTAGAGCTAAAAAGAAAGGCCCATTTTGTAAATGGACAAAATATGACCGGAGTTCCCTCGCCATGGCAGGCAGGAAATATCCATCTTTGACACCTTAAGAGATAGACAAAAAAATTCTAGACAAAAAATTTTCGTTTTTTAAATAAAATAAACAACTTTTGTTTGAAACTTTTTTTCATAAACTCAATACCGCGTACAATTAACAATTAACATACAATTAACTCAGTTTGTTGTTTTTATCACTTATTTGTACTCGAATTACTTCCACGAAAAGTTATATTTAAGAACTCTCCAAACGCCCACTAATTGGTCAAACCTTGTAAAATCTCGCTTACAGTTTTTTTTAACTAGTTATATTTTTGTTTTTCAGGATTAAGGATGGATGTACGAGCCCTGTTGTATAGTCCATTTATAAAATTCTTCAAAATCTTATATAGTACATTCATAAAAGTCATATTATTATTTTCTGTCGTAAGTTAAAATTAAAATTTAATTTAGGTCCGTCATTCCGGGCCTAACAAAAAAGATATTTAAGAAAAAAACCTGAGATTTCGGATAATTAAGCTACCGCCGTCAGAAATACAATTTACCGGAAATCTCAGTTGTTTTCTTAAATATCTTTTTTTTAGGCCCGTTATACCGGAATTTTATTGGATCAATCTCTTTATTATTTCTATTTTCTACTGCGTAGTTTTTTTTTATTTGTCTTATTTTATTCTAAGTGAAAATTATCCAAATATGTGTAAATAAAAAATATGGGTTTCTCCATAAGAGCAATGCATTAAAATTCGAACTTTAACATTATATAATTAATTCAAGACCCCCGTAACCCCCTCTGAAACTTTTATAATTGATTTATATGCACTTCAACTATATGTAAACAAAAAATCAAGCCTTAATCTTTTTTGCAGCTTCAGTGCTCGTACATCCTTGATTTTTTTTATGTCTAAGGGATTATGCGTTGCAAATTCCATGTAGACAACATCCTCAAATCATGGATATTGCAAACCTAATGAAACCACATTTCCATATAGAAATATCAGAGGTCATTTTATAGATGTAACAGATTGAAAACTAAATTATGATTCTCACTTGTTTCGAAATAGAAAAAAAAAACAAAAGCGGCCAATCATCTTAATTAATTTAACTGAAACATTGAGAGCGTAATGTATTCGAACCAAGAATATAATAAACATTTAAATGGATAATTCCGTTATGCTGTTATACAAATAATTATAAATAAATAATAAGTCTAACAGACCCACATTCAATATTTAATTTGAACGAATCAAAATACAACATACAAACAACAAACACTTGTATATTTCATTCAATTTAAACGCAATTATTTTTTATTGAATAAATTTATATAAATTAATATGATGTATTACAGGAGCGTCTATTTAAATCCCCTCTCTAAATAGACAATATTGGAAACCTTCAATTCCCTCTTTTTTTAATTGTTCTTTTTTTGTACCATTTTAAAAAGTCTGAACATTGATAACATTCTTTGACATCAAATTCATGATATGAAAAATCATACACATCTAGGATGAGAATCGAACCCACGACCTCTGGCACATTAGACAAACGATCTGCCTCTGAGATATCTGAGATGCTATGGTAGTGGAATGCATTATATTTCTCACTATCTTGATGTCAATGTATTATTAATTTGTTTATTTAATATTTGCATATAATATTTTTATTTATTTTTTATAAACTAGCGTAATACTTATCCATTGTTAGAAGGGATGCCTTTCGGCTATATTAAACCAACGGAAGTGACTAACGTTTACATTGACATTGAAGTAATAAGTCTGAGCATTGATAACATTATTATACATCAAATACTTGATATGAAAAATCATACATATCTAGGATGAGAATCGAACCCAGGACCTCTGGCATTCTAGAGCAATGCTCTCTGCCTCTGAACTATCTGAGATGTTATGGTAGTGGACTGCAAATGATTTCACTCTGTGATTTAAAAAAAATTCATTTTCTTTCAAAAGAGAGATAGGTTGAGAAGATTGTGGTGATTAGAAGCTAATAAAACTGCTTTATTTTACAGCTATGTGGATTTATTCAGGAATTTTAGAGATTGTAGGACAACAGGCTTACAAACAGGAAATAGATTCAGTTTGAGCTGCCACGTTGTAAAGGGACAACTATCAGTTTTGATTTTATCGATAAACTAAGTTGTAATCTACTGAATTTTAGAATAATCTCGACTCTCTCCACTGATTGTTCAATTAAAACTTTAGATTGCCTCCATCAGTGCTGGAGTTTATTTTTAGGACTTCTAAATTGATGAGGGATTCGTGAAGATATGAGAAAATGTGACAAATTGGAACCTGGCGTTAATGAAAATTATTATAATGATTCAAAATCATAAATATACTCTTAATGTTGTAGGTTACAGTTGAAGCGGGTGGGGGGCGTAGTTCTTCATTGTGACATAATATTTGTATATGATTGGCTAAGTGTAACAAGGAGGGTTGTTGGACAACCTCCTCTACTTTATAAAAGAGCTAGGATTTGAAAAAAGATGTTTCTTTTTGCTGATTTTATTTCCAATGGCCTATTGACTTGGCACTAAAGCAAAAGTCATTATTATGTGTTTTGAATGCGTTAAGATAGCCTCAGACACTTTTCAATACAAAATTTAATGAGATTTATGTAAGGATATTTTCTTGTTATCAAGTTTTTGGGAAGTTAACTTCTATGAAAGATGTTATAATTTAAGTAAAGTCGAAGAAAAAATTTTTAACAGCAATTATTTTTGAAAGAAAATAAAATTTTACTGATTGGCTAGTACAACATTTTGACATACCTAAATCTACAAATTAAAAGAAACCGGTATGCGTTTCAAGATCTAACACACACACAATGGTTACACGTGTAATGTCTACGCTCTTGATTCAAACATTTATTTCAAATATAAATGTATATGTGTTCCAAAAAATATTCCCGTCTACATAAGTAATTATTAATATGCTATTCAAATTCTCAGTTATTCTAAACAAAATTAAAAATATTTACTCAGACATTGGAATTGAATGCAGTTAGTTCCTAAGGGATATGATATTCATTAAAATATTCAAAAACTATTTAAATACAAATACGGTTGCCACAGGGCCGGAGGACTTAAAGTATTTGTCGCTATAAGCTGTTCATTTTTTGCCCCTCCCCCTTTTCACAATTTGAATGTGTGTGCTTAACTTCTCAAGAAACCATGCCCAATCTTCCGGCATGTTACATTCCACTAGTGCGATATGCCCGCAAACATCCGCGTGGATTAGATAATTTTAAGCATGTACCTACAAATTGTATTTATATTACTTTATAGTACTTTTGTATTGTCAATCTAGTAAAGTACGCTTAATCTTCCGAATGCATTGATTCACCGCTCAATTTTTTCGCCCGTCGAATTATGAATAGGAATGATGTAAATAAACTGCATTCGTTCTCTTGACTTTTAAATCAATTCTTAAAATTTTTAAACTATTGGACGTTTGGAGAACTATTTATAACACTACGTATACAATATAGCCAGTATGTTGCAATACAAATGTCGCAGATTGATTGTCGAATCCGCTATTTTACAAAATCATTAGTTGTTTTAAATAACAACTCCGTTATGTAAACAACTGAAGGACGTTTAGTTGTTTTACATAATTACTGAACTTTAACACGTAATACTCGTATTGTTTAAACGTTTTGCATTTATCAATGCAGTGGGTCAACGATTAGACGTTATGTAAAACAGCATGAAATGAAACGTCAGATTGTAGATTTTAGTTTATATCATTATTATTTATTATTATTAATACTATCTATATTATCTAGCAGTCTATATTGTTTAAGTCTTAAATTCATAGCTTGGAATTATTGTAAACGAGCTAATGGAATTCCCATTACTAAAGGTCCTTTTTCCCAACAAGTTCTATATATATATATTAGATACAGTGTCAAAAATTATTGAAATTAAATAAGGTAACTATTACAACCGAGTACTACAATCTTTCACTTCATTTGTCATACCCCGAGTTGGTCGGGTTTGCGTGTTTTTGGGCCCCACACTAAAAGGCGTTCTATATATTTCCCTATATCAAGACGCTCTTTGTGACTACAGATAAGCTATTCTGCATTACGTAAAATCGTGGATAGCAGTTTTGTTAAACGTATCGCAATGACAATCCAGCTGAACGTCGTTCAGTTGTTTTACATAACAGAGTTGTTATGTAAAACAACTAGCGGTTTTGTAAAACAGCGGATTCGACGATCCATCTGCGACATATACATCAAAATAGTGTAGTATTATCGTAGAAAAATATACCAGTTCGTCTACACCTTAGTGGCATCATTTATAGTTACCCGAACGCTAACCGATTACCAGCCAAGTAGTCGAGCGGTCTAAGGCGTCATGTCTGCGCAGTAAGCAGTACTTGGAAACTAGGAGGTTATGGGTTCGAATCCCGACATCGGCAGTTTGTCAATTATAAATAAAAAAAAATGGCGGTTGATTGACTAAATTGTCGGCGTATGGACAAGAACGAAGTAACCGGCTGTGCTTGAGAAGGTTTTCTGCAGTTTCCTTCACGAACTCCAGATGAATATCGGCATAGTTCCTACCATAGTCGGCTGCAGCCGCATATCCTACCAATTCCTAGTCTACTCACAAATTCCTTCCACTCCACTCACATCCTCACATCCTAAGGCATCACAATGGACCTTATGGTCGAAGTGTAGCCCGTCCAGGGCAGCCATTACAATCTACCTCTACGCTAACCGATTACCAATTTTTACGTTAGTCCCACCATTTGAGCTACTCAATTCGCTTATAGGACAGATCGGGAACTGTTAATTCATAATCGAAGTTATTGAAAATTAAAGTAATAAACTTTTCTTGAATCAAATACGGCCTTTGTGTAAAGATTATTTGATTGAAAACATTATTTATATAATAAATAATGATATCTACAATTATAAAATGCCCTTGACTAAAAATAACTAACACCGAACTGTCATTTAACAATCATTCGGAAAGTATACACTCCCTTTCATAAAAATTTGAACCAGTAAGTTACATTCTAAGAATATCTAGAGCACGGAAGTGCGCAAGGACGAGTTTAAGGGGTTTTTGGCCTTCGTACTTACAGTGCTATTACTACACCTTAATTTAGACTGTTTTTTCAGGACTTCAGGTACTATATCTTTTGAACGAAAAAAGCTACAGTGTTGAGTTTTCGAATATAGAAACTTGACGGAATTATAAGAAACAGTTTTTTCAATCATCGTTAACGAATTGACCTTTAAAAAGTTATTTCACTTCAAAAACCATGTATAATATAATATATTACTACTATATATATATGTATAATATTACATACAGTAAAACTCAGAATGTTTCAACAGGTTCAATTTTGATGAACGAGAGTGTACATCATACAATTTTCTCTAATGTTGATAATCATCAAATTATTAATGTTGAAACAACACTAATTTATTATAAACACAACTATTATATAAAGATTATTAAAATTGTCAAAGAGAATTTTTTGAAATTTCAAACTTAGCCCCAATTCCTAGATCAATTATTTGTATTTTATAAATACGTATTTCGACTACAAAGTAGTCATTATTAGTATGAAGATATGTTACTGGTTACTAATTTGGTGGGTATCTCATGCTATGGAATACAAATAATTAATGAGAACTCTAAGTTTTAGAAATAAAATTTCAAATTCGCCCTAATACCTAGATCTGTTTTTGTATTATAAATACGTACAAAGTAGTCATCATAAGTATAAATTAGGTAGTTGTAATGAACTCTTTGACAATTATAAATAGATAGAAAATCGAAATCAATAGACAAAAATAAAAAATAATAAAAAATTAAACAAAATATATTAAAATATAATAAATTTTATTGAAATTACTCTTGTTAAAATTACTTTCATTCAATTTACTCTTGTTAACATCACTCTTATTAAAATTACTCTTATATTGTCTCAGGATATGTTATTCGTTGCTAATTTGGTGACAGTTTTGGTGACTGAAAGAGAACAAATATGTAAAGACAAAAAATGTTCTTTTTTTAAAAATAAACAACTTTTGTTTGAAACTTTTTTACACAAATTCAGTGTGTACCGGATATTTAAGCAATTAACTCAGTTAGTTCTTATTTTCACTTGTTTTTTTCCCATTTCAACCCTAAAAACTAACCCTTAACTAAAAAATTTGAATTTTAAACCTTATGGTCCGTATTTGGGGAGGTGATTCCATAAGTGGTCCGTTTTGCAAATTTTGGTACGGAACACTAAAAAAATAAAAATATTTATACTTACGTTTCTTGTTTCGTGCAAATATTTGGACCAGTCAAATTTCCACATAAAATATATTTTATATTTAATAAAAATAATACACTAACAGTTAATAATAAAAAGTTACTAGTCACTTGCCGCATATTTAATAATCGTCTACGACTATAATTTTGAGCACTCAAAAATTTTAAAAAAAAGCTAACACTTTGAACTTAACCAAAAAATAAGAATAAGTATACTTTCGCACTTTTTCTTATATTAATACTGATTTTATTTGAAAAATAAACAAAAATTTCTCAACATATTTTTTTGTTGTTGTACAAACTTTGTGTAAACTACTGTTTACATTTTGATTGAAATTTTTTCTTTCTTGCTATGTTCTGCCCTTTTTCTTTATTTTGAATAATCCTGTAACAAAGAAAATATAAAATATGAGATAAAAGGATAAGAGCAATAAATATAATTTAAAAAGAATAATCTAATCACAGATACAATTCATTATAAAAACTAGTTTAGTAGAGATTCCAACCAGAATTAATGGTTTTTTTTTAACTATTCTTTCATTTTTATACGCTTTTTATTAGTTTCACCTGTATGTATATACGTAACCGACCCTTTTGGGCTCGATTTTCTCCTACTTTGAACGATCAGATTTAATTCAAATTTTGCTCACTTGTCAAAGACCGATGACAATGCAATAATTCAATTAAAATATCCGATTATCCTGATTAGATTCGCCAGGATTCATCAATTTCTTTCGGCATCCTTTGCATGAGAGTAAGAGAGATAGAGCTAGTGCGCAAACTTCAACTAAAAAATGAAAAATAAATAGTTTAAAAAAACTAAAAAAACACGCTTTTATAGAAAATCCAACTAAAAAATAGAAAATAAAATTTAATAAATTTGGATTAAGAAAAGTGTAAATAAGAAACAAATGTATATTAATGGAATAACTATTGACACTATGCACCCCACGCTTTTTTCCATTAATATACATTTGTTTCTTATTTACACTTTTCTTAATCCAAATTTATTAAATTTTATTTTCTATTTTTTAGTTGGATTTTCTATAAAAGCGTGTTTTTTTAATTTTTTTAAACTATTATTTTTAAACGATGGGTTTTGTAAAATTATGATGTTATTTTAAAAAGTAAATGAAATAAAATATCAAATTCGTCTCAATACCTAGATCAGTTTTTGTATTATAAATACGTATTTTGACTACAAAGTAGTCATCATCAGTATCAATTAGCTAGTCGTAATTTACTCTTTGACAATTAGAAATAGAAATAAGCGTTGTTAGTATATTTATAATAAACAATTTTTATTCGAAACAATTTCCCAAAACCTGAATGAATAAGACACAAATTCGCTATACAATTTTGAGAAAAAGGACACGACTTCTGTGGCCCTTTGTACACCATGTATAGATATATAGATTGTAGAGGCTGCCCTGGGCTACACTTCGACCATAAGGTCCATTGTGATGCCTTAAGGATGTGAGTGGAGTGGAAGGAATTTTTGTGTATAGACTAGGAATTGGTCGGATATATGGCTGCAGCCAACTATGATAGGAACTATGCCGATATTCATCTGAAGTTCGTGAAGGAAACTGCAGAAAACCTTCTCAAGCATAGCCGGTTACTTCGTTCTTGTCCATACGCCGACAGTTTAGTCAATTAACCACCCCTTTTTTTTTCTTACTAATTTACAAACTGCCAATGCCGTAGACATAACGCCTTAGACCGCTCGGCCACTTGGACTGGTACACCATGTATACTTTGTTTAATATTCTGTAATGTATTTGTAATCGCATATAAGTAATTTGTAACTAATGCTTGTTTGCTTTACATAACTTTATCACTAAATGTTAACAAACAATAATTCAAAAATTGACTATATGCGATAGAACAAGGAATTTGAACAATTTTTAAGAAATTTCACGTTTTTTAAGTTATCAACCTAAATATTTACACATAAATTCAAGAAATACCAATGTTTGTTTATCAAATAATATGGAGAGGAATTTTTATTACAGATTTTAAAAAATTATTGTTATTTATTTATTGTTAACGTGCAATATAAAATTAATACCAATTATGTAACAATATGGTTAAAATTTATCAGACCAGAGCAGCTTTGCCGCCTTTATTCCCCCCCCCCTTTTCAACGGGTTTCTTCTATAGTTATCTGAAATGAATAAAATATTTGTGAACGCATATTTATGAACAAAATTGCAAAAGACCGTTTTTTAAATAAATCTCAACGTACGTTTCTTGTAGAAAAAATTACACTCTACAATTTTGTTCCTATTCAAATTTTATTCTAAAACCAACCAATTTTCAGATATTTTCCTAGAAAAGCCATATTAGAGTAAGTTTTAGAGTTCTCTTCAACTAGCCAAGGTACTAACTATTGTTTCAGCGTTCCTGCGCGGCATGTATGTGTAATAAGTATGTGTTGTGGTAATGTATGTGTTGCTGTCATATGTATTTCCATACACACATGTTGTTAGTCACGCAAGCGCATTGACGCAATATTTAGTACTTTGGCTAGTTCCGCTTCAACTGGGTTCGTTATTTCATGTTTAGACCCATAAACATACTCTGTCCAGTTATATAGAGGTCAGTGGTATATGTACACTCCCGTTCAATAAAATTGAACAGACCTGAAATGTTAATTTTCTTACATTTCATAAAACTCCCCACTTTTGTATATATTTTAGTATATATTTTAAGTGTAAAAAAAGAAATGGAAGTATAGTAAAAAACATATACTACAAGAATAATCAAAATTGTGAGTGACTGATTCTGTTCAGATCTGTTCAATTTTATTGAACGGGAGTGTACATATAGACCAACAGTCAAACAAAATCTTTACAAATTTTTCCTCGTCCCCTTTTCCCAAAATCTTCCTAAAATTCGCTTAACTTTTATCCTTATATTCCTATGTTTATGAATTCAGTCAAGTAGTGTAGAATTAAACAAACCAATCAATTGCAGAGGAAAGTTATTTGACAATGGCTGGACCCTTGTAAATCCCACTTAAATATAATCGATTTTCAGTTTAAAAAAAAAACAAGTAGTTATCTCTCGATGCACTGAGGCTGAAAAGGATGCAAATGCGGAGGGTTACCGGGCACTATCCCATGCGGAAGCATCTGCACACAATGGGTCTCCATAACGGCTCCATTATATGTAGATTGTGTGGCGAGGAGGAAGAAATATCCAGCCACATAATCTTGGACTGCGAACCTCTGGGTTACAGCAGATACAGGATATTCGGTGCATCTAACCCCGAATATATGAACCTTCGGGAGGACCTGATAAGCAAGCTCCTGGCTATTGCCAACATTTGGGAGAATCGAATCTCGTCAGACTGAGGTAGAAGGGGGAGCACAAT
Source organism: Nineta flava (assembly GCA_963920215.1). Lineage (NCBI taxonomy): Eukaryota > Metazoa > Arthropoda > Insecta > Neuroptera > Chrysopidae > Nineta > Nineta flava. Next base: position 34,780,478 of record OY986045.1, read on the forward strand.
GGACCATAGGGTCGAAGTGCAATAGTTTTTACCCCGATCTTAATCAATCAATCATCAATGTAACAACTAACTGAGTTAATTGTTTGAATACCCAGTATATACTGAGTTCTATATCAGTTAATAATTCTGCGTATTCGAATTGTTAATAATTCGCTTTCCGAGAAACATTTAATCACAAATTATGAGAAAACTATTGAGTTTATGAAAAAATTTTTCAAGCAAAAGTTTATTTTAAAGAGAAGAATATGTTTTGGAAGAGAAGAAGGTTCACGGACAGACAGACAGACAGACGGATGGATGGACATGCGGAAATGAACTAATTAGGTAATTTTATGAACACCCATACCAAATTTTTTGTTACTGCTATCAATATTTTCAAGCGTTACAAAGTCGGAACTAAACTTAATATACCTTGTATATTTACAAATATACTGGGTATAAAAACACGTCAAAACGAATCTAAATAATGCCAGAGATATGTAATAAATGTTTATTTTCAAAATATGAATAATAATAATTATACATACTTGTATATAATGAAATTACATTTATTGCACTTTGATAATAATTTTACTCGTATTGTATGACTGATTGATTGATAAATATTATAAATTATTCATAAGCCATATTGAACTATATTCTGTTTGACATGACATAAAAGACCTTCACCTTTTCTTTTTTTTTTATAAATAAATGTCCATATTATCTATTGAATACATAAAAAATATACAGTAAGTTTAATTTAAAATCGACAATGAAATTGCATTAAAAAAAGTGTGTGTGTGTGTGTGTGTACTTAAATACGCACGTAAGAAGTTATGCATCTTTTTAAATAATTTATTAAAATAAGGTCAACACTACTATTAAAACACAAAAGTTTAATAGAATGATACACTAGTGAAAGACAATAATAAAAAAATTATACCTTTGAAAGATTTGCTAATAGAGAATCAATGTTAAATATTATTTACTATAGTAACTACGCAATGCTTCATAAAGAAATAAAAATAGTGGCGGTACTCTGTAGTCAGTAGTGTGTGTGTGTGCATACGTAATGAATAATAATATTATAAATTAAGTAGGCATCACTAAATTCCCACTCTTAAATGACATCAATGAAACATCATACCACAAGCAACCAGATGTTTGTAAGTACAGTACAGCCTCGGTAATCCGGACTCCCGCTTGTTCGGTGATCGCTGTAATCCGGCCGGGCAATGGGGTTCGCCGGGGAAGCGGGCGGGTGTAGGTGCGGGCTGGCATGAGCCAATTCGTCGCCAGTCTTTTGTTTATCACCTTTCGTGTAGTACGTATAGTGTCAATTTAGCGCGCTCGCTAACATCATGGCGCCGCCACGTAAACATTAAACATTAACATTAAAAGACAAATTGCGGATTATAGATTTGTTAGATAAAAGTGACGGCTACCCTGTCATTGCTCGGAATTTTGGTATAGACAGGTCAACTGTAGGCGACATAAAGAAGAACAAAGATAAAATCTAAGATTAAACATGTATTTCATTACCATTAAATATGGCATACTATAATCCGGACGCCTCGATAATTCGGAAAGGGTCTTGTTTTTGCCTCTCCGGATTAACGAGGCCCTAGTGTATGTGTATGTATGTATAGTTTTATAGTAAATATTTTATTTATTTATTTAACATTGATTCCCTATTAGAAATGCTTCTGAAAACAGACTTTATATTGTATCTAAAACCAATGATTCTACATTTTATCATGGTAGAACAGATCCAATGACACTTCTTCCGTTAAAACTAGAATTTGAAAGACTGGCATTAAATCCATTATTTACATCAGAGTTACTGAAATTTATCAAAACCAGGCCAGGTTTATCAATATATACATTTTATATACAAACTTTACGCGCCCATTAAAATGATATCATTGATAATATGGCTCGTAATTCTAATATCCTTCATTTATCAGAAATATGAAGTAATAATGATGAAGACATTCCTGTACCAAATGTCAACTGTATAGTCAAATGAAAATGTTCAAATGTAAAAGCTGGCGATGTAAGTGTAACTATTTACCAAAATTATACCAATCATTCATCTATCTATAATGTATAATATTGTCATCCAAAAATCGTATAAATCATAAGTGTTGTTTTTTTTTAAATTAATTTGATTAAATCTTTATCAATTATCATGTTTATGGGCTATAAAAAACCGCAAATGTTTGTTTTCTCTATTGTTAAATTTTGAGTACATTGATCATTATATAAAATGGTAATAGCACGCGCTTAATCATATGAGTGTTACCGGAAATGAGTAATCTATGTAACTAGTTTGAATTAAAATGAAGAATATATAAATATGTATGTATTTACAAAGTGGATTAACATTGATATGTCTAATTATGATTCATCTCAATTAGTTTTTTTCTAGGAATTATATACTTGTAATTTTCTTATCGAATTTTCATTTGACCATTTCATTTGAACATATAGAGATTAAGATTTGACCCTTTTTTATTTATCGTATCGATTTTTATGTTTTCAAAAGTATGCAATTCTGTTGACAAAAGAGGATATTGCACACTGTGATCAACTGTAAACATTGATCACACTGTATTTCATGGGTTTTTACGTGTTATGATATAAAATAGATCAATAAATTAAAACAGTAGGTCTTTTTGTGACTAGCAATTAATATACATGTACATACACACGCATTATCAAAAAGTAGAGTTTTCAAAAACTTGATATTTACCTTATTTATTCGGTTTACGAAAAATTATTTCAGATAACAGTTGTTCATTACAAATATACTAACAAATTCGAAACATTTTCCCAAAAACCGAACGAGTAAGGCACAAATCAACTATATTATTTAAAAAAAAAATCTAATTTTCTGGCCCATGTTTTGTAATCCCTAAAAACCAAATACCGGATACAATTTCACCAAATGCTATCGTATTATGCGTAGACACTTCTAATAAAACAGTTTTTATACCCGGTATATAATATATACCAGGGTATATATTAAGTTTGGTTCCGTTCTTGTAACGATTGAAAATATTGATCGCAGAAAAAAAAAAGTTCGTATAGGTGTTCATAAAATAACCTAATACACGATAACTCAAAATCAAAAAGAGATAGCAAGCTGAAATTCCGTATGTGTGTTCTAGGCCTAAAAAATAAGGTCGTGAATGTAAGTTCGTGAATGGGCAAAATCGGACCACAGTATTAGTAAAACGGGTAATACTGTCTATCTTTGAAACCTTAAGAGATAGAACAAATATTTAAAGGCAAAAAATGTTCTCTTTTTTTTTTTTTTTTAAATAAACAACTTTTATTTGAAACTTGTTTACATAAATTCAGTATATACCGGGTGTTTAAGAAATTAACTCAGTTAGTTGTTATTTTCACTTGTTCTAATTTAAATTTAATTTGGAACTTAATAATTATCTGATCCACGAATCAGAATATTATCTGACGGATCTCGAGTACGGTTGCTGATAAACGGTCGCGATTAGAAGATAAATCAGCAGACATCAATATTGTCGCGACTAAAAAACAAAGACAATCGTCTACAATAAGGAAAACGTCTGAGAAGAATTATATTTCACTTTTATAAAATTAATTTACAGTATAATAAATGCGATGTAACATTGTTCTGAAAATACATAACGGTTTTAAAGAAATACTACTAGTTGCGTGCAGTGTCTATGTATGTATATACATTACCATAAGAGTCCGAATATAGCGATAAATGTACAGATTTTGGACATTACTTTCAGAAGATTTATGTTTATAAATAAAAAAAATATTTTTGAATCATGTTTTCCGTTAACTTACGCTTACTTTTTGATTTAGTAGATTGTTCACGATTGAAGAAAATTATTCTTTCCACTAGAACTTCACGGTTTAGATTTATTAACCCGACTTCAAAAAGGAGGATGGTTCTCAATTCGTCTGTATTTTTTTTTTTTTTAATGTGTGCCACCTCAGAACTCCGTCATTTATGAACCGATTAAAAATTTTTTGTTTTTGTTTTAAAGGGTTTGGTTTCCCATTGGTCCCAATGTCACCAAATCGTATTCTGATGAGGGGATCCTCGGAAAATCGAGAAAAATCCTCATTTTATATGTGATAACCGATTTATGCGAAATTTTTTTTTTTTGGAAGTGTATACTCATTCATAATAGGAAAATGAGAAAATTTTTTTAAAAACCGACTTCAAAAAAATCTTTTACAAAAAAAAACCGACCCCAAAAAATAAAAATTTTTACAAAAAAAAACCAAATGCTTGTAAAAAAAATTGAAAATCTGTTATAAAAAAATGCACTAAAAATTAAAAAAAAAAAAAAAAACGGATAAAAAAAAGTGTTTTAAAAAAATGCACTAAAAGTCACTAAAAAGCGAGAAAGAAAACCTATTTTGACAAAATGTAAACCCGATTTCAATAATCAAATATTCTATAACAACAAATGCACTAAAAACTTAAAAAAATAATTGCATATTCTTGTGCCAATTTTAGTTCACCTAAGCAAAAATTTTTAAATATATATGTACAATTATTGTTATTTTTGGAGGCGGTGTCCAAAAGTTATGTGAATTTCTCTATGCTGACACCGGCTCCAAAAATAACAATAATTGTACATATATATTTAAAAATTTTTGCTTAGGTGAACTATAAGAACTCCAAGAATATGCAATTATTTTTTTACTTTTTAGTGCATTTGTTGTTATAGAATATTTGATTTTTGAAGTCGGGTTTCCATTCTGTCAAAATAGGTTTTATAACAGATACTAAACCTTTATCTATACTAATCTATATAAATACAATTTAAAGGTTGTTCGTTGTAAACAAACGCATCCCTTGTGAACGGCTGGACCGATTTGGCTAATTTTAAAAAAAATAATGTTCGTAATAGTCCGAATAAGGGAAAGAAAAATTGGAAAAGTTGTCCGGAAAATTGGAAAATTCGGGAAAAACTATAAAATTTTATCCGCATTTTCTCGAATAAATAAAGCACATATCAATTATAAAATTTTGAAATGTAGCGAGACTTTTGACGCGGACGAAGTATACATACATTAAAAGCACACAATCTAACATATGATATGTTAGAATGCCGAAATAGTTCGGAAAAAATCCGAATTCAATTTTTCATACGTTTGTAAAGCACAAAAACGAGTTATATATTTTCAAATTTTATATACAGAGCACTAAGCAGGAAAGTGAATTTTCATAAACAATAATTTTCATATTATAACTCGAAACACAAATCAATATTAACTGATTTAATAACATTAATGGCGCGATTACAATTCCGACTTTGATAGGAACTATGTCGATATTCATCTGAAATTTTGTCGAAGGAAACTGCAGAAAACCTTCACAAGCATAGCCGGTTACTTCTGATCTTGTCCAGACGCCGACAGTTTAGTCAATTAACCGCGCATTAATTTTTGTTTTAAATTAATTTAAGTGACAAACTGTCGCCGTTGGAAATCAAACCATCATCCTCTCAGTTCCCAGAGTAGAGTACCTTAAACAACCTGGTCACTCGGAATGGTACCAATTGTAAGAATCTTGTAAGGTTTTTCTACTTTTTGCCTAGATTATATTAGAAATTTCTTGTATATATACTTATAATTTTTTGCTAAAAATTAGGCTTTTCACATATACGGACAATGTAAACCATTTTTTAATAACGGCCATTAGTATAATATCCGCCTCAAACTGAGGCGTCAATAGTTGTAAGAATTTACTACGAATCGGGTTTTTATAGTAACATATTCTTAAAGTGTGCCAAACGTTTAAATTGTTGTTTGATCGCCAAATGATTACGTTCTATATATTATAATTGACGTCATTGAAAATATAACTGTAAATTCTGTGTTCATACTTTATAATTTTTAATATAATGTTGTTTACATTTAATGATTAGAGCTTTTGTAGCTATAAGATTTACGCAGTTTATTTTACGGTGCGTAAAAGGACAAGACATAGCGGCCTTTTAAGACTGCTTCGGGCGAAAGTTATAATACAGTGTATTAAGTATGAAGCATAATTTAGTTAAAATCATGGAGTTCAAGGGTACGCAATAGTCTATTTTCTTATCATTATGATATAAAATTGAAATCGAATACGGGAAGTAAGATTTGAATAATAACATTAAAATAACAACTTGTATCCTATAGAATCCCATCAATGAAGTAATTCCTTTCATACAAATCGACACTGAAATAAAGCTTATTCATTAATAAAGCTTCACCACGTGGTATTTTGGGTACCACAATAATTACCGTTTTTGAAAAATATTTAATTCATGATATTGTGCGTTAAAGAAGACCAATTAAAAGTTGTATGAAATGGATTTTAGAAAAACATTTTTTTTTTATTCCCAAGCGGCGGCTTTTATAATTTCCGAATTACATTGGACAATTGGCTATTTAACTGTCGCCTAGTTCATTATCCTACCGTTCAGTGAGATATCTCTTTATTTTTGGCACATTGTCATGCATAAGCGAAGAAATACCATTGGAAGGTGACCTAAGTGTTAAATATGTAAGAGTGTGCCGGAAGCGGAACGGAGAATGTCAGAAACAGCATATTTTCGAATTAACTGCTTACGGTTTATAAGTAGCAGTTCAAGCTCAGTTACAGATCATGATTTATCGTACAGGAGTATCGACCGGGTTATTTTTCGATAAAAACTTGGAGCAAGTAAACGGCTTCTTCCCTGTATTTTATAAACATTCCCATATTAAATGTGCCACTTTTAAAACCTTTCTTCTATTAATACACAAAACCGTCGACGGAAGTCTAGACACATTATTTTTAGCGAAATGTTTTAAGAAACTTCAGCTATTTCTTTTGTCACGCATTTGTGACGTATGCTCATCGTTAAAAACTATACCGTCTGTTTTGGAAAGCTTTGCTAATAGAGAATCAATGTTAAATATTATTTACTATAGTAACTACACAATGCTTTATAAAGAAATAAAAATAGTGGGGATTCTCTATAGTCTGTAGTGTGTGTGTGTGTATACGGAATGAATAATAATATTATAAATTAAGTGGGCATCATTAAATTCCCACTCTTAAATGACATCAATCAAACATCATACCACAAGCAACCAAATGTTTGTAAATATGTGCATGTATATATGGTTTTATAGTAAATATTTTATTTATTTATTTATTTAACATTAATTTCCTATTAAAAATGCTTTTGATAACAGACTGTATATACCGTTAGTACTGAAAATTTGCTAAAAATAATGTGTCTAGATATCCGTCAACATATGTAAGAGTGTGAATATGCGCCTGTACGCGCGGCCAAACTGAAAGAGAGGCTTAGAGGAAAGAAGCACCGCGAAACATAAAATCTTTATTTTGTCTAATATTACGAAAATGGAAAAAATTATCAGGAATATGAGTTGTAGTAAATAAATTTTAATACAATTTATGACCTGCCCATAAATTTTCAGTAACTGTAATATAGACAGAAATATTTGTAATTTCCTAATAAAATACCTACAATAATGAATATTACAACTATGACTATGGTTACTTGATTTGATAATCATTTTTGAGGAAATAATTTTTTTTTTAAATCTGCTTAGTCTACGTAGCTCCTACGAGACGAATTTTTATTTATTTATTTAATCAGAATGGAAATGTTTTATAACATAAATTTTACTCCATAAAAGAACGCATGATGATTAATATTAGAGATATTTTTATCTGCAACATTGAACAATTAAAAAAAAAAGTTCTTTTGTTTAGTGTATTCAGTTGCTTGCTTCTATTTTAATATCCGTAAATAAATTATTTATACCAGGCGTTTATTTGTGAATAAAGAATAAAATTCATTTAGAATTGAGAAAGATTTCTAAAGGCCGTTTCAAGGTTTTTCATAAAAAAATTCAAGGTATATTTTTATTTCTGAAATTTCACTTCGAAAACAGTTTAAAATATCTGAAAGTAGATTAAGAAGAGTTGAATAATAATTGATTATTTATTTAATTACGAAAAATTAAATAATTTCCACACATATGCAAAGGTGGGCGATAAAAAAAAGTTGGTGTCGGCTAGATTAATTTCAAATATTTGAATCAGATGGATAGGGAGTGGTAAGTACTTAACAAATTATCGTCAAATGTTTGCCGTCTTTACCTTCTAAATGACGACAAAGTAGTTTGTTTTCCATTTTTACGGTCCTAATCATAAGCTCAAATATACTCAAAGAGTACAAAGGTAAAAACAATTGATATTGTTATTTATGGTGTTTTAGATACTCTTTAGAAGCAAACAATGAAACAAGACAATACTATCAGGGTGGCCACAAAAGTCGCCAAATAAAATTCCCTGACTTTTCCAGGTTTTTCATAATTTGATAATTTTTAGGTCTATAATATTGAATCACACCAACGGTTTTAAAGGCTTTATACGTGTCACTACGAGTAATTTATGTACAACAAAGAAATTATCTTCCAACTCCTTAATTGTCCATATATGAATTTATAAGACAAAATATTTGGCTTGGAATAAAAAATAAAATATTTTAGTTGCCTGAATAGGTAAACAATCCGAGTGGCCAAGTTGTTAAAGGCATTCTGCTGGGAATTGGGAGGTCGCTTGTTCGATTCCCAACGGTGGCAGTTTTTAAAATAAATTAAATAAATAAAAAACTATTAATGGGGCGGTGAAAAACTATTAAAGTAACCGGCTATGCTTGTGAAGGTTTTCTGCAGTCTTCTTTCACGAACTCCAGATGAATATCGGCATTGTTCCTATAAAAGTCGGCTGCAGTCTCACAACCTACCAAATTCCTAGTCTGCATACAAATTCCATGTCCTTTAGGGGTCGGTAAAGAGGCCTAGAAAGCCCCAGGCTTCAACCTCCCCCCCCCCCGCTACTATACTACCTCTACTTCTGTCTGAATAGGCATAACATATAGCGCATGCATTTTAATTTTCGTTGATATTTTAATCCATCTTTTTATCCAAATCTATCATTTTCAGCACCTGAAAATTCGATGAAATAGCCTAGTCTAAAAGATTCCATGATTATTCCAGATTTTTCAGGATTTCCAAGTCTGTGGCCACTCTGATTATATTGTCAAATAAATGCTGAATCCAGAGAAGCACACAATGCAACAAAAAACATTATCTTAAAATGTGTTTAATAAATAAATAATAAATTTTTAAATACAATTGTTATTTAGCAAACTTTGAATTTCTTATCACAAGATTTCCTTTAAAGTATGCAAATTTAATTACCCCTATTAAGTAAGCTACGTGATGCATTATAAATATACCTTGTAAAATTGTGTTAAAAATTAATTTAAACAGCACTTAAGATAAAATTTTGAACAATTCAAGAACTAATTCTCAGAATGTTCTTATCAAAAAAAAAATATAACTCATACATTTAAAAATAATTTAAATAAATAAATAAATATTGATAATTAAATGAAATCATTTGTTTTGTTAATCATTTTATCAATATTTTTCTAAATATTCATAATAGAAATAATTTTCTTATCGATTAATATAATTTAGATTCCTTACCAGAAATTTCCGATTATATTTCTATAGTCGTAAAATTGATTTCGAAATTATAGTCGAAGAGACATTGTATTATGAATGATAATAAATAAAACATGAGACCAAAATGTCAATTTAAATAAATGCTAGTCACTTTCGTTAGTATCACATAATAGTAATGCAACCATTCTAGCAATGGATGAATATAGACGTTAAGTTGCAGTCGAAGGGAAATTATAATATGATGGTTTTTACGTTGAAAAAAAAATTAGCTACGCACGAGCTGCGTCAACTTAGCGAATTTCCTTAGAATACATAAATTACTCTCTAGCGGTCACAATTTCAGTCTGATCAAAATGAAATGTATCTGATATGATTTTGGTATTTTCAAGGCCAATTTTATTAAAAAATGGCTTAGGTCAACGGGAAAGGGGGCATAGAGAAAGAAAAAAAACACAAATGTAAAATATCTCTCTTAATATTAGAAAAATCGAAAAATGTATAAGAAATAAAGTTGTAGAAAATCATATTTTTACGAAATTCAATCATCGGTACAAAAGCAATAGCTACATTTCCTTAGGAGGAAATTCGCTAAAAACACTTAAAACTGTTTTATATTAAGTATTGATGTGAAAAAATTAAAAATTTTCAAATGCTCGTACCGACATGTCAATTTAAGTAAACGTTATTATAATACACCAGTTATTATAATATACCAGTATTACCGTTATTATAATATACCAGTAAGGCAACTATATATTAACAATCGATGGGTAGACGTTAAGTTCACAAAAAAAAAGTCGGGTTAACAATTTAAAAAAGCATAGATCCATTAAAAATGCGTTTTCTAACAAAGTTAAATGATATGATACTGAAAATAGAACCAGACCTTTTGTAAGGCGTTATTTGTAAAAAAAAAAGTTTTGGGTCCGGGGCTAAATGTGAAAACATATTCTATATACACTAAAGTTCAAAAAAAATGAACAGACCTGAAATGTTAATTTTCTTACATTTCATAAAACCCCTCACGAGTATAGTTTTTAAATGTGAAAAAAGAAATGGAAGTTTTATATTTTTTGTTTATGTTGTAAAGGTAGATGATAATTATAATAAATAATTATTATTTAAATAAATAATAAATATATGTGAAAGATATAATTGATCTTTATTGATTTGATTTATGAAATATTATATGATTTTAATATGTAAATTACCAAGGTTGTTAACATTCAAAGCAACCGTGATAATAGAGGGAAGTTATAGTTGTTATGCAACAAATAAAAATGATGAACAAAACTATAATAATAATTTAATGAAGAAGCGATACCGCTACAATGTAAACAATTTATGTAAACAAAAAAACATTTACTACAAGAATAATCAAAATTGTTAGAGACTGATTCGGTTCATTTTTTTTGAACGGGAGTGTACAATAGCAATAGATATTCATACACAATGTTAAATTCTCATTTAAAACACAAATGCCGATGATTTCACTCCCCAAATAAAATCATACTTGTATAGCCTCGCTATGGATGCGGTCACATAAAAAATTTAACTATCTTCAAATTAAACCCTTACACACACTTTTGTATTTCTAACGGAAACCGAGTAAAATACGATTTAAGATAGGCTCCTCGATAATTATTATAGGCTCCTAAATTGTGCGTGATATTTCTTTGGCGAGATAATTTTCAGTCATAATAATAGGGAATATGCATGAAAATTTTTTTTCACTTGAATTGAAGCATGCATGTTTATTTGACAAATATCAAGGTAAAATTACTTTTTAAATAACTTTAAAAATAAGCGAGATATGAATGATTGAAATTCCCGATTAGACAAAGAGGGTGATAGCCCTCTTGATATGTTATGTGACGTCATATTACACCTTCACCATTTAAAATACACGTGAAACTCCGTTTTTAGTATTTTTGCAAGAAAGAGACAGATAATAATCTTTAAAAGCTTATAGCTTCCTTGATATTTGTCGGATTTTAATTTCGTTTTTAAATATTATTACAGTATTAACAGTATTTTCATATTCTGAAAATAAATGTGAAAAAAAATTTTCATGCATATTCCCTATTAGTGAAGAATATAATGCTACTTACATATGGGAACAATGCTTGCTTGAAATTGGTAATATATTAAAACTTTCCTTGAAGTTATTACAGTAGTGCTAATCATGTTGTTTAGAATATGAATATATACTGGTCAAACTGACTCTTTTGCACGATTTTGCATTCGCCGATGTTTTATATAAATATATATCGGTGCAAGTTAATTAGATTATTTAATATATAAGTGATTAATTTTTAATCAAGATAAGCATTATGTTTTTATTAAATAGGGATTTTTTTCATTTATTTATTTTTTTTACGCATATGCGAATGTAGTCAAATAGTCTATATATGTAAAATATAAAATATTTGATTATGCAATCGTCATTCGTACAACTGTATCTCAGGAACTTGAATTATAATTCTTCTAGAACAGACATTCTAGAACTGTAGTTATAGAACATAGTTATTATCAAAATTGCAACCGTTTTCGATTTTATTGTGAATGCGACTTCAAACAAAATGAACTGATAAGAAATATACTATTGAGCTACTTTTGAATACTGAACATAAGTATAAGATTTAAGCAATTGATAAAATCATCAACGAAGAAATTGGGATCATAGACTCCAAGTGATAGTAGCAATAAGTACGCATATAATGGTAATATTTATGCTTTAACTTTTTTGAGATATTACGATTTTCATAAGAAAACAACTAACTGAGTTAACTGCTTGCTACCAGTCCAAGTGGCCGAGCGGTTTAAGGCGTTATGGGTTCGAATCCCGACATCGGCAGTTTGTCAATTATTAAGAAAATTAAAGGGGTGGTTAATTGACTAAACTGCCGGCGTATGGGCAAGAACGAAGTAACCAGCTATGCTTGAGAAGGTTTTCTGCAGTTTCCTTCACGAACTCCAGATGAATATCGGCATGGTTCCTATCATAATCGGGTGCAGCCGCATATCCTACCAATTCCTAGTTTATGCAGAAAAATTGCTTCCACTCCACTCAAATACTCACATCCTTAGGCATCAGAATGGACCTTATGGTCGAAGTGTAATCCGTCCACGGCAGCCTCGACAATCTATCTATCCAATTGCTTAAATATCTTGTATATACTGAGTTCATTATCAATAATTATATTTTAGTTTCATATCTTTTAAACGATGCAAGATAGGGAAAATCTTTAAATACAAAAAATGTTTATCTCATAAAGACAAACAGCTTTTGTCTGAAAACTTTTTTTCATGCATCCAAAATTTCTGGCAAATACAAAATTTACGTCACATATACCTACTCCTCGTATTTCCACCAAAACTATAGGATATATGAAGACAAGTTTCAATCAAAAGTTTTTTGTGTTTTCTCGCGGCTCAGATGCATGGAAGAAAAATTTTTCTACAATGCATTTTTTAAAAGGTTGTAACTTTTCAAATGAACACACGCTATGCAGGGCATGGGTATGGATTTTTATATTTATAGACTAGTTTGTTTAAAAAGGTGTTGAAATAGTAGAAAGTAAACCTGCAAATGTTATGATTTTTAGTAAATTTACAAAGAAAATTCAGCTATTTATTATTTTAATGGAGTTCGTCAATAGCCAAAATACAAATTTTCGATCTATGACGTGGATGTGGAAATGTGTTACCATTTGGAATAAAGCTTGTTTTTTCAAGAAATCCTACGTTCTATTAAAGTTACGTAAAAACTAATCATGCCAAACGTTAAATAAATTCATTACGCAGGAGCTGCTTCAATTTAGCGAGTTTCCTTAGAATACATTAATATCACTTTCTAGCGGTCACAATTTTAGTATGATCAAAATGAAATGTCGTAAATGATTTTAGTATTTGCAAGGCGAATTTTATTAATAAATGATATATGTCAAGGGGAAATGGGGGCATAAAGAAAAAAGAAAACACAAAATAAAAAATATCTCTCTTATTATTAGAACAATCGAAAAATGCGTAAGGAATAAAGTTGTAGAAAATAATATTTGCTACAATTCATCACCTTATCATTTTTACTCAAATTCTAATGTGTACAGAGATATTAAGGAATTTAATTTTCAATCTTAAACCGTCAATATTGCTGTAACTATTAGTGTAACAAAAAAAATGATAAAAAACAAAATCACAGTAAAACTTAGTTCCTACAACTTTACTTCTTATATACTTTTCGATTTTTCGATATTAAGGGAGATATGCCTAATTTTGTGTTTCCCTCTCACTTTGAACCCCCTTTCCCCTTATTCGATTTTACCCTTTAACGAACTTGACTTTTCGAAGCACCAAAACGCCTCAAATACCAAATTTCATTCCAATCGGAATAAAATTGTAACCGCTAGAGCGATTACAGACAAACTCACACACACACACACATATATATATATATATATATATATATATATATATATATATATATATATATATATATATATATGTCCATAGATATATATATAAATTTTATAGATGGTGATTTCCGACATCTACTAGGTAGGATCGATGGACATTTGAAGAAATTTTTGCAAAATTTCGAAGTCGGTACGAGACCAATAGCTTTCAAGAAATTCGCTAATCAAAATGAAGAAGGTAAGAGAAATACTTATAAATTTGATCTTTTTAAGTATAAACAAAATGCATCTATAAAGTCAGCGTCTACATTGTATAATTACGTATCGCGATATGACTTTACATGGAATAATACAATAAAAAACATTCATTCAAAACGCCAACACACAAATGAGCCACGTATTTATGATACATTGATTGACATACACAATGAGACAAAAAATAAAATGTACAAAGTAAAAATCCCGATGGTTTAGAAAGATTTAGAAACATTTCGTTTCGATTTTGTCAGTATAACTTCTTTGATCATTAATTCAATTAATTTAAAGTTAAGGATGTACGATGCCAATACATTCATAAATGTCCACAATAATATTTATTTTTTTTTGTCGTAAGTTAAAATTAAAGTTTAATTTAGATCCGTCATATCGGGCCTAACAAAAAACATATTTAAGAAAAAAACCTGAGATTTCGTGTAATTAAGCTACTGCCGACAGAAATAAATTTTACCTGATGTCTCATGTTTTCTTAAATATCTTTTTTTTTGGCCAGTCATACCGGAAGTTTATTGGATCAATCTTTTTATTAACATCTCTATTTTCTATTGGGTAGTTTTTTTTTTTATTCGTCTTATTTTATTCCAAGTGAAAATTATCAAAATATGTCAAAATATGTGTAAAAATATAGGTTTTTCCATAAGAGCAATGCAATAAAACTCGAACTTAAATATTTATTTCAAGACCCCCGTAACCTCACCCCCCTAAGCTTTTATAATTGATTTATATGCACTTCAACTATACATGTAAACAAAAAATCATGCCTTAATATTTTTGAAGCTTCAGTGCTCGTACATCCTTAAATTAATTCTCATATTCTACCAATGCTTACAACAAATTTCTATTTTAAGGCATATTTTCGAATTCTATGATGAGTTTGTAGAGGTAAAATGATTGATATATTAAATAATTATTATTTAAATAAATAATAAATATATGTGAAAGATATAATTGATCTTTATTGATTTGATTTATGAAATATTATATGTATATTAATATGTAAATTATCAAGGTTGTTAACATTCAAAGCAACCGTGATAATAGGGGGAAGTTATAGTTGTTAAGCAACAGATAAAAATGATAAACAATATTATAATAATAATTTAATGAAGAAGCGATACCGCTACAAGTTCATGTGTATGGTGATTGTGAATTTGTTTAAAACATTTATTTGAAAACCAGTTATAATTCGGTGATTGATAAGATAACTTGATTATGAAACTAATCAAATTAAACGAGAATGATTCACTATTAAAATTTTAACAAATGACTTTTTTATTGTTAAAGATAATATTTATATAAAATAAAAAATACTTGAGTTTCCGCTTACAATAATGATAATTACAATATTAGTATTTAATTATTATTACATTTATATTATTTCGTGTAATTAACTTAATATAAAGTCGTGAAAAAAGATTCCAAAATGATCTAATGATTCTTAATATATGCTAATTTACTGCTAAGTTAGCAAATTTCGGTATTGACGTCATAGTTTGGCATTGACGTCAATCATGCAGATGCATTTTTGCAGTTGTTCAGTTTTCCACAATATATACCGGGTATAAAAAGGCGTTTATATTACACATTACATTGTAGTTTGTATATAGGGATAATACACAATCTTTATGCGTCCGATAACTTCTAGTCACGATTTAAAGACGTTCGAAAGAGAAAAAATGGAGAGAAGTTCCTGTAAATTAAATATGATATAAAAAAAATCAATACGAATTCATTGGTATGCTTCAAAATGTTAGTTCAAATGCATTTTTTCCTTTTTTTTCGATATTGAAAATCATAATTTTAACATTGGGTCTTATGGAGAAACTACAAATTTAATCTTTATAATCAAATACATAGTTTAAAATGCAGAGAAGTTTTTATAAAACTATGTAAACTATGTTGTTAAATAAGCAAGGATTTATTTGAGCCAAAGATGAAGGTATGTCCAAATGCATTTTGGAAAGTAATAATGAATTATATAAGTAATTTTATCATTTTAGAGAAGCAAAACACAATATTTTACTTTTTTATTTAAAATAAAAGAAACATTACGAGTCATGACTCACGAGTATTATTATTTACTAAATAACCATAGAATATTTAAATCTAGTTTCAACTTATACATTAAATCTATAACGCTGCGGGCATGCGCAGTCGCTTGATACTTCCTTTACATCTTTCCCCGCAAAATGACTCTTTCGAACGTCCTTAAATCAATGATCTAATAAAAGTTTTTAAACAATTTTCATTTCCTCTTTGATTTAATAAAAACAAATGTAAATAACAACTAACTGAGTTCAATATTGAAATACCCGGAATATACTGAATTTATGAAAAAAATTATCAAACGAAAGTTGTTTATTATTAAAAATGATTGTATTATTATTGTTTATTATCATTTTGGTCCCAAACTTGGTCAGATTTTGCCCATACAGCAAATTGATTACTTTTTAGCTCCAGAATACACATATAAAATTTCGGCTCGCTATCTCTTTTCGTTTTTGAGTTATCTTGTTTACAGACAGACAGGCAACCGTTACAAAGTCGGAACTAAACTTAATATACCCTGGAAAATATTATACACCGGGTATAACAATTTTAAATTTATGGAAAGTAGTACTTAAAAATTTCAATACATTTTAACGAATGCGTGTCACAAAGCTTATGAAAGGTCCTTTAAAATAATTATTAAATTGTAAAATAAAATGACTTAATTAGATTATTAAATGTCAAATTAAGTAGTCGCCTAGTCACTTCCGTTGGTATAATATAACCAAAAGGCAGCTATATTAACAATGGATAAATAGTCGCTAGTTTACAAAAACAATTTGAAAATAAGTAAATAGTAAATAAACAAATTAATAATACATTAACATCAAGTTAGTGAAAGATCATGTTCATTCCACTATCATAACATTTCAGGTAGCTCAGAGGTAGAGCGTTGGTCTAGAATGCCAAAGTTTATAGATATGATTCCCATCCTAGATGTGTGTGATTTTTTATATCAAGCATTTGATGTCAAAGAATGCTATCAATGTTCAGATATATTACTTAAATGTCAAATTAAGTAAACTTCCGTTCGTATAATATAACGGAAAGGCAACCATGCTAACAATGGATAAATAAACGCTAATTTACAAAATAAAAATTAAAAAGAGTGAATTGACTCATTTTAATTGACTGTTAGTGTGTTGTGTTATTATAATTCTGTAAACATTATAATTAATTTCAAGATGGTTTCTAGATAATGATTCAACGATTATTTTTTGTCTCATGTGTAAATCAATTTTTTATAGGTTCATTTCAACAGACATGGTTACAGATTTACTTAGCATATACAAAGTGTAACAAAAGAAAATTCGTTACGCAAGTCTGGTCTGGTCAGAATGAAATGGCGTATCTGATTTTAGTATTTGCAAGGTCAATGTTATTAATAAATGGCATAGGTCAAGGGGAAAGTGGGGCATAACGAAGGGTGAAAACACAAACTATAAAATATCTCGCTTAATATTAGAACAATCGAAAAATGTATAATCATTTATAATAATTATTTAATCATTTTTCTCAAACTCGAATGTGTACACACATATTTAGAATTTTAACTTTCAATATTAAATTGAAAATATTAGTGTAAGAGAAAAAATGATAAGAAACAAAATTATAGAATGACTACAACTTTACTTCAGATGTGTTATGTCATCAATTTTTTAATTATACGCATATTAATGTTAAAATGTGTAATAAAAAAAAAGTATGTATCCATTTATAAAAATGAAACGAATACGACGAAAATCTCCGTTTGTTTATTTAAAAAAATTGATTACATCATTTTTTTCTCCCTAATGATTATTAAAATCGCATCGAAGCATTTTTCGATCAAGTAAAATTAAACAAGATATAAAGCTGGAAAGTTTTGAAATGAATAACCTGTATATTACATATACAGGGTGTTCTGAAATTCATTCAAAAAAACTATACCACGGTGTACAGCTGCAAAAAACAAACGAAAATGTTTAACAAAGTTTTTCGATTTGACGCTTAGTTTTTGAGACATAATTAATTAAACATGAATAATAAATTCAAACAATCACATTTGCATTTTTGAATTTTTGCGGATGTCGCTACACTTAAGATTAACATGATCAACTGTGGCCGCCCTACTCCACCAATCACAGAGCGTATAGTGTAAGCAAGTGGGGCGATATATAAGTGTAATAATAATAAATAATAATAATAAGTGTAGCGACACCCACAAAATGGTTGAATTTATTAATGTTTAATTAATTATATCTCAAAAACTAAGCGACAAATCGAAAAACTTTATTAAACTATTTTTTTTGTTTTTTGCACACCGTGGTATTGTTTACCTAAATGAAATTCAGAATATCCTGTATACAGACTATTCACTATACAGAGTATACAAATACACATATAAATAAATTGCCGCTAAAGGAAGTGTAATTTGAGTGTCTGTCACGCCACATTTTTCTTTGTTTTGACCTGTAGCGTTTAGAAAGAAAGAGCCAAGACAACTTTTGTTTACATTCTGTATTATGATTCAGAAGTTTCATAAAAAATATGTTATTGAATTGCAGTAGATACATTTATGAGCCAAGCAAGCAGTTTTTTTTAAATGCTTTATCAAATGGTTTATTTCATAAGAATTTTGAAAGGTCAGCTATTTTACGAATGCATTGCCTTATCAGTCATATACAAGAGGTTTCTGAAACTGGGATTTATTAGGAAACGTTATTTTTAGCCTGTGAAAATAAATGAGCAAAATCTGTTGAAAAGTAATTTCATGCTGGAACCTGGAACTACCTTAAATAAAAAATGTAACGATAAACGGAACAAATCTCTGTAAGAACTGAATTGCATTAACTTTTAAACGGCTTAGTAAATCACCTCAACATCCTTAAAAGCCCGCTTCACAAAAATTCACCAAATATTATTAGCATTAATCATAATTGCATAAATTTATCTAAATAAACGTGACCGTAACTTTTGAAGGCCTTGTATAGGCAGGCATGGATACAGAACAACATAAAACTAAATGTTTTACAAATTATTTTAAATTTACATCTTTGTATAATAAATACGTGATATTTGTTAATTGCATTCAAATAGCTTTATGGCTAACACTACAATCGTTGAATAATAATATTTACTGGCGATTATGCATGATTATATGTGGTGTAGGTAAATTCTTACTATTACTTACGATTTGTACCGAATTCATTCGACTTACTAAGTTATCTTTAGAACTTGGTAGTATGTTTTATAAGGAACAAATTGTGTCTTAAAATTTATATTCTATCTCTTACGGTTTCAAAGATGGATGCTTATCCCCTTCCACGCCAACGTTGGACCTCAAATTATGAGAAATCTATTGAGTTGAGGAACAAAAGTTTCAAAGAAAAGTTGTTTATTTTAAAAAGAGAAATAATTTTTATATAAAGATTATTTTATATATAAAGATTATTATATATTCCCCCTGGCGGGGGATACACGTTCCGATTTGGCCCATTAAACAAACTTGACCTTACTTTTCAGCTCTAGAACACTAAATTTCAGCTAGTTATTTCTTTTCGTTTTTGAGTTGTCGTGTTTAAAGACGCACAGCCGTCGAAACTAAACTTAAGGTAGTTCCAGCATTGTCTTGTATAATCAGGACAAAAAACCGGTTTTTATTATAGAACAAATACATATATGTACATACTAACATATTCAAATTAATGTAATTTTGAAAGAAAAAAAAGTTTAACTATTATATTTCAAAACGGTTCAAACAAAAACTATTTATTTAAGTAAAATTTATTTAAGAAATATTTATCTTTACTCTCCTAGTTTTCTTTTAAATTCTGTCCAGAATTTTTTTTTAATACAACAGATAATAATTGTGCGGACATGAAGTTTTACATGCTTCTAATGAGAGAGAACGATTACTGTGTTATTAATTATCTCGCGTTCTAAACGGTCAAAAATTCTGAAACTTCGGGAGTTATTAGAAAACATAATTTTTACCCTGTGAAAAAAAATCAGCAAAGCCTGTCGAAAAGTGATTTCATGCTTGAACTACCTTAATATACCCTGGTATATATTATTATATATACCAGGGTATATAAAAAAAAATTCAAAATCGGTTCATAAATGACGGAGTTCTGAGGTAACAAACATTTAAAAAAAATACAGACGAATTGAGAACCATCCTCCTTTATGAAGATTGGAACTGTAGATTTGGAATTCGAGTCATTGAACTATTTAAATGGATCATACTTTTAAAAGATCATTTTATTTGTGTCAAGGTCCTTCGCTCTACATTGCTGTACACATTACATTTTTTCATCTCTATATACATAATTATATACTATAGCCCTTGATGAAAGTAATTGATTAAATTTTCAATAAACTAATTTTGTAGTAAGCCGTTCTATTCGAACCATGTTTGCACTATATTTTATTAGAAAATTAATACAAAAGTACTGCGATTAATAGTCGATTTATAAAATTCATCAAAATCAATAGTACATTCATAAAAGTCCACAATAATGTTTATTCTTTTTTGTCTAAAGTTAAAATTAAAATTTAATTTAGGTTCGTCATACCGGGCCTAACAAAAAATATCCTAAGATTTCGGGTAATTAAGCTACCGCCGACAGAAATACAATTTACCCGAAATCTCAGTTGTTTTCTTAAATGTCTTTTTTTAAGCCCGTCATACCGGAGTTTTATTGGATCCATCTCTTTATTAATATTTCTATTTTCTATTGCGTAGTTTTTTTTTTAAATCGTCTTATTTTATTCCAAGTGAAAATTATCATATATGTCAAAATATGTGTAATAAAACTTATTATGACAAAATGGAAACCCGACTTCAAAAATCAAATATTCTATTACAAAAAATACACTAAAAAGTAAAAAATAATTGCATATTCTTGTGCCAATTTTGGTTCACCTAAGCAAAAGTTTTAAATATATATGTACAATTATTGAAAAACTTTTGCTTAGGTGAACTAAAATTAGCACAAGAATATGCAATTATTTTTTTACTTTTATTTTTTGTAATAGAATATTTGAGTTTTGAAGTCGGGTCCATTTTGTCAAAATGGAAAATCGCAGTATTATTTTCACTTTAAATAATGGTTCCAAACATTATTATTCGAAATACACTATTTAAAAAAAGTCGAAGTAATCTTTACGAAAAATGAAAATACGTTAAAAATAAAAAAACTAATGGCCCACGTAACATTGGCTTTTCTCTTATCTCATCGGCTATTGTTTTATTCAGAGGATAACTAGACAATAATATATTTATTAAATATATATCTTCTATCTGAAATTAATAGAAATTAAATTACTTATAAAAATCATTTATATTATAAAATACGATTTAATGACAACTGTAACTTTGTCATTTAAAATAATAGTTCCATACAAATTGTTATTAAAACTTAGTCATACTCATTGAAAAATATTCAAGTCATTATTCTTAAGTATAGGAGCCATAGTCGAATGGAAAATTTTTATAAAAACAAATGTTAACAGTCTTCAAAAATGGAGGAAGTATTTCAATTTGGTAATATTTACAGGATGATCGGGAAAGTAGCTCACAAAATGTAACATTTAACAGATGATAGAACTGTGATTGATGATAGACATTAGAATAGGTGAAATAATTATTAATGTTCAGCACAGCATGATTTTTTAAATTTTTTTAAATTCAAAATTGTTTGTACTAATTGACATTCATAAAGCTTTTACCACTAAACGTGCTTTTAATGTTAAAATGTTAAAGAAAATCAAACACAAAAAAATTAATCATACATTTTTGAAATGGTGATTCAGATACAGCTTTTAATCTTTTAATGGACATCCGACACAGTAATCTTGCACAAAAGTTTTTTTTTTTTGAATACTCTACAAGATAGATGACCTTGAGAAAAACTTGGTTATACCGGTATATACCGGATGTTCAGAAAGTACCGCAGGGGATAGCTTTAGTCGTTTACGTGAAACGTGAAAATGGTGACTCATAATAGTTTTTTTTCGAGATGCAGATTTCTCATAAAAAAGTAAATTTTCATCTCTTTTCACTACTTAATATCTTAAAACAAAAATATTTTTCTTATTCTGATGATTCAATTTCAAAATTTGCCCCTAAATCAGTTATTTGTATTTTATAAAAACGTATTTCAACTACTAAGTCACTGTCAGTATGCATTAGATAATAATAATTAATCTTCGGGAAGATATACTACTCGTTACTAATTTGGTGCGTGTCTCAAGATTAGCAACGAGTAATATATGTTCCGGGAGATTAATTACGAATAACTAATTAATACTGATGATGACTACTTTGTAATCGAAATACATATTTATAAAATACAAATAATTGATCTATGAAACCGGAGAAAATTTATCTTACGTTAAATTACGCAATTTTTTTTCTGAACAATCTGTATATTTTTTCTGTGTATTTTATATCAAATATGGTGGTTTAGACTTTCTTCGAAAAACTATGATTTTCTAAGCAACCGGAAACAATATAACCACTTCCGTCAATATTCTCTCAAATTTGGTGATTTCGTCTTTTCTTTGAATGAATATGATCACGATTCACGATGTAGTACCAAACTTCTTGACTATCTGACCACTTTCTTTATCTCATATAAGATACGTCATAGAAAATTTTACTATAAAAAGTGAAAAATAATTCTTACTAATTATTTTTATTATTATTTTTATTACTTGATGTCGGTTTCAACTGTGAGTAGTTGTGAATAACTTGTTCGTATCATTAACTAATGGGAATATTTCTTTAAATAATAGAAATATTTCATTGAAAAAAAATACAGGCGAATTGAGAACCATCCTCCTTTTTGAAGTCGGGTTAATAATGGGAATGTTTCAATGTTTCAGATGTGACGTACTTGCAATCAATTCGAATAAAATTTGTTTGTTCTCGAATGAGTTCAGAATTCGCTTTATAAATTAAAATAGTTTAGTTTTAATTTTACAATGATAATAATCCCTATAAACTGATAAAAAAATGCATTTTGTGGTAGAGTGCGTTAAGATTTATTTGTAACAAAAGGATTTCTGATACAGCATGCAGACAGCAAATATGATGTTCACGGTGATTTCGGAAGAATATTTCGAATAAAAGTTGTTCAGTATAAATGTATTAACAACTTCTATTCGAAGAATTTTTAAAAAAAGGACGTAATAGGGAATATGCATGAAAATTTTTTTTCACTTGAATTGAAGCATGTTTACTTGACAAATATCAAGGTAAAATTACTTTTTAAATAACTTTAAAAATAAGCGAGATATGAATGATTGAAATTCCCGATTAGACAAAGAGGGTGATAGCCCTCTTGATATGTTATGTGACGTCATATTACACGTTCACCATTTAAAATACACGTAAAACTCCGTTTTTAGTATTTTTGCAAGAAAGAGACAGATAATAATATTTAAAAGCTTATAGCTTCATTGATATTTGTCGGATTTTAATTTCGTTTTTAAATAGTATTACAGTATTAACAGTATTTTCATCTTCTGAAAATAAATGTGAAAAAAAATTTTCATGCATATTCCCTATTTGGATTTACTTTCACAATGATAATAATCCCTATGTTACGATAAATATTTATGGATTTTCATTGTACACTACTTTTGATAACCTTTCGCGATAGGTATGTACAATGTACCTAATTCAATTCTATTTCAATTGGTTCTATTTGTTTTCAAAAAAGTTTTTACTAAAAATTAATACTTATTAACAATGATGCGTAAACTTTATTTACTATGATATTAACAAAAGAATATATATATAATACTTTTAAAAAGAGAGAGTAAATGTTTAATTACAATAATAAATAAAGGTATAAATAATAATAGAAACAAATTCTGCATGAGAAATTGAAGAAAACCATAGTATTCAACAGTTTATGTAACTTATAATAGAAATTCAAAGAAACACAATAAAACAATATTTACTAGTTAGGTAATTATTATACACAGGTAGGTAGTATACAATATATTGGCAATTAAGTTTATTACAACGCGTTCAGTTTGTGTACACGTCTTTCTTAAGAATTTTATGAAATATGACATTAAGCTCATTGGTCTCTTGAATCTTGAGAGCTCAGTGGTTGACTAGACCAAGTGGCCGAGGCGTCTAAAGCGTTATGGCTGCGCAGGATGTCTACTTGGAAACTGAGAGGCCATGAGTTCGAATCCCGACATCGGCAGTTTGTCAATTATTAGGAAAAAAAAGGTGGGGGCACCTAACCAGCTATGCTTGAGAAGGTTTTCTGCAGTTTCCTTCACGAACTCCAGATGAATATCGGCATAGTTCAAATCATAGTCGGCTGCAACCGCATATCCTACCGATTCCTAGTCTATACACAAAAATTCCTTACATTCCTTACATCCTTAGGCATCACAATGGACCTTATGGTCGAAGTGAAGCCATGCAAGGCAGCCTCTACAATCTACCTATCTATCTATCTGAGCTCATAACTGGTCTTTATAATAAAAATTTTTTACCGATTATGCGGCGAGATATTTTTAATCAAAGCGGAGAAAGCTAACATGCTCGGTTGACGAAACGATTCGCACAAAAACAAGTGAAAATAACAACAAGTTAAGCACAATAGCAAGGTATTGCGTCCAAGCTTAAGCTTAAACGCCTACATTACTATGTTTTACCCTAAGGATTCGAGACGGTTTAAGGCCTTTGTATCTCAAGAACCAAAAAAGCTATGAAGTTCAATTTAAAAAATCTATGTAAGGGCTATTGTTATAAAATTATTGTGTAAGGTGCAGGCTATTTCAAATTTTACTTGGCAAGTTGTCTGATTTTATTATACTTAATATAAAAAGAAAACAAGTTGCCAAGTAAAATATAAAATACCCTGCACCTGAGAAACGGTACAGGATACCTGATAAACTTACATAATTTTTAAACTTCTTTTCTTTTACAACTTTTTTAACCAATTATTTCTAATATTAATACAGATATTCTATTATTTTTTGTGTTTTCTTCTTCCTCTAAGATCTTTTTTTCCCCTTGACCGATTCTTTCGATTAACGAACTTATATATATATATCTGCCACTCTAACGGTCACAGGTCAACATGTACATTAATAAGGTAAAATGTAATGCAGATGTATTTTCAAAAGAGAAGTGATGTATTCTAACGAAATTCGCTAAGTTGACGCAGCTCCTGCGTAACGGGATTTTTTTATTTTCAAGACTAGTAGTCTTGCTATTTTTTTTAGATCTTTTTACGAAACTTAATAAAATTTTCAATCTGTCTTGCCTACAATTCAAGTATGGAATTGTAATCGGGTAATATAAATAAAAACTGATTGCCTGATTGGCAATATAAATAAGAACATAACTAAATGTTGCAAATTATTAAGAAATTTATGAGGTAATTATAAAATTTTTTTTTCGTTATCAATGGTTGTCTTTGTTTGTATTCTGCTTCAGACAGTCTCTAATCAATTGTTTCTAAACTGCAATAATAGATATCAATTGGATTGAATAACAAAGTAATAAATAACGATTAACATGAGTACTGTGGACCACAAAAGTTGATGTCATTTTTTTAAATTTTATAATTGATTACTGTCTTATTCATTCGGTTAAAGAAAAAAAAATTTCGAATAATACTTGTTCGTTATAAATATAGAACTTTTATTCGAAAATTTTATTCAGAAACCGAATGATTAAGGCACAAATCAACTATAAAATTTTAAGAAATGACATCAACTTTTGTGGCTACGTGTACAAATAAAATGTCATGTTATGTTGCATTGCATTGCTTCACACAAATGTACAGCTTTAATAACTGTAGATCAGTGATTCTCAACCCCTGTGCCGCGACACTTTTGTGTGCCGCCAAATTTTAGAAATGTATATAGTAAAGTATGAACCAACATAAAAACGAAAAAAACATCGAGACTGTTAAATGTAGAAGACGATATGAGAGTAGCATTGTCATTTTTACGACCAAATATAAATGAAATTATCAAAAAACATGAAGCTCGAATTTCTCATTAAAAGTATTCTTATTGTTAACTTGTAATTAATCCCTTAATAAACGTACTGTTGTTTTTGTAGTACATATTAGTTTATTTTACATTCAAAATTATTATCATAAACTATTTTACACAGTGTATTATAACAACTTTTAAACTTATCTTTTTCTTTGTGTGCCGTCAAATTTTGAAATCGGTAAAAGTGTGCCGCGACAAAAAAAAAGTTGAGAATCACTGCTGTAGATAATAGAATTATTGCTGTTGTAGACATAACTTGGCATTGTGGTCTGTTTATTATAGATATTTCGCTTTGATTCTTGCATGAAAAATATTTTATTCGAAATCAAAAGTAAAACTGACTGCTATCTGATGTTCGAATCGAAACTCATCGTATGTGGGTACTACGAAAAAATATAATTATGCAATAGTTTAAATAATTATAATAATCTCTACTATTATCAAATTGTTAATGTTTGTTTATTTGTTTGTTTGTTCGAGCATTACACAGAAACTACTAGACCGATTTTGATGAAACTAATTTTATGATTTAGATAATTTTATGTGTTTAAAAGCTTATGATTATACTTAACCCGTAGGTATAAGCAAGTAATTACTAAAATTGAAATTATGCTGACATCTATATTCGCTTTTAATTGCGAATTACCAGTTGGTTCATAGTATTTTTATTTAAAACTTATATTGGGTCAGCTTGTAATAAACTGCCAAATTTTTTATGAATACAATGCTGTTTATTTAAGAGCTTTAAATACATTACTTACTTTTTCATTTATGAATAATCAGATTACCCCGCTGAATATTTTTAAATCTTTATGGAAAAAAATGTATTATATAATGATATTATTAGTGATGCAATATTAGCATATTGGATATATCTACATTAAATAAAGATAATCCAATATTACGCGTTTAGCTATAAGTAACAATAATTTAAAATTCTAAACAATTGTTTACGTGACTCTGGAAATAAACAAAAATATCAAATGTTGTTTTTCTAAAATTTTTTTTAAATATCTGAATAACCGCATTATTTGCAATGTCAATTATAGTACGTCGGCTAAATTCAAATGTAATTTATTTTGTTTTCATGCGATGAAAATTGATATGCATGTTCACTAAACAGTTCTTTTTAAAATAAATTTAAGATTGAATATGAGGGGGATTTGGTAGAAATCCCTTCATACTTCGTCCGATAGTATCTAACATAATCTGCTTACTTAATATCGTAGTTTCATTGTGAAATCTTATTTTTCACGGATATCTTAGACATTTCATGAAAAATTGGCGTATTGTTTCCATGTATAAAAATACACGTTCTTACTACGGAAGGCGAAACAAAAGACTTATTTCTTGCTCATCATAATTAATAAATAATATGAAATTCGGTCAAATAATATTCCTTTATTCTTTAATTATCAACAGACCTCTTAATTTCAAATAACGATTTGTTTTTGTTTCGGGCAGATTGTCAAACTTTACAATAAGATGGACAAGGACGTGAAATATTACTGACTCTTTTCTTCACATTGATTTGTTTGACATTCTGCCTGAAACAAAAACAAATCGTAATTTGAAATAAAAAGATTTGACACTTAAAACGTATCTAATGCGCATGCGCAAACAATCTATAAGTATTACCAAATTACATTACTAACAAAGTACCATTTAAATTTGTCACTTAACCTCCGTGCTAATACTCATTTGTTGACTAACACTGATGCAAACTGAATTGGTTCTTTTCATTGAATTACAATTGAAACTGATGTAATGAAATATGTGGTTTTATTTTGTTTCATAAAAATATTATTTTTAGGCGACAAAGACAATGCACATCATATTTTATCATGAATTCAGTCAGATAGTGGTTTGTTCACTTACTATATTGTGTGAACAATAATAATTTAAAAAAATTCATTGTCCTATTCAGGGTCGACCAAACAATTTACAAATCTCATAACGTTACATCATAGAATAATCAAATTCAAATGCATTGAACCTTATCCTGTACGTAAGGGGAAAATATTTCAAGGTAAAAGGGCAAATTATTTTAATCATATTGAAACAATGTTCCTTACTTGGAGGAGACATTTTATTTCAGAATCTTATAAGCTAAAAAATAATGTAAAACATTTCCTCTGTACACAAATATCAGACAATAACAGCCATATCATTCAATAATAAAAGACAAAATATTTATTATTAAAAATAATATTTAGGTATAGAGTAATATCATATATTCATCTTTATTTAATAATATTAAGTAAATTGAGATCAATGACACTAAACAACTATATGCGAATCCTAGTTGTCGTACTGTATACAAGAACTTGACCCCAGTTTTTAGCACTAGAATAAACACGATATGTGAGCGCGTTGTCCCTTTTCGTTTTTGATTTGTCGGGTTCACGGACAGGTAGAAGGATGGACATGCGATCAATATTTTCAACCGTTACAAAGTCGGGACTAAACTTATATAGTATATACTCTTGTATATACTATACATACCGGGTATAAAAATGCGTTGTAATATGAATCGGTAATAAAATATAAAATACTAAACACGGACAGCCCTGCATATTTTTTTATGCGGTTTTTATTTTGTTTATAGAAGATAAAAATGTTTCTAAGTAAAATAATTTGATAATTAATTAATCATTTTAAAAAGAATTTTTGTAAACACAGGATTTTCATTTTTTCAATCGAACGTAAAAAGCGAACTACAACACTTTTTCCGGCTTTTCAGTTTTTGGCCATAATCCAACTGACCATCAAATTATTGCATTAAAAATATTAATAATAAAACGAATAATAATAAATTTGGAATTTTTTAATAGTAAGGAAAATTAGAAATTGAAAGTAGAAATGTTAGCAAAAAAATTTTGTATTCAGAAGCACAATATATAACCATTAAAATTACCCAGAAAAAAACTACGCAACGTAGGAGCTAACTATTCGCTTTCTCAGAATGATGACATAAATGATATCAATTATTATTCAGTATTATAACATTAAAATTGAAAATATTTCTGTAAATATTGGAATTTCAGAAAATATTGTCAGCTAGCAAATTGTAGTAAAACTTGGCTTTTGATAAACTTCATTTAACTACAACTAGCAACAAAATTTGGCGTGAAAGTGTCACCAAATTAGCAACGAATAACATATCCCGAGACAATATAAGAGTAATTTTAATAAGAGTGATGTTAACAAGAGTAAATCGAATGAATGCAATTTTAACACGAGTAATTTCAATAAAATTTATTATATTTTAATTTATTTTGTTTAATTTTTTGTTTATTTTATTTTTGTCTATTGATCTTTATTTTCTATCTATTTCTAAGTGTCAAAGAGTAAATTACGACTAATTTATACTGATGATGACTACTTTGTAGTCGAAATACGTATTTATAATACAAAAACTGATCTAGGTATTGGGGCGAATTTGAAATTTTAGTCTTACTATAATTTTGTTTCTTATCATTTTTATGGTTACACTAAAAATATTTACAATTTAAAATCATAAATATCTCTGTACACAGTAGAGTTTGAGAAAGGCAATGAATTGTAGCAAACATGATTTTCTACATCTTTACTCCTCATACATTTTTCGATTGTTCTAATATTAGAACAATCTAGAGCAACTACCCTTTTCCCTTGACCTATGCCATTTATTAATAAAATTGGCCTTGCAGATACTAAAATCATATCAGATACGACATTTCATTTTGATCAGAATAAAATTATGACCGCCAAAGAGTGATTTATGTATTCTAAGGAAATTTGCTACAAAGTTGACGCAGCTCCTGTGTAACGAATTATATATTTTTTGGTTTTATATTATTTAACCCAACGAATTATTAGTTATCTATTTTAAGCCTTATCTGTTTTCCAACAGTAATAAAGGACTGATAGTGATATTTGTAAGTATGAAAGTTAACAAACTCTTTTTTATGGGCAGGAAATGAATTCAAATCTCATTTCAAAATATTTATGTTACCAATAAAAATATCAAAATGTTTTGAAAGTAAACATAATTGTATTAAATTTCTAATATGGATTTATTTTACCCCCCGCTGACATAACAATGTACATAAAAACACATCATAATATTCACATTTTAGATAAGATTACATTTAAATATGGTCAAAACCCATAATTTTAATCAAGAAATCTATTAGAATAATATTAGGTACAAATATTTAACACCTACTGCCTCACATTTAACATCAAATTTAATTTCCAAATAATAATAAACATATTCAAATTTCATTTTATTAACATTATACAGGGTGGGTCAAAAGTAATGTCATAATGTGAATAGGCCATAATTTTTGTATTTGACATCTAATGCCACTGTGCTTTGACTTTAATGGGGACATCCATGAGTTACGTCAGCTCAAAATAGGGGGGAGGGGTCCAGAAAATCTCATCAAATCTCATTTAAACTGGGGGAGTCATAATTGAAAATCGAACGTCAACTTTTGAAAAACATAAATTATTATACGCATTTAAAAAAAAAAAAAAAATTCGCTTTTACTTTTCTTAGAATACCCCTGTTTGTTTTTACTTAAAATTTTTTGAAATTTAAATAAATTCATTTTAAGACACCTTAATGTTGTATGATTTTTCTGCTTTCTGAAAATAAATTTAGTCTTTTAACAATTAGAGTGTAAATCTCACGTATTAAGGGGGCGGGGGTCCCACCAAATCTCACCAAGGGGAAGGGAGGAGTCCAAATTAAAAGAAAAACAGCTCACGTAATTAAAGGATGCCCCCTTTATGCTACAGATAGATAGAGAATTAGTTGACAACAAGTCGTTAATAAAAACCTAATTTTACATGTGTTTTTACGGAGATTTATTATTTCTTATATATGTGTGATTGTTATTTCTTATTTAAAGTACTTTTTCCTCCCATTGTATTTCTTTAACATCCATAAGTGGCTACAAACTAGATAAAAATCTCCACTACCTAAATAATAATCGTCCTTTCGTTATTATCAAATGTACAAGATATTATAAAAATCGACGAACACCTAGTTAACTTACCGTTTTGATTTCTTTGTTGATACGGAATTCTGAAACACAAATTGTTGAGTTAGATAATAGCCTTGATATTTCTTTTCTTTTATAAATAAAAACTCATTCATATTAACAATTAATAAGAAACGTAATTGTGGAAAAATTCAATAATCAATCAATTGCTGCACTAAGCTTTTCATTCAATGTGTAAAATGTTTGACATAAATATTTTATGCGACCTTCATACGTAAATTCGTCCTTTCCAACTTGTCAATTAATATAGTTAGGTGCAGGTTGAAGGTGACTCAAGTCTTAAAGGTAGTTCACTCGTAGACCCACTTTTCTTAAGAATTTGATGAAATTGAGATATTTGCAATCAAAGTTTTTTATAATGCATGGTACACGTAAACGGTTCGCGCATACTCCTTTTTTTTTTGATAAAAATGGAATTAAATGGCTAATTTATCTACTTCTTCACTGATTCTAAAATTTAATTTCGAAGGCAGCAAATATGCCGCATAATTTAATGTTCAAATTTCAATTTAAACATTATATTATCGAATGATAATTAGTGAGAACTCTAGATTTTTGAAATTTTTGAAATTTTGCGGTGAAACTGTCACCAAATTAGCAACAAGTAACATATCCTGCGACAATATAAGAGTAATTTTAATAAGAGTAAAATTAACAGGAATAAATGTGAATGAAGGAAATTTTAACAAGAGTAATTTCAATATAATTTAAAATTTATTTTATTTTAAATCTAGTATATTTTAATCTAGTTAATTTACTATTTATTTTTATTTTTGTCTATTGATCTCGACTCTATATCTATTTCTAATTGTCAAAGAGTAAAGTACGACTAGCTAATTTATACTGATGATGACTACATTGTAGTCGAAAAACGTATTTATAATACAAAAAACTGATCTAGGTAAAGGGGGCGAATTGGAAATTTCAATTTGATTATTATTATTTATATGTAAACTGCATAAAATTTGTTTCTATTTTATCAAAAACCAAAAATATTAAGTAGCCCTACGGAATAGAAAATAAGAGATAATGTTACTACATAAAAGTTCGTTTTATGTGTCTTTAACCTTAACCCACTCTAAAATCTAAAATCTTCTAAAAGTGTTCTAAAATCTTTCATTTGTACATAGATACGTAACTGTTTCGAAACAATGGTACTCAGATAACATAATAAATATGTCTAACTAAAGCATCATAAAATATTACCTACATAGAATACGATAACTATACTGATTGTGAGTTATATTTTAACTTATATTATTATTATTTAAATATAAACTAAACAGCTGTAATAAAATTAAAACAACATCTAAGATTGAAAAATAAACAATCAAATTTATTCCTCATATTAAAACAATCGGTCAATTGTTTACTGTACACGCATTAAATTTAGATCCTTTTGCATGTATTAAATTAAGTTTGTTGGGAACTGCAACAAACTTCAAACATGTCAATATACCAACCTTAATAATAAACCCTATTTTGACAAAATGGATCCCGACTTCAAAAATCAAATATTCTATAACAAAAAATGCACTAAAAAGTAAAAAAATAATTGCATATTCTTGTGCCAATTTTAGTTCACCTAAGCAAAAATTTTTAAATATATATGTACAATTATTGTTATTTTTGGAGGCGGTGTCCAAAAGTTATGTGAATTTCTTTATACTGACACCGACTCCAAAAATAACAATAATTGTACATATATATTTAAAAATTTTTGCCTAGGTGAACTAAAATTGGTACAAGAATATGCAATTATTTTTTTACTTTTTAGTGCATTTTTTGTTATAGAATATTTGATTTTTGAAGTCGGGTTCCCATTTTGTCAAAATACGGTTTATTTCTCGCTTTTTAGTGACTTTGAAGTTCTATAACTGATTTTATTTGTCTAAATATGAGTAGACCTACTAAACGACCTACTAATTTTTAGTGCATTTTTTTATAACACATTTTTTTTATCCGTTTTTTTTTTTTAATTTTTAAGTGCATTTTTTTATAACAGATTTTCAGTTTTTTTTACATGACGGAGTTCTGAAGTGACAAACATTAAAAAAAAAATACAGACGAGTTGAGAACCATCCTCCTTTTTGAAGTCGGGTTAAAAATAATTTTCGTTGGGTGACAAGTGCTACTCTAACCAGTCCAAGTGGCCGAGCGGTCTAAGGCGTTATGTCTGCGCAGTATGTCTACTTGGAAAATGGGAGGTTATGGGTACGAATCCCGACATCGGCAGTTTTCAATAATTAAGAAAAAAAAAGGGGCGGTTACTTGACTAAACTGTCGGCGTGTGAACAAGAACGAAGTAACCGGCTATGCTTGAGAAGATTTTCTGCAGTTTCCTTCACGAACTCCAGATGAATATCGGCATAGTTCCTATCATAGTCAGCTGTAGCCGCACATCCTACCAATTTCTAGTCTATACACAAAAATTCCTTCCATATTATGTAATATCGAGAACATCTCGCACTCACTTATATAGTACATACTTAATACAGTGGAGTAGTTTACTCTACATTTTGAACGATGACCTAAATGAATCAATGAACTAGTTCATGTCAGTGAAAGAGATTCCTTGAACTAAATCAGTGAATTGACCTAAAATTGTCAACACTATGTCCAACAATTCCCCTTAGAATAGTGTGCACGAAGAAAACTTTCCTACTCCTGAGTTTTATGCATAGAAAGGCACCCTTATTAAATTATTTTTTTCGTCATTTCACTAAACAATCATTGTATGGGGGTTAAGAAACCTGCTACATATATTGACAGTCAGTCGGACATGATAAAATGATGTGGGCTCTGTTTTTAGCCATTTGATTACGGAACCCTAAAAACGTACATAACAAAGACTCTTTTGTTTGAAATTTATTAAAGTTAACACGTTAAACAGTTTCGTGCATTAATTTTTATTTGCTAAATTGAAAAAAAATTATTGATGTATAAACAAAAAAAAAATATTGTAAGCCACCTAATTTATTATATCTTGCATAACTTTGATGAATATAATGTAGAATAATAGACGAAACCGTTGACCGTATATACATCAATTATCTATACGCACCAGTCCAAGTGGCCGAGCGGTCTAAGGCGTCATATCTGCGGAGTATGCCTACTTGGAAACTGGGAGGTTATGGGTTCGAATCCCGATATCGGCAGTGTGTCAATTATTTTAAAAAAAGGGGCGGTTAATTGTCTAAACTGTCGGCGTATGGACAAGAACGAAGTAACCGGCTATGCTTGAGAAGGTTTTCTGCAGTTTCCTTCACGAACTCCAGATGAATATCGGCATAGTTCCTATCATAGTCGGCTGCAGCCGCACATCCTACCAATTCCTAGTCTATACACAAAAATTCCTTCCACTCCACTCACATCCTCACGCATCACAATGGACCCTATGGTAAGTGTAGCCCGTCCAGAGCAGCCTATACAATTTATCTATCTACCTATACGCAGTTAATAATATAGATATAGATATGGTCTAAGATCCGGCATTAGAAAAACCTTCCCTCATCTGTTAATTGAATGAAATAATTTTTAAAAGGCAGATAACAATATTATAAATGTAGGAGTGCAATGTCTGCCACCGTAGTCCTGCTGGCTATATAATATTAATTAATTAATTAATTAATATGACATAGTCTCTTTGTTTGTTGCTCGAACAAATATATTTGTCTCTCTCTCTCTGCGTAGAACACATTTTTTGAAAATTATTTTATTACTTAAAAATTTTTTTAGATTTATTATACAAAATATATTTTATAATATCACAGTAATAAAATTTTCAAAAAATGTGTTCTAAGCAGAGAGAGAGACAAATATATTTGTTCGAGCAACAAACAAAGACACTATATCATATTAATTAATTAATTAATATGATATAGCCAGCAGGACTACGGTGGCAGACATTGCACTCCTACATTTATAATATTGTTATCTGCGTTTTAAAAATTATTTCATTCAATTAACAGATGAGGGAAGGTTTTCACTAATGCCGGATCTTAGACCAATATCTCTAATTAAGAAAGCCTATTTGTAAACACGCTTTTATTAGCCTGACCTGTAACGGCTATATATAATAAATTTCGTAACTAACTTTTCAACCACTTCTAACTTATTCCGCGGGCCGTTACTTTTTGTATCAAATTTAAAAACAATTTTATTTTTATTTCCCGTTTTAAGTTTAAAACGGGATAATTATCCTAAATTAGTTTGTTTTTAAATAAAAGTCAAATTAAAATAATTTTTAGTAATTTATATAAATGATTGATTAAAAATTAAACAAGATAAGAAAGAATGATAATTAAAAATTCAACACATCATAAATTGTTGAATTTATAATTAAATAGAAAGCAATGTTTTATTTTTTTATTTATTTTTTTAACATGTGGGTGTAGGAATACAAATTTTGTATTGAAATATTAACAAGTTTATAACAATTTAATTGTTACCTATTTATAAAAATTGTATTTTTTTCCGTGGTTTATTATTTTTATTATAAATTATAATTAGTAATGATTAAAATGAGTAAGTATACAAAAATTGTTTGCATATAAAGAAATTCGAATAGACAATAAAATGTTATTAGTTTGCAATTTTTAAAATAACTTTTATTTAAATTAGTTTATTTTGTTAATTACAAAATCATAATTTTACCATAGTAAGCAACTTTTATAATTGTTGTGTATCAAAAATTAAGAAGACAAATTTTGGAAATAATTGGAAACTAGGATCACTGTATATTAAAACACAAGCTACAGAGTTCCATGATAAAAACCATAGACACTAAACAAGGATACATAACTCCATGTAAACAAATAATTGGCAAAAATAAGATGTCAGTAGTGTTCATTCGGCACCGGAAAACATTACGCATTTATAGTATTATAA
Source organism: Nineta flava (assembly GCA_963920215.1). Lineage (NCBI taxonomy): Eukaryota > Metazoa > Arthropoda > Insecta > Neuroptera > Chrysopidae > Nineta > Nineta flava. The sequence continues at coordinate 34,816,719 of OY986045.1, forward strand.
AAATTATTTCCAGCCAAAGTATTTTTTCAATAAAATATTTTTTTAAATAAATGATAAGTAATTTCAATTTTTCAATAAGGAATCAGTTGAAGTGATAGTTAAAATTCGCAAAATAATTACATAAAAATAAAAAAAAACATCAAATAATTAAATAGTAACCTGTAATGTTGGAATTGTAAAAATGAAAATAAATTATTGAATCAGATATTAAATTAAACTTTTATTTATTAATAATAATGCTGAAAATTAATATTTAGTATAATGTCATACAATTTAATTAATTTTGGAATATTTATATTCGCTTTTGGTACTTTAAAAAGTCCTGGTTTTTTAAACCCAATTGATCCCGTTTCTTATTGTCACAAGCACTACCACTTTTACAATTGTCTACTGCACATACTCTTCCTATTTTAAATGTTTTTTAAACAGTTTTTTATTTAATAAATTTTTTTAAATAAATTTCATACTTCAAAATAATCACTTCGAAATAAAACTAGTTACTTTTGGCTAATACATTTCTATTTATTACACTATACCGAACGTTTAGTTTACATCTTCGCATAGCAGATCTCCCACGAGTATGAGAGAGTACATATGTATACATTAATACCTCCTTCTCATACACATTGCTTAATGTATACGTATGTACACTCTCATACTCGTGGGAGATCTGCTACGCGAAGATGTAAAGTAAACGTGCGGTATTTCCCTTCGGTACGGATGAGTTCCTATCAAAAACTAGCGACCCTAGCGGCATAAAAAGTAAATATACCTTCTACCATTTCGTTGCCATATTTTGTCAATTTTCCCGTTTGAGTTAGATCTCCTTTATATAGTCTCCATGGTGTTAATGTTGGTTTACGTCTGAGGCAAATAGACTCAACTTGGCCGACAACCAAGTTGATCGTCTGTAGCCCACTTTAAATACCTACTATTAAATATTAGTCAAACGTCAATAAACTTTTTTTAAAACTATGATGATGAAAATATTGAATTATAATCAATGACTTATAAATTTCCACAGAAGAAACATGCAATATTATTTATTAGTAATATTTACGTACATATTTGCATAGCTAAGAAATAAAATCATATGACGTGAGTTAGTTCATTTAAAACTGTTATCAGCAATTATTATCATAATAGTTATGGGAAAATGAATATTCTTAAATCACAAATTGAAATTATAAACATATTTATGATTATTCAACAAAATGATTATTCTTACAAAACAAATGATTCACATGGATTTGTTTCATTGTTCAATTATTCAGGAACAGGAAATTTTGTAGAAGTTAAGACCATATGTTATTATGCTCTAGCACGCGAAATTATGTCAGAAGCGTGTTAAACTTTACTTCAATTGCGGATTGGAGAGAGTCGTTCTTACGAAATTTGTTGGTTATTAAACAGTTTAGCGGGAAAATAATATTTTTTAATACAATCGAGATATTATCATTGCGAGACAATATTTGAAGGATACAGCCTTTTTAAGCCTTATGGTATTTCAAATAAACCAGTCAAAACGCTATGAGAAATTTCAAAAATCATTAAAAATAAAAAATTAGAAAGTTTTCGCAAAAAATCGATTTTCGAAGCTAAATTAAAATCCAGACTGATAGAAAAACTTAGACATTTATTTTTATTTATAGATTACTATTACTTTCGTCAACGATTAAATATTAATGCAGAAATAACTCAAAACTATATTTGTCATAAAATTTCACTGCTTATGGGCTTAAAATTGTAATGAATGTTAATTATAATGATTGATTTAAAAAATTTCATTGTGATTCAAACAATTATTACAATATTTAACTACTGTTAAAATAAACTTTCCCAATAATAATTATTAAAATTAAGAATTAATTGCTTAGAGTGCCGGAAATGGCATTGAATTAGTATAAAACAAATTTTATTGTCCAACAATCCGATTAGCTAATATTAAAAGTTTTCCAGTGTAATTATTACAGTTTACAAAAGTCAAAATTACTTTTCGAAAATAATTTTTTTTTAATTATTAAAGCATGAATGTCCTTTACTCTTCCAATATTTGTGTGTACAATGTATACCAGAGGTGGTCAACTTTCGTGTGTACTATTGTTCGAAGATACATATGAATAAACTCTATTTTGACAAAATGGAAACCCGACTTCAAAAATCAAATATTCTATAACAAAAAATGCACTAAAAAGTAAAAAAATAATTGCATATTCTTGTGCCAATTTTAGTTCACCTAAGCAAAAATTTTTAAATATATATGTACAATTATTGTTATTTTTGGAGTCGGTGTCAGCATAGAGAAATTCACATAACTTTTGGACACCGCTTCCACAAATAACAATAATTGTACATATATATTTAAAAAATGTTTAAATTTACAACACATGTTTAAATTTCACAAAACATTTGAACATTGAAAAAAATTAATTAAAATTATAACACAAGATGTTATTAAAAATAACTTAGTATAAAGCATACTTTTTAAACAATTTCCTGAATTAAATATTTTAAAAAAATTACAAAGTTTATCTTAATCAGAGTGACATTAAAAATAAACAAGTGTGCATGCATCACAATGAATTGCGAGCAAGGGTTCGTGGAGGTTGCATTAATTTGTTACAGGAAAAAATTGATATTAACAAACATAAAATAGTTTTTATGTCTGGTATATATATAATATATTTAGTCCCGATTTTGCAACGGTTGAAATTTACTTTATCACAGAAATAAATTTGATAAAATAGTCTAATTAGTCCATTTCCACATATCGGTCGGGTCTCTTTATCAACTCGATAACTCAAAATGAGATCAATTACAGGAATCCGTTTTGAAAATCAGTCTTTGAAACCATTTCACCACAATTTCATCTCAAACATCTGTAATTAATCTTGAGTGCAAAACCCTAAATATATGTTTATAAACTTTGTATTTTTATACGTTTTTGCGTATATCAAAAGTAAATTAAACAATTGACACGCAATAAATATTGAACTCAGTATATACCGGGTATTTCTGCTTGAAAGACTGTGGCATATTTCCCCAAGTTGAGGCTTATGTTTGCTTTGGGTCTTTAACCGTAGATTCCCGCCCGGCCCCTTTTTCAGTTTTGTATCCATCTGTATACCAGACGATTCCTTTCTTGAGATAGGGTGGTTCTCCTTCTGTCCACATGTCCCTATTATAGACTACAGTGAAAAGTTTTGAGAAGGAGTATAGCTTCGGGTATAAGCTAGTTATTAAATAATAACGGAAAAATAAAAACCATAAGAAAATTGATGAAGTCAATTTTGTACTATTTTCTAACCTTTTCTAAACTTTTAATCGTGTCAAAAGAATATTTTATTATTTTGATTATAATATATTATCAAACATACAAATTTTATTATAAAGAAATTTACGCTTATAAACTCTATTCAACCATATTTAAAACCGTAGAGAATGACGAAAATATAACTTTTTTTTGTTATGCCATTTTTGTAATTGGCAATCAAGGAATTATTCTTTTATTGCAATATGAAATTTAAAATAAAGATCATTAGAATTTGCACAATAACAAAGAAAATATTTTCAAAAATACTTACAAGTAAAATATAAAATACCCTGCGCCTGAGAAACTTCCACAATAAATTTATATCAATCATTTGCATACTTTTGATAAATTACTTTATCCTCATTATATACAAACCAAGGAAAATCTTTCGCAATAAATTTATACCAATCGTTTTCTTACTTTAGTTAAACAACTTGGTCCTTACATAGATTTTACTAGTTTTGTAGGCAAATATTTTTGGTTTTGCTGAGATATCTTGTCTACTTTTTGAATCCGAAAACTTTACATCTTTCACATTTATGTTTTTGATCCGATATCATTACTTTTTGCAAAGACACAAAAGTTTAATGTGTCAATAGCCAAAATATCGATTTTTAGGGTTAAATATCTTAGAAACTATTGTTGAAATTTGGTACTTACCGTCAGATGATGGGTCTCACGCTATGTTTTAAATTTTAGCTTTTTTGGTTCCTAAGATACAGAATACAGAGGCCTAAAAATCGTATCTAATCCTTCCTGTAAAACATAGTCGGTGCGGTAGGCGTCTATGCTTAAACCTGGCACGACGCACTGACGTGATATGTGATGAGTAATATTCGGACATTAGAATAAAAATTTTCACGGACGAAGCTGCGACGGGTTATGCTAGTTGTCAAAAATAATTTTATATGGATGATTAAATGTCAATATTAACACTCAATAACGCCAAATTTGAATTCGTTTTCGATTTTTTGCAAAAATTAGAACCATTATAATTTCCAAAATATTTAAGGGTCCTTAAGTTTTCCTACATTCATGCTGAATAAAATAAACCAATGAATTGTCAACATATGCGGGTAAAATTTGTTTTTTTTTTCAATGCCCCTCTTGTTAAAGTTATTAAGTTCAACTCATTCATATATACGAAGTAACCATACCATATGGAAATACCGCTTGCAGAATTCATCTCGTTACATCTGTTTTGGTCCCCTGTATTTATAACAACAACAAAAAACTGTAGTTATGGATCAATATCTTTATTAGTAAGTATTTTATTTATATTAATGATTCATTATTTTGTACGACATATATATCTGTACAGAGGAATAAGTATTCGTTGTCCCCTAACCTCAAATATCATGTAAACATTTTATCAGAACAGGAAAGATTTATATTTACTTTTTTTTATATTCATAACATTCCAACTGTTCGCTTTTTAATATCTATCAAAATAAGACTGATTCTATGCGCTATCAACTTCAAATTATTTAGTCTATGTTTTTGACGTAATTTAACTGTTTATGAGATACTGTAATTTTTTCTTTATTTCCAGGTTGAATCATACAAGATGGTAAAAATTCCTCTAAAAAGGCTTTTAAATGTGATTCGTTTGCAGCATCACAGTATTTGTAACTAGGTACTCAACTTTTAGTAGTAGTGCAGGGCTAGCTTTTATGCCGACCCCTAATGGACAAGGAATTTGTATGCAGACTAGGAATTTGGTAGGTTGTGCGACTGCAGCCGACTTTGGTAGAAATTTTGCCGAAATTCATCTGGAGAAAGGGAAACTGCAGAAACATAGTCTGCAAACATAGTCTGTTACTTTCGTTCTTGTCCATATGCCAAAATTCAAGTCAATTAACCGCCCCATTTTTTTTATTGAGAAACTGCCACCGTTGGGAATCGAACTCGAAACCTCTCAGCTGCACGTAGATCGCCTTTGACAACACGGACACTTGGTAAATTCAGATTTAATAAAAACACAAAAACGAATGATTTTGTGTGCTCGAAAAATCGATTCTACAAATCAACATCACAACGACAAAGTGTTTTTCTCTAAGTGAATAACTTTCCAGGATGGGAAAATGATGAAACATTTGTTAAATAAAAGTTGCATTATTTTAACGAGAAACACTTTCCCTGACTAATACTAGGAGATGGTGGACGACGAGACGTTGCGAAGAGGCTAGAATTATATTAATTGGTAGTGTGGGTTAGAAGAAGGGGGAGAGACAAAAGCTAGGAATTCTAGGTTGTCACCACTTTCTGTCACAGGCGTTATCAATAAACAGTCTAGCCGTTATGCAGAATAAAAATTCGTTACGCAGGAGCTGCTTCAACTTAGCGAATTTCCTTAAAATACATAAATCACTCTCTAGCGGTCATAATTTTAGCATGATCAAAATCAAATGTATATATTTTAGTATTTGCAAGGCCAATTTTATTAATAAATGACATAGTCAAAGGGAAATGGTGGCATAAAGAAAGAAGAAAGCACAAAATATAAAATATCTCTCTTAATAGTAGAACAATCGAAAAATGTGTAAGGAATAAATTTGTAGAAAATCACTTTAGCTACAATTCATCACCTTATCATTTTTGCTCAAACTCTAATGTGTACAGAGATATTGAGGAATTTAATTTTCAATGTTAAACCGTCAATATTTCTGTAAATATTAGGGTAACAGAAAAAATGATAAGATACAAAGTTACAGTAAAACTTAGTACCTAGAACTTTACTTCTTATAAATTTTTCGATTTTTCAAATTTTAAGGGAGATATGTCAAATTTTGTGTTTCCCCTCCCTCTAAACCCCCCTTTCCCCTTGTTCGATTTTACCCATTAACGAACTTGACCTTTTGAATACCAAAAGCATCTCAAATACCAAATTTCATTCCAATCAGGTCAAAATTGTGACCGCTAGAGTGATTACAGACCCATATATATATATGTATATATATATATATATGTCCATAGATATATATATACAAATTTTACAGATGGTGATTTTCGACATCTACTAGGTAGGATCGATGGACATTTGCAAAAATTTTTGCAAAATTTTGAAGTCGGTATGAAACCAATAGCTCTATTTCCTTTCAGGAAATTCGCTAAAAATTATTTAAATCTCTTATATCTTGTATATCTTTTTTTTAATTTTTAAACCAAGTGGAGTAATTTTTATATCATAATGGTATTCATTTTACACAGATTTTAACAACTTTTAGCGAATTTCCTGAAAGGAAATAGAGCTATTGGTCCCGTACCGAAGTCAAAATTTCGCAAAAATTTCTTCAAATGTCCATCGATCCTACCTTGTAGATGTCAAAAACCACCATCTGTAAAATTTATATATATATATCTATGGACATATATATATATATATATATATATATATATATATATATATATATATATATGTCTGTAATCACTCTAGCGGTCACAGTTTTCATTTTATCGGAATGAAATTTGGTATTTGAGGCGCTTTTGGTATTCAAAAGGTCAAGTTCGTTAATGGGTAAAATCGGACAAGGGGAAAGGAGGGTTTAGAGGGAGGGGGAAACACAAAAATTGACATATCTTTCTTAATATTTGAAAAATCGAAAAATTTATAAGGAGTAAAGTTGTAGGTACTAAGTTTTACTGTAATTTTGTTTCTTATCATTTTTTCTGTTACACTAATATTTACAGAAATATTGACGGTTTAAGATTGAAAATTAAATTCCTTAATATCTCTGTACACATTAGAGTCTGAGCAAAAATGATAAGGTGATGAATTGTAGCAAATATAATTTTCTACAACATTATTCCTTACGCTTTTTTCGATTGTTCTAATATTAAGAGAGATATTTTATATTTTGTGTTTTCTTCTTTCATTATACCCCGCCCTTCCCCTAGACGTATGTCATTTATTAATAAAATTGGACTTGCGAATACTAAAATCATAAACGACATTTCATTTTGATCAGACTAAAATTGTGACCGATAGAGAGTCATTTATGTATTCTAAGGAAATTCGCTAAGTTGAAGCAGCTCCTGCGTAACGAATTTTTTTTATTAACCATTTTGTTGATTTAATGAGTTGTTTTTAAGCAATCTTAACAAACCAGAAGATCACATTTCAGATCAAATTTTTCTATCTAATAAATTGACGCTCACCTCCAGAAGAGGAGGGAGATGTTGGTTTGCTTTTCAACTAAACGTAAGATAGTCATATTGGGTTTTCATTAAAGTGATTAAAACGACAAAATTTCTGTAATTAAGGTAGTTCCTTCGCTGTCTTATATAAAAAAACCGGTTTGCTTTTATTATAGAACAAATACATACATACACAACACATAGACATATTCACTATTCATATATACAAATTAATGTAATTAAATAATTTTAAACTTGTAGAATTTCGTAAAACTTTCTACAAAAGTTCATCGATCCTACCTAGTAGATGTTAAAAATGACCATCGTTAAAATTTGTATATATGTATACAGGATGTCTGAAAAAAAAAAAATTCGTTACGCAGGAGCTGCTTCAACTTAGCGAATTTCCTTAAAATACATAAATCACTTTCTAGCGGTCACAATTTTAGTCTGATCAAAATGAATGTCGTATATAATTTTAGTATTAGCAAGGCCAATTTTATTAATGAATGTCATACGTGAAGGGGAAATGGGAGCATAAAGAAAGAAGAAAATACAAAATATCTCTTTTAATATTAGAACAATCAAAAAATACGTAAGGAATAAAGTTGTAGAAAATCATGTTTGCTACAATTCATCATCTTATCATTTTTGCTCAAACTCTAATATGTACAGAGATAGTGAGGAATTTAGTTTTCAATCTTAAACCGTCAATATTTCTGTAAATATTAGTGTAACAGAAAAAATGATAAGACACAAAACTACAGTAAAATTTAGTACCTACAACTTTACTTCTTATAAATTTTTCGGTTTTTCGAATATTAAGGGAGATATGTCAAATTTTGTGTTTCCCTCTCCCTCTAAACCCCCCTTTCCCCTCGTTCGATTTTACCCATTAACGAACTTGACCTTTTGAATACCAAAAGCGCCTCAAATACCAAATTTCATTCCGATAAAATGAAAACTGTGACCGCTAGAGTGATTACAGACACATATATATATATATATATATGTATATATATATATATATATGTCCATAGATATATATATATAAATTTTACAGATGGTGATTTTTGACATCTACTAGGTAGGATCGATGGACATTTGAAGAAATTTTTGCGAAATTTTGACTTCGGTACGGGACCAATAGCTCTATTTCCTTTCAGGAAATTCGCTAAAAAAAAGTTTAATAAAGTTTTTCGATTTGACGCTTATTTTTTAAGATATAATCAATTAAACATTGATAAATTCAACCAATCACAGAGTGAGTGCATAGTGTAAGGAGACGGAGCCTCTTACCGTCTGCGAGCCTTTAAAAGGTAAAGCGCCCCGCTCTACTGCTGAGGCCACGCTTCCATACAGTATGCGCTCTGTGTGCTTGGTTGAATTTATCAATGTTTAATTGATTATATCTTAAAAAATAAGCATCAAATCGAAAAACTTTAATAAACTTTTTTGTTTGTTTTTTGAAGCTCTACATCGTATAGTTTTCTTGAATGAAATACAGAACAGCCTGTATACATATATAAAAATTTTAACGATGGTCATTTTTAACACCTACTAGGCAGGATCGATGAACATTTGTAGAAATTTTTACGAAATTCTAACATCGGTACAAACACAATAGTTTAGCAATCCTTTAAAGCAAATCCGTTAAAACTAATATCAAAGGTATTTCATTAGTTTGAAACAATTTTCACCCTTTTTTTTATTAAATAATCAAACGCCCTTAAGTAGTTAAAAAACGTCATACCCGTAATCATTATTCAAAGACAAATATCCGCCTGTTGAAAAACAGAGTGCTACAACAATGCAGCAAACGAAACAGTCCATCAAACGAAATGTAAACAATTCTAAACATATGTGCTTAAAATGGCTGATCTAAAAGATGTACGAATTATCGTAAATTTAATAAAATCATTGAATGAAATCAATACTCATAGCGGCACACTTTTTCATAAGAATTAATCAAACGTAAATTAAAATAAAACCACAAACAGAATTAATAAAGTGTGAGGTTTTTTATTATTATTATTATTATTAATTTAAAACATTTACATTATATATTATGGTTTAAACAGATTATACACGGACATTTGTACTTGTAGTACAATTAATGTACCATTTACAGGGCAAAGGTCTATTTTTATATTAATTAATGCATCCTGTTGTTTCGGAGTAAGTATAATATTATTGTACACATACATTTGTATTCGCATTGTACTAGCTGATTGTCCAACCTTCGTACCCGTAAATAATAACAGACAACACATTGAACATTGATTGTTAGAAATATTACTGTTTACCTTTAGTAAAGTATAAATTTTCATTTTCAAAAACCTCTTAAAACGCAAGACTCTTGGGAAGAATCTGTATATTCTTCAAATGAAGGTGGTATGTACACGTGTTTGTAATACAATAGCTTAAATACTTTTAGTTTCCCCTGATTTAGCTTTATGTTTATTGTAAAAGGAGTAGTTTTAAATGCGTTATTGTATTTTGACCCTTTTCTAATAAACATTTTCGTTTTATGTTAAAATTTAAAGAAGCTAAGCTACCTTCGTAATTATAATAATAACCGACCCATGGAATTCCACATATGCGAAATACGGAAACTTCACACTCAAACACACACATCACAAAATACAACATATGATAAAAGCATGCCACAACACAACTACCACCAAACATTTCTATACAAACGCAAAATATAACACAAGAAATCAACTTATAACTACAATTACTACGACAGCATTAATACACGTAACACCACCATTTAATCAAACCCAAACACAAGGCATCATACAAGCACACTTGTCACTATCCACACCGTAAACGAAAACAAACAAAGCACGACACTGCACCGAATGTACAAACCAAAAGGCGATGTCGATACAAATTACCACTCACTGACATATCAACACACGCTTACCTGTGGACAAGACAGGCGTGACGAGGCATCTTGAAGTGGCTGACTAAGGCATTGTCACTTGACTATGGTGGGTTCTTTAAAACAGGGAAAAAAGGAAATAATAATAAACATATTTTAAGAAATGATTTACTTACGGCTTCAAGGTGCTTCAAAAATATACGTTACCAATCTGTTTTATGTACAATTGTAAAATTTTATCTTTTACTAAGTATAAAATTACCCCTTGAACGTTCTTGTTCCTACCCACTGCCGTGCTATAGACAATTGTCTCAAAATTTCTACAACGCCTTAAATTATTTTTTATGATATTGAAAAAATACTGAGTTGATTAGCTAGGATAATTATTTACGTTGTAGTGAAGACTAAAGAGGTCCATTTATTAGGCGATATTGAATCAGCGGGGTTGAGCAATCTGTCTCAAATTGTCAGCAATCGCAACTAAATTGACTGGCCGAACCGTCAACCAAAATATTGCTTCGACAATCAAAATATCGCTTGTAATCTGATTGCTTAGCTCTCACTGACTAGTCGATATTTGAGAAATTTCATCGCCAGCAACTTGGTTGCTTCAATATAGACTAGAGAATGGGACCCTTAAAACATGATTCTTAAAATATTATAAATGCCCAATTTATACAGTAAAAAAATTAAAACTTACCCTAAATAAGAATAAAATTTTAATTATTACAGTTTTCTATGTCAAATGATTCTGTGCATAAATTTGTTGATTCCGAATAATTTAATAAATCTAATTGAAAGTAATTGCGATTCAAATAATTGCTAGAGGAACTAGAAATTATACAGAAAATTATCCATATAAACAGTTTTAACTACAATTTTGTGATGTATATAAAAAACTATGTTCATGGAACAAAAACTGAACCAATTAAATGACAATCGTATTAAATTTCCAACGAAATTCGTATGACTCACTGAATGTCAAGTTTGAATTTAACTTGCTGCGTATTGTTATAATAATCTATTAGAATATTGTAGTAATTAGCACAGAACTTAGGAGGATCGACTCGTAAATAATTACAGGAAAACCGGAAATGCACACAGATTTGTAAAATAAAAAAAACACAAGTTTTTAAAAAAAATTAACATAACTGGACACAAAACTGGACACTTGCTGCCAATTAATGGAAGCCATTACAGTCCTACTGTCATAGAAGGGGCCATTTCACTAGCGCCACTTCTAGCCACCAGTACTGGCCGCTATTATAGTGCCCGTGTGCAGGGTGCTTCATCAACACAATCATGGTTACATTCGTATCACCACATGTTTGTTATGCCGGCTGTACACACTCGCCGAATGTCTCAGCGATATATATATATATATATATATATATATATATATATATATATATATATATATATATATATATATATATATATATATATATATATACACTTATATTATGTATATATATATATATATGTTTGTGTGTCTGTAATCGCTCTAGCGGACACAATTTGAATCTGATTGAAATGAAATTTGATATTTGAGGCGGTTTTGGTATTCAAAAGGTCAAGTTCGTTGATGGGTAAAATCGGACAAGGGCAAAGGGGGGGGGGGGGTTTCGAGGGAAGGGGAAACACAAAATTTGACATATCTCCCTTAATATTTGAAAACTAGAAAAATTTATAAAAAGGAAGGTGTAGATACTAAGTTTTACTGTAATTTTGTTTCTTATCATTTTTTCTGTTACACTAATATTTACAGAAATATTGACGGTTTAAGATTGAAAATTAAATTCCTTAATATCTCTGTACACATTGAATTTGAGCAAAAATGATAAGGTGATGAATTGTAGCAAACATGATTTTCTACAACTTTATTCCTTACGCATTTTTCGATTGTGCTAATATTAAGAGAGATATTTTATATTTTATGTTTTCTTCTTTCTTTATGAACCGATTTCCTCTTGACGTATGTCATTTATTAATAAAATTGGCCTTGCAAATACAAAAATCATATACGACATTCCATTTTGATCAGACTAAAATTGTGACCGCTAGAAAGTGATTTATGTATTCTAAGGAAATTCGCAGTTGAAGCAGCCCCTGCGTAACGAATTTTTTTTTTATTGATGTCACTGTTGGGCTAAAATACTAAAACACGAACTTTCGATGAATAGTCATATTAATATTTTTAATGACCTTATCCAATAGGACATAGTATTTTTACAAAAATAAAACATACATACTCATATAAACAATGACTTATGAGTAAAAAATTAAAATATATAATTTTTGCTCCTTTTAAAATAATTTAACCAGAGGCATAGACAAACACACACTTATAATTATGGGCATTTATTAGAGCATCCGAATGTAGGTAGGAAGTATACGCCTACTTACGTAATAAATTTTATGCGTTACGTACAAAACAATGATAAGACAATTTTATTTATAAATTATATTTACAGTCGAACTTATCAACTCAGAAGTACAGTATTAACAAGTCAAAATAACAACTAACTGTGTTAATTGCTTAAATAGTCGGTATATACTGAATTTATGAAAAAAAAGTTCTAAACAAAAGTTGTTTACCTTTACAAAAGGGACATTTTTGTTTTTAAATTTTTGTTCTATCTCTTACGGTTTCATGAATAAAAACAAGGATTTCTTTCTGAGAATATATTATTTTGAAGAAAACATATTTACTTGGTTCAAAAAATTCCTTCTATCAGTGTACGTTATCTTTATACTTATTAAATACGGCATAGATATGCAACTAAAATTATGATTACAATAACTTTTGATATCTAAAGGGCCCCATAGACGATCAAGAATTTGCGCAACAGTGTGTTTGTACAACATCATGTTTGCGTAATAATGGTATCCATACACAACCAAACAATTTGCGCCACAACTGTGTGCAACATCATGTTTCGTCCATACATTTTCCAACAACTTCTGGAAACATTCTTCTCCTTTTATTTTGTGGTGTTCTCGAGAGAAAATGTATGCACAGACAAATATTGTGCCACCATTGTTGTTGGGTTTTTGCCATTTCTGATCTAACCATAATAAATGTTTTAACATATGAATATTGTGCCGCGATTATTATTGGTTTTTTGGTCAGACACTGCCATACGCGTTTAAACCGCCTGTCAAGCGTGGTCCAATCGATTTTATTCAAACCGTTGTGCAAAAAGTCAATCCATGGCGTACACCATCAAATTGTTTGCGCAAACTGGTTTTTGCACAAATTGCTTGATCGTGTATGGAGGTGTATTCCAACCGATATGTTTGAAACCATTCTGCGACAACTCAATTCATGCCAAACACAATCCAATTTTTGTGTGCAAAAACGGTTGATGTCAGCTGATTCATTTTATTCTTTGTAGCGGGGCATATTTGTAAATATTAAGACAACTTAAAATTGTGGACCCGTGCGTATCCAGTGCCGGGCCAGACAACACTTAAATTGAATTTAGTGAGTCAAGAATCTGATAACATATAAAAACAAATTAAAGGAGTTTCATCACACTATCTATATTGAACTTTAAAAGTCTTTAATATTTTTTTTTAAAACGAATAACAATGACAACCTTGGAATAACTTATTTACCTAAAGTAAACGACCTTTAAAGTGAACTCTACATACAATATGTAATACAATAGTACATATTGTATGTGTACGAGTAAGTATCTACATACTACATATATACTTTTTACTTGCAGCTAGTACATACATAACTACACATACTTTAAAAAAAAAGACATTTTTTGCAGCTTTCTTTTATTTTCAATGAATAATAACACTGCGTACTTTGCATAATTAAAAAATAAATCCACTATGTGTTACTTGGAAATACATTTTTTTAATGTTGTTTTTCATCTTAATTCTCTTTGTGTTTTATTGGTTGTGAACTACACTCCTCAAAAAAATTAAAGAGTCGTGTTGTTTTTGAGTTATAATTTGATTGTTAAACTGATTCCAATGATCCTATTGATAACACAAAGTACACAAAAGTGAAGATATTGATAACACAAATTAAACAAAAGTAACCTATGATGCCACCATGCAAGTTCGATTTCCTTTAATCCATGTGGGATAGATGGCTTATGAGTCTGCAGAGACTAACTGGTAATTATCCTAATCAGAAGGTTTGTCTTTCCAGATCTTGCCAATGACTTAGGTTGACCTTGTGGCATCATTTGTGTTCTATACAGTCTGCTGTCATTTTCTATTCATAGACATACCAATCCAGCTGTTAAGGGTAGAGATAGTCTGACTTATAGGTTATTCCTAGATACGGTTTCGTTCCCTGGTACAGGAGTGCGAATCTTTCACAAAACCGGAGTCAATGCCGCCATCAAATGCAAAGTAATCAAGTTACTACTTTCACACGTAGCCCGGTACTAGTGAGTTTCTTCAAAGTATTCTGGTAACACAGACCCGTGCCCGCATATTTGTCTGAACATATGGCGGGCCTATCTGTGAGTTGTTGATATCAAACTTTCTGTTGTCGAAAATATGTTATGGAGTGGGGTATTCCGAAAACAACGTATAAAAACTAATTTATCGACTCCTTAAATTTGCAAGGTGAAAAAAAACAACCAATTTGAAAAAAATGTGGTAAAAATTAAATAATGTCAAAAAATAACAAAAACAAAACACATGAAATATTCACTCAGAAATTCTTAAAATTACCTCGATTAGTAAGCCGGCGAAAACCTTTGAATGTTTGTTTGCTAGAAAAACGACCAAGCTGTCTCTATTTTCCAGTCTTAAGTATGATTACTAAGATTTCAAAGCTATATACCAGGAACTTAACTTATGGAAAATTTTTAATTCTATATTTAAGATAATATTTTTCATAAAAAATATCAACTTCGACGGAGTGGAATAGAAGTTCCTCGACCAGACCGTACGTAGTCTGTTTTATCTGTTATAAAGCTAGTTTATCGACTATCTACATGTTTTATTATAGAAACTAATACAGAAAAGTAGACATGTATTCAACGGTGAGATATTTATTTAAACAAAAGTTATTTATTTCAATGAATTCTATTCATTAGTTATTTAAACGGACACAAACTACCGTTTCATGACTGCTGATTTTAGATATGTTAAATAAAGTATAGACGACAAAACCTCAAAAAATCCGTCAATAGGGAATATGCATGAAAATTTTTTTTTACTTGAATTGAAGCATATTTACTTGACAAATATCAAGGTAAAATTACTTTTTAAATAACTTTAAAAATAAGCGAGATATGAATGATTGAAATTCCCGATTAGACAAAGAGGGTGATTGCCCTCTTGATATGTTATGTGACGTCATATTACACTTTCACCATTTAAAGTACACGTAAAACTCCGTTTTTAGTATTTTTGCAAGAAAGAGACAGATAATAATCTTTAAAAGCTAATAGCTTCCTTGATATTTGTCGAATTTTAATTTCGTTTTTAAATATTATTACAGTATTAACAGTATTTTCATATTCTGAAAATAAATGTGAAAAAAAAATTTCATGCATATTCCCTATTCTTTTTATATTTAGATAGAAGAATTACTTAACGGTCTAGGTAGAATCGACGCATGAGAATCGGAAACTATACCACCAAATTGTTTTCGTATAAAATTGTGTACCACTTCTATCATTCTGGTATTCTCTAAGTAATAAATACAAACTTGAAATGCCTCTAAACATTTTGCGATAATTTCAATTTTTTAAAGCTCGAAATTTCACGATTTTGATAATTTTTGAGCCACTAAAAATAAGTAAAAGAAATATAAAAAATGTATGAACTTTACATCCGTCAAATTTGCATTGCCATAATGTCAAAAAAAATACTTTGACATTAACATTTCGCGGAAAACAGTTTGGAAAAACATTGCCTTAGACGATTCTCTACAGCATCGGAGTGGATCTAACAAGCCCGGGTGGCATTATGACTATTAAGGCCCGCTGAGCACCTAGCACATTTTTAAAACAGGACAAATTTCAATTGTCAATAAATCGTGCGTAAAAGCTGCTATTTTCGTTATCCTTGATAAGATCCAATTCTATGTTTAGGATAATCAATTAGCCCAGCAGCTCTTACCCCAGTACAGAACGAAGCCTCGCCTTAATGCGCTTCTGCGCAAATATCGTCTCACGCAAGTTACTGGCGTAAACGAGGCATGTAACTTCAGTAGGCTTTCGAATTTCTTCCAAACAAATAGTATTCTTTGCTGTTTGATCTAAATCATCTTCACCGATCTCTTCCTGATCTTCTTCATTCTTCGTTCTCCGTGTAAGCTTGTGAACCCAGGTAGGTTAGGGCCCGTGTGACAAACGCCATCCTGACTCTATGGCCAGCCTGACACTGATTGTCCTTAAGATCCATGATGTTATAGAGATTACTTAATAGTTGATTCGCACTTAAATTGTGTCAGAATTATTATTGGTTGTATAAAAAATGTTTAAATCAAAATTTTTTGTTTATATAGATTTTCTCTAACCAGCAGTGTTTAAAATGTATATTACACCATTTATCAAAATTTCTTAAATAAATGTTATTTTATTCATTAAAATGGTTTTTTTCGGTGATAATTTATTTCTGAAAACCAGAAAATACGTAAACACTGGACATTACACACTTTGACGGATTTGAAATCTTGACTATCAAACATAGTTTTGTAATAGTAATGAATATGCACTTTCAGGGATTCTTGTATGTATTTATTATGGTTGTTAATATTCGCTGTCGCAAACAAAACATGTTCAGTGTCGGACTGGCCATAAAGTCAGGGCGGCGATTGCCATCCGGGCCCTAACCTGCATGTGGCTCCAGGCTTACTACCGATATGCAAAATCGTTTATACGCGTAGAAGAACAGAAATAGATCTGCGAAAATAATTTAGATCAAACAGCAAAGAACACTGTTATTTGTCTCGAAGAGATCTTCGACAGAAAGTATGTCTGTCGAAGCTGCATACCATCTGCATGTAAACTTTTGTTCCAATATAACCGACTTATACGTTGCTTATTATGTAATCATCACAATCTTGTTTACGTAATTAACTTGCGAGATTTTCCGCGGTAAAGCGCATTAAGAGAGACTTCGTTCTTTGCGATGGGATAAGAACTGCTGGACTCGTTGATTATCCTAAACATAGGATAAGGACGATAGCAGCTTTTTTTTGAAAACAAAAACTTCCAAAAACTCTTGCCTTTTTGATTATTATTAACGTTGGGTTCGTTGGTTGACCTAATTGTATCATCTACCTCGATTCTAAGTGAATGGCGGGCCCTTAGTCATAATACCACCCGTGCCCCTTAGACCCAGTCCGACGCTGAACATGTTAAATTGTTGAAAGTTTAGAATTTGCTTGCGCTTTCGGAAATTTTATGGTATGCTGCCTATTTTTGTGCCATTCGGACTGTCAGTTGCACAGTACATAATAACTTATCTCTCTTATGGACAATTCAAATAGACGTCAAATAGACACACACAAAAAAACTTGTATTAAGTATCTCTTGAATCAGGGATTCTAACCGTTTAATAAATGTAACGATTTTGGTTACGGTTTCGGTTTTGGAAAGTTAAAATTTTTGCAAAATATATTAAAACGCCAGTCTTTAACACAACAATTAAACAAATCTCATTAAGAAAGGATTGACTAACGTTAGAGCACTGTAGATAGAAAAATCGTTTGATATTTGTGTCGGCTTATCTTTAAGAATTGCTTTTGACAAATTCTTAAATTGTGAATTCACTATGAAATGTTCGTTACTTTACAACCCTACTATTTATATTAATCCTCACATAATTTTTAACATATGTATAAGTCTATAAGAAGTAAAAATCTGATGTGAATACGCCACATAACTTCTATATACAGACTACTAAACCATGATATATTATTATCAATATATAAAGGGATAAAATTTGTTTGTTTTGTTAATTGTTTGGTCCGGGTAATCTCTGGAACTACTAAACCGATTCTAAATATTCTTTCACTGATAAGAAGCTACATCCTTCCCAAGTGACATAAGCTGTAAAAAGTTTTTGTTTTATGCATCCGTGCCCGCGTGGCAGCAACTAAATCCGTGCCCGTGTGGCATGCTAAAAACCTAACTTTTAAACGATGTGAGATAAAAATAAAAATTAACAACTTTTGTATGAAATATTTTTTCATACAACCAATAGTCTAGACTCTAGACACAATTTCAGTACGCAGCCTGTGCGGGTCAGCTATAGGGGCAAAACAGGCAGTCAGAATTTCGTTTTTTTTTTAAATTAGCGAGACATGAAAATTTCTATTTCAGTTATACATCATAAAAGACGTGTTTCCAATTTTTTGGAAAATGAACCCTCAAGAGTGTGAAACGCGGGATGAGCGTTTGTATGGAAATTCGGTGTTTTAAAATTAGAGACATGAAAATTGATATTTAGCCTATTATGTTACTCAGTTAAAAGTGCTTTTTAAAGTTTTTGCGGACGAAGCCGCAGCGGGTAATACTAGTCCTTACATATTATAAAACAAAGTTCTCCGCCGCGTCTGTCTGTTCGCGATAAACTCAAAAACTACTGCACCGATTTTCATGCTGTTTTCACCAATGGATAGAGTGGTTCTCGAGGAAGGTTCTAGTATATAATTTGTCAAGTTTTTGTATACATTGGTCCTTACATATCCTTACATATAAAAATGATTCATGAGGAAGGTATAGTTCTATAATTTATTGATGTATAGGAGTATAATTTATCAGTCCTTGACGGGAGAAAATATTATGTTACTTGGTTATAAGGGCGTTACAAAATTTTTGCGGGCGAAGCCGCAACGGATAATACTAGTATATAATAAAACACTAAAAATAAATATTCAATTTTTTTTAATTAAAAAAAATTTCAACGGAATTTGAATTCTGGTTCTAAACATGGGCTAAAGGAATAAGTATCATATTTTGTGTTTGCTTCAACCTGGTCCGAATAAATCTCCAATTGTCGGATTTTTCGACAGCTCTGTATATGCATACCACGTTGTAATGTGTATATAGAGGTAAAAGTATAGAATTACACAGTAGCTTAATACTTCACTGGGTTGACGTCATATGAAATAAACATACCTTCTGCTACCTACATATTATTAATAAACTCATAACTATCATATAGCATTATAGCAATCATAAAAATAAAATAAAACTGCTTGTTTTCAAAAACAAAAATATCTTTATGCTTTTTGATTTAATTTATAGAATTCCTATCATATGAAAATATAATATTATGCACTTTCAGAAGATGTAATATTTATAGCCCGGTAGAGTCGGCGCATGAGTACCAGAAACCATTCGGAGAAAATTTTTTTTTTCAGAATGCTTTCAAAATATGGTAAAAAATTATAAAACTGCAGTTTGCCACGGTGGTCCCAATTTGTTTATACTAATTTTTTTTTGCCCACCCGAATAACCGAATATTTTGATACAAATAGAGTTTTATTAAAAGCATTTTGCGTTATTTTAAACAAAAAAGGTTTCTTGTCATTTTTTTGTAAACTTGATCGTTTTTGAGTTATAAGCAATTGAATGATTGAAAAAACACACAAATGACCGTTTTCGAGGCTAAAAAACAACATTAAACAATAAAATTTGTGTGTTTAATCTTTTAACAAAATTCTTAAGAGTCATTACAGATTATTTCATTCTAAAGCTTTGTTTTTTAATTGTCAAATAGACGCTAAAACGTATGTAAAACGTTTTTGTCAGAATGCTTTCAAAGTATGGTAAAAATTATAAAACTGCAGTTTGCCACGGTGGTCCCAATTTGTTTAAACTAATTTTTTTTTTGTCCACCCGAATAACCGAATATTTTGATACAAATAGAGTTTTATTAAAAGCATTTTGTGTTATTTTAAACAAAAAGGTTTCTTGTCATTTTTTGTAAACTTGATCGTTTTTGAGTTATAAGCAATTGAATGATTGAAAAAACACACAAATGACCGTTTTCGAGGCTAAAAAACAACATTAAACAATAAAATTTGTGTGTTTAATCTTTTAACAAAATTCTTAAGAGTCATTACAGATTATTTCATTCTAAAGCTTTGTTTTTTAATTGTCAAATAGACGCTAAAACGTATGTAAAACGTATATAAATGCGCTCCTCATTGTCTATAACTCATATTGTTAATATCTCGGAAACGGTCAAGTTTACGAAACAATTACAAGAGACCTTTTTTTGTTTAAAAATACCATAAATACCTTAGAAATAAAACTCTATTCGATTCAAAATATTCGGTCATGCGGGTTAGCAAAAAAAATTGTCTTTTTGACAATTAAAAAATTCGTTACGCAGGAGCTGCTTCAACTTAGCGAATTTCCTTAGAATAAATCACTCTCTAGTGATCACAATTTTAGTCTGATCAAAATGAAATGTCATATATGATTTTAGCATTTGCAAGTCCAATTTTCTCAATAAATGACATACGTCGAGGCGAATGGGGGAGGTATCAAAAAAGAAGAAAACACAAAATATAAAATATCTCTCTTAATATTAGAACAATCGAAAAATGCGTAAGAAATAAAGTTGTATAAAATCAAATTTGCTACAATTCATCACCTTATCATTTTTGCTCAAACTCTAATATGTACAGAGATATTAAGGAATTTAATTTTCAATATTAAACCGTCAATATTTCTGTAAATATTATTGTTACAGAAAAAATGATAAGAAACAAAATTACAGTAAAACTTAGTACCTACAACTTTACTTCTTATAAATTTTTCGATTTTTCAAATTTTAAGGGAGATATCTCAAATTTTATGTTTCCCCCTCCCTCTAAACCCTTCTTTCCCCTGGTCCGATTTTACCCATTAACGAACTTGACCTTTTGAATATCAAAAGCGCCTCAAATACCAAATCTCATCCCGATAAAATGAAAACTGTGACCGCTAGAGTGATGACAGACACATATATATATATATATATATATATATATATATATATATATGTATATATATATATATATATATATATATATATATGTCCATAGATATATATATATAAATTTTTCAGATGGTGATTTTTGACATCTACTAGGTAGGATCGATGGACATTTGAAGAAATTTTTGCGAAATTTTGACTTCGGTACGGGACCAATAGCTCTATTTCCTTTCAGGAAATTCGCTAAAAGCAAATCTTTAGAATAAAATAATCTGTAATTACTCTTCAGGATTTTGTTAAGGGATGTTCAAAGATTTTTTAAGAATTTAAACTCAACAACCGTTTTTGCGTTTTTCAAAGATTAAATTGGTTATAACTTGTAGACGGTCAAGTTTACGAAAAAATGACAAAAGATCTTTTATGTTTAAAATGACGCAAAATATCTATTTAAAAAAAATTCGGATCAAAATATTCGGTCATTCAGTTTGGCAAAAAAAAAACTGAGACCACA
The DNA here is from genome assembly GCA_963920215.1 of Nineta flava. Taxonomy (NCBI): domain Eukaryota; kingdom Metazoa; phylum Arthropoda; class Insecta; order Neuroptera; family Chrysopidae; genus Nineta; species Nineta flava. The sequence continues at coordinate 34,838,493 of OY986045.1, forward strand.
ATGCACCATGGTAAACTGCATTTCTATAATATTTAGCATATTTTAAAAGCATTCTAGACAAAAAAAAATGCCTTCGAATGGTTTCCGACACTCGTGCTATTATATCTCAGGTTTTAAACAATCTGTGGTCTGAATAGTTAAAGCTAGAATAACAGGTTTTTTGAAAAGCTTAATAAAATATATTATTCAAAACATACCAAGTAATTGTATATTTATCGCATTATGTAAGAGTTGACGTGTGGTAAGGTGGGCGAGAAAGAAATTATTACACAAAAATTTTCTATTTCTTTTCTTTAAGGTAGTAAAAACATATACTGCGGATTTTTAAAAAGAAAGTAATATTTTTTTTTTTTAATTATACTACGTTTTTAACTACTACGGTCATTACGCAGTAAAGTAATATTTAAAGTCGATAATTTGCAACTGTGTCGTCAAAAGCAATTAATAATCACTGACAACACAAAGTCATGTCATAAGTGTTAAAGCACTATATATGTCATACTAGATATATAAATGCACTGTTTATTCAAATCAAACATCCACTACCTTCAAAGTAAATCGAACCAGTACCGTGTCGTAACCAGTGTGCCACAAGACTCTTAATGTGCCACAAGAATCTTAGACCACGGCTCTTTTCATATATCAACGATATTCCGAAAGAACAAGTTACCGAAACCGTCAGTGATCCGGCAACTCATTGTATTTCCTGGTAACCTTGAAATGTTTCCAGTTGTCTTCAATCCCGATTATCTATTTTTGGAAATTATTTCCAATTATGGAAATTAACCCTGTCAATCCATGCCCATCAAACTCAAAGTGTTGAATATCTGGGCGTAAAACCTGCAAAGTCAGTGGAGTCAGTTGAATTGAGCACAGAACAAGACAAAGCATCTTGCTCTCGGAAATGCATCCAGAGAACTACCATAATAATAGTGAAATGGCGCGGATGTAGAAAAAACTCCGAGGTTTAGTTATTGTCGGCTTAAACTGGATACTTAAAAGTTTACCATTTAAAAACTACTATAACCTTTCGCCGTTCAATAACTAAGGATAAATGGTCAACATCTAAACCGCTAAAGTAAAATACAAGAAATTAGGGCAGTATATATTTTTTTATAGACACCTACTTCGGCGATTTATTTAAGATGTAAACAATTGAACATAGGTAATATTCATCAACCGTTTAAATTTGCACATCGCTTTCGACGTGAATGTTTGTATCCTTGTCATAGAAATGAGTGTATATGAAGACTTTACTAAAGATGGCCTTAAACTCGGAGTTGAAATTTAAAACGAAATGTTTTACACACTTCCATTTTCATTTCCATGACAATTATATAAACATTTGAATTCCTGATAAATATAAATGTTCTTAATGATTTTACGAGTTAAAATTACCGATATTCAATTGTTCGATCTAAAAGACGCAATTTGGTAATTTGTCATTGTTTACAAGTTATTTTAATATTTCTTCAGAAAATTAATTTCCATGATGGAAAGATAACTTCAAATTGTTTTATGTCGTAAATTTTTTAAATTTAAAATTAATGAAACAATTATTCAATTTTAAATCGCAACCCAACACGTAAATCAATTTATCATTTCGTTTTTGACACATAACAACTCAAAATTAAGAATGCCAGTGTATGTTTATTTATAAGAACCTGTTTTCGTTCTTTATCATATGTGTAGACAAAAATAAAGTTAATAATATATTTTTACTCTAGATAAGGTCTGACAAAACATTAAAAACATATCAGGTAAAAGTTTAATGCACAGGTGTCATTTATTGAATAAAAAAAATCAAAATAAACATTTGAAAAGAAAACACTCTGTATTCCTTACAAATAAGAATTCCTACAAATATTTCATGATCTGAAATAAGTTGTTTTAAAGTACACACGAATTTTGAAAAGACTAATTCTCATTTGCAAACAAAACTAATGAAACACTTTTTTTTACATAGACTTTAAAAATATTATAATTATTCACTCTTTTAATGAGAAAAACAATTGTCTTTTCATTTAATTTTACATTCAACCTTCAAGAATATAAAAGTATTATGCATTAAAAAAATGAATCTCTTTATAGCGTATTATTTCATAAAACTTACATCAAATCATTTTTAAGAATCCATAAATAATCCACAAAAAACAAAACACAAATTTAAAAAATTGAAAAACGCACTTAACTTCAAAACAATGTATAAAATTTTTAATACAACGTAAACACAAACACTAACAACATTACAAAATTTATATACATATATATATGTCTACACTACATGAGAGTATAAACGCTACTAGTAAATGACGGCTTGTATATTATTTTGTCAAGTACACAATAATAAAACGGGGGACTGAAGTAGATATATGTATGAATATCTAACTAAATATACATATATGTAATTAATAATTTATGACGAAATTTATTTGATTTTGTTTTTACTAAAATTGTAACACATGTAAACTTTTAAATAAGCATATGCTATAGAAAATTGTTTGCATTATCAAAAAATTTTCTTATGCATATTTCTGAGAAAAATAGTGATCTCATTGTTTTATTTAGGTACCAAATTTCTTATATAATATCTGAAAATAATTGAAAATTCTAAGTAATTGTACGTGAAGAATTTGAAAATATGAAAATTTAACCCACCACGCACGGACGTAGCTATAGCTTCCACATGGAGGGGGTCTAACAATGCACAAAGGACTCCTCCTGTTTAGGGTAGAGAAACATCTTTCAGGGGTTGTAGTGAACACTGGAAGTATGGGTACAATGATCATGAGAAGCTTTTTTATCAAGCTGATCAATAGTTTCTATTGCAGTAGCAGGTTTTTGCTGTCCCGCAGTGAAGATTGTTGCAAAAAGTTTATTATGCTTTTTATGGCTCCGATACAGTTCCGTATGATTGTTATATCATTCGAATGCGCTAGAACTTAGTTAAGAACGTGATCCACACAGTGTATGCTTGCGTTTTCGGGTATTTCAAGCTTGCGTTTTCGAATTGCGCTTTCGGGTATTGCTCTGCGATTATTGTTCTCATACCTCGTAACCGGCCACTCATCACTGCAGCGGTGTATGTCTTAAATATAAGTATTACTTAGTAAAAGCACTCTTAATAAAATACGGTGAAAAATGGGAATGGACATTAGAGAAATGCGAATGGGTTTTTTACGTACACTACATGAGTAATTAAAATTTTATTCGTAAAATGACTTGTTATATACCAATAGTAGGGAAACAATTTCCACTGGAATAACATTTTGAATTGCGATTATCTTTATATTTTAATATAAATTGCGTCCGTTTTTAGTCAGTATCTATGAATAATTTAAATTGTCGAAGTTTGAGGTATATTATTCCGAAGAAAACAACCCTTAAGCATAAGTTTCCAGACTGAATCTGAATGTACGGTTTAAATCATACATAATGATCAAGAAACTAAAAATAAAACTAAAGCAAAGAGGGAATGAAAACTGTTTAAAAACTTTTATTAGATCATTGATTTACTTATTGCAAACATACTTTTCAGAAATTCTTTTCTGTTTACAAGCTTATATTCTACTCGACTTGTACGTAATTCTTTCCGATTCAAAATTTGTTCTCAAATTTGAACTCACCATAATCCTATAATCCAATCGAGTTGAAATTTTGTATGCCATTATGTTATGACAATACAATAATCTGCTATATATGAGCACAAACTATTTAATTTTGAAAAACGAACGCTCTTTTTGAAGTCATGATAGAATTTAAAAAACTGTCCTGAAATACATATTTAATTTAAGCGTCAGTAAAAGTGGAAGCGTTATAGTAGATGGAATTGTTGATTTTACTATTTATTTATATATCGTTTACTATGCCTTCGAAATATTTTCTCAAGAACTTATTGGCTAAATATTGAGGTTTAGAAAAAATTAAAATAAAGATAACAAAGATAATTGGACTAATTTTGATTTTAATGTACTGTGAACGCTTGAAATTGATCCCATATTACTCAACTGTTAATTTGTACTAATTTACACTAACTCTCTTATCTATGCTAATTTAGACATAATTTCTGGTAAAAATTTCAGTTTTTCAATTGAAATATTGTTTAATTTGGGGAAACTAAAAAACTTCCACAGAAACTTTAGAAAAATATTGCATATTTTGTTAACGTATTTGTAGAATTTTTTGATTTGCTGAAAAACCATTTAGATTTTAAATTAGTGAAAAGCCAATTTTCGTAGTACTAAAATACACCGCTATCAATTACTACTAATATTATTTAATAAAAATTATAACCTCATTTATTATTGAACAATTTAAAATAAAGTTATGTTCACAAATTATACATCGCATTTAAAATATTTACTAAGAAGTACTAAATATTATAAAAAATGGATACGACATCACAGTATACAGACAAATCTAAAACCTCCTTGGAAGGTTATGTTTTTTGGGACTGATGATTTTTCAGTATGTAGTTTAGATAAATTATACTCAGTATGGTTAGTGTATATTGTTAATAACTTAAGAAGTTTCGATACCATTTCCAAAATGTTACGGATTATTTGAAATTTACACAGCCTCAAATCTTCAAAAGGTTGCTCATCTCAAATAACAAACAAATTGACTATTGTATGTTAGGAAGTATTAATTGTTAAAGTTACACAATTTTTAAAATGGTATCTAAACTCCTTGCATAAAATGCTAGTTTAAATTAATTCCGAAATTTGAATTCTAGCAGAGAAGGGAGTGTGGTCAATCAGTTAGAAGTTGTAACTTCAGTTAGAAATAAAGCGAATCCTATACAAAATTATGCTGTGTCAAATAAAATACAATTTCATAATTGGCCATGTGGTAATTTAGACCATAAATTTGATATTGGAATTGTTGTTTCGTTTGGGAAATTAATACCTAAATCGATTATCCAAGAATTCCCCTTGTAGGTATATTTAAAAAAATGATAATCTGATTATAAATATGTTTTAAAATAAATATAATTATTATCAAGGGGGATGATTAATGTACATGCAAGTTTGTTACCACGTTGGAGAGGTGCTGCTCCCATAATTCACGCTATAGCATCAGGAGACCGTGTTACAGGAGTCACAATAATGCGTATTCAACCACATAAATTCGATTTTGGAGAAATAATTAAACAAAAATCAATTGAAATAACTCACAAAACGACGCAAGATCAATTAACTAAGGAATTAGCAAATTTAGGAGCTAATTTACTCGTTGATTCAATTCAAGAACTGCCAGCTTGTATAGAAAATGCGATTCCACAACCAGAACATGGCGTTACGTATGGTAAGAATTCAAAGCAAGGCTGGAGTTTCGTAAATCACCCTCCGACGTACTCAATGTAATATGACATAAAAGTATTTAACGTGGTTTTTAGACACATTTGAGTTTTCGATTTATCATTTCGAAATTTAGTGAAATATCCGATTTATACTGAGTTTATTATCAATGCGTGAACTGTTTATTTTAATTTTCACGGACGCACTATAATAATCCTATAATATATACAACCCTTTATGTAACTCACTGACTAAAGTATACAAATGCTAACCCACTTCTAGACATGCTAGACCATGCTAACCCACTTCTAGACATGCATTTTTTTGCATTCGACGCGGGATCACTATTCGTTCTAAAAAAATTCTCATTCCATAATTTCGGTTCCTAACAAAACCTGCAGCAAAGAGACTGTATTCAAAATTTGAAATTAATCGGAAGGTGACTCCACAAAGTATCGATTAAATTGGTATCAAATATTAAATTAATGATATTTTCAATTTTTTGTAGCACCTCGAATAAATATCAAATCATCTCGTATTAACTGGTTAATAATGGATTCGAATACAATCTATAATTTATATCGAGCGTTAAAAGGATTATATCATTTACAATGTGTTTGGAAAGGAATTCCTGTAAAATTAATCGATGTTGCGCCATTTAATGCGGAATCGAGCTCACAAATTTCAAATATCCCCGGATACATATATTATAGTAAAAAAAACAATCATTTACGAATACTGTGTTATGATGGAAAATGGATTGTAGTAAATGAATTAATAGTTCATGGCCGCAAAGCAATGAAAAGTAAAGATTTTTATAATGGGTTTATGTCGAAATGTCATCCAAAACTACATATTTTTACGTAGTCATATACATAAATTCGTTAAATTGTGTTAGAAAATATACGTTATTGTTTTACGTTTTATTCGTTGTTTTTTTTGTCATAAGTAGATATAAAACAGTTTAAATAATTTAAGTAAAAAGTATGTGTTGAAAAAAAAGAGCATTTAAAGAGTTTTACTTGGAAATAATTTCCTAAATGAGGATACTCAATGGCGCAACACTGGCAGTTTGTAAATAAAATTAATTAAAAAAAAAATAAAATTAATGGGGCGGTTAATTGACTAAGCTGTCGGCGTGTGGACAAGAAGGAAAGTAGCCGGCTATGCTTGTAAAGGTTTTTTGCAGTTTTCCTTTCACAATCTCCAGATGAATATTGGCATAGTTCATATCAAAGTCGACTGCAGTCGCACAAACTACCAATTTCTAGTCTACATACAAAATATTTTTCCTTACCTAGAGGTAAACAAGGACTAGAAAGGCCTACTTTCCAGGTTTCGACCTCACCTCCGCTACTACTACTAAAACTCAATGGTCGCAATCTTGGAATATAGCGTTATTTTATTATATGTAATTTAATATGTAATCTAGAAAGTGTCACTTACTAGGTTTCCGCCTTCCCTCTAATATTACTTAAGGATCACATCTGCAACTCCGACCATTTAATTTTATTTATTTTAGGACATCTCTTCTAGACAATCCAAAAAAAAATCCGATCACCGATTTTTGTAAAATAAAAAAAAAAGTACAAGCCACCGTCTGCACTCACCGATTTTTATAGTTTTGTTCGTCTCTCATTCGGCAAAATCTATTTGCGAATACTTTATTAGAATGTAATGTCGTTGATAAGATGCATGTTTGCTATTCTGCATATTATTTTGACTGCAGTTAAACGAATTTGGTGCTCTCAATTGATGACCCTGAAAAATGTTAATTTCGTATGATACTCAGCCATTAAAATACACCACGTGCCCATGAGCATTAAGAAGGATTCAAGCAAAACTTTCGAGGTATTTACGAAAAACTAGCATTCACGCTCTAAAAAAGACTTCTCAATCAAAATAAGGGTCAGGATATGCTTCAGGAACTTCAATATATAAAAACCAAGAGAATCCGATTTCATTGATTTAAATAATGAATCAATTGTTTATTTTGTATTGTTTTTATAATTACTTGTTTATTAAATAAATAAAAAAGGAGTGGACAAAAGTTTCCCAAGTACAATCTTAACTTTGATTTATTCTTTAGTATTCACAAATTCATACTAACCAGATATCTCGATCCTTATTACCGATCTGTTAAATTCTTTGCATTTTTACTGAAATTAATAAAATGAGGATTATATTTTTTACATTTATTTCTCTTTCTTAAACTATTATAGCCAAACTATTTAATAAATTGAATAAATTCAATTTGTATACCCATTTATGTTATCTGGTAATTTTTCCTTTACTCCGATCATTTACTAACCCAAAAATTTATAAGCAAACATATTCATAAAAATTACCCAAAAATTAAATACTGCTAAAAATTTTGTTTTTATCCAAGTTATCGTATTTATTTTGATTTTTGGAGTATAATGGTATTGTGCAGATAAAAAAATTATGTCGCTACAGCTATTCGTTAGCTAACAGTAAGCAAAAAGTTGAAAAATATGCTTATTATTCGAAAACCATTAAGACTTTGGATGTTACTTTTTTAAGTTAATGCAATTCTAGATATCCTTTCTTACCCCTTTATCAGTTCTTCTCACTTGTTCTTATTGCTAGTACACAACACTAATAATATTATATACTTCATTTACCCTCGATAGGATTCTGTTAATATTGTCATCCAAACTTCGGGATAAATATTTATTTTCAATAATCAAAAAAGGTTGTTATTGGGATATTTCATTATTAAAAAAAATACAAAAAAATTGATTAAATATTTATTTACAATGCCGACACAATTGTGTTATACGATGGCAAAAAATTGTCTTTTTTATTCTATAATTGCATCTATTTACAATTTTCTTTAATTATTCATCAGGTACGTAAGCAGGTTCTCTGAAAAATGATATAAAATAATATTAATCATTATTTTAATTACATATGATGCGCACTTTTTAACTCTTGAGGTACAAATCAATTAAAAAATTTTGAAAAATGAACGCTACTTTTTCTATCCATATTACACATTAGTAGGCAATGTTCTAGCTATACCAAACACAATGTCTAGCGATTATATATACACAAATACTTGAAACGGATAACACGTGCACGTAAGCTCCGCACTTCAAGGAAATAAATCATCAGTTAATTTATAGACTATAAATTATAGTGCCTTGTAATGCGATAGCAGTACTTAGCACCTATATGAGCGTTTGGTCCAATAGACAGACTTAATTTTGAACAACTTTTCCGTCTTATAAATGTGTTGCGATACATGATCTCGCATCTATTCATCGAACAAATTACTCCCTTAACGTCACCCTAAACGTTCTAAAACAAATTATGTTAAATTAGTCGCAATAATTACTTGTAAGCTTATGCAAAGTGTAAAGCCATATACTCTCAGTAAGACTGCGGAACATGGAGCTTGAGCTATATAGACAACTTCCATCATTTAGTAACTATAACGGATAAATGGAACGATCAAGAGTTCTGCATAAAATTGTTATACAAACATAATGATTAAGAAGTTGCGTAAAGAGATTTGACATTTTTTACAATTTAGTAGATAATGGTCGGGTTCCTTCGAAAACCGATAGATAAACCGAGAAGTATTCGTATCCTACATAATATCAATTTTCAAAAGTCGATAAGATGGTTTACTGTATCTTAGAAAACAAGCTGTAATGGTTTAAATTTTATTGTGAAATGTGAATAGAAAATATCTATGTAATTCTATAAAGAGAGCAGAAATCTCTTACGTCTGAAATTATCTAACAATTTTTGTACGTAGGTACTATAAACTTAACCATATAAACTCCTAAGTTTTATTAAATGTTAAAATAAATGGGTTCAAATTTTTTAAATGTTCAAAATCAGTTTTCATGATGATACTAGAAAATTGAATTATAACCACCCATTCCAAATAGACATACAATATCTTGAAACAGTGGTAAACAATACAAACATAGGTGTTAAGCAGATTATCAGACTATTTTAATCTAAACCGTTGCCGCCAAAATTTGAAATTTTCGCGCTCTTTTGTAATTTTTTATAATTGTATCTATAACTTTTAAAATTTTCACGCTAGCTTCTAGCATCGATGTTTTCGGAAGACTATCGATTATTCGATGGTTAAAAATTTTAACAATCGATGTTACCATGTCGACGTTTCTTTTCAACATCGCCCATCCCTAGTGTGCGGACAATTTTGGTTGCAGAATGAAACTGGTTTGCAACCTTTGTCGCAAAACAGCCGCATCGTGGGCGCTTGGCTTAATTGTCTTTTTGAAATCTTAATTGAAACTTTTCTATTTAGTTCGAATTCGAGTTCGTTCGGTTTGACGACAAATGAAGCAGGTTGCCAGATATCCCATCAATACGAGCGATGAGAACCCATTTTTCTGAACGCAGAGAATCTAAACTTGATTTTTTTATGTGTTTTAAAAAATGAGATAAACAACTTCATATAAATTTAATTTTTAAACCATATTCCATATTCTACTAACAGGCCTGCGATAGGCATCCGCATTGTATTACTTGAATTTAGGTATATACTATCTTTTTTAAAAACATCATTCTTTAATAAATGAGCTTCACTTTTTTACGATCGTCTTTCGACTAAGCCAACATTTTGATACACCAAACATATTCTGAAAAATCTTTTAATATGAATTGCCGGTTTTTCTTAAGGGTGAATTCTAAATTTTCGCAATTATCTCGAAAATTATCTTTTTTTCATATATTTTTATTCAATTTTACATTAAGAAAAAACTCGTCAGACTTTTTTATAAAATCATTTAAAAGATATTGACGGATTTCCCTCTAAAAAAACCAATAGTTCAAATCAGGATCATCAAAATATAGTTCAAATGTAAAGGACATCTTACGATGTCCTTTACAATGTGTCTAATTTCGACTTAATATGTAGTAAAATGGTTTCAAAATTATTTTAAAAATAAATAAAAGTTAGATAGAAATTAAAAAACAGTTTTGAACACCTATTATTATTAATATTATCAATTAACATTTTATAAAACATCAAAAGACAAAAATTATGTACAAAAAAAAAAACCTATAAAAAATGTTACAAAAGCCATTATTTTGTTTAGTATACAAAAAAATTCTTATCACAAATTTACAATACATATTTACAATATTACGAAATTCAACAATTTGGCATCATGATTTTTATTGTACTTTTTAACCGCTTTATTTCCCATGACAAACAATAAAATAAGACACACACCCACATAAAAAAGTCAAATCCATTTCACAGCAGATGAATTGCAATTATATATTACAATTTTGAAGAAGTATGCAACAACATATCAGTCTGATGTCTGTAAAAATAAAATGACAAATGTTGTGGTTAGCGACATGCATATGAATTTTTAGTTTTATTAAGTTATATTAGGATGAAATAATGTGAATTGTTAAGATCATGAAACAGGCGAAACAAAATAAGCTATACCCATTTTGGAGGTAAATAATCGATTTAAAACTCACATTATACACTTTCAAAAATATCAATGGGTGAGCTAATTTATCAATATACCAAAAATACGATAAATTCAGGCTTCTGTAGTTCTAGAACTATTTATAGTCAAGCCTATTTAAGTATATAGTGACATTTATATACTGAGTGAAACAATTTAAATTTCTCACACTGTGAGCTTATTTTGTTCGCCTCCATTTTTTTACTCAATTTACATATTTAAAAAAAAAAAAATATATCCTAAATTGGAGATCATGAAACAGGCTAAACAAAATAAGCTATACTAATTTTGAAGGTAAATAATCGATTTAAAACTCATATTATAGACTTTCAAAAATATCAATGGGTGAGCGTCATTCCAATATAGCAACTCAATAATTCAACTGAAAGCTAATTTATCAATATACCACAAATACGATAAATTTAGGCTCCTGTAGTTCTAAAACTGTTTATAGTCAAGCCTATTTAAGTATAGTGACATTTATGTACTGGGTGAAACAATTTAAATTTTTCCCACTGTGAGCTTATTTTGTTCGACTCAATTTCTTTATTCAATTTACACTCACGTTAAAAAAATGAACAGACCTGAACCGAATCAATCTCTCACAATTTTGATTGTTCTTGTAGTAAATGTTTTTTACAGATACAACATATTATTTAATTTTTATATGTAAGAGAAAGATATAACGCTTGACATATATCTAGAGCACGGTAGTGCGACAGGCCGAGTTTAAGGGGCTTTTGGCCTTCGTTTACATTACATATATTTTTTAAATGCTTACTCTGTCACTGACACGTATGCATAAAATTAGTGTCTCTAAAAAAAATATAAATTCAGTTTATACTTCCATTTATTTTTTACACACTTAAAAAATATACTACTTATCTTTGTTTATAAATAAATAAAATTATACATTATACAGAGTTACAACATTTATGAAATGTAAGAAAATTAACATTTCAAGTCTATTCATTTTTTTTGAACGGGAGTGTACAATCTATTTTTTAAAAAAATTATCCTAAATTGTAGCATTTGTAAATCATAGAAGCAAATTAAAAAAAATATATTAGTCCCTTATTTAAAAGACCAGATTTTACGCGGATACACAATTTCCCAAACAGCGATGGAAAACTTGCAAATAGATGGAAACGTAAAGTTGAATTTTGTAGAAAACAAAATTGTTTTTTATTAAAACTTGCCATTTAGATCTGAATTTAATTTGATGTAGTGTTAATTAAATGTTCGTAAATTCAACATTATCGTATTAATTGCGCAAATATGTATGAACGTAATCAACACACTACAAAATTTTTCAGATCTAAAATACGTCACAGACACAACGATATGTTATTTATCGTAAATTGAAAAAAGAAAAGAAAATTCAGATGGTAAAACAGAAATTTCAATCTATTGAAATTATAATAAAAAATCAATGTGTCATGTGATTTAAAATGAAAATAAGCGTAAATATGATATTAGAGGTGGAATCAATCTAATGAATACCACCATAAGTTGTCAATAGATTCTTATAGTCTTATATTATAAACATTTTATACTGAAAAACAACATACTTTGAGAATGGAATATGGTAAAACCATTGGATATGATTGGGTATAGGAAGGTGAATTAAGTATTCAAGCACTATTAGTAAATTCCAATATTTTTTGGAGCAAAAAGCCTAAAAAATTAATGAAAATAATTAAATAATGATTAGCATATTTGTGTGAAAAGGACACAAGTAACAAAAACACACTGTTTTTCGAAATTCAAAATTTGATTTTTATCAATTTTTATTAACAATTGTCCATTTGTATATGGAATAAAACTGTACATGCTATAAAAAGTTTATTCATTTAATTAACAGTTAATAAAATTCTTTAAAAAAATAATACACTTTCTTGTTTAATATTTACATACTTTGTACTGTTTATTGGTTAATTGAATAGTCTTTTTTTGGTAAAAAATTTTTATTAGTCTAAAAAACTTGTTTAGGTATCATTTCGATATTGAAAAATTCACCAAAGTTCGGTTATATCACTTTGAAATTAATTACTACTCTAATATCTATACTTCATGGCGTGTTGACTTCGTGAAAAATGCGATGAGAGAGTAATATCAAAAATTGCAGTAGTTACTAAGTTGTTCAACAGAATGCGACCATGAAACTAGCAGGCCGAAGGTGTGTCACGGGATAGGTCTAGCTAGTTTATAATTTACCCACCAGAGAGCATATCCAAGAGCTAGAGTTCCCAATATTTTAAAATTACTAACATTTAAAAATCAAAATGGTCTAACTTATATTGGGTAGTTGAGAATTTCGATGCGCTATCCGATGGTATAAAATGGAACTAGAACTTGTAGGATAAACAACCATATGACTACTGTGATCTCAGTGACAGTGTATATATATATATATAAGTAGTCACTCAACCTTTTGTCATTTTAAATAACCTTGGCGAAGTATAGATTGTGTGTAGTTTGTGTTTCAATACATTGATGGCAGGCAATATTTAATTTGAAAAATAATTAATATAAGTAGTCGATTCGCAAATATACATAAAATAAATGTTAATTAAATTTGGTAGTACATTAATAAAAAAATATCAGACATATATAAAACAATTTAAATATTAAATACTTATTTATTTTTAAATATTAATTCCTGCCATCTATTGGTTAATGTATTGAAACACAATGTACATTTCATCAAGGTTATTTGAAATGACTTAAAAAATATCAAAGTGCCGACCAGCAGTTTTTTAATTGATAAACGCTTCTTTTTTTTAAATTAAAATGTTTTTAATAACAAGTACGTGTGGTTAAGTACAACAGCTGATTAAACTATCCTACAATAAGAAGCTCATATTTCAACCACTAGGCAAATAAAAATTAAACTACGCTTCTCCCAGGTTCCCAATAGCACGTTAGTATACTTTCAGTATCCACTCGAAACATAAACGAAGGCAAATAATTTTAAAAAAAAATTGTATTTGTAAACTAGCGTCTATTTATATTCATTGTTAGCATGGCTGCCTTCGGTTATAATATACCAACTAAAACGACTAGCGTTTACTTACTTTGACATTTTAGTAATGTCTGAACATTGATGTCAAAGAATGTTGAAGACAAATAAATTTTCCTTAGAATTTTAAATTTAATTATACATTTTGCAGACTCTATTCAAAGCATCCTTGTTGGTTTAGCTTTCACATAAAAATGAACTGAAATCGTCCTTTTAATACAACCTTATTAAATCGAAAATATCGTAACATTTTATTAATAATCAAACATTAACGATGAAAAAAACTTAATGAGATTTATTTCAAAGTGATGTAACCTAATTTTGTGATAATCACGTTTACATTTAATTATATTGCCTCGATTGCATATCAAAAGTAGAAATTGATATGTGAAGGGAGCTTAACTTATCTATTTTGAACATTCAAATATAGCAGTCAAGTTTTTACGTCAGTATTTTTAATTACAACCATTAGATAGTTATCAAAACATAATTTTAAAAATCATTCAGTTATTAAAAGGCAACTAAAAATTGGTTTAAGAACAAAATAAAAATGTCATATTAGAAAACAAATTAGTTAGAGGGAATTATCTTACACATTATCTGGGTTACAGCGAATTTGGTCAATAAAAACATTTACTGGCAGCTGTCCTGTACAAATTTTATGAATAGCAGTAAATAATGGAAAACTGAAAAAAAAGAATAAAAGTTATATGAAAAATAATTTAATAATAATTAATCCAAACCGGAATCAATATAAATGACTGATTATTGTATAATCAATTAGATGTTCAAAAAATTTTTTCTCATTAACTATTGAAAATTTTTTGACGTGAAACGTTTATTCGCTTGTTACACTGGTGGTCGGTCGAACATTCATGTGTGACGAAATACTGTAAGATTTATTTCGCTAATAACTTAGATAGATAGATCATGTCTTTACGTATCTGTCGCCCTGTATTTGCTTTACCTATGACATCGTCGTACCAGTGTAGTGCATGCGCTTGAATGGTTACGAATTAGCTTTGTGTAAAGTTATACAAATCATATATAAATTGGTGTAGCGTGGAAACGCGTTTAGCTAGGACATTGATTCTGGTCTTATTGTGAAGAGCTTGCGGTGCCCTACTAGGCGGCATAGACAATAAAATATTCGCTGGAAGATAAATAAAAATCGGTATTAAATTTAAAAAAATACAGATTTCGTCTTAAATGACTGGTAAATATACTCGGAATTATAAAAAAACATATATCAGAAAAAAACTATCGCCGAAAAGAATCCAACAAGCCTAAAGTCTAGTGCTGAACGAATACAAGAGCTACGGCAGCGTCGAAAGGGGAATGAAAAAACGGCGCAAAGCGATTACATTACGTAGCTGTCCCATCGGTACAAGTAAAAAGTCATCAATTTGCTTTTAAATCTTTATATTGTTTTATTTTGATTGTAAAATAATATGAAACTATTAATAATAAAACACATTAATGTTTTCTATGTAACTGTGATTACATAACAGTCAGTCATTTATAGGGATTCAGAAATCTAGATACTAACGAAGATTCCATGTTTTTGTTTTTCAACATATAATTGACTTCTTCGGCAGTGAATGGGCCTTGTAATTTTTGTCCATTAAGCATCTCTTCCTCAAGAACTTTAATTGATTTGCCAGTTTTTGCAAAAGCTTCCGATACTCGGCGATTACGTCCACCATAACAAGTTGTGATTAAATCAGCAACACCGCAACTTTCAAAGAAAGTAGACAATTTACAACCAGGATAAAATACATCAACGAATTTAATCATTTCCATTAATCCTATACGAATTACAGCTGCTTTCGTGTTATCACCCAATCCCAATCCATCAACAAAACCGGCACCACACGCTACAATATTCTATAAATTTGGAAAATAAATCGTTACTTGACGAAAATTTTAAGCAAATCTGTAAACTAACCTTTAAAGCACCACAAACTTCAACAGCATCAGTATCATCAACAACTGTTACCCGGAAATTGTCGGTTTGAATAAGATCTCGTAATAGAGGGGATAATTTTTTATCACGGCAACCTATAGTTGTTTCGCAGAATTTTTCTTCAGCAACTTCATTGGCTAAATTTGCACCCATTAATACAGCGCATGCAATTTTTAATTGTCTTGTAACAATACTTGAAATCAAATCAATACCACCACCTTCGGCTTTATCAAAACCCTACGAATAATAATATATTTTATTCGTTACGAGTCAAAATGTCAACATTTAATGGATTTTATATTATAATTTGAATTTTTTGTTGTTAAGAATTTTGACTAGATTATCTCAAAGGTCTATCCGTGGTCAGGGCTGTTGATAATTTTAAAATTATCGGATTTTCGATATATCGGTATTTTTAAATTTATCATCACGTCGGAGTTAAGTAGACTATGCGAATTTTCTTGGCGATATTAATTATAATGAATATCAAATCAAGTTACAATTGTGACGAACCCTGGTGGAAATAATTGTAACTAATTCTTTTAAAACTCTGAATAAAACTTCTGAAAGTTTTATTTCTCTGAAAAAATAAAATAAATGTTTTATAAATGATTTGAAGACAGAAAATAAATAATATTTTGGACTCTGCCAGAAGAGTTATTCAGACTTTTTAGAATGTTTTTCAAGAACTAATTAACAAATATAAGTTTTTCAGAGTTAATTTGTTTTTGATGAAATGTCTCGTATTGTATAATAATAGTAATTCAGAGTTTTTCAGAGAACTAATTAAATAAAATATAACAACTCGCCCCGGTGAGAAAGGGTTGAATACATAATACTTCTCGTGGCGTAGTTGGTTAAGGCGTCTGTCTAGTAAATTGTTATATTTTATTTAATTAGTTCTCTGAAAAAGTCTGAATTACTATTATTATACAATACGAGACATTTCTTCAAAAACAAATTAACTCTGAAAAACTTATATTAATTAATGGCAAATAAAAACTTATTTTAAAGAATATTGAAAAAGTCAACCAGATTTTAATATCGAACTATTGATATATCGATCCAAAAAATATTGTTCATAAATATAGATATTTTGCGAATAGTCCTAGTTTGATCGCCGAAGCTTAGCTAAGGTTCAGCTAATAGTTGTGGTAGGTCTTTTGATCGAACATTGGCGCTATAATTCACCCAGTATTGATATGAATCTCATGATTAACAATTGCTACGAAAATAAAAAACTCGATATTGCATGAACTAACTAGATGTAGCTACTAGTATTCACTCAGTATCTACTTAACGACACTAACAATTTAAAAAAGTTTATCTTAAAAATATAAAAATTTACAAATCTTTAGTCAAAGGAAAACAACCGTGACCTTCAGTACTGATAATAGAACTACACATGTTTAAAAAGATAAAATACAAACCTTGATAAGAGATAGACCAATTGCTGTTGGTTTAATTTTACCTAATAAAGAAGAACATAATGGTCGAACAAATTGATGTGGCACAACAAAAATGAGAATATCGGCAACTTTAGCTGCTTCAACAACATCTGGGACAGCTACCTTTAAAATAATGTATATAACACTAAATAATTTCCTTGCGAGTATTTTATTAATTAAAATCTTATAAATAATACCAAATAATACTGTACTAGAGATTAGTTACTCCACACGCTGGCTCACATATTGAAACAATTATAGGTTTATTAAAAAAGTTACATATTTTCGATCAAATTTATAGTATCAAACTGATAAATTTTTAAAAAATAACTACCGACTAACAAACTAAATAATAGGAATATTGAAGCTGCAAGTAAATTGTAAATAGATAAACGTTAAATACCGAACATTTTTTTATTAAATTATATTTTTTGTTAAATATCATTTTATTGAGAACATGAAACTTTCTCCATGAAACAAACTCATTAAAAATTATAACCCAGCGTATGGACTATATATCAATATCCACTAGTTTAAAATTACTCATTATCTTATCACTTAAAAGAAAACCAAAGTTTATAAAGAAAAATTTAATAACAAAATAAAAATATGCTAATAATGGACTTTACTGCCATATTGTTAATAATGGACTTTATACGAATACATTCATAATGCATTTTAAATATAAATAACTTAAGAAATATCTTTTACTCAATTTCTTATTTTAATCGGTCAACTTTAAAGGAAGAAGTATGCATCTTTCATTATTTAAGAGAATAATTTATAATTATTTGAGGATTAGAATTATTTTTTTTCTGAAATTCCAGAATTTCTTATGAAATTTTTAGGATACAAAAGTGAAACAATTTTTTTTTTCTATTGTTATCCTAACGTTACTTATGACATATGAGGTTATGCTAGTTCATTAGGCGGTCTTTTTAAAAATAATAAAAAAAATTTAATCTTATAAATTTATAAAATAGAATTTTACAAACTCCGACACTTTCAAAACATATATTTATTCATACAAAAGTAAACAATCGAGAATTTGAAAAACTTTTGTTAAAAAAAAAAGATAAAAATGATATTAGAATGCAATGAGTAAGATAATTTTTGAAAATTAACAACTGACAGAGTTTTGAGCATTAAAAATTCATAATATTTTAATTTTATTAACCGATAACAATTTATTTTTTTCAAAAATCAATATCTTATTTCCCTTATACCAATATAATAAAAACAACTAGAAAAACTAAAAATTTCCTTTCGCTGATACTTTTTTACATAAAAAATAAGCTCGCAGTATTAACTCTCTTATCAAAACTAGCATATATTCTGTTAATTTATACATACTTTCGGAACACACGTATATAACATTCAAAAGTAAACAATTGCTTGCTAAAAATATGTTTTTTTTTTTCAAAAACAAGCTCAAGGTATTTTACCACCATAAATAAATTGTTAGAAAGTTGCATCAGAACTAGTTAATTTGCTTAATGCTTTGCTTGAGGATAAATTTTAAAATTCATTATCATTAAAAATAATAATAAATATAAAATTTATTATTATATAAACCTATTTATCCAATTATTGAAGATAAATACTTAAAAAAGGAAGAACCTTTATGTGATAAAAACATACGATAATAGATTAACATAAACTATTAATTAAATCAAGGTTAAAACAAGGATGCGGGTATTAAGCGTAAATATTTTAACTGTGTGGGTATAATTGCACTTATCGAGAGAGTAAAATATGTACTTACGACATTTTCAGGGAGTTTGTGTCCTGGGAGATATTTCACGTTTTCATGTGTAGTATTAATAATTTCAGTTAATTTCTTTCCATCAACCATTTCTTCATATACATACATTGTAACACGATCTTCAAAATAATCAAGACGTTTGCAATTCACTCCAACAATTTTGGCAATTGCGGAGCCCCTAAAATTTTTTAATAACAGTTTGTTTTTAAATAAAGCAAATAAATAAACTAACTAACCTCTAAAAAACATATGCGTATATGTGATGGTAAATATTTTAAAATTTATTAATTCATTGCAAACTTATTATTTATTGAATTAAATAAATTTTGTATTATTTAAATCAGGATATGCTTAATATTATTTATAATTGAATAATTACGTAAGAAAAATTGCGGCTACTTACCAATTTCCCGAGCCAATAATACATACACTTTTTTTATTTGGCATTTTGATAGTTATGTGTTTGTTACCGAAGGAAGTAAAATTAACAATAAAAGGAAAAGAAAATTTAAAACAACCTGAAAATATCGCCTCTAAATATTTATCTCTCAACCCCCCATAAAAACCTTAAAACTAGCGGACTACACGAATATTCACTTCGTATAAAATCGGTTTTAAAAAATGATCCAAGTTTGTATCAATTTATTGAAAGAACCAATCATATTAATTCAAAATTAACCTTGTGCATAGACAAACTAAGTTTGTCTATATGTGTAGTGTTACGATTATTCAACAAATATTTCACATTTTTTAGCATTAATTTTTTCCGTTCAAAGCTTACATTACATGCGTAAACTGTTTTATTTAGAAAGCTGAAGTGTCCACGTGAATTATATTTACAGAGTTCAAACGTGATATGCGTCCTTATCATATGCTTCAATTGTCAACTTTTCATTTCGATTATTGCGCACTAAATTGATAATGAAACCCGGTTTTGGTTAAGTCTTAAGTTATCATAAATAAATAAAAAGAATTCCATCGTTTCGACATTTTTTATTATTCGTCGAAATCGGATGAAATTTTCTAGGTAATGGTCTAAGCAGAGACTAGTAGATCTATTAGTCTCTGGTCTAAGAGACCATAATAAAGTTGCTTCTGTCAAGAACATCAAAATTTTAGGTACATATACTCAAAAAAAAGAAAAAAATTAGTGGCCATTCTGAAATTTACCGTAATTAAACTATATATATATTTATTTGTAAAAATATACCCTAATTTAAAAAAATTGTATGAAATATAAATGGTAATCTAATTTTATATTACATTTTTCCATTGTTGTATGTTGAAATTTGAGTACTTTTTTAAAATAATATATTAATCGCCTTACTTTACCTGGTGCAATTTACCTTGGAGTTTTGTTTGAAATAATTGTTGGTCATTGTTTTACTTCCGTTATCAAACATACGATTAAAAAAAATTTTTTTCGTAATTTTTTATTTAATCAACGATCATAAAATCAATTTTTTTTATAACATATTATTAAAAATTATTTCGAATAATATTTTATCCAAAAAATAGATTATAACCTTATGGTCGACATAAACCAGAACGTATTGGACAAGTTTGTCTCTTTTAAAGCTCAGTTTAACAGTTGATTGTATCTTTTGCCCAACTTTTCTCAGCATTATATGTTTGAAGATGTATGTGTGTGTCTGTGATCATTCTAACGGAAATGTATTCCGAAGAAATTCGCTAAGTTGACGCAACTTCTGCGTAATAAATTTTTATCTTTGAGAATGTTTTTTTTTTTATAAAATTAAATTAATAGTATAATTTTATTAATATTTTTTTCTTAAAATGGATTGTTTAGTTATTGATTGTACGACTACAAAGCTGATAAGAAAATTACTTTCTTTTTCGTTTCGAAAAAATCGATTTTTCGATTATTCATGGACAATTAATAATATCGATTGTCTAGTATCAATCGTATTCGATTGTGAATAATCTCATATATGTAATACTCATATATGTATTCGATTGTGAATAATCTCATATATGTAATACCTATATGGGCAGTTGGTATAGGAAAGAATGCCCCAACATCGGTGCCGATTATATTTATTCTATCTCTCCTCCTCGACACATTGTCCATGCTTCGCATGCCTGACAATTCTCTGAAATGCACAGAACAGAATTGGTAGCTCGGAGGAGAGAGAGAATAAATATAATCGGCACCGTAATGTTGGGACAGCTTCCACTTATAGAAACTGTTCATATGTATTACATATGAATAATCTATATTTGCCACTCGATTGTGACAACTATACTCTTGAGTCACCAAATGAGCCACTTAATAATTTCAAGTGACCCTGCACTTGAGTGAGCAAATATTATTCACAAATGAAATTTATTTTAAGAGCTGGAACAGTTTAAGTACCGAAAAATTAAGATACTTGTATTCGTCTTATCAGTGGCGTATTTAGGTTCAAAGCCGCCCTGGGTTATTTAAATTGGCCGCCCTATATGGCCTTGTCTACCGCAATTATACTTATTTTTATATATTTATTAATTAAATAATCAAAAAATATCAATACATGTGCATTTATACTTATTTTTATATATTTATTAATTAAATAATCAAAAAATATCAATACATGTGCATTTAGTTAAATAAAACATTTATTGCTGAGTTTACATATTTTTAACTTATAATTAATTATAAATATAATTTAGTTTAAAATTTTTCTTCGGGACAGCTGTGAAGAGAATGAATGAATCGATTATATCGGAATAATCCATATCATTCATTAGACTAGAGTTAAGTTCATTTGTAAAAAACCCTCGAATATCGTCACACTTTGAGTGGATCAGTCTATTTTCAAAATGAAGTGGAAGAAACATATATTTATAAGTTGCCCTTCTACTTTTAAATAAGTTCCCCTTACGCGCATATAAAGTCCAATACAAATGAATTTGATTCTACTTTCTATTGACAAAAAGCTAATAAATTTAATCGCGTTTGTGACATAGTACTACGAAGATAACTTTTGATTTGACGTAATACAGAAAAAAGCTGCTCTGCTGTGCAATTAGAAGCAGGCATGCACAAAAATATTCGCAGCGCGATGTTTATGTACAGATAAATGTTTTGGACACTCTTCTTGTGAATTATTGCACATAATTGTAACGCTGTGGTAGGAACTATATCTTGAGTCTGCAGAAACCCTCGAAAATGTAAGCACTCATTTCCGAAATTTGTGACATCAGCAGGAAAACCACTTTTATATAATTGAGTAAATTTATTGGCTTTTGTCAATGATATCATCAATTTGGCATATCGTTGAAAAAAGAAATTTTTTTCATTTTTTGGTATGCAAAAAAAATTATTTCTGCTGCCCTGAGCTATAGCCAAATTAGCCCTTACGTAAGTACGTAAGGGCTAATCGTCTTATGATGAACACTCTCAATTGACGTCACAAGTTCAGCATCAAAAATTTCATTAAATTTATACTAAATATCTTCGCTACTGGTGTAAAATTTTACATAAAAATTGAGGATACGATAACTACCTAATTTAATTACACAACATAGAAAAAACAGATCTTTCATGAAAAACACTAAACGAAAAAAAAATTTGTTTTCTATAATTTTCAACAGCCACTAATATTCATTTATAAATACTGCCATTTTCAGATTAATCAGTGAAGAGGTTAAAGATAAAGAGATATGAATCGAAAATAATAGCAATTAATTTAATTGCATCTTCAGTTTAAATTTAATATAGGAAATTTTGTAGTTGGATAGAAAAACAGTTTTATTGCATGCATGTCTAAATTTTATTAATGATTTTTTCTACAACAAAAATTTTAAATATTGATTAGTTGACAAAAAAAACTTGTATTTAGTATATTTTTTAAGGGTAACATATATTTTTGTTAAATTATGGGTTTTCGTCTGCTGTTGTAGTTGTTTCTACAAGTTTGTTAAAGTCAAACGGTTGGAAAAGTACACCCGCACCTGTGTAAAATTTACTCTGGAATTCAACCCTGAAATAATATAAATAATATAAAAAATGTTCTTAAAATTTATAAATTATTCCAAGTACTTACCAGTGTAAACGTAAAGTATGCAAAAATGCAGATAAACCTTCCATTAAAACTAGGATAGCAATGGTAAGAACTGCCCACATGCCAAATATAATCCATAACGCTATACCACCTAACCATCCTTGGAATCCAAGACCATTTTTCATTACCATAATCCATAGTACTTCCGATAATTCTATGAAATAAGAGTTATAATATGTTAAATTAAAGTCGCATAATATTTCATTTTGTATCAACTTACGCGCATGAGCTAACGACAAGGCCCATAAACGAAGATATGAAGCAGTATGAGAAACTGATCCAAGAACGTATTCAATTGTATGAATACCTTGATGAATAAACATTTCGCCTACATCATTTTCTTCACCATGAGATGGAGCCACTTGTTGTTGTTGATCCTCGGCATTCAAATCTGCTTCGTTATTAATCTAAAACAATATTCGTGCAATATACAAGTCATCAGATACAATGGATGGAATGCATAATACGTAGTAAATATTAATACAATTAGAAATAGCTTATCGACGAAAATACTTCGGTCTATATTCTTAGATAAGTTTAAGATTCACTATTGCAGAATATACTTGGCTAGAATAGTAAAGGCTACAGAAGTTTACTCAAAAGCGAAAAAAATTGAATTAGTTGAAATGTTCTAAGTAGTAATATATGTTATATTACTGATATATACAGTAATGCGTACAGTCTAAGTAAATGTTTTAATTATAAGACAGTCGAGTATACATTTACCAACAAGTAATATAAAAAACTTTAAAAAAAACCCGACTACGTAAAAAAGAATTAACGAACTGTCCTTACGTTAAACGCACTTTTTTGAAGTTTGTGTCAAAATGGTAGCATAAAAATGTTATATTTGGAATTAGCTATTTACTAGCTTTACTTGATACCCATATTGTTATAATAAAATATATATTTAATTCCCCCTCGCAGTCGCCATATTGACGTTATACTCTATGTGACTCCCATAATTAAGATGAATCTAACGGCACCTCATATGTTAAAATCCATCAAGCCGTTTAGGCTACCGAGCGTGCCAATGAAATACATATATACACTCCCGTTCATAAAAATTGAACCAATTGAAACATTCTAAGTGTTATTGTTCTCGAAAATATTAATATGTTATTGTATGTAATATACATATATTTAATAATATATATGCTTAGAATGTGACTTACTGATGGTTCAATTTTTATAAACGGAAATGTACATACATTCGAAAAACATTACTCTCCTTCTGAGCCAGTCGGGTAAAACAGAACGAGCATCAACTTTCAAATAAACAAATATTTTTATATTAGCATTTACTACTTCAAGTATTTTACTCAAAAAATCATTCGTACCGATTGATGCTTATTTTGATGTTTGACTATGTAAAATGGTTTGGCGAATAACATGACAGGAACACAGCAAAACGCGATAATTACAAGTAACTTTTGTATTCCACTTTGGCCAGGGTAAATTGGATCTGTACATTCTTTTTCTGGAGTTTCAGGTTTGAATAGTACCATGTTGATGAATGTAATTAAAATAGAGGGAGCGCAACGAGGGCTAACTGGAAGATAGGCAGCTAAAATTTAAACAAAAATTTAAATTAATTTTAAAGTTCTTTTGTAAACATTCATTTGTATATCTCATACTTACGGTCGTTTGTTGGATAGTATTTAATCCATTTAATGAACATTAATAAGACCATATAAACGAACAAGAAACATAAAAATATAATTTGGGGAATGAATTCGAAATAAATGCTAATTTTGTTCTTAAAATATCTAAAAATTAAAAAAAAATTATTAAATATATAATTTCTCAAGGCAATTTTGAGACAATAATGTTTGTAAAATTGTACTCAAAGTTTTCGATCTAAAAAATTTCACTTTTGTAGGAACAGTTAACACGACTTTACAACAAATTTGACATAGTTTTTTTACACCAATTGATTACTTCCGCAGGGATACCACAAGGAATCCTCACTATCACACATGAATCAATACCACTTGTTGGGTTAGAGATTTTCTGTGGATTAGAATATGATCATCGCAAAGAGCTTAAAAGCGCCATGCTCTTAGACAAGCGTAAAACTTTATCCGAAGAGGACCTAAAACATGTATTAATAGCATAAAACATGTATTGAGCAAGAATAAACTGTAATTAGTAACAAGGCTTCTCACGAGACATCATTTCAGCTTAAAGACTATTTCCTAATGTTAAAACTAGAAAATGAGAATAATTGAAGATTATGTGGAAAGATGAGAGCGACCATCTCGTCATCTGTTACAATAGTGATCTTTTTTTAAATCGATATGTACACTTTTTCCCTACCGCCGCACGAAATTATCTACTATTCTTGATATATTCTTACCTGAAGTTCACTAAACTTAAAAATACACCAAATAACATTTGGGCGACACCAAATATAATAGAAATTTTCATTTTGTATGCATTTTGAAATATAATCTTATTTGATGCCAGTTGCCATACTGGATCCATTCCAAATGGATATGGATTTTGCATATAGTCAGTTACTGGATCCAATTGTAGATCTTTGTTCGATTGAATTGTTGATACATTATACTGAGCTTTCCAATTACTTCCAAATACATTTAAGGATTTCGAAAATACGTCATTATAAATTAAGCCTGTATAACAACTGAATAGTCCCATCAGGAATATAATATAACGTCCTCCAAAGAATATGTTCCATATCTTAAAAAGTTTTTTAGTTAATTTAAATTAAAATTCACCTCCATGTACAGACTATTATATGAAACTTAAATAGTACAAAGCAAGTATGAAAATTATATAACGACTGATCAACCAAGTTGAAACAAAAAAATTGAACTTTAGAAGGGTCTTTTGAAAACTTCTTGCGATCATTTAAATATTAAGAACTTATTAACACACTTTAAGACAATAAGAAGCATGTAAATCACAAAAAATCGAAAATACGTTTTTTGATGGACAATCATAGTAAGAGCCCATGCCAGTGGGTTTCTAGATTCAGCTTCCAATTCTAGTTTTGGGATGTTAAATTTTACGTTAGTGTTAACAAGGATATATGAATAGGAATAAAAATTTTAATAAAGAAACAAAACTCAATTTCTCTCCAAAATTCTATTGGGATCTCTGGCAGAGGGCGGAGCTGAATATTTTTATCTACTAGCAGTAGTTACTAAGTTGTTTATCAGAATGGGATCATGAAACTTGTAGGGCAAAGAGTATATCACGAGGGTTGGGGCAGGAAACACTAGCTCTAGTTAATAATTTACTCACCAGAGATCATAAAACTTATAATAAAATCTTACTTCGCTTGTTGATTTTTGAGCAGCTAAAGGTTTTTCCTTGAGAACCATCCAAGCAGCAAACAACAACATAATTAAACCATGGCCAAGATCTCCAAACATAACAGCGAATAAAAATGGAAAACTGATGATTGTATATGGAGTTGGATTCATTTCTCGATATGAGGCTACACCGTAAGCATCAATTAACGCTTGAAAACCGGAAGTAAACTTATTAGTACGATTATACGTTGGTGGATCTTCGTATGTTCCCATTCGATTCAAAATTGGTGGTACAGAACTACCGCTACGTTCCTATAGAATTATATTTTCATTAAAAATATGTTTAAGAGTGAAATTAGATAGTGAATACGAACAGTTCCTCGCCGTAATGCTAATTGAATTGTTTCTAAATCTAGTAATGGGACCCAACATTCAGCAATTAAACATTTTTGAGTAACATCCAAATTAAAGAAATTTAATGTATGATAAATAGCTTTGATTTTGCGAACTTTAATAAACCAATTTTTAATGTTTTTAGCAGCAGCTACCAAAACACGATGACGATGATCTTGGGTTTGGCCCAATACCTATAAAACAAAGCAAAGTAATATGGATAAAATATTTACTATAAAAACATAATTTTAATACTAACCGTATTTAGATCTTCAATACGTGTCATAACACCCATAGCCATTTCACGGCGATCAGCTGGTGCTTCTGGGCATGGATATAAAGTTGCTCTAAATCCTTCACAAATTTTTTTAACTCGTGATTTCAATTGATCTCCTTGGAAGAAAATAATAAATACGGACTTGAATACGTTGTCACCCTAAAATCGAAATTTATACAATACTTTGCCAACATATACAGAATAGTTAATAAGGTTATTTGGTTATACTACTTACTGTAGATGGATCTTCAAGAGGAGTTTCGATTTCAGCTTGACGTAGAAATACATTTCCACGACAGGCACGCCATAACATACGTTCAAAGGCTGGTAGACGCTCTCGTAAAATAACTCCAGCAACGAAACTAATTATACGTAAACATTAAATTATTAGCTTATATTTAAATTACAATCACTCTCTAATTTTCTTATCAAACGCCATTTACAGTATTAAGGCCAAGAAAATGATCAAATGAATAAGTGGAAAATAAAAGAAACGTTTTGATATAAAAAAGAGTTTTAATGATTTTAATGAAAATTAATAAGGCGAATATCAATAAAATCCTATTTTACATGTTTTGATATTCATCTTACGAATTGATGATGTTACATTATGAAACTTTCAGTTAGAAGGGTCAAACAGTCCTGCTTGTGTGACTCTCTTACAAACACGTTAGTACCACGCACTAAGTTACGTAGATTAAAATAACAATGAATGTTTTTTTAAAAAGGCCAATAATTTTATTTCTTTTTCTTGATAAGGAATTGAAATAACTTATTAAAAAACATAATTTCCAATTTGATTGATGTGAAAATGAAAAATATATTTTTCTTCTAACTGGAAATTTACATCAGCTAGAGTAGGCAGAAAACATCGCCGCTGCAAAAAGCTATTTTAATGGGTATGGAAAAAATAAAATATTTGATACTTCTTAACAGCTGCAAAAATATTTTATGATCCAAAACTATCATGCGTCAAATATATTTATAAGGAGGTTACCTGGTTTCTCAGTACTTTTTCATTTTATTAATTTGTACAAATGTACTTAAATAGAAGCAAATTTTTTTAAAAGCATATCTACTAGTATTTTTTAAATTTAAGACACCAGTCATATATTATATTAATAATGCTTGGAAATACATTTTTCAAACTTACTTAAATACGCCATTGATAAATGCTTTAATTTTTTTGACATTTAAGACTATTTGGAAAATTAGCGATTATACAAGGTGTAATTAAAAAGTGTGGAGAAAAATGAAGGTTCGCTTCCTTAATATTATTTTTGAAAATTTCAATATATAGGTACTATAGACCACAAAATTAGCGATAATTTTTCAAAATTTTATACCTGATTTGTGCCTTGTTCATTCGGTTTTTGAGAAAATGTTTCACATAAAAGTTGTTCAAGAGTTATAAAGTTGTATATTTATAATGAACAACTTTTATCCGAAGCATTTTTTGAAAACTGGATGAATAAGCACAAATCAATCATAAAATTTTGAAAAATGAGCACTACTTTTGTGGTCCATTGTACTTAAGTATCTTTCCTATTTACCTCCGAAACTAAAACATTTTATTATAAAATAAAAAATACTGTTTTTTAATGTAGAAAAAAAAAATTTTTTTAAATAATTTTTGAAGACAACTCCATACTATAAATTTTCAAAATGTTTAAAAACTACAAACACATTTTTAAATTACACATTAAGTATAAACATTCTCTCACGTTAAATTTTTGTATTCATACATCATAATAATACAAACACAAATTGTTTCAGAATACCACAAAATTTTCAGGTATGTAAAAAGCTTGTATTAAAATAAATTCTTTTAACAAAATGACAATAGAAAGCGAAAAATCCATACTAAATATTAAAATCACTGCTAGAGGCAAAAATTTTATATATTCAGTTGAAGAATTAAATTGTATCCTCATAGTAATTATCTTTGTCTTTTGTAAACACCAAAATTTCGCGATAATATAAGATGTCGAAAATTAATACGATACAGAAAACATTTTAATTATCAAATCTAGTGTTATTGTATTTCGTTTCAATTCACGATAAAATATCAAATTCTATTTACTTTCCAATTTATGATTTTAAATTTCATAGGAAATTTTTTCATGGGGCACGGCGAGACGTAACGAGCGCGAGAGTGTACTCGCAGCATTCGGAGTACACTTTCCTCTACGCTCGCGACATAACGTAGATTTTAACCAATCAGCAACGTCTACAACTATCTCAGCGAGAGTACACACAGTCCACTCGTGAGACATTCTTCGAAATTGTACTACCGGTATAATATTTTTAGAACCAGTTTGTCATGTGATGTGCGGATAAATAGTACGAACAGGTTTGAGCTTGCGTTAAAATTGTTTGTAGCATAATTGCATAAATTGCTCTTGTAACTTTTAAGATACAACAACAGTTGGTACTTTACTATCACATGGTATTAGTTTTGCAATTAAATATTCAATTGCGTGCCAAATTGTTATAACTGTCAATTAAAAGTTATGTTGGATCAGTGATAAAAGATACATAGCAACGATAAGAATATCTAAAATAAATGATTTGGATTCCATTATAAATGTCTAAAAAACAAACACATTAATTAATCATGGTCAATGACAATACCAGTGAACTATAAACGAGTGTACATTATCGCTCTTATCGTTGATCGACTACTACTAATACTCTTCACAATTATTATATCTTTTATCGTGTATGTTCCAACATAAACGTACTATAATATATTAGCTAAAGCTGTTTTTTCAATTTAATACAATTTTTTACATCTGAAAATTAGGACGTAAACTGTATACACTTTGTATAGACAAGTTTGCTAAAATTGAGATAACACTAAAAGTTATATAATAATAACAAAACTAACTAATTGAAGATTAAAGCATTCACCCAACAGCATTGTAAATATTATTTCTGCATACTCTAAAAAAAACAGCTGATAACAACAGAAAAAAATCAAATAACAAAACAACAAAGAGATAAAGCAAAAAAATGACACAAATGAGAGAAAATTTAAAAACTAAAACTCGAAATGACAAGACAATAAATATAGCTAATAATGCAATAATGTTTGGTGAATAAGAGTGTACTTTGTATAAAAAATAAAAATAATTTAGTGCAAAGCTCTACAATTGCATTACTGACCATGGTAAGTAGTCCTCTGGATCATCTGACTTTTCCGGAAAACTGTTCAATGAAAAGTGTACAAACATATATATATTGTGTGTGGAAAAATATAATTCTAACATTAATTTTTAAATTGAACAAATCCAATTGTTTTTCATCGACACCAGAAAAGATTCTAAGATGATAACAGGAAGTTAGAGACTCATTTTTATCACAAGAATGTTTAACAAACAAACAAAAAATTTCAAAAGCTATTAAGTGTAAAGTTTTTGGAAAAATTAAATTGTTATCTATTTTCTATTAA
Source organism: Nineta flava (assembly GCA_963920215.1). Lineage (NCBI taxonomy): Eukaryota > Metazoa > Arthropoda > Insecta > Neuroptera > Chrysopidae > Nineta > Nineta flava. Next base: position 34,868,958 of record OY986045.1, read on the forward strand.
ATGTTTTTTTCTTTAACAAAAGTGAATAAATAAAATATTAGTTACTGAACAAAATCTGTAAAATTATTTTGTATTAAAAAAAAAAATTATTAAAAAATAAAAATAATAATAAAGTATGGGGTTCATACATACCCCAACTGCACGGGGCCCAAAGTTGTCTGACGGGCAATTGCGTCGTCACTAATGAGTGCTCTGGTCATAGACTCAGTGGGGTTCACACCCCCATCGTGCTGCACGCAAGATAACACAAACACACAATTAGCGTCAAGTTTGTTTTATTTTTTTTAATTATACAAACTTTTGCTAATTTTAAAAAAAATATTATTTGATTTTAAATTCAAAATTTAATGTAATTACTTTCTATAAAAATTAAGAGTCCCTAAATTATTCTTTGAAATCTACAATATCCCCTTTAGCTATATCATTTTCAGAATTAAATTCATTACCCTTCCTTTGCTTTGACATAATCAGGTAAACATTTTCTATTGCAGATATGTATTTCGAATGCCAAGTAATCATCAATACGAATTAGCTAGTAAGTTTGTAAGCTGACAGTATATTTTAAAGATTTTATGTATAGCTAATTTATATCGAGTGATTACTTTATAATCTAAATACATATTTATGGGACAATTACTTTAGATTTCCATGATTACTTTAATAATTTCCAAATTGAAAAACTGAATACTTTAATTTAGTTTCTTATTAGTTAAATAATAAACAGATAACAAAATACTGTAAGTCGATAACAATATTTGGGAAAATATAAATTACATCATAATACAAATTTTGAATTTAAAATTTAAATAAGCAATGAATAAATACAGATTTAAGAAAACAAAAAAAGGCAAATTATGATTTGTTTAATATTTCATTCAATTGAAATCTTTCAAAAATTAAATTACAAATTTTATAAAAAGTACTTATTTAAATCGTGAAAAATAAAAATAGATTTATTTTTAAAAATTTTCAATTGTTATAATAATGATTTCAAAGGGGATTAAAATAAAAAGACTATATTTGGTTCTAATTGAATGATTGAAAATTGTCATTTTGAATCTACAATTATTAAATCAGACATAGAAATTTCGATATTCAATTAATGCCATCTATTTTAAAAGATTAAAAAGCAAAATAAATAAATGTATTGGTGAAAAATGTGTATAAATATTTTGAGTGTAATGCGAGGAGAAATGTGATCTAAAAATATCTTAGGTGAAGAGAGTCGATATAACTGTTGGGATGATAAGATATGTATAATAAACAATCCGACAATCTATATCTCGCGTATAACTTTGAAAAAAAGTATTGGTTTTAAATTCAATGTTTTAAATCTTTGCCGGACAGACAATTGTGTCTCGATAAACACTGGCATTGTGTTTTCGCCAAAACAAATGTCAAATTAATATCTTATCGCCTCATACAGTACTTATACCGTTTAACAACACAAATTTTCTTTTCTAAAGCACAAAATGAATTAACTAATTTATAAAACTATGTCTGCAACATAAAGAGTGTTCCATAGTGATATAAGCTTGCAAGGAAAGCAAAAATGTGTTTGATCACATATAAATTTTCTAAAAAATTTATGATTCTTGATAAATGAAAAAACTAGGTGAAAAGCAAACCAAATCTTCAAAAATTTAATAAGGCCATGCAACAATCTAATAAATCAGTTTTGTCAATCATGCAACTGTCATTACATATTATAATTAAACTTAAATGTATTTTATATACAATAAAAATATTACACAAATGTATCGAAATATTATTCTTAACTTCCAGGAATGGCTGATTATTTATATTAGCTTAATTAAAAATTTATTTATAAGTGTTTGAAATAAATTTCAAAGAAGGTTGAAACGCATTAAATCATTTTTAATAAATGCTGATATGAAAATATAAGCATTACAAACTTCCGGAATCTGATATTCTATATTAAGAACGTTCGAAAGAAAAAAAAATGCAGAGAAGTTCCTAAAATTAAATATGTTATAAAAAAAAGTCAATACGAATTCATTGGTATGCTTCAAAATGTTAGTTCAAATGCATTTTCCCAAATATTTCCACCCATTTTTACTGGAGGGGGAGAGGGTAAAACGAATAAGATCCAATATTCAGGTGCATTGTTTAGAGTGAGATGCCCTGTATAAAATTTGGCTAGATTTATATTTTAACATTATACCGTTGACGCACGAAGTGTTGAAATGTTTTCTATTCAGTTTTTTTCTATTCATCTTTATAATCGTCTCCAACGGTAAAATACATGTCAATCGAAACTTATTGAAAATACAGCTTCAGATTCATATTGCTTATAGCTTGCTACCTAATATTAAAATTTATTCCAAATAATGAATTGATGTCAAATGTAAGTGATATAAATAAGTTCATGAAAGTCAGATATAATGGTTCTAATACATTCGTTATAAAATAATATTCCAAGTAAAACTTTTGCTGTAAGAGAACGCTGTAAAAAATATATACAATATCATTTGAAAAAAAAATGAAGAATAGATATGATAAAGAGAATTATTCTTCGGCCATTTAACATACATTGTTATTAATAATTTTTTGGGTTAAGAACAAAAAAAAAAAAAACAATAAAAAACAAAACTTTGACACATAAGTAAATAGTAAGTAAATAGAAAGTAAAATTTATTTATATCAAATTTTCTTTCGATTTTTTTAAATTTCTTTTTAGTTGAATAGTTTTTTAAATCACAAAATTTATTAAATGTTACCTTTAATAGGTAATAATTATTAGTGATATTATAGCTTTCATTTACACCCAATATAGTTATTTAAAAACAAATTTTTTTTAATAAACGATCATTTAGGAAGAAACTCAAAACTCAAAATTTATATGAAAAAAAATCAAAAAGGGTTTGAATGTCCGAAGTTTCTTGCCTGAGGGGATTCCTGTATGCTTCTGTGTCGATATGAGAGTAGTATAAGTGCTGTAAGAAAAGTCACATCAATTTACAACAAACTATTTTGACCTAGTTTTTGATGTCAATGGAAATTTGAAAAAAAAGCAAATGTAATTTTATAATTTAAACTTACATTTGCTTTATTGAAAATATATAATAGGTACTATATATATATAAATAAAAACATCCTAAGAAAATTTACCCTAATTTAAGAGCTTGTCCGCCGGCCCTTAGGCCCTCTTCACCCAATAATGTGACTTGCTCCTCCTCGCGTGACGGATCCGCCATCTGCGGGCGTCGTACATATTTTTGCCTTGGTATAAATCCTTCAGCCTGGCAAATACCTCAAGAAATTTAAAATCCCACCCACATAATTATAATTATCAATACCCACCCACTTATATATTCCAAACCCTGATCCATTTATGAATATTTTTTGCGCCGTAAGATTGGGTGTGTTAAGGAATTTTCAGGTATTCATAAATTAATATTTCTCGAAATATAGGTTAGGTAGATTTAAATTTAAAAAAAAACATTAATTAAGTGCAGGAAAAAGAATACATTTTTTAAGGATCAGGGTGTGAAAAATAATTATAAAAAAATAATACACAACACCAGAAAAATGATAGAAAATAATAGACGTTAAATGAATTTTAAGTGAACACTTTTCAAGTTAGTGTAAATATCAGTAGTTCTTTTCAAAAAACAATTTAAATTCATTTAAAGATGTTTGTCATAAAATTTTTTTCAATAATATTAGTAAAATTAGATAAAATCAAAAACAAAATGTTTATTTTATTAGTTCATCACACTTTCATTGTTTCACAACCCGGTCATTATTCGGATATTTAAGTTGTTTTTGTAAAGTAAATTAAATTAAAGATAGATGGATGGCATGGTAGCCGAATTAAGTTGATTTACGATCATTTTTATTAAATAAAAAAAAAATATTTGTGATTTTCGTCAAGTAACGACCCAGTCAATACAAAAAGATTTACTATGAACAATGATATATAAAATGGATATAGAACGTAAAACGTAACGACAAAAAAATCTGAATGACAATTATTGAAAAAGTTACCATCTAAAATTAAAAATTCATGTTTGCTTACATAATGAGTAGTGTCAAAACCGAAACATCTCATGGATGTTTAAACTCCAAAAATAAAAAAAATGGGAGTAAAGTGAAATTTTTCTTTTAGAAAATTAATTTCCGACAATTAATATATCACTCTACAGTATGGATGTGCATTCTTGTTCTTAACGTTAGTTTCAGATACGTTTTTTCGACTTTCAATAATTTTGTTCAATTCGAGTTGAGGTATAGTTATCCAAATAATAAATATTATACCACAATACTGGAAACAAAATAGAATTACAAAATACACATAAGACTTCAAGATACCGGTATTTCGATTGCAACGCAATCATCGTCAATAGAAAAATTCCATTAACACATTATCGAAATAAAATTAAGCCTTGCAAAAAAAAATTCTTACACACCAAATTAACTTTTAACATAGTAGAAAAATATTTTTGGTATAAGTGTTCATAAAATGACCTAATCAGTTCATTTCTGCATGTCCGTCCGTAGACACAATAACTAAAAAACGAAAAAAGATAACGAGCTGAAATTTTGTATTTGTGTTGTAGAGCTAAAAATTAAGGTCAAGTTTGTGAATGGGCAATATCGAATCCATCTTTAATATGGTAAGAAATTAAAAAAAATTTTAAGAAAAAAAAAAGTTTATTTTAAGTTTAATAAACATCTTTTGTTTGAAACTTTTTTCATAATTTAAGTATATACCGGGTAATTAAGCAATTATCTTAGTTGTTATTTTCATTTGTTTAAATATATTTTTATACCCGGTATATATGATGTATACAGGGTATATTAAGTTTAGTACCGACTTTATAACGGTCGAAAATACTGATCGTAGAAAAAAATTGTTGGTATAGGTGTTTATAAAATGACCTAATTAGTTCATTTCCGCTTGTCAACAAGACAACTCTAAAATGAAAAGAGATAACGGCTGAAACGTTGTGTGTGTGTTTTAAAGCTAAAATGTACGGTCAAGTTTGTGAATGAGCAAAATGGGCAAAATTATCCATTTTTTAATCCGTAAGAGATAGAACAAAACTTTAAAGAATGTTCCTTTTTTAAAAATAAACTACTTTGGTTTGAAACTTTTTTTCATAGTCAGTATATACCGGGTACGTAAGCAATTAAGTTCTCAACTAGTTGTTATTTTCACTTGCTTAATATACAATTTTGTTTCGAGGATGGTGATATAAATTTTATTATTTGAATAACTATATAACTTTTTTATATTTTCTATTCACCACTATTTTAAAGTGTTTAATATTTTAAAATATGAATTAATTCTGAAATTGAAACTCTCGAATAATAACTTAATAAAAAAAAACAACTTCTAATAGGATGACGCGATTTTTGATAATCAATTTAAAATTAGGGGAAAATAAATCTCTATTTGCATGGTACTAAGAACCACAAAAGTAGCCTTCTTTTTTCAAAATTTTATAATTTAATTGCAACATATTCATTGGGTTTTTGGGAAAATAATTCGAATAAAAGTTTGCAGTATATTTATAATGAACAACTTTTATCCGAAGCATTTTTTTGAAAACCGAATGAATAAGGCACAAATCAATTATAAAATTTTGAAAAAAGAATTCTACTTTTGGGGCCATGAATACAATTAGCAAAACATTTTTAAATTATACTTTTATGACAAAATAGTTAAGTGATAACTTTTAAAATGAACATTTTATGATGCATGCAATACTTTAAAAAATAATACACAAATACCAACACCATAACGCTGAAAAAGAAAAATTAGTACAAATTAAAAAATAAATAATAATTAAAGTTAATGATTTTACAAAAAAAAAAATCATAATTTAATTAGTAAAAAAAATGTAAAAATTTTTAGTTAAATAAGTTAGTAGAAATTAACACCTTAGATACAACACAAACCACTACTTCTTACTTGAGAATCAAGGAAATTGGAGTACATAAATAGGATTTGATTATGGAAATTTGATGATGACGGCAGACAAAAAAACATAAACATGAAGCTTGCTTTCATTGTATTAAATCCAGATTTTTTTTTAAATATATAGTTTCACACAGTTAATATGAAGAGATTGATGCCAGGCTGTAGTTTTTATATTTTATGGTTCTATACATTTGATTAATATTATTAAAAAATTTTATAACTAAAGATATTATTACTAAACAAAAAAAAATGTTTCGTTCCAAATGTCTTACAACTGTTAATTTATATGATTAGTTGAAAAATTAGATTAGTTTAAAAAAATCAACTACAAAACACAAAAAGAGGAATTGTTCATATTGCAATTTTGGAAAAAACTCCCATTATTCTCGTGATGATCATTTTTATTTTTAGAATTCCCAATCACATTATGAACAATTTAAAATAGTAGGCCTTTGATAGCAATAGAAGTTATTGTATAGGGAAGAATATATCGAAAAGAATATACTCATATTTTGATACTTATGAAACTTCTAAAAACAAAAACATTTTATATATGAAAGTAGAATATTCGCATCAATTAAGAGAGATCTATAATAAGCATAAAAAGCATTTCAGATTAAAATTTTATTAACTACCTTTGTTTCTTCATCGTGATAGTTTTCCATAATCTCTCGAATAGGTAGATTCGATACATCAGCAACCGTATATGCAATCAGCGGCATTAATGATATAGATCCCGCCTGAGTCCAAATTTACATTGTGATATTCAGAAATCAGAATTATAGATTTTTCTGATTCCAAAATCATTAGAGACAAACGGATCAAATAACACCTAGGATAGTTTTATTTCAGAGGAATGATGTAACTCCCTGGCTAATATATTCAAATCATAACTGAGAGACTTTTACCGACATATGGCATTATGTAACATATATATATTGATTTAACTGATAAAATAGAACAATCGCCAGGCAAAGGTAAAAATTCCGTGCTATTAAAGCTCTACTACATATTAATAATGTATTTTCCGAAGTTGATTTGGCCTTTGTAAGTATAACTATTTAAATTAAAAAAATTAAAAAACCCTAAATTTACAAATTTTTACAGATTTTTTAATTTAATTGTAAAAATGTATTTTTTTACCATAAATCAAATAAGAGAAATATAATAAAAAACGTGATACTAGTCCGTGTTTACATTATTTAAGTAATTACGTCATAATCATTTATTTTAAGTGTTTATTGTTCCTTCAAAGTTTATAGTATAATTGTTACGGAAAAATTATTTCAATGTTATTTGATTTAGGTAACTTCTTTTGTATTTTATTTATTTCAACATGAATTCATAGATTTACTTATATACAATACTAGAAAGTTGTTAAAATATTACAACTATATAATACTAGACAATGAGGGGTATTCGTTGTTAAAATAGTCATTATTCAATTATTACTAAACATTACAAATAGGGAACAAACTCATGGTAGTAATGTGATAAAATGTATAGAAATATGATTTGGTGATCGGCTATGTAGTAATAGTTACTAAAATAACTACGAAAACGTGAGGATATAACTTTCGCAGTAAACATACATTTATTGACGCAATGTATTCTCTATATCTGTTTAGAGATTAGATTTAAACTTGTTTTTAAAGCACATGGTTAACATCAAATTTCATGGTTGGGGCGATTTTAAAAATGATTGCTCTACGTATGTGATTCTACATAATTCTACTATACACAATTTAATTCAATAACATTTAGATAACAATTCCAAATAATATGTTAACACGACAGATTTGTAAAAAAAATTTTTTTTTAAACTGACGATTTAAATTTTAATCAAAAAATAACATATGAATACCCCTTCTTTTCAAATATTAAGAGATTGTCTAGTATCAATATGTTAAATCTATGATAGCCAAAAATAGTTCTAGAAAAAAAAATATTGATGCTGTATTTACGTAAAAGCAACACGATTATTATTTAGGTTATATATTGTATATTCGGCGAATACGGCATATGCACAATGTACAACGTGCAGTAATAAAGTTTAAACGAGCCACAGTCAATATAGCGAGTGTTATTTTCACTCACCACTGTGTCCGTATGGTACACCCACTCTGTGGTACTTACAAAAATGTGATCAAAGATAATGAATTCTGTATAGAATCAGTACATCGTGTGAACATGATGTTGCCCAATGATGGATCCTTTATTAATCAAAATTTTCAAAACATTCAAGGAATTTAAAAGTATAATTGCAAGTATTTTATAAGCAAGCTTTCATAATTATATGATTTAGTTAATTGTTTATTGTACGAAAAATTGAATTAACAAAAAATTTCTTGCTTTTAAAATACTATTCAATTTTTGTCTTTTGAAATATAAACTATAATTATTTACGACATGCAAATTTCCAGATTTTTGTTTTCTAAATTCAGAGTGAACCAATTATATAACAAGGTGCTACTCACTAGACATAAAGCCTCCTTCCCTTCTAATTCTTAGAAAGACTTAATCGATTCCAGAGTTAATAGCATACATATAAAAGATCAGATAAATGGTAAACTGCACTAAACACAATATAAATGTATTTGATAAGTCTTATATCACAAACGTTATCTAATTTAAATATAAAATATCTTTAAGTTTCTAAATAGTATTTCACATGGAGTTAAGGACGTTCATACATGAAGCTTGATAGATCCTCCTTCAAAAATTTAAAACCTGTTGACGATCATTTCAATGAGTAATTATTGATTAAAAATCAAACTTTTAACTCAGCGTCTTATGGAGAACAGAATTTTTTTGAACTTAAAATTATAATAACTATATTATTAAAGTAGACACCCTAATAAAAAAAGTTTATAAATATTCTTTAAAATATGCAGTTTATATAATTGCATTAAAAAAATGGTGATGACGAACGTTTGAATTAATTATTTAATAAAATTAAAACTGTTTTGTTAGGTTTGTTTTTGCCACCATATTTTGAAAACTGGCAACAGCGCTCATTAACAAAATATACACATATACACGAGAACGTCATAACAAAACAATAATTGTCAAACATATTGTCTGGTCTGTCAAATTAAGTCAAATCAATTTCTAATTTACATTTATTGATATTTTACAATAAATACTTTTACAATATTTAGGACACATAAAAAAAAGGTTATAAATCGTTGTAAGATTATTGATATACTTTACAACTTTTTTAAAATCCTAAATTTTATTAAAGATAGAATTTGACTCTAGCGTAGCAAATGAACGTCCTTAAACTATTCGCGACTTTAAATGAGTAACAATCTACATGGAATGCGAACTTGAGCGTAAGATCTTCTCAACACCCCCATTTGATAACTGTAACTGTTGGATACCAAATCCGTATTATTATTATCGTTATTTTTGAAGCATTTTATCGTCTGTAAATCGTTTTTTTATAACACAAAGTTAACTTTTAACCTCTGTAACTTGAGCTTTTGTATGTAAAAATTAATTTAACTTTTGGATTTTGGAAATTTTATTGACTTTGTTATAATTCAATATGATCTAAACTTGATAAAATATCCAATTTAACGAAAATTGGTTGAAAAATTAACCGGTAAAAAATACATTTTCAAGGATAAATGTAATCAATTTGTTGGTTCAACCTGTATTTAATTATTAAAAGTAAATAGTATATTGAAATTGATTGGTTATATCACTAAAATTAAGATTTAAAAAAATTACGTAAATACATCATCAGATACGAGCTTGAAACAAATTTTTATAATTTATTTCATATATTTATGAAACCATGCATTCACCCGTAGTTAAAAAGTAGTCTGCCAGTGCAAAAAATTTTATTAAGTATTATTATATATTTTATTCGTTTTTCATTGAAAAATGGAATCAATTGCCATGCTTTGTGTAATAAATAAAAAAACACCACCATTTTCCATCATTAAAAAAATTACGTCTAGTTTCCAAGTCTGAATTATTGAATTATTCTCTTTTACTATTTATCTTCTCAAAATTTAAATCGGTAACACTGAATTATGTGCTGCCATCATGCGCTTATTTTTTCAATCATTCATAGTATGAAGAGAATAATAGATTTATTAAGTAAAAAATTTATGCTATTAAAAACTTACCTCATCAAAAAATACTTGAGTTTTACGTAAAATATGTTTTAATTCTGTTAATTCGAGATAATTCCGCTTTAAAGCCTCTGCATTTTGATTTACTTCACGTAATTCATTTTCTAATTTTTCAAAAGTAGCCTAACCAGGAAAAAACATAAATTAAGGAAAATTTAGTACATATTAATATTCTATATTCATTTAATATTAAGATGGAAACTTACTTCAAGATCAATCATTTCTCTCGGTTGAGGGGCTTCAGGATTTTCGCCTGTATCCAACATGGGAATACCATCTTTTTTAATTTCTCGTTCCAAGTAACGTAATTTACGTTCCATTTCATCACAGCGACGAACTTCATTAACGAATTTTCTTTGAAATGCATTGACATCAGGATTTAGCTAAGGAAAACAAAAACTATTTTATTTCTTTTTTTTCGTATGTATTGGAAATTATATAGAATAAAGTAACTTTTGTTTTAAAACCATGGCAGATCATAAATATGATAGAAAACATTGAGGATCTATAAAATTTGATTTTTATTTTACAAAATTACTTACATCACGAAATTGTACTAGACCTAGTTCTCCCAATTCCGACACGCAAGCATATGCAGCCTCACTTTGCAAAAACAACTGACATAATGCCATTTCTTCACTACGAAATAAGGACCCCATTTTTATGGGTTTTATGACTAATTACTTCTATATTAAAACTATTATTTTGGTCTAAGAGAGCCTTTTTATCAAATTAAATCAATTCCGAACACATTAAATTTCTAATTCTTCAACCATACAAGTATATGTCACTGGTGCACTACCTACTTTATGATAAATGTATTGACTAGACAATCTTGTTGAGTTTGCGTGAAAACCCACTGCTATAATAGTCCGGTGGTTAGTTACATTTATTTATCTTATAAAATATTTACTATTACTCTGACATCTGATGTTCGAATCGGAACTCGTCATATGTGGGGTCTACTCATATATGTAAAACTTCTACCAAAGAATACATGTATATATGTATTCTTTGCTTCTACGTATATGGGTCTACTATACAAATATTTAGACATAATCAGTGTCTGTGAGTGAGTATATTTTGTGACTCAATAACCAACAGTCTACAGAAGTATTTATTTATTTTTGGTTTTTCATATTTATTCAATATCACCAAATACTTACAGGCAGTCTAAGTTAACATCATAGAAATCAACATAACAAAGATAAAGATGTTAACATATTTTAAATATGATATTTAGTACACATGGCTACAAAAGTAGAGCTCATTTTTAAAATTTTATAATTGATTTGTGATTCGAAAAAATTCTTCGGATTCGAAACATTTCCCCAAAAAATGGAATAAGCTAAAAATCAACTTAAAAAGTTTGAAAAATGGGCGCTACTTTTGTTTCATATTGTACATACACTCCTATTCAAAAAAAATTGAACCAGTTGAAACGTTCTAAATTTTATTGTATGTAATATTATAGATATGTTCAGTAATATATATATATATATATATATATATATAATATATATATATATATATATAATATATATATATATATATATATATATATATATATATATATATATATATATATACAGACTGTGTTGGAATGCTTTTCCAATAGAGAATCAATGTTAAATATTATTTATTACTGGCAGGCCGTCTGGTTACTGTGTGGAGTCAGTCAGTACACATGTAATGAGGATCATCTCATATGCTTATGGTAGTTTGTTTGTCATTTAAGAGTGTGTACTGACTCATTGACTGTGTGTATTGTGTGTACTGACTCATTTAAGAGTGTGTACTCATGACATGTGTACTGACTGACTCCGCACAGTAACCTGCAGACGGCCTGCCAGTAATAAATAATATTTAACATTGATTCTCTATTGGAAAAGCACTCCAACACAGTCTGTATATATATACGCTTAGAATGTGACTTAAGTTTCAAACATATTGAATTTGAGTGTACACTCCCGTTCATAAAAATTGAACCAGTAAGTCTCATTCTAAACGTATATATTACTAAAGATATGTATATTACATACAGTAGCACATATAATGTTTCAACTGGTTCAATTTTTATGAACGGGAATGTACGTAAATAACTAATCACACATATAGCACACAGTTAATCAACTTTGTTTATTGTTGAAGAAATTTATAGTAAAGAAAAAACATGTAATTTTTTGTGGTCTACTATGCCGATTGCTACCAAAGACGGTGTGACAATTTATTGATTAATGAACCCAATCCACACATCCACAATTCCATCTATAAATTTTTCCCCCAGCATTACCCATCATCGATAGTCTAAATCGATTGACGTTTCTAAAACTAATTTTGTGATCCAGTGAGTATGTGAGCCATGTGTCATGGCTAAATCATGTTTTGTAAAATTGCTTTGAAAAGTATACGTTAGCCTCCCGACTATATTATATTGATCAGTCATGTGATTTGATTAAACAAGGTTATAACATGTTACTGTATGCATATAAAAAAGAGAAGTATATATTCTGAATCAATAATACAGAACAATATTTAAAAATATTAAAGCCATTAATATAGTTTATTTTAAAACGATTTAATATTTATTTTTAGTTTTTACGTTAATTTTTTTTCATACGGTTTAATATTTATTGTGTAAAATACTGTTTATTCTAAAAAGTACTTTTATCCGAAACATTTTTTGACAACTAGTTTCAGCAAGCATCGAATGCAAAAACATACTTCCATATATGGTTTTTGCATTCGATGTCTTTATTTGATTTTCGCAAAATTACTTCGAACTGAGAAGGTAAATGAAACGAGTGTTTTTAGGTTTAATATAATATATTATATTTTTTGTAATGTCAATATTTTCTAAAAATAAAAAATATTAAATTAAAAAAAAATATATTAGTTGCCGCGCTCAAAACGTACTGGGTCCATAACCTGAGAAGGTAAATGAGTGAGGTAAATTGAAACGAGTGTTTTAAGATTTAAATAATATATTTCGAATTAGAAGAAAATATTGACATTGCAAAGAATATAATATATTAAACTGAACTACATTGTTTTTAATAATAACTGAAGTTTTAATTTTATACTTTATTACGAACAATAGTTGTTAGTATTTTTAAAGGGTAAAACTTTGTAATTTAAAGAAGTATTGCTCTACTTCTTACCGTTTACGAAATTAAATTTTGAAGTGGGATTTTGAACTCGATATTATGAAAGAAACCAAGGTTCAATTTCGGTATGTTTTAAAATTTACCACCTTGTATATGTCCAAAGAGTATTATAGCAGAGAATACATCATAGTTTTCGAAATATTTAGAAAAAACCAATTAGTTACCAAGGTTTCGTTTTGTAAAAAAAATTTTGTTTCATCAATATATAATAAAAATATTTTCTAAATAAATAAAAAATCATGTATTTATTTATATAAAAATAATACAGAGTGTATCCTACAATTGAAAGCCATTAACTACCAAAAACGTCAAAACAAGGCATGACGAACCTCAACCAACTTGTCCCGTGTCCGTAGAACTGTGGATTATAAGGATTATACTGTATAGTTGTACTATAATGTTCGTCGTCTCCAAGAACCAATATATAACACGTTAGTTAACACATAGTTCCAAGAATCGAGTTAGTAGAGGTTGGCCGATTCTTGTGCAGTTTCTAAAGTTTTTGGTTGTTAGTTTTCAGGTATTTGGTAACGACAATTTAATGCTATCAAATGTTACAAAACCTCCAGCCACCCCTCACACTATTGATCTCTACCCCCAAAACACATAAACGTTTGCCCATATCTTCGAAATAATTACATTTTTGTCTCGCAAAAAAATGTTTCTACCCGTTTTTCTCTGAATTAATAAAATAATTTTAGATTAATTGGAAGAGAGCAATGAACTATTGATATATACTTTCGTTTATAAAATTGATCTAGTAACATTCTAAGCGAATATATTACTAAACATATGTATAATATTACATACAGTAATACTTAGAATGTTTCAACTGGTTCAATTATTATGAACGGGAGTGCACATCCTTTTTGATGTGAAAATATCTATGTCGAGACTATACAAGCTTTTATATGGAGAGTGAAATGAATTCAGATTATACAATGTGACGTTTTTTATGACGATCCTATCATAGTCGGCTGCAGCCGCATATCCTACTATTCCCTAGTCTATACACAAAAATTCTTTCCACTCCACTCACATCCTTAGGCATCACATTGCATTATGGTCGAAGTGTAGCTAACGTTTATGTTTTCACATCATATCTGAGTCCCAGACTCAAAACCTTTTTTTTACTGAACAACTAAACAAAGACATTCATACATTATTTTATTTACCATAGTAAGTGCTGAATTATGTAAAAGTATTTCCACACTGTATACTTGCTAAAGTTTGATACGTTCTTCCTGACTCACTCTAATAAGAGAAAAACAGTGATTTCTTGTTACATGTTGATAATTGCATTGAATCATCCATATTGATAAATATGGATAGTAATTCATATAGTTATCCATAATAATTTGTTTTCTTTTGATTCAAATATTTTAAATTAAAACTTGCCGCGTTATAAAATTTGAAAAACATACTAAGAGAAAACTTACGAAATAAATTTTTTCAACCAAATTTTTTTTTTCATTTTACTTTGCACTTACATTCTTACATTTTTAACCCGACTTCAAAAAGGAGGATGGTTCTCAATTCGTCTGTATTTTTTTTTTTTAGTTTTAACTATTTACTTTATAAATAGCTCGGCTCTTAAATTGGGATATCACTTTTTAAGGAGCAACTATTATATGAAGTATCTCCCCGAAACTCGGCCCTTTTTAACCCGACTTCAAAAAAGGAGGATGGTTCTCAATTCGTCTGTATTTTTTTTTTTTTTTTTTTTTTTTTTTTTTTATGTTTGTTACCTCAGAACTCCGGCATTTATGAACCGATTTTGAATTTTTTTTTTTGTTTTAAAGGGTTTGATTCCCGATTGGTCCCATTGTCACCAAATCGCATTCTGATGAGGGGATCTCCGGAAAATCGAGGAAAATCCTCATTTTATATGTGATAACCGATTTCTGCGAAATTTTTTTTTTTTTTTGAAAAAGTATACTCATTCATAATGGGAAAATAAGAAAATTTTTTTAAAAACCGACTTCAAAAAAAATTTTTCCTTAAAAAAAAAAACCGACCCCAAAAAAAAAAAATTTTACAAAAAAAAACCAAATTCCTTGTAAAGAAAACTGAAAATCTGTTATAAAAAAATGCATTAAAAATTTAAAAAAAAAAAAAAAACGAGTAAAAAAAAAGTGTTATAAAAAAATTCACTAAAAATTAGTTGGTCGTTTAGTAGGTCTACCCATATTTAGACAATTAAAATCAGTTATAGAACTTCAAAGTCACTAAAAAGCGAGAAATAAAACTTATTTTGACAAAATGGAAACCCGACTTAACAAAAGAAGCACTAAAAAGTAAAAAAATAATTGCATATTCTTGTGCCAATTTTAGTTCACCAAAGCAAAAATTTTTAAATATATATGTACAATTATTGTTATTTTTGGAGGCGGTGTCCAAAAGTTATGTGAATTTCTCTATGTTGACACCGCCTCCAAAAATAACAATAATTGTACATATATATTTAAAAATTTTTGCTTTGGTGAACTAAAATTGGCACAAGAATATGCAATTATTTTTTTACTTTTTAGTGCTTCTTTTGTTAAGTCGGGTTTCCATTTTGTCAAAATAAGTTTTATTTACATTTATGTTTTTGATCGGATAATATTTCTACACAAAATACCCTTTTGACATACCTTTTGATGCTTACAATTTTTCTCTTGGGTCGACGGTTATAAGTTTTCTAATCGGATTTGTAATTAGTGAACTTCAAAACGCTCGTGATGTTAATTTCATCTAGTTTTGTCGAAAACTTCTGGAGTTAATAAAGTAGGGGGCATGTTTAAGGTAATAAGAGGTATAAAGGTATAGAGAGACCCATTTTTGTGTGCTTATTTTCTCACTGTGAATACCCACCGCGAATCTGTAGCCGCTTTTCCTGAAACTATGTAATTCCAACATGCAAAATCATTCACATCTTGGGAGCAAACTATCGTACAGAAAAATAGAATTAAGAAACGCAGCACTGTCATGAATATAATTATTTTCATATATTTCTTGCTTAAAATTTACTTGATCTTTAACTGAAAACATTTTAATGTGTGTACAAAAAAAATTATCCGCGTAGATGAAGATTTTGTAAAAAAAATGTTTACAAAATTTTCAATACTTTTGACTTGTGCATATATATATATATATATATATATATAGATATATTTGTATATATATATATATATATATATATATATTATATATGTGTATATACAAAATAATCTATTTAATATCAAACTAAAGTCGGTTCTATACGATGTTACGAACACTTTCCGACATTGGACGTTTGATAGTTCGTCACAACGTGTGGTCGTTGTTCAGACCTACCAGCGTTCAATAGTGCGAGCGTCATACATTCGCATTTGGTCATGTTCTGGACGATGTCGATATTATTGTACCCGGTCAAAAGAATGCCTCCAACGTTTGAAGGAAAAAGATCGTTGGTTCGACTTGACGGCTCCACGAGTCGTTCATATGGAGAGAGGGGGAATTATCGTCTCAGTATTTACGTCTCCTTTCTTCAATACGTTTCAGGACAATACAACCACAGCAGCGCCAGTAATAGCAATATCGATATCATCTTCTGAAACGTTTGTACCAAACTGTTTTCATATTGGATCAAACATTTCATTCACCTTGTAGCAGGAACATTCGCTATACCAACTTTCAAACTTACTTGTCTCAAACATTCGGTCCAATGTTGGAGCCAGCATTTGTAGCATCGTGTAGAACCGGCTTAAAATTCACTGCATTTAAGTTACTTATTCGATTTATTATATTACTTGATCTTATACATTAAAGTGAGTGTTCTTCTTTTGTATCTGATATATTTTCTATAAGTTTCTTAAAGTCTAAGGGATGAAAAATTTCCCCACCATTTTGGTAAAATTTACTCTGGAATTCAACCCTGAAAAATAAGGTATGTTACAAAATCTATGTCTAAGTATGTATACTCCCGTTCAATAAAATTGAACAGATCTGAATCGAATCAGTCTCTCACGATTTTTATTATTCTTGTAGTAAATGTTGTTTACTATACTTCCATTTCTTTTTCCACACTTAAAATATATACTAGTTATCTTTGTTTATAAATGAATAATTATACAGAGAGTTGCAAAAGTGAGAAGTTTTATGAAATGTAAAAAAATTAACATTTCAGGTCTGTTCAATTTTATTGAACGGGAGTGTACTTAAAGATTTTTCGGAAAAACTGTATAAAGGTGGTTAATATAACAAAAACGAAAAATTTGTTTAAAAAAAAAAAACTAAGATACACGCTTTCATTAGTAGGGAACGCATTAAAAAAAAAAAATTAAATAGTTAATTGGGTAAAGTTACATTATACATCTCTTTATAATTTATTAAAAATTATAAGAATTAAAAAGAGATGTACATTGATATATACTGTAGCCACTGGACGCCATACTGATGACAAATTAGTGTAATCGAGTGTACAATGTTCGACTTGTAGAGGTTTAGCCAGATTTAGATTTTACGCCTCGTGATTTTGAGTTACAGTCATGATATTTAATTACCAAACATGGATTTATTCGAGATTCAGTAAAATTTTTTAGGATTTATAGAGTGAAAAATGTAATAAAATACCTTGTTAGGAAATATTAATTGTTTCGACTAATACGAGTAACAAAAGTTTAGGGGCTGAAATACTATGGAGGTCAGTGGGCTTAAAGGACGGAAACAAGGATTATTTTCGAGTTATAGAAGATTCTGTTTTGTCGAGGTTCTACTGTATATGCAATATTTAGTGAAGCGGTGCCGCTGTTCACTACATATACAAGAGTATATTTAAGTTTAGTCTCGACTTTGTCGATTGGTTGAAAATATATATAGCAGAAAAAATTTTTGGTATGGGTGTACATAAAATTACCTTATTAGTTCGTTTTCGCATGTCCGTCCGTTTTTCTGTCTATTCGTAGACACGAACTCAAAAATCTAAAAGAGATAACGTGCTGAAATAGTGTGTGTGTGTATATATAGAGTTAAAAAGTAAGGTTAATGGGCAAAATCAGAATGTACATAGCCAGGGAGGGAAATATCCATCTTTGAAACCGTAAGAGATAGAACAAAACTTTTGTTAGAAAATGTTTTCATAAACTCAGTATATAACGGGTATGTAAGCAATTAACTGAGTTAGTTGTTATTAACTCAGTTAGTTATTATTTCCACTTGTTTAACTAATATTTACCAATGTAAACGTAAAGTGTGTAAAAAAGCCGATAAACCTTCCATCATAACTAATATACCGACGGTTAAAACCGCCCATACTCCAAATATAAGACATAATGCAATACCACCACCCCATCCACTAAAGTTTACACCATTCACAATAACCATATTCCACAATACCTCAGCCAATTCTAAATTTAACGATGATTAAACTAATTTTTAAGTTCGAAATGATTCATTATAAACTTACGAGAATGAGCTAATGATAAAGCCCATAAACGAAGATATGAAGCAGTATGAGAAATTGTTCCAAGAACGTATTCAATTGTATGAATACCTTGATGAATAAATACTTCACCTATGTCATTATGTTTTTGAACTGTCTTTTCATTTTTCCCTTCCGGATCATTTTCTGCATTTTGAATCTAAAATTTATTGTAGTAATTGTAAATTAAATTACAAAATAATTGAAACCCCTCAGATAGAAAGGGAAAGAGCTATCTATTTTTAATGACAAATATATAGCATAGAGATAATATATACTCTATGAACTATTTTACACATGTAAATTTTCAAGAAACTATTCATGCCGCATGACTTGGTGAGCAAGCGCAGTAGTATTTTTTGATGAAACTATGCAGTTATAACACTATAGACCTGGCGAGAGTTATAAGTTATTAACAAAACATGTGATTGATATATTTCTGCATGTACAAATAGATGTAAGTATCGTTATATCACATACATTTATTACGATTGAAAACTTTCACGTGTAAAAACGGGCTTAAATATATAGTCATTATATATCATAGAGAATATATTATCTCTATGTTATACAGAGGCGGATTGGGGTATAGGTCCACTAGGCCATGGCCTAGGGCGGCAAATTTGAAAGCGGCAAATAATTTTAGATTCGTGTAACGAAAAAAAATTGATTTTTTGTGTCAATTATGATACAGGTAGAAACTGATATATTGAAACTGATATATATATATATATATTAGTCATTAATAAAAAGAGATAGCTCAACCTACGCGATTCTCTTTCTATTGACGAGGCGTTTCCACTTACACGCGCGCCTATGACTTACTACTCTATATATATTATCTCTATGTTACGAACGCTAATACAATTGTATTGTAGACAAGCATGTCGTAGCCTATTCGACATACGAATTCCGTACTGTAGACTAGGCCTAACGCCTATTCTACAATATGTTGTAGTCGGATGCCGGACGCATGCGTAGTAACTCAATTGACTGACGAAGAAATTGTCGGATGATGCCTACAGCCTGTTTAAATTCTTTCCTATATAGCTCTCATTTACTCTTATGTTTTGCAGCTTAGGATACTAAAGAGTACTTCAAAAAAGCGTAAAATCATATAGCATAAACTTTGAAATTATGAACTAAAATTTTTGCTATGGTTTACAAAAAACTTTTTACAGTAAATGATTATTTGTACCATACATATTCTAACATGTGTAGTGAATTAAAACATACGTTATCCTTTTTTTGTTTTTTAGCTTCATAAATTGGTATTCCTAATAACAAAAACGGAACACAACAAAAAGCTGCAATCACTAGTAGTTTTTGCACTATTTCTTGGCCTGGAAATATTGCATCGATGCAACCCTTATCTCTCACATCGGTTTTAAATAATACCATATTAATAAATGTAATTAAAATAGACGGAGCACAACGTGGGCTAACTGAAAGATATCTCACTAAAAATTTTAAACAAAATTTATAATTACTTAACATTATTTTTGTAATTTGAATAATTTCATACTTACGATCATCAGTTGGATAATATTTAATCCATTTAATGAACATTAATAGAACCATATATACGAACAAAAAGGAGAAAAATATAATTTGGGGAATAAATTCAAATAAAATGTTGATTGTTTTTTTAAAATATCTAAAAATTAAAAAAAGCCTTCTATTATTCTGGAGATGTCTGTCTATTGTAGAAAAAATTGAGGGAATTTTTACATGAAATTTAGTAAATTTAAAAATAAACCAAACAGCATATGGGCGACACCAAAAATAATCGAAACTTTCATTTTAAATGCATTTTGAAAGATAATTTTATTTTTTGCCAATTGCCACATTGGATCTATTCCAAAAGGGTATGGGTACTCAATATAATCAGAAGCGGGATTTAATTGTAATTCTTTATTTTTTAGAAGTGTTGATGTATTATAATTAGCTTTCCAATAGGATCCAAATATATTTAATGATTTTGAAAATAAATCATTGTAAATGAAGCCAGCATGAATACTGAAAATTCCCATTAATAACAGAATATAACGCCCACCAAAAAATATCCTTCCTATCTGTAAAAATGAAAATATATTATATAAAAGAAAATGTGTATGTGTGTACTTATATGTACATATACGCACGTTAGAAATTATAATTCTTTTTAAATAAAAAAAATTCCATTCACAGATGAATCGAATATACTAAAATTTTATACCTGGATATACATAATATATTCAAGGGTATTATAAGTTTAGTGCCGATTTTGTAACGAATGCAAAAGTTAACCATAGAAAAAACCAAGATAAATAACGATCTGAAATTTCGTGTGTGTAGCCTAGAGTTAAACAGTTAGGTTAAGTTCGTGAATTTGCAAAATCGGTACATGGGTGCTCTCCCTAGAGGGGAAATCTCTACCTTTAAAACCGTAAGAGATAGTGGAAAATTCCAAAGACAAAAAAGTAAAATAATGTATATATCATCTTTATACATTACTAAAATAAACAGTTTGCTCATTGATATAATAAACTCAATAAATACCAGGTATTTAAGTAATTAACTCAGTTAGTTGTTATTTTCATTTGTTTTACTATTCGATTATAGTCTGTAGTCCTACATACATATAATCGAAACAAGATATCAGAATATTTGCAAACCTCGCCAAGTGATTTATTTTTAGAAATTTTTTTTTCATGCAGTATCATCCAACCAGCAAATAAACCCAAAATTAAACCATGACCAATATCCCCAAACATAAAACCAAATAGAAATGGGAAAGTTACAATAGTAAATGGAGTTGGATTAATTTCTCGGTATAAAGCTACACCGTATGCATCAACTAATATCTGGAAACCATATGTGAATTTATTTGTCTGGTTATACGTGGGTGGTACTTCGTTTGTCTCAACTTGATTCAATATTCCAGGTACAATACTCCCAGTCCGATCCTTTAATATTAAACTTACATTAAATTAAATATTTTTAATAGTTATTCTACAGAATACGAACAGTTGCCTGGTTTAAACTCGTTTGGATTTTTTCTAAATCGTTTACTGGAACCCAACATTCACCTATTAAACATTTTTGAGTAACATCTAAATTAAAGAAACTCAATGTATAATATATTGCTTTGATTTTGCGAACTTTAATAAACCAATTTTTGATATTTTTGGCGACAGCTACTAGTACACGATGTCGATGATCTTGAGTTTGCCTTACTACCGTATTTAGATCTTCAATACGTGTCATGACACCCATAGCGATTTCACGGCGATCAATCGGCGATTCGGGACATGGATATAAAGTAGCGTGAAAACCTTCACATATTTTTTTAACAAGAGATTTTAGTTTATCTCCTTGGAAGAAAATAATAAACACAGACTTGAATACTTTTTCACCCTAAAATAGAAACTCTTGTACAAAGTGAAACTTGAAAAAATTGTAAAGTTTTACCGAAGAAGGATCTTTAAGTGGAGTTGTAATTTCAGCTTGCCGTAGTAAAACATTTCCACGACATGCACGCCATAACATACGTTCAAAACCTGGTAAACGTTCTCGTAAAATAACCCCCGCAACAAAACTAACAAATGTAATATTCAAACTATATATTGTAGAAAAGAATATCCTATGTAATTTACCCTAGTTTAATTGTTGGTCCTTCATTCTTCAAGGTCTCTTCACCCAATAATGTAACGTGTTCTTCAGGGTGTGAAGAATCCAACGTTTGTTGACGTCGTGAGCTTTTATGTCTCGGTTTGAATCCTTCAGCCTAAAGATATTTTAATAAAGTATCTTTCACATAATAAGGGTTGATTCACATTACCGTTCCAATTTCGATTCGCATTATATGGTGTTATCTTTAAACTTTGTGTAAAAGTTTATTATCAGTGCATGAACATGCACCCTAGTGGAAATAATTCTCTTCAAAAACTGAAAACAATACTTTTAAAATTCTGAATAAAACTTCTGAGTCTTATTTTTTCTGAAAATCTCAGAAAAAATAAAATATGTTTTATAAATGATTTAAAGACAAAAGAAATACTAATATTTGGACTATTCCAGAATAGTTAAAGTATAACAACCAAATAAGATTAAATAATCAAGTAACATTATATAAGGTTTCTCGAACTCACGATCTCCTGTTTACTTATAGACAGGCGCTTTAACCAACTAAGCCACGGCGGCTTAACTAAATATAATTTTAATAATTACTTAATTTAATTTATTTTAATAATTTAATTTTCAGAAAAAAATAAGACTCAGGAGTTTTATTCAGAGTTTTAAAAGAATTATTCTCAGTTTTTGAAGAGAATTAAGCGAATTATTTCCACCAGAGCACAAATGTATAGAATATATATATATATATATATATATATATATATATATATATATATATATATATATATATATATATATATATTTATATATATATATTTATATATTATATATATATATATATATATATATATATGTAAATAAATAAATATAAATATATATATATATATATATATATATGTAAATATATATATACCAACTTATTTTATATGTTAAGGACTTAGATTATTTATGAATATTGACACGAAACCAAACCAACGATGTATCTGTATATTCTAGTGCTATTCTCCAGTTCAATGTAACATTAGTTAATCTAACCAAAGAGTTTTCCTAACAATTGATCTATAAATTTCCTTAAGATTTAAGGATCTTGAAAAAAAGTTTGAAACTTACCTCATCAAAAAATACTTGAGTTTTATGTAGAATATGCTTTAATTCTGTTAATTCGAGATAACTCAGTTTTAAAGCTTCTGCATTCTGATTCACTTCACGTAATTCATTTTCTAATTTTTCAAAAGTGCTCTGAATAGTTAATAATAGAATAATAGTATCATAAACTTTAGCCAACAAAACTTTAAAAGACAAACTAACTTGAAGATCAATAATTTGTCTTGGGTGGGGCGCTGGAGGATTGTCATTGGAATCAAATATCGGAATATTATCCTTTTTAATTTCTTTTTCCAAGTAACTTAGCTTGCGTTCCATTTCACTACATCCGCGAACTTCAATGACAAACTTTCGTTGAAATGAACTGAGTTCGGAGTTTAACTGTGCGGAAAGTAAAGTTAATTTTCATATTGCAGTTTAAGTTAATTTTTATATTGCAGCTCTATTTATCTGAGTAGAACTCGGAGGCTAAGCAACGACTCATGTCTCTACTTTCCATTTAATTACACCCCGAGTTTAAATCCATTTAATTAAACTTGGCAGAGACAGAACAGTGAAATTTTGAATTTTATGACAATCAATAAGTTTACGTTGGTTGTGGTGAAGTTCACCTGCTATAATGATACGGCTTGAACTTTTTAAGGTATAAAAAAAGATCTATGTCGGGACCATTATCGAACCATTTTTATACACGCAAATACCCCTAACAATTCTGACGAATAGCTTTATCGTGTAGATTGTATTTATGCATATTCTAAACTAATGTCTATTACATCTAGAAGATGGTCCAATCTTGAGTATCGACTTTGGTGATTCAAACAGCCCACACTATGAAACTTGTTGAACGACAAGCTGCACATTGTCGAAGCGATAATGGCATTGTCTTTGTCATATATCTGTCTACGTATTGTGTGGACCGTTTTAAATTAAATCAAAATAATTAATTTACTCACATCTCGAAATTGTACCAGACCCATTTCACCTAATGTTGAAATGCAGGAATAAGCAGTATCGCTTTGTAAAAATAAATGGCATAGTGCCATTTCTTCACTACGAAATAATGATTTCATTTCGTTGTTTGAAACAGTTATTTTCTCGAATAATGCCTTAAAATAATAATTTTTTTAACAAACAATTAATATATTAATATTAATATCTCAAGCTGTAGGTAATTTTTTGATCAATTATTCAATTCAATAACATTTGTTTTTCTTTAAATGGTAACAAAATGTCGTATGTGCGCATATAGACCAGGCGACATAGGGTTATTAGGCTAATTAATTCCCGGAAAACTGGAAACGGAATCTCTTCATATGCATGTAAAAACAGTTTATTGAAGTTTGCACCAATTTTCTGCTTGTGGTGTATGAGGCGTGTCCCAAAAACCTAGAAATTTCCGAACTTTTTTCAGTTTGTTTCAGGATGCATTTCTAGAAAAATTTTACTATTTTATATAAGTTAAAATACATAAAATTATGTGCCGAAAGCGTAGTTTAATAATTTGATCAAGTGGTATGCTCGAAAACCTAAAAAACGATTGTTTCCCACTTTGTCAAAAATGAGTACTCTAAGAGAAATTTTTAAGTGGTAACTTTTTCAATAATCACACGTATAAATTTTTTGTTCCATGCATGCGTGTTATAACCTATCTTTTAAACGGTGCCAGATAGAGAAAATTTTTACATAAAAAATATTTATATCATAAAAACAAACAACTTTTGTTTGAAACTTTTATCATGCATTCTATAGTTTTAGTGTAAATACGTAAATGTGGAGTATGTTTTGTATTTACGCTAGAAATATCGGATGTATGAAAAAAGTTTCAAACAAAAGTTGATTGTTTTTTGAGACAAAATATTTATTTACTTAAAGATTTTTCCTATCTTGTACCGTTCAAAAGATATCTGATACCACGTGGACACGGATGCATGGAACAATTACAAAATTGGTGTTCTCATTTAAGATTTTCCTAGGGGTAGGAGACCGACTTTAGTTAATAAGGGTATTTAGTTTAACAATTTTAGCCAAAATTTGAGATTTGAGTCCCCTATTAGTGTAAAATTTCAATGTTCCATCACTTAAAATATAAACTTATGTTCTTGAGATATTGCTTGTTAATATTGAGATATAAGTCTAACTATAGTTAGACTTATACTCCTTAGAGTATACTCCATTGTGGGGTCTAACTATACCTATTCCTTACAGATCAGTACCATTTGTAGATGTCAGAACATGGAATGTCTACGTGGGTTTTAATCGGCTGTATCATAAGTGAATAAGTGAGAAAAAGATAAAACTGAATGGTATCGTCTAAAGTCCCATTTCATTATTTCGACAAACATCTACTCCGTGAAATTAGGTTCAAATATACCAAAAATTAATATCCGGGAGTCTTTATTATTATATACTTGGCCGACTTAATTTATTAAATTAATTGTTATAATAATACTTACCCAATCGAACTACTGCATTTGGCATGGTATCCATATTTATAACGATAACTAAGTTATGAAACAAAATCCCCTACATGTAAAGTGATAGTGAATTTTTTTATTCGTTTACGTCATTGTGTAGGTTATTATTGAATATGTCCTTCAAAAGTATTAGGGATATGTAACGAACTATTAAGTTATAAAGTGGTCATTTTTGTTAGTTAAATGTCCCCACCTTCTCCGAACTACACTGCTGTTTTTGTTATATGAAAAATTCACAATAGTAGTATATTTATCGAAATTGAAATAAAAATGACATTTAGTTGGTCTGTAAAAAGTTCATAGAAACTTTGCATTAACTTTCTACTAAAAGAACGCATATAATCGTATTGACAACGGAACTCTATAATACGAAGTGGTCTGATACAGACTTGGCAGCCTTTCTTGATGTGAAAAATCTTTAGCGTGGCTATGCAAGTAGAGTTCCGTATGGGCAGTGAAATGAAATTTCAGATTAGAGTGTCACGATTTTATAGTAACGATCGGCTATGTAACATTCGGCAATCATCGTCATTCATGTTTTAAATGGGAATTTAACACTATATATGAATTTAACCTTTTTTAACGGCTAGATCTTTAATATAGTTTATACTTTCTATAGAAATATCTGCATTAAAAAAATTTTGAAAATATATTATTATATAATATATTATATATTATTTGTCAATAAATTTTATATATAAAGAAATTGACGTTTTAAAATGTCATATTTTAGAAAATTATAATTTGACATATATTTGAGATAAGTTTTCTATAATAATTTTTTGAAGCCCGGGCAACGGTGTTTTTTCAGCTAATAGGATATGTTTTCATATCATGCCTGAGTCCCGGGGTCAAAATTTTTTTTCTATCCTTGTCGTTTAGAAAAAAAAACACAAAATGTCAAAATTGTGAGTTGAAAAATATTATATTAAAATTATAAAAACTTTTAAATTAATAGGAAAATTAAAGAACAAATTTGTCCCTAATTGTAATAGTAAAAAAGTAAACGACACAATTAAAAGCAAATAATTAACACAATATTTTGTAAATTGTATCTAATAAATAACCCATAGATAAAAAATGATTGATACTTTTCAATTTTGAGAAAAGTCGTAATGAAAAAAAAAATTTAAGAGACTTTCAAAATGAGTGTTTGGAAACAGTTATTGATAAGAACATGTCATCAATAAACACGTCTAAGTCTGCGAAGGTAGAAAAAGACAAACATATAAAAAAGCGTTTAGTTAATAAAAAAAATTCACCGTGTCAACAGAAAGCAGAAAATTTTTTGTGTGGATTAGAAGACTCCCAGTCACAATATTCGGATGATTCTATTTCATCAGACGAAGATTTTATAAGTACGAATGAATCATGTATATCTTGCAAGATTCGCATGACCACGCAATCTACTCCATGCAATTGTAAGCTTGTTCAATGCGTATGTAATCAAGTGAGACCAGTAGACACAAAAAATTTCAATTCACTTTATAAACGTGTTGTACATCCTAGTTATGAAGCCATTCGTAGAAAAAGGTGGTGGAGAGGAAAACCTGATTCAGACAATGAATTGCAACAACCACGCCAAAAACAGTTCTTAAATTTGTATTTATCATCAAAACCACCTGAATTTCTAGCCGCATCATCCGTTTATAACCTACCTCAGGATTCTGATGATAATGATTCTAATTGTGAGTGTGATGATATTAACCAAATTTCATTTTATACTCCTCGAGAATCTCTTGATTTGTCTGGTCGAAAAACAAAGGGGGGAAGTATTGCCAAGAAAAGTACTACTCCTTCAACATCTGCTTTCCATGATGGATTAAGTTGTTATAAAATGTTTTTAAATGTAGATAATAACCAAGAGTGTTGCAATGGGACTTTACCTGGACTTTTAATGGATTTATATTGTACGAAGACAAAGGAATACGTTAAAGAAAAACTTACAACGTATATTCAAGAACAAAAAGCAAACAAAGATGAGCGTGGGTTCTTTACGTATATTTATAACAAACACTTTAAGAAAAAAAGTACTTCTAAGATAAATTTGGATTCTGATCAGGAATGTCGTATGAAAGAGATGTTTCTCAAATCTAAAATAAAGAAGAAAAAGGGGTGAAATACCATCGGTCATAAGTAAGATAATTATGGTGACTTAATCCCAGTTTTTTTCGACTATATTTTATTTTAAAATTAAATTAATAGGTACTAGTCTGAAATTTTTTAATAAGGCTACCAGTTTTTTATATTAATAAGTTTTATTACATTACTCAATTATTGTAAACATACATTACATACAATTTTCATACCAAATAAAATGTTTTTTTCTGTGTATTTTTATGAATTATTTTTTGTATGTTATCAAGACTGATTTTTAAAGAGATGGCATAGATTTTTTAAAATGGTTTTAATAACTATTTTGTTTATAATTTATTTATACTAGTACATAAAATGGTTAATAATATTTGTAATAAACTTGCTATTACTAACATAGCTTTTATATTTCTTTTAAGAAAAATGTTCTACCAATTTTTAAATGAAAAAAGTTTATTAATTTTCTACAATTTTTTTGATAGAAAAGCTTCAATTGTCTTTTTGTAGTCAATTTGCGACTTATATTTACATTTATGTAATGCGAAATATTGCCAAAGTAATTTGTTAACTGAAGGCGCAATTATTTCATTTTCAGAAAGTAATTGTGTATTTTGTTTCCAAATCTGTTTGAAAATATCTAGAAACAATTTCACTTTAATTAGATTGTGATAAATACTATACTTAGATCGCCGTCTTTTTAGACATGCTGTAAACACTCGTAAGCGTTACTTTTGACTTACGCATCTTAATATAGACAGTTATAAAGTCAACATGACGTTATGAACTGTGTATACTTTTAAGTAAGTGCTAAAACTCAAAAGGAAATGTATAAAAATTGCGCTGATGAGCGTGAGATATCTTAAATTTGGGTTGTCAATTACGAAATGTGTATTTCAAATGATGATTTTTGTTGAACCAAACAGACGGAAACAAATTTACCTAGAAATTAATGTTATTAAAACGTTTATTTAATTTATCTAAGACACATATGTACTAATGAATATTGTTAAAGATTGGACAGAATTTCTAATACATCTAAATGGCACGGTTAATAGAAAGCAATTGTTTGGAGGCATAAAATTGTGGTATCATCTTCCTGAAATAAAAATCTGTTTTTATCGAAACCGCGCTTTTATATGCCTTATTATAAAGAGTATATTAAATTAAGTAATTTCTTTATTTACATCACTATATTTTATTTATTTGAATGTTAAAAAAAAAATTCTGTAAAATATATTATAAGAAGCATTTTTTAACATTTTTTTTATAAACATTTTTTTTTTCATTATGTATAAAAAAATTAATACTAGTGGAATGGTTTTAAGTATCATTTCAATCACGTATTTTTCATATATTAATTAAGCATCTTTTATAAAATATTCGTATTTGCGCCATTTTACAAATATATTTAGGATTCATTATCTATGATCTAACAAGTGATGTAACTATATGAATTATAAAGTTGGTAACACGTGCGCGCAATATTTCGAATATTTTAAATATAAAACAAATATTGCATAAACATGACATAAAAACTACTATGAGATGAAAAATGATTTAATTTAGTGGCACAATAATACAGTAACAAAATATTAGATGTGAACTATGCCACTAAATAAAAAAAGTAATGACTTAAAGAAAACTTAAAATGTGCATATTGATGAATTAATTATCGTTGTAGTGCAAAACAGAATGTCTACCTAAGAAACATGGATAAGACAAGCCATGGTGATTTTAATTTCTTCATAATAATATCTGCTTTTCACATGAACAGAACTAACAAATCACATAAAACAAAGATATGTGTATATTTCTCAATGTTCCAAAAAAAAAGATGAATTTTACATTATTATTAAGTATGATACTCAGCTAGTATGTATACCTACTTATGTCATTTGAAAGCCGTCTTTTTACGCCAAGAATTCTGTTAATAATTACAGATTTTAACTTATTTGTTATATAGGTATATTTTTTTATACAAATTTTAAACGACTTTGTAAGATTTTTGTCTTTAAAGCAAAAGCCAAAGATTGAAGCATTTTTCTTTACGTGACTAAAATATTACACTTAATGTTATTACACATATAATTGAACTGTACGACTTCGACATGTAAATTTAAGTGCATATTGAAAAATATTTCCATGTTTATTAATGTTTTGTTAGTACGGTACAACAGTTTCATTATATATGTTAATTAATTACACAATTATTTTTTTTGAGGTTTGGGACGCTGACATAGCTGTTTTGCCTACAATCTAGTTTTCAATATTTTTAGGTACAATCAGAGCTGTTGATATACGAAATAATGAAAATGGTAAAATATTATTCGGTGTTTTTTTCTGTGTTTTAAGTTTAAATGTAAATTTCAATTATAGGATTATAATTTACACATTTTTTTTCGCGACTTAAATAGTAAATGCGATTTATTTATAGTATCTGGATGGAAAATTAAAATTAAAAATCTAAAGGTTGATCTGCGCTTCCCTCTATATCTTGTTCAACATCATCGTTTCCATCTTCATCATCATTATTCTCTTCTTGTGTTTTTGAAGACAAGCTCGCTGATTTTTCGATTAAAGATTCTAGAAACAAAATTTAAAAATACATTTTTCAGTATATTTGTACTAATTTCTAATTGGATTGCTCAAACTATAGGCCTACTCCTTTATGAACTAGAGGAAATTGTTAATATAAATAATATTCTTTCTATCTGATAACACGATAATTACAAAAATAAAATTGAATAACGAATTTTAATGTTAACAATTGTAAATAATTTCGGGTTTTAAAATAACCTCCTATTACGTATTTTACACCCTAAAATTGTAGTATTAGCGGTGGGAAGGTAGTCGAAGTTCAATAAATAAGCCTTTTTCACCGGTCCCTGAAATTCTTAAATCCTAATTCAATAATTTTATCTATTCTACATATAGCAACATTGAGTTCCCGTAGTCAGTACTAGATGAAGTCAATTTGGCGTGTTAACATCAGAATCACATATCCCATTTTTCGGAGTTCCTACTTTGATTTCAAAAAAGTATACCATTATATCTACCCCATACGAATACCGCGACAGTGAGTGGTTTATTCTATATTAGAAATAAATGTTTTCTTCACGGTGTTAAACACAGTTATCATAAGTTTGATCTGTTGTGCTATTTTATTTCCTAATTATAGACATCTCAACCTTTACGCTAACGAATATGAAATATGCAATCTGTCTTTTAGTTACCATATAAGATTGACTGAAACGAGTATGACCTCTTTCAATAGAAACGCTTAATCCGACAATGAGGATGTACTCTTTTATGTTAAACAGGTCATCTTAAGAACCTCTATCTGAGCAGATATACATACATTTCGCTTTAATCTTTTACCACCACATTTACAAAATAATATAGTAACTCAATGTTAAACTTCGAAATTAATGTCTAAATATTACATTTCCCAAAAGAGCAACTCAAAGAAAGAATGATGAAGGGTTTGTATCTGATCTTTGGCTCCCGAGAAATGGCTCTGTATTCTAAATCTCCTCATGCTAAATGTTGCACGTATATGAATGATGTCGAAAATCCAATGAAGAAAAATGTTTTTGCTTTCGCGGAGTTAACAAAAAAACTAATTTACTCATAACACCCATACAGGGGCAATTACAAGACCATGCATTAAAAGATAACAGGGGACAAAGATAGCTCCATTGTTAGATTCCTCTCCTTACGCCTGGATGTGCCCGGATACCTTTCTCTTTTGCTGTGATAGCCAAATTATAAAATAAAATTATGAGTCACTAATTTAGTGTATTTTTTAATAAATCAAACGCTTTTCATTATGAAACCTGATGTGATGTGATTATTTTAATTATAAACCTTAGGCGGTGAGGTATTATTACATACTGTGAACCCAGTGAAAAAAGAATTATTTTATTTGTTACATAGCATAATTGGAAATTACTTACCACAGTTAGGTTTTCCCCTGGTACGAGTATTTGCGAACTCAACGCCATGTTTGTCCACACACCAACACATTCCAATAATACTGTGACACTGTGTTGGTTTGTAGTATCCATTAATGTCACAATCAGGTACATAAACACCTTGAAAGTAAGAAAAAAAACGTTTGATAAGATTTTTGAAAGAAAACAATAATTGATAAATTGATTTGTCAAATATTATTTTAACATTATAATAAAAAGGTAAAAAGCAATGTTGAAAGGTAGAACAAGTTAACTAATTTTTGAATTTTATTTAAATTTTCGTAATTCAATAACATACCTACCTATTCAAACTCATTTGTTATTTAAATTAGAAAACATGGTTGTGACTATACATATATAGGAAAATTCTTCAGGAAGAAAATCAATGTTTAACTTGAACACACGAAATTAAAATACAGGTTGAATCATTTATTTAGGTCTGTAATGTAAAATATAAGCCAGAACCGTTACAGACAGAGGTTTCGCACAATTCCTACATATCAATTTAAAAAGGGTTATTTGATTTTCATATCCAACATTTAGAAATACAACTAACTGGTGAAAAAGGTATAATATATATATGGGTTTTTCCTCGGAATATCTCGAAAACGATATCGGATAATAAATATCGATGGCGGATTAAAAGTTGTTCAAAATTGGTAAGAGAGTCTAATTCTAACAACACCTCTCCCTTCAAATCACACCTCTAAATTTCAGTAAGAGGTAGATAAAAACACAAAATTACAAAGTTATAAGTTAAATACTAAAAATTCGATTGGTTTTCGAAAAAATGTTTAGAAATATTTCAAAAAACTGTTCTTGGCAATTAAAAGTTTTACATCATAAGTAGTATTCCATTCTGTATTTTATTTCTACTAAGCGAAATGTGTTGCTTTCATCAGAAACAATCTTATCATTAGCTGACTGTTTAACATTAACTGACTGTTTTGTTTTTCAGTTTAACATGTAAAAAATTAAGGGATTCATTCCTTCGACTCTCGTTTGACGAAGAAAGTAATTTTGCATTACTTCGGTCTAAATTACGAAAATAATATAGACTTTATCGAATTAGTAACAAACATATAGGCAGTGCAAATTATTTATTGTTATAGACTACTTAGTTTTTATGAAAGGCTTTCCGCAGTTGCATCTGATTTAGCTTCACCAATGTGTTAAAAAAAGCTACACGAAATAGCAGGATTAGTAGTCATCACATAGCACGGTAGTGGGCTAGGTTTAGGCCTCCACGCCTTTGTAAATGGATAATTTTGGTGAATAGGAAAGTAAGTTTTTGAGACAATGGCCAAATTAAAGTTGAAATTACGTTGCAGGCAGATTTGTAAGTAACATGCTACTATGCTCATTTTGTCCTTTCGAATAGTTTTAAAAGCATCAACCATGTATAATGGTTATTTTGATAATATTATCTATAATGCGTAATAAATTTCCGTCTGTCAGTCTGCATGGGATATTATTACTACAATTAAAATTTCAATAAAAAAAATTAATATCCTATACCTATTATAAGCAAAGTCAGTTTTAGACTGAGAAACTTTTTACAATTTTAATATTTCCTTCTTACAAATTTATTTTGTTTTTGTCTAAAAAACTGAATTTCCTTCTAACCAAACCATAAATCTCTTTCTTAATTTTTTGTGTTTATACATTTTTACCTTTTAAACGAACTTTTTGCGCAAAATTTTAGCTTTTAATCTCAATTCGTAAAAAACTTACTAGAATCTAAAAACGTTTAAAGATTTTCGATGTTAGGTTAGAATAGCTTGTAGTGGCTGTCCGGGGGGCACACACTTAGGCCATAAGGCACATTGCGACACTTGAAAAGGGTAACGTCTCACAGAGAGACATTATTCCTTAAACTATTTGGAGCTGTTCACGAATAGCAAGAGAGATTTGATGTCAACCGGTTTTTGTGCGAAGAGGTCGTCAAAGAATGGCTGACCGAAGTGTGGCAGTCTTCTTCTAGCAAGAACTAGACAGTGACACAGAAGGTAGGCCATCTTTCGATATTGAATTGAAAAAAAAGAAAAGTAAATGCGCATGAACGAGCATGAAAAATTAATGTCGCACTCTCTTTTGTAGGTATATATATTGTATAGAAACATCGAGTAGCATGAGTTTAAAATCGCTGCAACGTTATTAGAGTTGAAGGGAATGTATTTTCTCGCTAGTGGAAAATATTCCAAAGGTTTGTAGAAACATAAAATTCTTAAAAAAATTTAATAGGTGTATCAAATGCAGTTTCCACTCAATATATTTATAAAATTATTTAAATAATATGTAAATCAATATTATTTACCTGATGAAGAATCAGTTGAAATTCTACTTTTAACCGCTGCACATGATCTATCAGCTTTATCAAAACATCGACACCATTCTCTGGGTGTTACCCAATTATTATGATCATTGTCGCATTGTTCTACAAATGGTTTAATACATTGTTCATTCTTATCATGTTCTAAATCAAATAGTTCTTGTAACGATAGTTTTCCATCACCATCCGTATCTAAATGTTGGAACATCCATCGTACTTCACGTTTACAGGCAGCTGGATATAAATTGGTTGGTGTTACTTTTGGTTTTGAGTGTACACGTCGTCGACGGCTAGTATCAGCCATCACCACTGAGAACCAATCAAGTAACCGATTTCCCATTGCATGTAATGAAGATGGTGGACAAACAGTTGTGGCTGGGATACGAGTTTCAATTGGCTTTTCACGCATTTTATTATCAATTACATCATTGAAACCACGTTGTCTTTCCTTATCTTCGGCATACGTTGGATTATTCATTTTTGATTCCTGTAATTAAAAAAAAAACACAAGTTTTATATTAAATTTTTCAACAAATAACAATATACAAAATATAAGTTATAATGAAGTTTGAGCAAACAAGTACCAACGCGAACAAATTTGTAAAAATTACGCTATTAAGAGTTTTTCAACAAACGAAGCTCACAGTATACAAAAACACCTATAGTTGTGAATCCTGGGCATTGAACTCTCAACACCAGAGCAGACTACAAGCAGCTGAAATGAGATACCTGAGACGAGTAGAACAAAAGATCCGAAGAGATCGTATCAGAAACCATTAGAGACACCTAAGGTATCACACCCTTGGCAGATTTAATAGAAAAGAACCAACTATAGTGGTTCGGCCACCTTCTCAGAATGCCTGAAACAAGGTTACCAAGACAGACATGGGAAGCGTGAACCGTGGGTACTCGTTCCAGACGACGCCCACGCATCAAATGAGAAACAACATCGCAAAATTTCTAAATAATAGAGTCATTTCGTGGACAGAAGCAAAAAAACTAACACAAGGCAGGAAAATCTGTAGATCTCTCTGTCAAACCTCAACACCTCCGGGTTCAAGAGGACCGATTAAGTAAGTAAGTGAGAGTTTCGTTTTGATATCTTCATTGTGCGGATGCTATATTTTTTTAGAAGTGAATTCAATAGTATCCGCCTTATAGAATTTTCCGTGACATTATTTATCAACATGCGTTATGCGAATACAAATATATCTTTATGCCAAAATTAGTCCATGCGTTAACGATGCAGGTAGTAATAAACAAATCCACTCGTGTATTTCATTATTAC
The DNA here is from genome assembly GCA_963920215.1 of Nineta flava. Taxonomy (NCBI): domain Eukaryota; kingdom Metazoa; phylum Arthropoda; class Insecta; order Neuroptera; family Chrysopidae; genus Nineta; species Nineta flava. Next base: position 34,904,547 of record OY986045.1, read on the forward strand.
AAACATTTACGTTGTCAGATTGCCGATCAATATGGTGAAATGATATTCCCTGACTATTTCTTAACAACGAGATGAAGTATTTGAAGCCTCGATATTGTGAAAATTATTAAGAAGTAAAAACGATGACCAATTCAATTCAGTTATTTTCAAGAAGAAACAGTGAAGACTGACCGATACTAGGATTAAAAAGTTTTTCAGGACGTTAGCCATTCTGGTTTAGTAATTAGTGTGTACAATTAGTAGATTTGATAAATTCGAATTGACATAACTTAGGTTTGGCGTAATGTTATGAAACTTTCTCAATTTCGGTTATTGTTTGGAAATCTACTGAAGTGCCTTTATTTTGTTTATAGGCAAAAATAAAATGTAATGTAGAATGCAATGAGTTTACATTTTCATTCGTTTTCTTGGCACATATGACTTGAAGGAAATAATTAAAAAATATTGGTTGGTATTAACTAACAACAACATATCCTATAGTATATGTTTACACATTAAGAGAAATAACAATATATAGATAGTTTTATATTATGTTCGTCATATTGTTGTTTGTGAAGGAAACATAATGGATAGTAAATATTTTTGTAGTAGAAAATATCTTTCGTTTGGTTGTTTTGTTTAAGTCCAATGAGAATAATATACTAACTAATTATGTATATAGGTGTATGCATATACACATATATATATATATATATATATATATATATATATATATATATATATACATATATATATATATATATATATATATATATATATATATATATATATATATATCTGTATATATATATATATATATATATATATATGTATATATATATATATATATATATGTATATATATATATATATATATATATATATATATATATCTGTATATATATATATATATATATATATATATATATATATATATATATATATATATATATATATATATATATATATATGTATTGTATTTTAAAATACACCCAATCTAGAAACAATGTGTAGTGTATCTATTGCTGTCTATATGATATGGTATGGTGATATGGTGTCTTTGTTACATATACATTTAGACATCTTCACACGACGCACAATAACGAAGATGTATGTATGCACAAGTAAGATGTAACTATATATAAATGATTGTAGTTAGAGAGTGATAAGTATAATAGTTATATGTTATACAATACTGATTTTAATACATACATATACATATATATATATATATATATATATATATATGTATACATATATATATATATATATATATATATATATATATATATATATATATATATATATATATATAAATTTGTCCATTTCCGTATATCCGTCCGTCAGTCCGTCAACACGATAACTCAAAAACAAAAAGAGATAGCGAGCTGAAATTTTGTATGTGTGTTCTAGAGCTAAAAAGTAAGGAATCGTGTATGGACAAAATTGAACCATGTTTGGGAAAAATAGGAAACGCGCCTATCTTTGAAACCGTAAGACATAGAACAAAAATTTATAGACAAAAAATGTTCCTTTTTTGAAAATAAACAACTTTTTTAAGAAACTTTTTTTCATAAATTCAGTATGTATCGGGTATTTAAGCAATTAACTCAGTTAGTTGTTATTTTCACTTTTTTAAAATTAAAATAATTTAAAAAAAGTTAATTAATATATAGGAGCATAATTTAATATAATAATTACATGTTTCAAAATTATTTTTTACCAATAATTTACTCTCGAAGTATACTTTGATCATCCTGTATTATAAGTTCCACACAGAACAACAATGATACACTGGCTGATAATAAGATGTAATCAAGTAAACAAATAATAAAGACATTTTGATTATTGAAATAATTCGACAAAGTAATCAAACTTGATTCGTTTATTTACTATTCTATACAATAAATTTAAAATGTATAACATATTGTACATTTAAAAAAACGACAGTGGTGTACCAACAAAATTTGAGAACCCATCTCACCGATTTTTTTGTTAACTGTCATACTTTCGTCTTTATCAAATATTTATTATCAAATTTTGCATTTCTCCCTTAATATTGGAAAAATCAAAAATTTAAAAGCAGTAAAGTTTTAGAAAATTAGTTTTACTATAATTTTGTTTCTTATCGTTTTTTTCTGTTACACTAATATTTACAATTTAAGATTGAAAGTTAAAATCTTAAATATCTTTGTACACATTAGAATTTGAGAAAAATTATAAGGTAATGAACTGTAGCAAACATGATTTTCTACAACTTTACTCCTCATACAATTTTCGATTGTTCTAATATTAAGAGATATATTTTATATTTTGTGTTTTCTTCTTTTCCTATGCCTCCCTTCCCTTTTGACTAATGCCATTTATTAATAATAATGGGCCTTGCAAATACCAAAATCATATCAGATACGACATTTCATTTTGATCAGTCTAAAATTATGACCGCTAGAGAGTGTATGTATTTATGTATTCGAAGGAAATTAAGTTGACGCAGCACCTGATTTTAGTGTGTATGATCGCATCAAATTTTGAGAAAGACTTCTATAGTTTAGTTTCTTTGACGATATTTTATTAATTAGATACATTAGATTTCCAAACTTATTCCTAATACTCAACACGAAGGCCAAAAACTCGGCCTTACGCACTACCGTGCTCTAGATTTGGTATTCTATTCTGTTCGCTGAAGAAAATTTCAAGGTTGTTCCCTACCCTCGCTAGTCGTAAATTGAAAAGGGCTAAGTATCACTTCGGCATTACAAAAGATCTCTATGGAACTCTTTGTTTTGTTTCGAAGTTTGCCAGACTTTTATCACATACTGTATATCATTTATAATGTAATTTTAATATACAGAACATATATTGTTTTGTACAAATGATAGAACTAATTTATATTTTATTATTTCATTTGAAAAATAAAACATTATATAATATATTTTGCTAATAAAATACATCAAAGTAAATTGAAAATAAAATACAGATTCTATTATAAAGATTCTATTATAAAGTACAGAGTAAAACTACACTGTTGAATATTTTAAACTAATTGTTGCCATATTTAAGAAAAGATTTCTTTCGATTATCAGTTAAATGGTGGCTTAAGGCAGTACTCCATCCTCTTCACCCACTTTGGCAGTACATTTTCGATTGCTTGTGACTCTATTTCAGGAATAGCTCGACAATTCCTGAAATATCCATTCGGTGCGTCCAACTGTGTGTGGATCGTTAACATTTCTCCACAAATAGGGAATATGCATGAAAATTTTTTTTCACTTGAATTGAAGCTTACTTGACAAATATCAAGGTAAAATTACTTTTTAAATAACTTTAAAAATAAGCGAGATATGAATGTTATGAACTCTTGATATGTTATGTGACGTCATATTACACTTTCACCATTGAAAATACATGTAAAACTCCGTTTTTAGTATTTTTGCAAGAAAGAGACAGATAATAATTTTTAAAAGTTTATAGCTTCCTTGATATTTGTCGGATTTCAATTTCGTTTTTAAATATTATTACAGTATTAACAGTATTTTCATATTCTGAAAATAAATGTGAAAAAAAATTGTCATGCATATTCCCAATTGTTAGTTATTAGTTATTGATTCCACTTGGTTAAGCTATAGCTTTCACGTGGAAGGAGGGCCCAACAATGCACAAAAGTAAATTAGTTTTTGTCCGTGACTTCACGCCATAAAAAAGCAGAGCTCTAAACGCCAATAAATTTAAACAATTCAAAATTACATAAGAATATTATCCCTATCACACACAAGTAAAGGTGCGGGCAATTAATAGGTGGATTTATTATAGTGAACAAAAAAACGGGTTTGTAGGGGAAATGCTTATGTGACCAAACCTTATTGTGTTTGAAATGATTACCTATTCCTATTAATGATTAGGAATAGTTTGAGGGGAAATATATTTTCGTGTAGTATCTAATTCATTTATGGTTGTCTTTGTAACGAAACATATTTTTTCAACAAATGGGTATATACATTATCTGTTCATTTAACAAAAATACTTAAAAAAACCGATTACAAATTTTGTAAGTAAGAATTGAACTTATTTTGTTTGAAATGATTGCTAGGAATAATTTGAATGAGAAGAAGTATTTTTGCATAGAATGTAATTCATTTATAGTTGTCTTTGTAATAATTTTTATTTAATAAATGGGTATACAGTAATTGCCAAGACTAATCATTGTGATACGAAATTTGCAACAATGTATATATGAATATAAGACGGTATACATTTGTTTGTTAAAAAAAAGATACAAACATACATATTATTTCTAATTCTTAGAAACAGTAACAATATATATGTATGCTTGTCAATTTTTATCTTTACAATAAATGTAGGTACATCTGTTTTATATTTATTTAGATGCTGTTGCAAAATTCGTGTCATGGTTAGCTCTGACGATAACAGCCTGTATAGATATACCTAGTTGTTCATTTAACAAAAAGACTACCCTAGGGCCGGCCGTGGTAACGAGATTTACACGTTATAATATAGTACAGCCTAACGCCGTTAACACTTTTTGGGACGCCTGTAGATTTTTCTTTTGAGGGCAACATACAAATTATTTTCGAAAAATGCATTCATTTATATATTATCATTCATTTATTGATTAAAAATTGATCAAAAGTTAGTTTCTGCAACCTAATTCCAAATAAAATGTCTTGGTGAAATAATCTTATGACTGTAGTGAATCAGAATATAGAAAAACTTCTCCGAATATTTTTTTTTTGCATTTGGCATGCACGTTTATCTGAATTCTTATAATTAGCATTTAAAGTAGAGAATACGAGGACGTAATAATCAAAGTTGCTACAGTAAAGACCCGATAATTTGATCTCCCCACGTCTGATCAACCAGGCAATGTTGTAAGGACAGGATTTGTGCTGTTTAATCAATAAATATTGAGTTTTCATTACAAAGAAGTTTTGTTTTATTAGTTCTACGTATACAGTATTAATTAAAACTAAAATAAAGCTGTAGGAAAAGTTGTAATTATGAAAACAAAACACGATTTTTGTATTTTACCCATCTAAAACATTCCAACGGGACATAATTTTTTAAATAGTTTTTTTTAATAGACTAAAAATAGACTAGTAATCATGATTAATAAATTAATGTTCCTGTTTAGTAAAACCTTTTTTTTTTAGATTATCTGAAAAATAGTTTTTACGTAAAATGATTGACTAAATGCCAATAAATGTAAAAAAAATAAACGAAAAAAGCAATTAGAAACAAATTAATTTTTATGTTAAATTTATGGCAGTGTTTCAAAAATCTGAGAGATAATATTATGATCAAGTACCAAACTAGTGACGTAAATATAGGTGAGCGAAAAACGCTCAGAAATCGTCACGTGTACCCTCTTAGGGAAAATTAACATAATCATAGAATTAAAATGCAAATGTTATAAATAGCAAAAGTCATTTTAAACTTTTCCCAATTTAATTGGCGGCAGATGTTTTTTGAGGCAGTTGGGTTGCACCCCCTTCTCGGAAATTAAAAAATTATTGCAAATCAAATATGTAAAAAAAATATAATGTTCCATTTGAAAAAAATGTTGGATGATGTATCTCGTAATATTGGGTGGGGTGTAAAAAAATGAGTAAATCGCTGAAAAATAATTAAATACGTGTTTTTTATTTTTCCGAAATTTTTCATCGTTTAAGAAAAAATTGGATAGCGAATATGACTATGGTCAACCTGAATAAGTGCCTGTACATAAGTAAAGTTTTAGGAAATTAATTTTACCTCAATTTTTAACTCTAATATTTACAAAAATATATACGATTTAATAATAATGAATATTCGATTGACGCCAAGGTCACTTAATTTCATATTCATTATAAGTCCTCTCTTTGAGAAAATTCGCTTACTTAACATAGCTTTTACTTATCGAATTTTATTTGTGAAACTGGAATTTTTTTTTCTGTTTTTCGTTACCTGAAAAAAACTTAAAAGGTCGATTATGATAGTATATTCATTTGTAAAGAAGCCTCGAATATCGTCACATTTTGAGTGGATCAGTCTATTTTCAAAATGACGGGGAGGAAATATATTAATGTTTCTCCCACTTTTAATCCATTTATCATTTTATTTAAACGTGTGAAATATAACCAGTAAAATAAGTTACCCTTCTACTTTTAAATAAGTTCTCCTTACGCGCATATAATAGTCAAAACAAATAAATTCAGTTCTAAAGTGCGTGAAGTCAGACATAAATTATGTTTATGAGCAGTCATCAGTTTAATAATATTTTATGGGATTTGTTATTGAAGATAAGAGTTTCTCCGGGGCAAATAGTTGCTAGACGCTTATCATAGACGCTTGTATGTACTTACATCTGGGACATCGGCAGAGGGTTGGGCCGATGTCGATAGTTTGGCCCACCCAGACTCTAAATTCGTAACTGCGATTCTTTACCTTCGCCCAACACTACAAATAACCCAGTGAAATAGTACAAAATATGACCTTACCTCTTAAAAAATAAAAAGTGCTTATAAAAATTGATTAAAATTTTTACTAGTATAGAAAAAAGTTGGCCCACCTTAGATACATAGACAGATTGTAAAGGCTGCATTGGACGGGCTACACTTCAACCATAAGGTCCATTGTGATGCCCAAGGATGTGAGGATGTGAGTGGAGTGGAAGGAATTTTTGTGTAAATGCTAGGAATTGGTAGGATATGCGGCTGCAGTCGACAATGATAGGAACTATGCCGATATTCATCTGGAGTTCGTGAATGAAACTGCAGAAAACCTTCTCAAGCATAGCCGATTATTTCATTTTTGTCCATATGCTGACAGTTTAGTCAATTAACCACCCCTTTTTTTTCTTAATAATTGACAAACTGCCGATGTCGGGATTCGGACCCGTAACCTCCGAGTTTCCAAGTAGGCATACTGCGCAGACATCATGGCTTAGATCGCTCGACCACTTGGACTGGTTAGCCCGCCTTAAGTTCACCCAAATAAGTAAGGCTCGCGACGCCACTGACTTAATACATTATTATATATTCGAACTTAGTTATAAACTAAATATTTTGAGTTCATAATATATTGTAAATGTAAATGTTATCCGTTTGTTGAGACAATATATCTAGTGTCATCAAATGTTTCGCTATATGAACAGTACGTATAAAAAAGGGAGATATATAATTACTTTCCAACGAGTACTAAAAACATTAACATAATCTCAAAAACGTGTTGATATTTTATTCAAAACAGTTTTGTTTTGTCTATTTTGGTACATAATAAAAGATGAACCGATGAGGATAGATATGAATCCGGTTGTTTGTAGAAAATAATGTGATATAGTTGCACATTGTCAGCTCATGATAGGCTATGATGCTCTTCAATGATAATATGGCATTAGATTTGTTTTGCTTTTAAATGAATATGATTATTTCAGATATGCAAATTTCAATGTTAGAGTCTACAGTGGTCAGGTCTCCCCTCCTATATTTTACCAGGGATGTTACGGATGCGGATTTATATATGTCAAGTTTTTTTTTTAAGAGATACTCAATTAGGTACATGAATAAAGGAAAAAGATGGTAATCATTTTTAATAATGTTTATATTATAATCAAATTTTTAGTTGGAAACTAAAAAACTGTCTTTTCAGGTTCCATCCTCTTTCGCAGAGGTTCATAGATTAATCCCGAGCTAAACATGCTCAACTCCACGTGCATCGATTTTAGATGATTCATCAAAGACGTGATTAAACGGGCATACGGCCCTTGCGAGAGTATATTTTATTGCATTTTTTACATTGAAGCGTCGGTGAAGGCATTGTTGGTTCACTTGTCAAATAGATTATTCAAGGCGAAACAATCCAACAATAATGTCAATTGTTGAAATACATAAAAAACATCCATATAATAACACGTTTAAACACGTTGTGATTTATTTACAACCAGAAATGCTGAATAGAACAAACAACATCCGCATATGAAAAAACTCGGTAAAAAGCATCGATTATTGCGGATACGGATGCTATAATTGATGCGGAAGTTCCGCGTTGCGGATGCGGATGCGAATATTCGCAACATCCCTCATCTTGATTTATAAATACACCAAGAATCAGTTTCATGTTGGTATTTGCTGTATATTTTTTCGTTGAAATGGAACAGCCCTTGTTCCATGACATTTAAAAACGATTAAAATCAGGTACTACAATAATTATTCATCTTCAGTATTTTAAAGCTCTGCATTTGATAAATTAGTGAGTGAAAACAGACTTTACATAATAATTTTCATGTTTATTTATTATATTGTTAGATATTGTAGGGTAGCTAGCTGTTCTGTTGTTTATTTTAAGTAGAGTGTTAAGCTTTTAAGGTGATGTGATATTACAAAAAGGGTTTTTCATATGATAAAATTTTATTATGATAAGTAAACATTCATTCATTTTGCTGTATTAAAAGTTTTGTATTAACTAATTTTTGTTAACAATGAAGGTATGTCCGCATAATATCTGCTAACCTTATTATAATTATCAAATGTAAGGTTTTTCATCACACATGTAAATAATTATATAAATTTTACCACTAGAAATGTAATTGTTCAATTCCATAGAAAATTTAGTTAAAATTTTTCAAGCTTTTTTGTTAATAAATATTGAAAATTGTCTATAGAAAGTTACTAAAAATACTAGCTTTTTTTATCTGAAAATATTAAATATCACACATTGAAAAAAATTGGATACAGAATGGAACTATTAATAAGGCATGATATCAATTTCATGCGCCCCATGTTTTTTATTTTAAATCTTCAAGTATTATCTCCAAGTTTTGTTTTAAGTCTTCAAATCAACAAGTATTTTCATAGCTATTAAAAATTTATAATCACAAATTTTCAGGACAATCTGTATGGGGTTATAAATCTGTTAAAGGGACTAGAAGAAATTATTTGATACATTTTAGTTCGTTTTAAAACCGTGGTAAATTAAAATTTTATTTCTTATTACAATAATTATTTTAAGACTAAAAATAATGTATCAAATTTCTAAAATTTATTTTATTAGATTTTTATTTCAATATTAAAACAAATTATGCCAGACCCTTTACATTGTCATACAGTTTACAGTTCTGAGCAATGTTTAAAGATTCAAGTCTCTAGTTCAACGGAAAGGGCGAGTTAATAAAACCGTGGTCAAATAGTATAAATATTTTTAAAATAACCAAAGACTCTAGGTTTTTAAATTAAATTTCCTGGTAGATGAGAAACACCTAAACTATTTTGTATAGAAAATCTGCATGAAAGGATGGTTTATTAAAGGAAATAAATCAAAAAAACATAGCATAATCCAAAACGAAATATGCAGATTTTTTTAAAGAAAAAAATTATTCTTTATTTAAAAATACATATTAATTTAATACCCAAAAATTTAAAATTAAATAATTTCTTAAAAATTGAGACGGTTCAATTCTTTCAATCAGTAACTTAAACTATTATTATTGTTATTAACTATTTTGTATAGAAAATATGCAATTCCACCTATGAATGAGTTTTTGAATCTGTATATGTACCGCTATCTACGAGCATCTTTTTAAAACTGATTTTTTTATGTAATATCACCTATGAACAACTTGTTGATCGCGTGGCGAAAAAATCTCGCTAGGCCGTAACAAACGGTCTAACCCGCCGCAATAAATGTTTCACATAAAAAATTTGAGTCTTGCAGGAAGCTCATTGCCTCTTCCGTTCACTTTTCTCTATTAGAGATAGACACTTTACAGTATGAGAGAGGAATTCATAGGTGGGCAGCCAAAGCTCTCAATCTATAGATAAAGCGGAGGGAGGTCCAGAATAATTTTCAGGACGACTGTAGGTGTGGTTCTCATCGATCCTGAATACATAGCATACACGATCATATTTATATAATGTTAAAACAAAATGTTTTTGCTACAATATATGCTTTGGCCAACTATATAAATATAATATTTTCGAAACGTAAGTAAAAATAAATAATACTTAACCAATTATCATCTATGTGAAATCTCTGAATAAACAAGAAGTATATATATATATATACATTATGTGAATTCTTTCGCATATAGATAAACTCTTATAGAAATACCCATACAACCTGCATCTATATTCTACATTCTTATAACATTAAATTATTATTGGTTTTTTAATTGGATTCCTGCAAATTTGAGATAAAGTATTTAATTTTTAGACGTACAAACATCTATATTCTTTCGTTACACTGCGCTTTCGTTGAGCGCGCAACAGACAGATCATGATTTTACCTATCTGTGGCGATATCTTTGTTTTGCTTGTGACATTGTACCAGTCTTGGCGCATGCGCTTGGTTACATATTAGTTTTGTCTAAAGTTATAAATTGGTGTAGCATGGCAACGCGTTTAGCTATGACATTGATTCTGGTCTCAATGTGAAGAACTTGCGGAACCCTGCTAGGGGGCGTAGCGAGACAATTAAAATATCCGCTGGAATATAAGTGAAAGTCGGTATTAAATTGAAAATTAAAAAAAAGTTGAATAGTTTGTCTCATATGACTATGCAATTATAGAAAACGCATATCAGAGAAAAGCTCGTGTCGAAAGAAATCCAACGAGATTAAGGTAGTTCCAACACTGTTTTATATAATCAGGACAAAAACCGGTTTGCTTTTATTATAGAACAAATATACATATATACACATATACATAACACATAGATATATTCACTATTCATATATACAAATTAATGTAATTTTGAAAAAAAAAACTTTAAAGTTTTATATGTTTCGAAAACAAAAAGGTAAAACGCGATTTAAAAAAGAAAATTATTTAATAAATATTTATCTTTATTATCCTAGTTTTTTTTTAAAATTCTGTCGAGTATGATTTGTAATACAACAGATAGTAGTTGGGTGGGCATGAAGCTTTACATGCTTCTAATGAGAGAGAGTGAGAGAGAATGATGACTTTGCTATTAATTATCTCGCGTTCTAAACGGTCAAAACTTCTGAAACTTCGGGATTTATTAGAAAGCGTTATTTTTAGCCTGTGAAAAAAAAGCAAAATCCGTAGAAAAGTGGTTTCATGCTGTAAAAAGTATCCTTAAAAAGTCTAGAGCCGAACACATTCGAAAGCTACGGTAGCGTCAAAAACGGAAATGAAAAAACGGCACAAAGCGTTTACGTAGCTGGCTTATAGCACATACAGCGACCAGCGATAGTCCAAACGTCTACGGATCATGGCAGGACGTTATCACGAAAAATCTACGGCACGGACCCAAAATGTGGCTTTCTTCTTTTTTTTTTTTAATATAAAAACGATATTATTTGGTATCTAATCTGAATAATACCACAAAAAGTGGTATTATGATCCTTGAATTGGGAAATGGACATCAATGAGCCTTTCACTTGCTTATGTGTGATTGTCCATTACTCAAACTTATAACATTATAATAATAATTGTTCAAAATAATTGTTTAGTTAATAGGAAATTGTAAACAACTCTAAAAACTATGTAATCAGTTTTTATTTTAATGCGCGATGTTTGCTCAGTGAATTCCATATTCTTCAATCTTTGACAAAAAAAAATATTGGATGCAAATTATTATTAAAAGAAAAGTAAATATAATATAATTCATTTGCTTGTACTTTAAACTGTTTTGTAATTATATAAAAGATGTTTTATATTTATATAATCTTATTTATATTTAAACATTGAAATATCTTCAAAAAGTTGTTTGCCAACGTATGTTATTAAGAAAAATTCATCACGTAGGAGTTACGTAGAATAAGCGAATTTTCATAGAGAGAAGAATTATAATGAATATCAAATCAAGTTACCAAGGTGACGGTTGAATAATCTTAACTATTATTAAATATTGCAATATTAAACTTGCAAATATTTGTGTAAATGTCTACAGAAAATATGGTCAGATAATAAATTATAGCAAAATGTATTTTCTACAAGTTTACTTATGACAAGTTATTTCATTTAACTAATATTAAGAGGAAGGATATTCCACACTTTGTGTTCCCCAATCCCTCTAAGTCCCCCTCTTCTCTTTCTCGAGTTTTGCTCAATAACAAAATTAGCTTTTTAAAAGCAGAAAGCAACGTCACATACCAAATTTCATTCCAATCAGATTAAAATTATGGCATTCAGAGCGCGTACAGACACACATTTAATGCTGTACAATTTTGACATCTCCTAAAAAGAATCGATGAACGCTGGATGAAAATTTTTCAAAATCGCTCTATCGGTATAAAACCAATACCCAAATTTTCGTAAGAAAATTCAGCTATTTGTTAAAATGCGAAAGTTGTTTCGCTATTTCGCTAAAATTTGTTATTAATTGTCAACTAAATATTATCAAATGAGCTAGAGTGCCAAAAATGTATCGGTTATCAAATTATTCTCTAGAAAATTTGCTGTGAACGCCCAATAAACAGCTACAAAGTTTAGATGGGCAAAATTAAACGAATATTTCTAATACAATGTATCGAAAAAAAAAAGCTGCCTTGGTCATCCAACATTACAACACAGCTAGCTACGTTTTTCGTTACTTTAAATTGTGTTACATTAACAAATGAAACAGAGCTTATTCTTAAAACAATAGCTGCATTTCCTTTGGAGGAAATTCGCTAAAAAGGACAACAAAATATGTAATCAATAAAAACATGGTCAAAAAAGTTGAACCACTTTCATACCAATCGCTCCCTTCCCCTTTGTAATATATCGTCTATATATCTACCTATCATTACAACATTTTCCTGATTCCTCACATTCAATACTTGTGATCCGGATTCCTCAGCCCAGAATTCTGTATTGTTATTCTCACACCCTCATCTGTGCCTTGGCAATCCTATAATAAATAGTACCCTGATTCGATGCCATGACACAGCACACACACTCTTTCAATATTCACTTTTAATTTATTCTCCCACACGTACCCTCCCAGTCAAAAATTTGTAAACACTCTTCTCATTTCTCTACCAGCAACTGATAGATAAAGTGCTCCGTATTCATAATGCCCTATACTATTGAAGATTTCCAGAGAGGGCTTTAACCTAATGGATTCAAACATTTGTTTCCGGAATGAATTTTGGAGGCATGTTTTAACGAGAGTTCTTTTTTTTTTAGAGGCAATTCCACGGTAAAAACTAAAATTAATCGATTTAAACGAAATGTTCGTGAGATGGATACATTATTATAAACAGATTTTTTAGAGTTGTCTTTTTGTAAACTAGCGTCTATTTATCCATTGTTAGTATGGTTGCCTTTCGGTTATATTATACCAACGGAAGTGACTAGCGTTTACTTAATTTGACATTTAAGTAATATGTCTGAATATTGATAATATTCTTTGATATAAAATACTTGATATGAAAAATCATACACATCTAGGTAAATTTTTTAGATCTTTTATAATTTTTTTATTATTGACATTTTTACATTGTTTATAAAAATAAATATTTAACAATAAATAATATTAGCTTTTATAGAATTATAAAACAGTTTAAAGTTCAAGGTAATAAATTTATGTTGTATTTACTTTCAAAAATAATTTGTATTCAATTTTTGTATACAGAGCTTGAAGAAGACATAATTTATAGTCGAACAACTCGAAGTTCTATTCCACAGTGTTTGGGAGACATTTAGTTAAAAATATATGTCATACAGTAGAAAGACTAAATTCATATATACGTACATTAGATGCTTAGCGAAACAGACAACAAGTAAGTCTGTCACATAAGTGCCCCACTCTGCAGTGGACAATAATTTTGTGTGTGCTATAATTTTTACATATTGAAATACAAGACAATATTATACACTGTAGGACGAAAGATGGGGGAAAAATGGGGGAATTTGGTGTACTGCGATCTATAAGAACTATTGTGATCCCCCATCAGGTGCCTAACGAGGAGTGGTCTCGTCTTAGACTACCTCGTCCAGCCCTGTTTCCTTCAGGAAGTAAAAGATCTGGAACGGTCAGCTCTTACATTGAAACATTTCATTTTGACTATACAGTTGAAATTAGGTACAGGAATGTCTTCATCATTATTACTCCATGTTTCTGATAAAAAATAATATTAGAAATTCGAGCCACATTATCAATGATATCATTTTGATGACTCGTAAACTTTGTATGTTAAATTTATACAATGATAAACCTGGCTTGGTCTTGATAAATTTCACTAACTCTGATTTTAATGTAAATAATGGATTTAATGCTAATCTTTCAAACTCTATTTTAACGGCGGAAGTGATGCTGGTTCTGTTCTACCATGATAAAATGTACAATTATTAGTTTTAGATACAATTTATAATTTTTCTATTTTTTCACTACTATATCTTTTCATTAAACTATGGTGTTTTAATAGTAGTGTTAACCTTATTTAATATTATTTTAATAAATTATTTAAAAAGTATAACTTCTTACGTGCGTACATAAGTACACACACACACACACACACTTTTAAAAAAATATTAAATTTTATATTTGTTATATTTTTTTCAAGATTTGTTTGGCAAACATAATATTATTATCAACTTTTTCTTAATCTTTTCGGTGTCTTATACCAAAACATTCTAATTTGAAGAGAACCAACAGCTATTCTTACCAATATTTTGCCAACAAATATCTAATTTGTTAATTTTCAAATTTATCGCAGGGCGATAAAAACTGAGTTTAAAGGTCTAGAATAGAAGGTGAATAGAAGTAATAAGAAACGAATAAAAAAAAATCATTTGTATATATATGATGGTAAAACAAATAAAATTATTTCATTCTCTTATAATAATGATGACGCGACGATCTGTTATTCTTGATGGTTGTAACATCATCATCATTGTGTGTCTACAATATTGTTCTTCTACACATCTTTGCTTGCTTGCTTGCTTGGTTGATTCTTATTTGTTTATGGTACGGACGTAAAACAATTACTCTAGTATTTGCCAATCAAATTTAATACGTATACTATTTCTTATTTGGAAAAGTATTGTTTAAAAATGTAATGGTTTGAACGAACTAACGGAATGGGTGAACAATTGGTCTGTGTACAATAAATTAATGGTGATATAGCAATTAATATAGCAATACAGTTAAAACATGCGTTTTTCTTAGTGATATAGCAAATCATCAAAGTAGTATTTGGACAATGTAGTATTCAGTGTTTTTTTTTGTAAACTTGCGTCTATGTATCTATGTTATGGTTAAGTTATACTAACGGAGGTGATTAGCGTTTCCCTATGTTGACATTTACACCACAGATGATTAGCTAATATTTCCGAATTAGCGTTTCACTTTCCAACGTGACGGATCAGACATTACCAAGGAAAATGATTGCACGTGGTGTGCCCATAAAAATGCGTACTTCAAAAATATTATTATATTAGTAACGCCAAAAGTAATCAAATAGGTACAATTGTAATCTATCTTTTACGCCATTGAAGTTTTCACTCCGGGTGTGCGATCTAAATCATAATATTTCTAAATCGTAAATTATTATTGGCGAATAATTTATTTTTATTAATAACCATAATGTTTTGTGGAAATTATATATAGCAGGATCCGCGCAGCCCTCAAAAAAGGTTGTGGTCACAGCCACCCGAAAATCAGTCAAGTGTGAGTCGGAGTATGAACTCGCTCATGATTGATATAGTGCATTCCTACAAAGGAGATGTTTACAAAATATATTACGCCCTGACCTAGATTTTGTACTGTGTTAGCAAAGCCGTGGGTCGAACACTAATAAATTACTGTAAAATGTTAGTTTGTTCGTTCACGAAAATTACAAAAGTAAATGTGTGTTTGTTTGCACATCACTGGGTCACATTTAGACTCTAAACTACTGAACCGATTTTGATGAAATTTTTACAACTTCAAAGGATATCAAATTAAATTAATTAAACGCTAGTAGACATTTACATTAAATAATTTTATTTAGGTGCTTACTTAAATTACAAATTCAAGCTTACGTTTCTTTTTCGCGAAAACGTTGATAATTTCATTGACATCCAGGTTCACATCTTTGTGTATATTTAGAAGAGCTAGCCAAAATAATCTTTCCTGTGCCATTGAGGTACGCAACCAAGATTTTCATCTGCGAAGAGTAAAAAACAATCTATCTGCGGTAGCTTCGCTGACCGGGAGAGTTGCCAGTAAGAAAATTTTTATGTTACGGTACAAATCTTGTGTCGCACGCCACGCCACCAAGGAAGGCGGCTCGGAAGTTTTGGCGGCAATGTATATGTGCATACAACACACGCTCACTTTTAAATTAGTAGACGACCATCTGCTTTTAAATTAGTAGTTGACTATGCGCACCCAGCGAATAGTCTTTTTTCCAATACAAGTCTTTTTTCCAATACAAGTATTCTCAATAGACTCAATAGACCGTGAAAGTGTGACGTCACAAGTATATTAGGGTTGTGGGCATGCCCATCGTGCCCACAACGGTGGATCCGCGCTTGATATATAGTATAATTCAGTTTTTCGATAATTTTTCCGAAACAAAATGCTAAAAGTTCCTCAGTGCTTATAGAAAATAATATATTTTCTTAAATAAATAGAATATAAATAGTATTATTTTTACTAAACGAACTCTATACTACTTGCTTGAACTTTTTGTGTTTGATGTCCACTACCAATAAATACATTGTCCTTCCTAATGTACCATGACTATCCATAAAATAATATTGAACAAGTGTTTATTCATACATATTGTTTTTTTTTCTGTACTTATGTAAACAAATCTAATTTATCTTTTATGTACGTTTCCAATAATAATGGTTCAACATTTAATAATATTTTTCCATTATCATTTCGCTTATATGAATTTTTTTTTTAAATATTTATTTATTATATTGAAGTTGGCACTCCTTGCTATTGGTTTGTAAATTATTGTCTTTCTTATTATTGTGTAACTCTTTATTAACCCGACTTTAAAAAGGAGGATGGTTCTCAATTCGTCTGTATTTTTTTTTTTTAATGTTTGTCACCTCAGAACTCCGTTATTTATGAACCGATTTTGAATTTTTTTTTGTTTTAAAGGGTTTGATTTCAGGTTGGTCCCATTGTCACCAAATCGCCTTCTGGTGAGGGGATCCTCTGGAAATCAAGGAAAATCCTCATTTTATATGTGATAACCGATTTTTGCGAATTTTTTTTTTTTTATATACTCATTCATAATGGGAAAATGAGAAAAATTTTTTAAAAAACGACTTCAAAAAAATTTTTTACAAAAAAAAACCGACTCCAAAAAAAAAAAATTTTTACAAAAAAAAACAAAATGCATGTAAAAAAAACTGAAAATCTGTTACAAAAAAATGCACTAAAAATTAAAAAAAACGGATAAAAAAAATGTGTTATAAAGAAATGCACTAAAAATTAGTAGGTCGTTTAGTAGGTCTACCCATATTTAGACAAATAAAATCAGTTATAGAACTTCAAAGTCACTAAAAAGCGAGAAATAAAACCTATTTTGACAAAATGGAAACCCGACTTCAAAAATCAAATATTCTATAACAAAAAATGCACTAAAAAGTAAAAAAATAATTTCATATTCTTGTGCCAATTTTAGTTCACCTAAGCAAAAATTTTTAAATATATATGTACAATTATTGTTATTTTTGGAGGCGGTGTCCAAAAGTTATGTGAATTTCTCTATGCTGACACCGCCTCCAAAAATAACAATAATTGTACATATATATTTAAAAATTTTTGCTTAGGTGAACTAAAATTGGCACAAGAATATGAAATTATTTTTTTACTTTTTAGTGCATTTTTTGTTATAGAAAATTTGATTTTTGAAGTCGGGTTTCCATTTTGTCAAAATAGGTTTTATTAATAATATAACTTTGTACAGATCGAACCGTATAACGAAATATGATATGCATCTCTCGATTGATTTATATAATCAAAACATTCCTCGAAAAATCTTATAAAACGCGATATAGAATTTATAATAAATAGGTTATATTCAAACAAATATGTAAACCGTGTACAGTCCCATCCATAAAAATTGAACCAGTTGAAACATTCTAGGTGTTTTTGTATGTAATAGACATATATTTAGTAATATATACGCTTAGAATGTGACTTACTTGTAGTTCAACTTTTATGAACGGGAGTGTACATATATGCTATACTAAAATTAAAACAGGGTCGACTTTGTACGTGAAAAACATTTAGTTCTTTCCTGGTTTGGAATTTGATCCTGTTGGATATTAAACATTTTGATTTATAATAATGGATGGATACAAAACAACTTAAGGTAGTTCCATCACTGTCTTATATAATCAGGACAAAAAACCGGATATATTCACTTAATAGTGAACATAGATATATTCCCTATTCATATCGACAAATAAATGTAATTTTGAAATAAAAATAATTTTTAACTTTTATATTTCGAAAACAAAACGGTAAAACGCAATTTTTTTAATAAATTAATTTAATAAATAGTTATCTTTACTCTCCTTTTTTTTTTTTTTTAAATTCTGTCGAATATTTTTTTAAATACAACAGATAATAGTTGGGCGGGCATGAAGTTTTGCATGCTTCTAATGAGAGAGAGTTAGAGAGAATGATTACTTTGATATTAATTATCTCCCGTTCTAAACGGTCAAAAATTCTGAAACTTCGGGATTTATTAGAAAACGATATTTTTAGCCTGTGAAAAAAAGAGCAAAATCTGTCGAAAAGTGCTGGATCATCCTTGAGGAGAAAATCCTTCGTATCCTTGAAATGTCCGTTAATTTCTTACAATATCCTTTTTGATATTATTGAGTAATTAAATAATTTGGTAGTTGATGGCATTAAGTTATTTTTAAAATCGATAGTTGGTGGAGGTTGGTACGAGGTTCGTTGGTAGGTCATGCCTTGTGGAGGTCGTGAGTTCGATTGCCATCCTAGATATGTATGATTTTTCATATAAAGCCTTTGATGTCAAAAAATGTTATCAATGTTCGACATATTACAGAAATACCAAATTATATAAAACACTAGTCGCCTTTGTAATGTCCGCCATACAGGCAACCATACTAACAAACAATGGATGGACAGCAATATGATTAAATTAAAAAAAAAATTTTTAATTCATTTAAAATGCATGTAAAAGCGATATCGTGAAAATTGGATTGTATGTATTTGTTTTTTATTAGTCCGTACATTAGTTCTGTACAAATTGTGGGATTAGAGTACACATATTATAATGTTTTATCATAGAGACCGCATTATACGAGAAAAATGAACCAAAGTTGTTGAATTGAGATGCAAATTCAATTTGACTAGATGCTAATTTACTCCACACCTAAATTTTATTCACAAACGGTGGAAGGTAAAAAGCACACCATTGAATTGCAAAACTATTCTTTATAAAGCTATAAGAATAGCTCTTTATTGCAAAACTGCCACCCTAAGCAGTTTCGGGTCTTGACCCTCTAGATCCATTTTGCCCATTCCCCCTGGAACCGGGGCTGATTTTTATAAGGAACAGTTTGCATAAACATTAAAGGTTAAAAACTTTGCATTTTAGGAGTTAAGTGGGTTGAAAATGGGTGTATTAATCAATTTGAATTTGGGCCAATCTAATGGTAACACAAAAATATTCGAACAACCACCAGTGTAACGAAAGAATAGACGTTTTAACGTCAAAGTTCTTTATTTCGATGAAAAAGGATTTTTTCTCAGCTGACCGTCCTCTTTAGTTTTGTATTTATTTTGCAATCATTGGACTTCAATCTAAGCATTGCGTCAGGAATCATCAATGACGGCTCATGCAGGGTCTGTGAGCTGGAGGAAGAGACTCCAACTCATCTCCTACTTGAATGTGAAGCCAGGTACCTACTCCAGGAGGATGACTTACCATCCCTACACCCCACATACATCATCAAATTTCTGCGAGAATTGAGACTGGCTGAGGAGCTCTGAGGCAAGCCTTAACAGAGCAGTAGTAGGGGGTCACAATAGATCATATTGGTCGCAGTGAATAATAACCTCCAAGTAATAATAATAATAATAAAAATAAGCATTGCTCTGTCACGATCATAAAATATATAATAGATATTCCTTGAAGCGTGATTTTGAGTGACAAAATTAGTGTTTTCTTTTCATAAATAAAAGGGTGAAAATAAGGCTCTTGTTAACCCTCTGTATTATTCTAACACTCGACTGCTTTTATATAATTAAAATATGAGAATAACACCTATTTACACATTTTACACTATATATAATACGGTAGACATTATATATAATTATATTATTATTCTTTGATAAGAAAACTTTATGATAAATGTTATTCTTGTACTGAATATTGTGAATAAATTGTGTTCATGAGTCAATGCTGTTTAGTTAATAGTTTTAAATTGTTTATATTTTATTATTAAGAAAGTTCATGCGTGAGACTTGGATATTAGATGAAAATTTTTATTATTATATCATGGTGTGTAATATATACCAGGGTATATTAAGTTTAGTTTCGTTTTTGTAACGGTTGAAAATAATGATAGCAGAAACAAAATTTTGCTTTAGATGTTCATAAAATGACCTAATTCGTCAATTTCTGCAAATGTGTCCGTCCGTCAACACGATAACTCACAGATATAGCGAGCTGAAATTTTGTATGTAAGTTCGAAATTTGGTTTGGTTCGAAATAGGCAAACCTGTCTATTTTTGAAACCGTAAGAGATAGATCAAATATTTAAAGACAGAAAATGTAAACTTTTTAAAAATAAACAACTTTTGAAAGAAACTTTTATAAATTCAGTATATACCGGGTATTTAAGCAGTTAACTCAACTAGTTGTTATTTGTACTTGTTTTTCATATAAAATTCAGATCTCTAACCAAACATTTGAATATATTTTCTTCGAAAATTCGTTAAAAATGCCAAGTTCGAATAACTTAACAAACTATACGCAGTTATCAAAATTTTATAATTGATTTGTGCCTTATTGATTCGGTTTACGAAAAAATGCTTCGGATGAAAGCAGTATTTTTCGAAAACCGAATGAATAAGGCACAAATCAATTATAAAATTTTGTAAAATGACCTGGACTAGTACTATCGACCACAAAAGTAGAGTTCATTACCGAAAGGAAACCAGCTGCTAATAAAAAAAAAACAGCATACAAATCAGTCCACGCGTTTGGGAGCTAGGATGCCACAGATAGACCTACAGATAGACAGACAGATGGACACAGGACTGATAACACTTTCTTGTTTGCGTTAGAGGTTAAAAATATTTAGAAGAAAACTGAAACTTTTTTTAGAAACTAAATGGATTCGCCAAAAAGCGATAGCAAAAATTTAAAAAAGGAACGTTTAGTTACAGCAATGGCCCGTCAAATTTGGATCGGAGAGGTAACCAGATGGCGAGTGGTAATCTGGGTCTTGAAGTGATACTGAACCTTCCCGTACCGTCAGAATGGACCCCAAATGGACGGGGGCGGAGATATGAAGGGGAGGGAGGAAAAGAATAAATTTTTGACGAGGCATCCGGATGGAAATGCGATTGCTTTGAAGTTAATACCCTATTTATATAATTACATTTTTTTTTTCATCCGAAACATGCACTCATGAATTTCGAAAAAAAAACAAGTGGAGGCAACCGCTCCAAAATTGGTGAGCTTAGTACAAGGAATTGCGTATCAATGCCATCCGGTTTTGATAAAATGCACCCTCATTTTCGCTTAATCATCGGTAAGGAGTTTCACATTTTCTCTCCGATCCAAATTTGACGTGCCATTGCCTTGAATAGTTATTTTTGGAGTGTATAGTACACATGGTCACAAAATTAGCACTCATTTTTCAAAATTTTTGCGACACATTTGGTTTTCGAAAAAAATACTTCGGATAAAAGTTGTTCATTATAAATATACTAACAAATATTTATTCGAAATATTTCCCAAAACAACGACTGAATAAGCTACAAATCAACTAAGAAATTTGAAAAAAGTGCGCTACTTTTGTGGCCCACAGTAGCTACCTTTTCCCATAGTAATACATAAAATATATTGTGTCGTCGCTAGTATTTCAAATGCTTTTTGAAGTAATTATCCAACTTTATCCAACAGGATATATTGTGACATTTAATTTCCGTATACTGTGAAGTACTCTTTCAATACATAATAATCATAATCATAATAGTAATATGCACATCAAAATTATATATATATATATATATATATATATATATATATATATGTATATATAAACCTTTTGTATTTGTTTATAAAAAAAAAAAAAAATCCACCTACGGTGCAAGGCATTTAAAAAATGACGAGGTCGAGGATTGTCAGTTGTCGTGAATCCTATTTACGTATTGTCCGGTTTTATCATAAATAATTTTTTATTTTTTATTCGTTTTTTTAAACTATTTATTATTTTATCATTTTTATAATTTTGTATATTTTCAAACAAAGAAATTTAATGTAATCTCTCCTCGTAAAAGTCATATTAAAACGTATAAAATACAGTATAATAAATTTAGTTATTACAGCTATTTCAATTTACATAGCACGTTAGTGCTTCAGACCAAGTTTAAGCATAGACGCCTGTAAAAAATGACCAGGGCGTGAATTGTAATTAACTTGATTTACTGCAATTTTTGTCTTTTCTAATATTAAGAGAGAGATTTTCTATATTATGTGTTTTCTTCCTTCTTATCTAAAATATCTAGACTATATGAATATTTTATGCATCATATTGTGAGCGTAAACAACTTTGCAAAAAGTAATAATATACCAACAAAAACAAAAATGTGAGAGGGGAAAAGTTTTGGCATACAAAAAGTAGTGCTATCCCAGGAAAATAAAAAATGTTTGACTTCAATAGTAGTGAAATCTATGTAAGAGCCAATTTTTTTAACAAAAGTCAGAAAAGGATTGGTATATTATTTTTACAGTATGCCATTTTAATTCTAAAATATACAAGTCGAATATTTTTATCACTTGAACGTAACACATTTATTATTATTGAATGCATGTAGGTATTTACAGCCTTACTAATTGCTATATAATTACTTAACCTCATTTGAAATATATCAACGTTTTAACAATCACATAAACGTATATGAATATCTCTTGGTATCTAAAAAAAAACCCGAACATAAAATTATTAATTATTCTAATCACACAATATCGAATATTTCGAAACACTTGAAATACGCACATGAATGTTAATAACATAACGCAATACCATTTTAAGTCTTGATACATGACACAAAATACACGTGTAGTACGATATTGTGAATAGGTCCATGAAGATAGCCCACGTCTATATATAGTTTAGTGGAATCCTCTTTTCAAAGCGGTCTTAAAGTAGTTCGGTTAAATTTACGGTAAAATGATAATAGATTTTTCGATAGTCAATACGTAGAATATTTGTTTTGATAACTTAGAAGTTTGTTGTTGATAATGGTGGAAAAAAAGGCTTCTCCTACCGAGTTAAAAATTTAAATATGTTAAACTTAACATTTAATACGGTAACCTTAAGGGAACATCGTAGATAATATACAAATTTGACGGTGAATTGAACAATATTACTCAACAAATTAACATTTATATTTTTATACCCGGTATATAAATATATACCTGGGTATATTAAGTTTAGTTCTGTTTTTATACCCGATATATAATGTATACCAGGGTATTTTAAGTTTAGTTCCGTTTTTGTAACGGTTGAAAATATTGATTGCAGAAAAATGACCGTGTGTTCATAAAATGAAAAGAGATATTGAGCTGAAAATTTGTATGTAACTTTTAGAGCTAAAAAGTAAGCACAAGTGTAAATACATGGGTACAATTGGATCATGTTTGGGAAAAATGAGGAAATGGGCAAATCTTTGAAACCGTAAGAGATAGAACCAAATTTAAAGACAAAAAATGTTCCTGTTTTAAAAGTAAACAACTTTTGTAAGAAACTTCACTCATAAATTCAGTATATACCGGGTAATTAAGCAATTGTATTTTGTCGGTTTTGTTTGAATTTAAGTATTTTTGTGCTTATGCGTGTGCTTTGCGCATTAAGCAAGTGAAAATGTAAGAGCAAATTGAGTTATTGTTTAAAAATTGTATATATACTGCGATC
Source organism: Nineta flava (assembly GCA_963920215.1). NCBI lineage: Eukaryota > Metazoa > Arthropoda > Insecta > Neuroptera > Chrysopidae > Nineta > Nineta flava. The sequence continues at coordinate 34,928,602 of OY986045.1, forward strand.
ATTATTAGTGCGTAAACTATTTTACTTTTTTTAATCCTAAGAAAATTAATTTATTTTTTCTCATCTTACCAACACTTTGACCAAATTTTTAATTTGTAGCATATTTTCAAATTTCATTATGATTTTATTTTGATGGTGACAACACAATTAGAAATGGATGAAATGTGAGTTGCATGATTTGTTTATATATCTGTAACAGCTGTTACAAGTCAAGCTAATAAAAGCGTATTTAAAATCAAAACAAGACAAAAAATGAAAAGTTTTTAATGTATTCGCCATAAGTTTCGTAAGATTAGAATCATCTGTTTAGACAGAAACCTTAAAAGTTAATGTTCATCTTCCACACGTCCTTACATGCAAAATGTCCTTTGATCAGGCTATTTGTTTGATTTTTATCGACGAATGCGAAATGTGTTGGTTAGCTTTATTGACTTCTATATAATATGAAACACTGTTACATAATGATTTCAACCCAATACAATCCCCATGCTTAACAAAGCATTACATTATTACAATATTGCTGCTTTAAATTTTACTACATTTTTACATAAAAAACATCGGTTGGCTGTTACTATAATAGCGGCTACTATAGAAGGTTGTTATAATTTTATCATAAATATATGTGTCAGTATAGACTATTGTGTTAAGTCAGGGTCGTAGGTAGGTATCAAATAATTTTGTTAAAAATTTGCTATAAACCTCATAGTTTGCGATAAAATTTTTTCTTTGTTTATTCTCAAAATGCGGAAAATATCCGTGCTCGAAAAGTTACGCAATTCGCAATCAGCAATCATTTGTAGAGTAAATTACATAATAGCATGTATTTAACATACGAAATAAGTCGACAAAGAAAAACGCCAAACAAAATGTAATTCTTCTTAATGCTCAGACAGTAGTTCAAACGTAAAATAACAAATAAGTTTATTAAATTTTTTTGATGAAGTTAAGCTGCATACATGTGGTTAATTGAAGGTGTAGCGGTGTCGCTTCATCATTAAATTATCATTATAATTTTGTTCTTCATTTTTTATTGCATTTCAACTATAACTTCCCTCTATTATCACGGTTGCTGTGAATGTTAAGAACCTTGGTAATTTACATATAAAAAACAATAACATTTCATAAATAAAATTAATAAAGATCAATTATATCTTTTTCATGTATTTATTATTTATTTAAATAATAATAATTTAATATAACAAACATCTACTTTACAAAAGCAAGAAAATACTGGAGCAAAATAATGGATTTTTGAGTCAACACACCAATTCTATTCAGATCAACTATACGGTTATTCCAGATAGTGTACGGTGCAGTTTTTCATCGAAAAATATATGACCTGTCTAATTCTTAAGTTGCAACTTCGCAAACTTCAATTGTATGAAGATCTTACTACAATAATGTTTAAAAAATTGACTTCACTAACTCATGAATGTTCTGTCACGTTACCCGATGATACTATCGTTCAAAGTTATGCCGGTATTTAATACGCATCTGGTTTTGCAGCTATTTCCTAATCATGTATCATATTTTAGTCGCATACAAAAGGTGTATAAGAACGCGGTCGTTCGTCTTATCAAAATAATCTAGAAGAGCCTATGTACAAAAACTTTTTGTATAACAAAAATGATATTGTTTTAAGTTTTCTCTTATCTATTCTATGGTGATAGTACGATGATGTCATCTGTATAAAACCTACTGTAGTAGTTTTTTTTTATATTCTTCTTTCATATACACTTTTTTTCCTTATAACATTTTCATTAAAATTTGTGATATTTTTTGTGTGATATGCGCCTGTCTATAATAAATCAACTAAAAGTTGGTTATTTTTGACAATGTATTATCTACAACGGAAATACAGTGGTTTGGCAAATTTGTAGAGACAGTCAATATTTTTAGCAATGCGGATACACTTTAGAATGGTTGCCAAATGTCAAAGATTTTATTTTTATGCTAGAATCATAGATAGGTAGACTGAAGAGGTTGCCCTGGACGGGCTACACTTCGACCATAAGGTCCACTGTTCCTAAAGATGTGAGGATGTGAGTGGAGTGGAAGGAATTTTTGTGTATATACTAGGAATGGCTAGGATATGCGATTGCAGCAGACTACGATAAGAACTATGCCGATATTCATCTGGAGTTCGTGAAGGGAACTGCAGAAAACCTTCTCAAGCATAGCCGGTTACTTCGTTCTTGTCCATACGCTGGCAGTTTAGTCAATTAAACGCCCCCTTTTTTTTTCCTAATAATTGACAAACTGCCGATGTCGGGATTCGAACCAATAACCTCCCAATTTCCAAGTAAGCATACTGCGCAGACATAATGCCTTAGACCGCTGGGCCACTTGGACTGGTCTACATGAATCATTATGGAAACGAGAATGATGAATTAGCCAGAATGGGTGCTAGTACTTTACTAAACAGTCCAGGGCCGTTTCTTGAAGTGCCGAAAAGCACAATAAATATAAAAAAAAAAGAATAGGCGGTACACGAGTCGAACCGTTCTTGGGTAAATACTCATGGCCAAGATCATGCAAAACTATTTGGTAAACTATTTACCAAAAAAATTAATGAGGGGTAAATTGATTAAATGTAAGAAAAAATTTGGTTTAAATGTATTTCGTAAGTTTTCCCTTAGTATGTTTTTAAAATTTTATAACACGGCAAGTTTTAAAATATTTTAAATCAGAAAAAATAACTTGCCGCGTTATATAAAATTTTAAAAACATACTAAGGGAAAACATACGAAATACATTTCAACCAAATTTTTTCTTACATTTAATCAATTCACTCCTCATCAATTTTTTTGGTAAATAGTTTACCGAGCTATTTACTTTGTACGTAGCTCGGCTCTATAATGGGATATCATCACTTTTTAAGGAGCAACTATTATATGAAGTCTAGAGCTATTTACTTTGTAAATAGCTCGGTCCTTTCTCCCATATCATCACTTTTTAAGGAGCAACTATTACATTAAGGATTTCCCCGAAAACTCGGCCCTTTCTTACATTTATGTTTTTGATCGGATAAATAATTTAGTATTAAAATCTTTAAGAAAATACAGCACGAAAAATTATTTCCAAAATTAAAAAGTTTGTAAGCATTTACGAACTAGGTATTCTATCGGCAACCATCATGCCTTCATTCTTCATTATATTTCTATCTTTTCAACGCAACTTCGGTAATAATGGTTGCTATGGAAACGAAAAAGCAGATATCTAAGCAAAGAAGGGAGTTGGAATACACTTCATAGACCCAGAGCCTGTTTTAGGAATTCCAAGAACTGTATGTAAACAGGTGATCAACGAGTGAAAGAACGTTAAACACCGTGATCACTGGGAAAATATACCGCAACAAAAGCTCGAGAAAATGCTGCTTTGGAATGCATCCAAGAGGCTATGCCTCGATGCACTGAACCTGAACAGGATACAACTGCGAAAAGTTACCGGATTTAACAACGGGCATTATCCCCTGCGGAAGAAACTGCACACAATGAGACTCCATAACGGATCCATTATATGCAGACTGTGCAGCGAGGAGGGGGAAATATCCAGCCACATTATCTTTAACTGCAAATCTTTTGGTTACAGCAGATACAAGATATTCGATGAATATCTTGAAGTGCATAAGGTTGAAGTGCAGTACTTTTTATACCACAAGATCTAACTATCTTTGGCTGTTATTAATCGAGATTAAAGAATAAAGTTAAACTCAATAATTACAACACTAACGATATATTTTTTTAAAGTGTCATCATAGTCTACAAGTATTCAGCTATATTACATTTAGTTTTTTGTAAATTAAAATTGGGGTGAGCGTTGGCGAAAACAATAGAAAAAAGCATGACAAAAGCTTGTCAGCCCGATAAGAGACGAGACAAGACAAGATTTGTCTGTTTCTCAACGAGAGTGAAAAATCGATATTTTTGTCTCGTTTCATTTCGCGGCAACATTATTTACCACACATAAATAAATGTTTATATTCTAACAAAAATACTTAGAGCGAATACAAATTTAACATACAGAAAATCTATTTATTACAGAGTGCTTGTAATAAATTTTTTTTTGTATGAAATGTAAGTAACTTTTTGCTTTCTCCTCGTTTTACAGAAGAAACATTTTTAGAACATTTTTTTAGTGAGTTAAACAATCAGAATACGAAAAAAAGCTCAACATATTTATGATTCATTCAGTTAATAAATATAAACCTATATGAATATTTTAACAAATATATTCGTTTAAAAAATGTAAGGCTTGTAACAGGAATTTTTATACCCGGTATATAATATATACCAGGGTATATTAGTTCCGACTTTGTAACGTTTGAAAATATTGATCGCAGAAATAAAATATTGATATAGGTGTTCATAACCTAATTAGTCCATTTCCGCGAATCTGCCCGTCCGTCCGTCTGTAAACACGATAACTTCGATTTCTTTACTGTTCACTCTTAAACAGACTTTCGGTGTCTAGACACTAGCCAGACACAAATGAGCAGAAGTGCCCGAGCTGTTCACAGACAAAATAACTGATTGCTGCTTATATTGTAATTAAACAGCGACGTAAACGCTATATTCATTACTATATAATAGGTATATGGAATGTATGAAGTGTATGGAAAAATGTTGAATCATGACACATGGACACTTGGACACAAGGTGTTTAAACAGCCGCTGCTTCGACACTATTTATAGTGTCACAATAAATGCCACAACTAGAGACACCCGTGGGCACACATAGACACTTGGTGTATATACTGAGTGTACGGTGTCTAGTGTCGTAGTCTAAACGAACCTTAACGTCATAATGTTCAGCCCGCCTTTTTTTTCAATAATTAACAAACTGCCGATGTTCGAACCCATAACTTCCCAGTTCAAATTACACACAACGCTTTTACAAGCGCGGCTACTTGGTTCGTTGTACATACATACAATAATATCTAATTTTATTTTTAAATAGCCGAACGTGCGTTAACTTTTGTGACGCACGTTCAACGTCGATAGCAAAACAAAGTCTATCTAAGTTAATTATTTTACGCACTAAATGGTGTAACAGAATTGAACAGAATTTTAAAAGAGAACATATCAAAAAGTACCTTCCATTTAATTTTGAAAGTATTGGTATTGCGCTCGTATATAAAACAACAGAATTCTATTGTTGATAAATGAATTCAACACGGGAGTTGATAGAACCATAAGTATTGTATATTCCATTCGTAAAATAAAATAAAGCTATGATAAAATTATGTATTTAAAAGCTAGTATCATTAAAACAGTTTTTCCAACCCCTTACCAAAAAAAACCATCAACTGTTATACGTCATCATTAATTCACAAGTGAAATATATTTAAGTAAAATTAAGAGCGAAAATTCATTAAAATCTTTTGTGTGGTTAAATGTGAATATACTTCGTATATTGTATGTGTAGCAGATCATTAGACATTCATGTATTATAATTAACTAGTCCGCATCAAATATATATATATCTACACTATTTTATGAAAAATTTACCAAGTGGTATTCGTGTTAACACGATCTACATTCCAGTGAAAACTGTTGGAACTTTACACAATTTTTACTGGAATTTTAATTGCAATAAGGTATAACTGAGCTAAAAAAAAGGGGTGTGGCTATGTTGTCGACACGGCCTTGTGTGTTACACGAATACGTGTACGTAATGGGTAACGTAACGGCGTATCACTGGATTGCTCTTGAGAAGCCTTTTCCTACCGTATACGATCTCTATATTTTGATTTGATTTTTCGACCAGTATAGGCCAACATTGCATTATTTATTTTAATTTTTTACTTTAACACCATATATATTCACTAAAACTATTTCACACTAATGTTTTATATACGAAAATGATAAATCTTGACGAGAGCTAACCATTGAAACTGAAACGAACGTTCTAGCTTCTACAAGTAGGAAATTATTCTAAACGGAAATTATGTGATGCCACCAAACGACCTCAAAATGGCGGCAAAATCTCTCTCTAGCGCACGCGATGCATCACAGCCCTCACTCAACGTAACGAATTCTTTGATCCTTTAGCTATCGAGTGGTGTAATGCAATTTTGAATATAGATGATAGATACGTAGCTGCAACACCAAACTGTATCCACCGATTTTGTTATCATCAGTTTTCTGATGATAACAAAATCAATTGCCTCCCACTATGGGAGCAAATTTGAATACGTATTTACGTCAAAAAAGAAAGTTTGTATCAAAAAATACATGAAAGTTTTCGCCATTTTAAAAAGGCACATACACTATGAAACTGATTGGAAAATTGTACAGTTATTCTAACAACCATTAGCAGGCAGACTTAAAGTATTTCGGTGCAGTTTATATTAATTTAAGTTATTCGATTATACTTGCCTCACATGGAATGGCGATTTCGAATCTAGGCTACTGGTTCCTTCAAAGAAAGTCTGAAGTCGTTAAATGTTCACTATTAGTGTTTGTTCCTTAGGACTATGTCATCTGGTGCCAATAATAAGAAACAGAGTGGTAAGGCTCAACTGTGATAGTTACATATGCGTTGCTCGGGTTACATAAATAAAATAAATAAAAAATTATTATTTTGTTAATAAAACTAATTTTTGAAAAACTTGTGAAATTGTAATAAAAGTTTACATGTTCTTGGTAGGCAACTTCGACAGGCATCCAAATCTCTTCTAGACAGTTCGATCTAAACTATCTTCGCTGATCTTTCCCTGTTCTTCTTCCTTCCTCCTTCTCCTTGTATGAAATCTTTTGCGTGTACGTAGTAAGTTTCGGGGGCCTACACAGACTAATGCCTGAGTGGTGTACATCACCCTGACTCTATGGCCAATCCGACACTGTAGTGTGTGACATTACTGTTAAACAAATCGCATTACACGGTTAGGTCGTTTATTCGTTAAAATTTGTTTGCAGGTACTGCGTTTAATGTTGAGTCAAAAGCAAAAAGAATTGAACCGCTTGAAACATTTTAAACAGTACTGCATGAAATATTGAATTCATAAACAGTAAAACGTTCTCTTAGAATGTCACATACTGTTTCAAATATATTGCATTCGAGTGTACCGACAGATTCATAGTGTATGTTTTGCGTCGTGATTGGAAGGTCAGTTTATGTATCATTCATTAATTTTTTTGGGGTACATCGATTTTGAAAATATCGGGATACGTATCGCTATATATACTATGCATTTGGTCTTGTGCAAGTATTCCACCGTTATTCCTTAAAATACGCCCAATATTTAAAACAACATCCTGTATGCTAAATACAGTTTCATCATGAAACCGTAAGGAAGAGTGGGGGGGGGGGGGGTAGATAATATGTCGGAGTTTTACACTACTGAGAATATGTATATAAATGATTATATATACGGTATGCAAGATGTTGGATATACTTACATGTATTAGTAAATAAATGTTTATATATTAAAGTTAGTATTACACCGTATGATCATTTGAAAAGTTGCATCTTAAAGAGTTTTTAAAATATGCATTTAAAATATTTCAAACAAAAGTTGTAGGTACTTGTTGTAATTTGAAGGCCAATTTTGTTTTTTTCTAAAGGAAATCTATATATTTATTTATGTGGTCATATTTTTATAAAAGAAAAAATTTTATTCCAAGCCTTAATTTGTAAAGATGTTAGTAAAGAAACAAAAAAACATTCAAACAATTACGTCCCATATAACCCACAATTACTTTTATAAAAGCTAGTGCTGAATTTGATAATAGGTTTTATCATTGTTTAATTGTTAATTTAGAAATCTTTGAAAATCTTATTATTAAAATTAAAATTAAAACCTTGTTTAAGAGCAATGTTCTTGTCAATCTCAACTATTTTAAAATTGCCTATTTGTTTATTTGTTTGTTTACAGGACCGATTTTGATGAAACTTCTTTTGAGTATAAGCTCCTGATCAGACTTAAAAACTGTTATGTATTTTATCTCGCTACAAATGATAGAATTTGAAAATAATCGCTGAAATTGAAATTTGGTGAAAGTGCCGATAAATATTTGAAGTAGTGGAAGCGGTGGGAATGAGAAATATTTAAAGTAGTGGAAGCGGTGGGAAATAACATTAAGGCTTTAGTCTTAAACTGACGGTAACCGAAGATATATCAATAAAACGCGAGCGAATCGCATGTATAAGGTAGTTTTTAATAATTCTCTAAACTTAATAGATTGTACTTATCGCTTTCTAAAGTAATGGATGGTTAGTCATCAATAATATTTTTTTTCTGTTCAGTTTTTCCCTCGTTGTGTGAAATTAAAATAAATTGTTGATACAATTTTATTTGTATTTCACAATGTTTAATAATTGCATAAATCATTTTAAAAATTTTGCTTGCGTAAAATGATCATTTTGATTTAATGGAATATTTTAAAAAATTGATAGCTAACGAGGAAAATATGGGTCGTATTTGTGAATTTTTTTTAAAGATATTAGTAAAATGATTACAATTTAGGGTCTGGGGAAAAATGTTTGGGATAAAAATTGTTTCTTTTTATGCTAAGCATATGACACCATAAACAGAAATTCCATATGAAATGGTTTATGGTTTCCATATGAAAAAACAAAATTGACTTCCAAATAACCTTGATAATAAACAAAAATATAATTATTGCATAATGTTTCCCTGTTAAAATTGTGCACTTTTGTGCACATTTAAAAGAAATATTTAGGGGGTAACTTTTCAAATAACCACACGGTATATTTGTCTGTATAATTCCAAACGGGAAATAGTCAAGACACTCACTCAGGATGGATGCGAATATAGTAGGTGCAATATGTAAAAAATCCGCCCACAATTTACTAACTGTTTATCTTATTTAATTACGTATACATTTTCTAAATGATTGCATTTATCTGTATTTGTATAAATCCTCCCTTACTTAGTACCTATAAAATGTGTATCCCTCTTTAATCAAGGTGTAGTGGAATGATAATCATGGAGTATCTACATAGCACCTTATACAGTACAGAGAAAAGCGCATCAGAGTACGTGCAAGATAGCATTTGCAATGAATTGGAATTATGTGATGACCCATGTGATGAATGAAATTAAACGACACTAGGAAGTAAATGTCAAATTTTGCCCCAATTCCTAGAACAATTATTTGTATTTTATAAATATGTTATTTCGACTACAAGGCAGTCATCATCAGTATGAATAGCTAATCGCAACTATCTCTGATAATTTGGCTCCGAATTCTAATATTCTTCTTTTATCAGAAACGTAATACTTCTTTTATCAGAGTAATAATGATGAAGATATTCCTATACCTAATTTCAACTTTATAGTCAAATTTAGTGCTGGTGGTGTATCTGTTTACTAATAATTATGTTTATCATTCATCTTTCGTTCTATAATGTATAATATTGTCTTGTATTTTAATATTTGCAGAAAAATCATAGCACACACAAAACTATTGTCCACTAAAGAGTCAACCATAAACTATTTTTAAATTAAATTTCAGTCTAAACTTGAGTCCAATTAAAACATTCTACAAATTCATTCAACACACCAACTATTTCTCGTTTCCCTTTTTAATTTCGAGATCCATTGTAGGATGGAATTAAATTAATTTTCATGGAGAAAAATAGACATTTGGTTGTATTCAAAGAACGAACACATATGGATTGACCATCCATTCATACATTTATCCTCATGTGTAGTCACACGTTTGTGTGATTATAACTTTTTACTTCACGCGAATGTAATTAATTTAGTACTTAGTTTAGTACCGCCTTTTTGTTTGTTACTTCAGTACATTGCTTCATTCCATTAAATTAACTAAACGCTAGTTTATATAAGTCAAGAAAACAATCATAGAATAAGGCGGGAGCGCGTTGGAGAAAGCATGACTAATCGATTTCAAGTTTTAGGAATATCTATACCCAAATCTTTGCTCCGATCATCATTTCTAACCATTATAAACTTGGGACTAAACATATAATAGTTCAATAATTAGTTAATAGTAAGTTAATTAGTTATTAGTTAATTAGATAATAGTTTTTTTTCTCGTTTTTTTTTAATGAATGCCGTCTAAAATTATGCTTGAAGGATAAAACGGCGCACTTTACGAGAACTGGACTTAATATTGCTATATTTTTATTAGTTATTAATAAATTTATAATCTATTAGTTATTAATATAAAGATGCACCACCATTTCTTTTTTTGAGTGCAAATTAACATATTTCCGCCCTTGTACAAATAAAATCACAAAAGAACTAAGTGATCATAGCCTGAAAACAGCGCTGATTAGTAAAAATAAAATCAAACAGTTATCTTAGCAACCCAAAAAATAAAATTATTAATAAACCACAATCAGGTATACATTGTGTAAGTTGTTAAAATTGTTCAAAAATTTATGTTGGCCAATATCATCGTCAAATCGGAAATCGAATCAAAGAACGTCTAGCTCGTGTAAAATTTGGGAGAACCGAAAAATCGTATATAGCTGCTCACGTTATTGAGAACAACCACAAAATTGACACATCTAATTTAAAACTACTGAACAAAACCCCACAGAATTAGATGCATACGAGAGTATTTAAATAAACAAACTAACAACACAAATCATGAATCTAGATAATGAACCAATTCCAAATTCTAATTTAATAAAATTAAACCATCTTTTCAAAATGAATACCTGATTACTAAGGTTACCTGCGAATAACACCCAAACGCTATTGACACCAACTAGACCAAATGGTCAGAAAAGGATTATCGCCAATCGACGCAGTTGATGGGTACATCACACACTTAATTCTTTAATTGATCTGTTAACTCAAGTAATCCCTTAGTTAATACATCAATCCGATCAAATAAAAAACAAAACTTTTTTAATATCATTGTGAGACATGCACCAAATTAGCAACGAGTGACATATCTTTGACTACGATTAGCTAATTCATGCTGATGATGACTACTTTATGGTCGAAATACGTATTTATAGAATACAAATAATTATACTAGGAAGTGGGGCAAAAACGGAAATTTCATTATTAGTTATTAACAAAGAAAATAATAAATTATTATTTATTTTACGTTTGTGAACTAAACTAATAAGAGACTTCTCCGATGAAGAAATAAACTTGAACGACCTAAGATAGTGATCAAATGTCCAATTCAATAAAACCTATTTTGAAAAAATGGAAAGCCGACTTTTGGACACCGCCTCCAAAAATAACAATAATTGTTCATATATATTTAAAATTTGCTTAGGTGAAACCAAACACTTTAAAACAAAAACAGAAAATTCGAAATCGGTTCATAAATGACGGAGTTCTGAGGTGACACACTTAAAAAAAAAAAAAAATACAGACGAATTGAGAACCATCCTCCTTTTTGAAGTCGGGTTAATAAGATAACGTTACACGTAAATTTAAAACTGCCTGTTTTCTCCGAGAATTTGTTTGTGAAAAATACGTTAGGATCATATAATTATTATCAGGCTATTGTGTGATTAAACAACGTCCGTCTCATATTAATTTGTACGACTGACGCATACAGATAATACCAATTGTGACCAAAATATAATATTAATAAAAGAGGGTTATTGTTGTTGTTTCTATGTAAAATCTTTAACTTAATTATAGTTATTTCAGTAGAGAGAAAATGTTTATTATTTGTATTTATCAACTGTCATTTACATGAATATATTTATGGTAAAATGGTTGGTTGTTTGTTTATTTAAATAAATATTTTCATAATAATTTTAAGGTTGTTTGAATAAATGTTACGTAATTGTAGAATGTCTAGTATTTCACGAGGCACGAGGTGAGGCGAGGTGTTGGTATCACCTTGCCTCGCCTCGCTTTTTTAAATATCAACCTCGTCTCGCATCGCTTTTTTAAATATCAACCTCGCCTCGCCTCGGCCTCGGTAGAATGTTTACCAGCCTCGCCTCGGTTGGGTTAGCTATCATCCACGCCTCGTCTCGCCTCGTCCGAGGTAAAATTTTTACTAAATATGACTTTTATGCATGAATATACATAATATGGTAAAAAAAACTTGTTAGAAAATAAATGTCTTTAAAACACGGAATATAAGTTGTTTAGTCTCTAAATTTTTATGACTCCTCGAATGAAAACAGTTAAAAAAAATATTATGAAAAGATGAACCCGTGATGTTTTAAGAACTATATAAGAGGTTCTTCAAAATGCTTCCACGATTTCCAATGCGAAACCCATATACAAGTTACTGTAAGTATAAAGGAAATTAAACTATTTTCAATTCTTTTAAATTTATTAATTTAATTATATATTTATTCATTGAAATAACAATAATGAAAACATACGTTATATAATATAGTATTACAGTATTATTACAGTAAATATGGGTAGACCTACTAAACGACCAGCTAATTTTTAGTGCATATTTTATAACAGATTTTCAGTTTTTTTTACTAGCATTTTGTTTTTTTTTTGTAAAAATTTTTTTTTTTTGGGGTTGGTTTTTTATTGTAAAAAATTTTTTTGGAGTCGGTTTTTAAAAAATTATCTTTTTTTCCCATTATGAATGAGTATACCCTTTCAAAAAAAAAATATATATATATAAATCACATATAAAATGAGGATTTTACTCGATTTCCCGGGGATCCCCTCATTAGAATGCGATTTGGTGACAATGGGACCAATGGGAAACCGAACCCTTTAAAACCCCAAAAAAAAAATTCAAAATCGGTTCATAAATGACTGAGTTCAGTAGAGAGAAAATGTTTATTATTTGTATTTATCAACTGTCATTTACATGAATATATTTATGGTAAAATGGTTGGTTGTTTGTTTATTTAAATAAATATTTTCATAATAATTTTAAGGTTGTTTGAATAAATGTTACGTAATTGTAGAATGTCTAGTATTTCACGAGGCACGAGGTGAGGCGAGGTGTTGGTATCACCTTGCCTCGCCTCGCTTTTTTAAATATCAACCTCGTCTCGCATCGCTTTTTTAAATATCAACCTCGCCTCGCCTCGGCCTCGGTAGAATGTTTACCAGCCTCGCCTCGGTTGGGTTAGCTATCATCCACGCCTCGTCTCGCCTCGTCCGAGGTAAAATTTTTACTAAATATGACTTTTATGCATGAATATACATAATATGGTAAAAAAAACTTGTTAGAAAATAAATGTCTTTAAAACACGGAATATAAGTTGTTTAGTCTCTAAATTTTTATGACTCCTCGAATGAAAACAGTTAAAAAAAATATTATGAAAAGATGAACCCGTGATGTTTTAAGAACTATATAAGAGGTTCTTCAAAATGCTTCCACGATTTCCAATGCGAAACCCATATACAAGTTACTGTAAGTATAAAGGAAATTAAACTATTTTCAATTCTTTTAAATTTATTAATTTAATTATATATTTATTCATTGAAATAACAATAATGAAAACATACGTTATATAATATAGTATTACAGTATTATTACAGTAAATATGGGTAGACCTACTAAACGACCAGCTAATTTTTAGTGCATATTTTATAACAGATTTTCAGTTTTTTTTACTAGCATTTTGTTTTTTTTTTGTAAAAATTTTTTTTTTTTGGGGTTGGTTTTTTATTGTAAAAAATTTTTTTGGAGTCGGTTTTTAAAAAATTATCTTTTTTTCCCATTATGAATGAGTATACCCTTTCAAAAAAAAAATATATATATATAAATCACATATAAAATGAGGATTTTACTCGATTTCCCGGGGATCCCCTCATTAGAATGCGATTTGGTGACAATGGGACCAATGGGAAACCGAACCCTTTAAAACCCCAAAAAAAAAATTCAAAATCGGTTCATAAATGACTGAGTTCTGAGGTGACACACATTATAAAAAAAAATATAATAAAAAAAAAATATAATAAAAAAATAAAAATACAGACGAATTGAGAACCATCCTCCTTTTTGAAGTCGGGTTAAAAAAAGGTATAGAAGGCGGAGAAAGAATTGCCTATTGCAATCTGCCCAAAACTATACGAGTACTCACGTATGGGGAACAGTTCTGAAGTAATTTATAGGGCTCAAGATCATGATACCTTGATGGTAAAAAAAAAACCGTGGTAGTCCAACGCCTGTTATCAAGGACGACACTATAATTATTATTGTGTAGCACTTTATCGGTTTAGAATATGGTACAGCTCTTAAACGGAAATAACTTTTCTATAAATATCGGAAATTATAAAGAAATAAATATAAACTAATTAATTAAAATTATGTGAAACGTACGAAGAAAGAAAATTTATTTCCGTCAGTCGCGGGAGAAATGATTTTATATTCTATTAACGGGAAGATATAGGTAGATGTCTGTTTCACTCTGTCTGTGTCTGTGTGTGTTTATTAAATTATAATTGATAAAGTTTAACCTTCACCTTTATTTCCAGAACAAATATTATCCAATAAAAAATTAAAAGCTCTAACGTAAATATAGTAGAAATTAATATTGGACCCACAGTTGATTTAAATTTGAATAGAAATTGGATAAAAATGATATTTACAAAGGTATTGTTTAGCTTATTCGCAAATAAAATAAAAAGATTCTATTCTGTGTGTAAATATTTAATAGTTACAAAGAATAGAATTCAGACTTGACTTGGTAAGGTGTATATTGTTGAAAAAAGTATTTTATATAGGTGATCACAATTTCCATGACAGTTTATATATGTTTACATTCTAACTAAATGCTAATATACATGCAATTTTATATGAAACTTCTAAAGCTGAATTGAATAAAATTCATTTATGGTTCAAAAGGACAAATTGTTGAGACTTTTTATTGAAATATAAGCTGATTCGCACCGATCTCCCACATGTAGACAATCTGAAGTTGCCTTAAAACTTAATAAATATACTTTTTGAAATTAATAAAATGCATCAGCTAACATGAATTGCCAGAACAAGTAAATTCTAAAGACGCGTTTACATCGGAGTTAATGATTTGATACCATTGAAAAACAGTTCTTAATTTGTTGGTAACATTTGATGTTAGCAACAAAAATTCCTTGTTAATAACACAAATTTTGTTACCCACCAAGAGTCGGTAACATTCTTTGATCTTCTCAGAATGTTGGCAACATTTGTTATTAACAAATGTTACTGTACATTTTGGATGTTGGTAACATTCCTCCTTCTACGCTGCGCTCCGCAACGGTTCCTGCCATTTCAGTTGAGCTAGGCGAATAGACTAGTTCTTCTAACTCCGGTGTAAACGCGGCTTTACTTAATCTGAGTTGCTATATAGAAAAATAGGTGGCCAGAAAAATAGGTGGCGCTGCTAATGAACATTACCAAAGAAAACCGAAACATTTTCGGAACCATTTGAGACATCTGAATCAAACAAAAATAAAAAAGTTGGTGTCAGGGTTATTATCTATGAACTGTGTAAACTCCCGCTTCTTCACCAGGAAGTCACGTTCTAAGCGAATACATTACTAAATATACGTATAATATTAGATACAGTAACACTTAGAATGTTTCAACAGGTTCAATTTTTATGAACTGGGGTGTGCATTTAGACAAACAGACATAATCAGCTTTTTTCTTCTAAAAAATTAATTTAACATGCACAATTAAAAAATGTGCATTGTCGAAGAATTGCACTTCGGATAGTCGATATAAGCAGGACGGTGTTAAATTTGTGCTTTTAATAAAACCATATGTTGACAAAGTTTTTGAAGTGGATTAGTTTATCTAAACGAACTGATTTAACAATTGACAAAATAAATAAAACATACGTATGCATGTACAAAATATTTTATTAATTGTATTGGGCCAACATTGTAAAACCCAAATCTATTATCATCAAAGGTTTGTAATTATTATTTATTCATTATACGAGGTTTTGTTCGAATCCAGCAACTTAACTTTACTTTTTATTTAATATAAAAAAAAGTCATTTTATTTAAACTATCAATGAAAAATTAAATATTATTATAATTAATTTCACACATGTTTTAGATTTCTAAAGATCGTAAATAATTAGAAAGAGGGGTACCGCAAACGGGTCCCTAGCACCTAGACCAAGGGATCCTCTGTGCCCAAAGATCGTGAAAGAAAACAACCAAATTATCAACAACTAACCTCTCGAATAAAACACTTTTATTACCGGAAACAGGTAAATTATGACGTCGTGTTAACCATCGTTTTAGATAGCGGACAATATGGTCTTGTATTTTTGAAAATATTACGGTACATTATCTTCTGTCAATTTCATTTTGAAAATTTACTTTTAACGTTAGTTTAAATAGCAGAATAAAAATGTTTCTAAAGGCTAATTAATATTCTATTATATATGTATAGAAGTATAAATTTGAATTGACGTCAAATATTTTGACTGTAAAATTTGCGGTCTTGGCCAGAATCAGATTGAATCACAAGAAAATTTGCTTATCTAGATTCTAGTTATACGACGATACATCTTCGACCAAATAATTTTGGTAGCTTTGTCCAGGTTATAGTCTAAGATTAAATTTTATTCAAATTGTAGTTGTGAGTAAAATTTACTACTATATTATAAAAATAAGAATAAAAACCGCAGATACTATATTTAAAAACATTGCTTGGTAACCTATTAGCCATAAAATATTCTCTTTGTGAAATATACTTTATGGCTGGCATAAAATAAATTTAACAAAATAACCATTAGTCTAAATGTCGACTATTACAACTTCCAAAACATGGTCCACAGTACATCACGGACCTAGCCTGTTACTAATCATTTTTTTAATGATTAGTAACAGGCTAAATTTTTGTCAGTAGCTTCCTTTCGACGAGACGCACAGCTTTTCTCTCGCGAAAACATTAAAACGTTTGACGTTAGCAAAAATTTTATCAGTAACAGTTAATTTGTAAGTTAAATTGAGAGATAATGTAATTAAGACTTCAAAAAAACTTGTGTCCTACAAAATGGATGGTGTGGCAGCAAGGTCCCCCACCCGCAACATGTTCAAATAACGGGATATACACAGTTATTAGTAACAAGCTGATTTTTAAACTGTTAACTAATAATGGTATGTATAATTTGATGGCCACCTTGTCTTACAAATTCAGTGGTTCAATTTTCCAGTCCTACGCTTCGAACATGTCCTAATAAACTAAACTTTTGGAAACCTGTATAATTTTATAAACTGAGATTTCCATTGGCAGAGTTTGTTACTTATCGAAACATCGACTTTCATTTTGAAGTTCAAATTTTTTAAAATTACTGAACTCAGTATGAACCTTACTGAAACACCGAAATTCTGACTGCTACTAACTCTTATATAGTCTAGTCAACAAGGTAAAAAACGTGTTAATTCTTACTACTGCGAATTAAAACACATGCGATAGCTCGTTGAACTCGTTATGACGTCTAAAAAAATGTGAAAAAATTTCAAACCCGCACATAAACAATTGCAAAAGTTATAAACAATTAAAGATTCCAAAGAAAAGGGGTCTATTTTTTTGTTAATTACTCAAAAACTATTGGTGCTTGAGGAATCTTACAAACAGATTCTTAAAGAGGAGGAAATTTACAAAAAAAAATGTCGACTCCCGGAACTTTTCCTCTATTGTTAATACTTTTTATTTAATGTTGAAAATAGGGTTCCCAAATATTTCATATAGCAAATGGTAAGATTAACACTTTAAACAATAGTTGTTGTTTCTAAACATTGCAATAACTTTTATTCGAAACAATTTTCCGCAAAGCTTACCTATAATTACTTATAGATAATCTTACTCTTGAATTGAATTTGTTTCAGATGCAGTTGGATTTCGAGAAAAGTTGTTATTACGATTTTTTTTCGATTTTCACACTATAATTAACAAATGGGCAAACATAAATAGGTTCATTAACCCATTTCTATAACAATTAGCTTAATAAGTTTTCGACCTAATATCACACTTCGTTTCATTTTATAAAACGCGTTAAAAAAATTGATTTCGATATAATTTTATAAAATTTAATCTCTTGATATTTACTCAGTCACTGGGCTTTATAAAAATAATGCATGTCGAATTTTTGGTACGTTATAAAGTAGATGGTTTTAAAATAATAAGTTTCTATTAAAAAAAAACATTTTTAAAAACAAGCTTTTTATAGTAAAACTAATTTTCTATAACTTTTTTTCTTATGTGTTTTTCGATTTTTTCAATATGAACAGAGATACACCAAATTTTGTGTTTCTCCCTCCCTCTAAACGTCCCACTCCCCTCGATTCTTGTCATGCTTACCATAAAAATTCATTGTCATCGGAACTGAATCAACATGTAAAAATTCAATTCCGTAGGATAAGAGGAAGTGGTTCTAATTCAGCTTGCAAGATTTGACCCGAACCTACATACATACATTGCAAGTTAAATAAAAGCTTGTAAAAAAGGTAAAAATTGTATCCGATGCCATTTGTTTCAGGTTAGACTTAATTTGTTTACGGTTACAATTAGTAAGGCCACATAAGAATAAGTAATTTTGGCATATGCTACATCTCGTAACAAGTATCCAGTTAAATGACCATTTGCCTAGAATTGCTTTGTGCTTACAACTTTTATCTTATTTGTACATTTATCGAGAGAACTGTACAACTAGAAAGGCTATGTAGTTTGCATATTTCTGTTTAGAATATAAAATAAGTTGAAGATAGCAAGTGTTGCTCCTATTCTGATCTAATATATTTTGTAATATTCGGTGTAGAATATTAAAGTTGCCGTTTAATATTAAAACATAGTAAATGTGGATATTATAATACAAATTATTGAAAAAGAAACCAGAAAGCTATTGAGAAATACTCATAACATCTTTGATTAACTATTTACAGGTTTTGTTATCAGTTATTTCTTGTTTTTAATCTCCGACGCAAAAAGAGGTGTGTTATAAGTTTGAAGCCAATGTATGGGTTTGTCGGTGGCATCATAGCTGTCAAACGCGTTGACCGATTTGAATGAGTTTTTTTATTTTATTAGATAGCTGGTTTCCTTGCGATGGTTCTTAGCAATTTTTGATAAAGTCGTTTGAAGATTATTAGCTCTATTACATATAAATTTGGTGGAGGCAACGGGAAGTTCTTATTATATTTCATATTATTGCGTAGGGGTTTTTTTAAATTATAGATACGACTTGTCACTTACTATCAATTATTATCTGAAAAAATCGCAATAGCTTAATGTTCTGACGAAAGAAATTTCACTTAAAAACAAAACACAAAACAATTGCTTTTCTAAAAAAAAAACAGGGCAATAGTCTTTTTTAGTCATCCCCAAAGCTTATACAGACAATTGAATGCTTTTAATGTTTTTAAATTAGAACCTTGATTGGAACTATTGCTATCGCAAAATTGTTGATTCTTGGCTGCACGATTCAGAACAACTTTTGTTTTGTGTGCGCATATATTTTCTTTCAATACTTTTTTCGTATTGCCAATACTGTAGAATAGCATCAAATAGGATAACAAGTGAAAATAACAACTAACTGAATTGCTTAAATACCCGGTGCATCCTGAATTTATGTAAAAAAGTTTATCACAAAAGTTGTTTACTTTTAAAAAAGGAACATTTTTTGCCTTTACATTTTTGTTCTATCTCTTACGGTTTCAAAGACGGGCAATTTTTCCCAAACATGGTTCGATTTTGCCAATTCATTCTATTTTGTGAACTTGACTTAACTTTTAGCTCTGGAACAAACACACAAAATTTCAGCTCGTTATCTCTTTTCGTTTGAGTTATCGTGCCCACAGACGGACGAAGATGCAGAAATGGCCGAATTAGACCATTGTATGAACACCTATTCCAAACATTTAGTTCTGCGATCAATATTTTCAAGTCTTAAAAAGTCGGGACTTAATATATCCTTGTATATTTACATAAACCGGGTATAAGAATAGCACTAACAAATCGGTTTTTCAAGAATTCTGTTTTTACAGGTTGATTGTATATCATTCTGGTTAAAAGATATAATTATTTGTAAACCTTTCTTTTTCACGGAATACTTTTTATGCAAGCATACATGGCCAGGGCTCTTGAACGATCTTTTATCCGTTATTTATATAACATATCATACATATACTAGTCATCATACATATACTAGTATATAATTTCAAACGACTTTCAAACAGTGCGGCGGTACTCAGGATGCCAACTGAACCATAAAAAATAACCTCCTGCTGCGAACATGAAAAAAATGCACTTTTTAACGCATATTTTATGAAAAAACTTAACAACCCGATAGTCATTCTCCCAAAGTCATAAGGAAAAATATTTCTAAGGAATTGAGGAAAGTACGTGTCGAATTTCAGAACAACCGTGACTATATTGAGAAAGTTCGAAGTAAAAACAGTCGGAATCGTGCATTTTATTTCACCATGTTTATGAATATGCATGTTAAATTTCTCCAACTTACTTAACCATTTTCTAAAAAACTGATAAATTCTCAAAAAAATTCAGCTGATTTCTGAGGATTCATTTTACTAATATTGTGAATTTCGTGAAGTGCTTGACAACCTAATAATCGCTTGGAAATCCTTAAATTGATTATCTAATCTAATTCATGCTAATGTAATAGCTGAAATGAAATGTGCTTGAAACACATTGTATGTTTTAACTAAGCCTAGAAAATAGATACAAAAACATTCAGCCAGCCAAATAGCACAAAGAAACATTTACAAAGAGAAAATATTATTATTATTATTATAACAAAATGTATTTGTTATATTTGAGTTCGAGAAAATATTATTCAAAATAATATATACATGGAAAAACGTTTCTTGTTTGTTTTAAAATGGTGCGATGCGGCCGACATTACAATGTTAACTTTCGTATTTATTATACGTTTAATATTCTGAATAATAATAATAAATAATATATTTTGTGGTTGGTTGTGTTTCTGAAATAAGTGTACTTACTTACCGAATGTGTACATGGAAAAATATGAAAATATTTATATGACTTATATATTTAATTGAGCTTCAATGTTCTATAGATATATGAACGATAAAATATATATCTATAATCAACAGTAGCTAACTTGCTTCGCACATGCAGAACATTTTAAATTGCTTAAAATTAAATATATATTTCTGTTCCAAATAATTAAATGAACCAGCTGTCATTCGACATTAAGTACCAGAACAAATGAATGTATATATATCTGTGATGAAATACAACAACAAATGATTTAATTCGTAATCGTTTGAGATATCAACCACTCATGTGACGTTCTTCTTTATAGATCATTTGTACTAAATCATCTCTGGTCCAAACCAAATCATTGTATTGAGCAAAAATCCCAATACATAGTAGCTAAGAGAAGAGGCAAATCCCGTATTGGACAGACGCTAACTTGACGCTCGAGGCAATTACAATATTGAGACGGTACAGTCTTTTAAGGACACTCTTAGGCCCAACATAAATATTCCAAAACAAGAATTAACCAGAGAAACAGAAACTGGAATACTCTACAACACACAATCCAAAATGATTATCTATCTATAGTGTACGTAAGACAATAATTGCCCAGATAGATAGATAGATAGCTATATCCTGGGGTCTAAAAAGTACTGCACTTCGACCTAATAGTCCATTGTGCTCCCGAATCTACTTCTGTCTGACGAGATTCGCTTCTACCATATCTTGGCAATAGCCAGGAGCTTGCTATCAGGTCCTCCTAAAGGTTTATATATTCGGCGTGAGAAACACCAAATATTTTGTATCTGCTGTAACCTAGAGGTTCGCAGTTAAAGATTATGCGGCTGGATGTTTTCTCCTCCTCACCACACAATCTGCACAGAATACACCTATTATGGAGTCCCATTGTGGGTAGATGCTTCCGCAAGGGATAATGCTCGGTAATTAAGGGGTAGTAAAATAGCTCTCCAACCCGAGGCTCTATTTGTTAAGGTTATCGAAGGCCCAATGAGTATTGATGGAGTTGAAGAAGATTTAGCGCCACAAGACCTTCAACCGCGGCGAATGGCGCTAAACACGCCAAATTGATTGAGTTCAAAATATTATCTTAGATTTGAAGCTAGAACCGCTATGTGTTGAAAATATCTTGTTGAGAAAATTACGATAGTTTAATTTCAATAAAAAGCATCTCACGCTTTTACAATTAAACATTAAATCAATAATATTTTAATGCTCATCTATCTACTAATAAAAGCGTCTGTTATGTATTTTTTTAAACATCTATTTATGTCTACGAGTATATTAAAAAAAGAAAGGCGACAATTTTTGAAATCCTAAGAATATTTACAAAGATAAAAGACCTCAAAATTGCGAACTAGTCACACAAATTTGAGACAAAAATAATAAATAAAAGTTCATAACATATTCATTTACCTTAAAAAAGTGTTCTTTCTAAAAATAGACTAAATTATTTGACAACAGAGAGATTAAAAATTGGTTAAGATCATCTTATATTCCTTATTGAATTAAAAATTGCTATTACACAATCGTCCAATTTATCATACATTCAAATGGTGGAAGGCAATCCTTAAAAAATAATACGGTATTTTCTAAAGTTCTAAACCCAATTAGAAAACTGTAATACACAAAGTGTTGTAGAAGCACAAGAAACATTTATGTATTAAATTTGATTTATTTCTTGAATACAATATCACGTATTGTCATCGCGTTGTCATTCGCAAAAGCAAACAAAACAAGCCGCGCCAGCTAGTGTGACATACTGTAACAACATTTTTAAGTTAGGTTATGTATAATAGTAGTGCATACGTAGGTACACTTGGCCACAAAAATTGATACCATTTTTTTAAATTTTATAGCTAATTTCTGCTTTAGTCATTCGTTTTTCGAACAAAAACTTCGAATACAAGTTGTTACTATATTGCTAATGAACAACTTTTATGCGGAGCATTTTTTCGAAAACCGAATCAGTAAGGTACAAATCAATTATAAACTTTTAAAAGCTGACATACACTTTTGTGGTCCATAGTATGTATATTCCGGTATGAA
Organism: Nineta flava; assembly: GCA_963920215.1. Classification (NCBI taxonomy): domain Eukaryota; kingdom Metazoa; phylum Arthropoda; class Insecta; order Neuroptera; family Chrysopidae; genus Nineta; species Nineta flava. The sequence continues at coordinate 34,951,539 of OY986045.1, forward strand.
CATATAACCTAGTTGGTGTATCTTTTCTAATGTAATATTAATACCTCCGACTTATATACCAAGTATACATTTATATCATTAAATATATTTATGTGCATAACGTTAGTTGCTGCTAGTTGGTATAAAGCTACAGAATAGTCTGCCAAAATTGAAATGGATAAAATCATGGTAAAAATAAATATTCGAATAAATTTTCGCAAAACAAGATGATGATAAACTCTATTTAAAATGGCGATCGATTGGAAAAATTTAATTGGAAAAATTAATATATTTATAAAAACAAAATCGACGTAAAAGAGTTGAAAATTTTCCACATATTTTCGAGTTCATCTTTAAGCACTCGAAAAGGAAAAGCGTGTAGAATAAACCTAAACTGTAGCTATTTATCTCTCTTCTATATTCTATCTCTCTTTTTTTCAATAATTAATCGTTGTTGAATTTAACTGCAAATTTTTGTCACTAACGTCGAAATATCCTCCGAATAAAAAGAGAATGATAAATAATGTTTTTGTAGGAATCCTACCATAAATCTTACTCTTGTAATTTTTAATCTCAAACGTTCTTTCTACCCAAATATTTATGTAGTCTGTCAGTCAGTGAGCCATGAAAATATATTTCTGATAAATGGGAAAATATTTGTTGAACGTTCCATTTAAAACTGTCAAAATATATTTAAAAAATATAGGTACAAGCCGAATTGATAACTTTCCTTTCTTTTGTTTGAATTTAAAAGTAGTAGTATTACGTCATAATAATTTCATTGAGATAAAAAACACTATCCTCGGTTTATTGGTAAAGTTACTCATGGCGTCATATTTCCAAATGGCGGCTTTAGTCAGGCTACTTTTATGCAATTAGTTATATTTTTTGTAACGTAACCCTAGTAACGCATATGTTACTATTACAATTGAGCATGACTACAGGGTTTCTAATTATTGCCACCAGATGTCATAGCTCATAATTACCAAAAAGATGTTTTTAAAAAGGAAAAAAGTATAAATCATGTGTATTCTTCCAAAAATATCAAATAACCCTAAGAAGCACACAATTTTTATGCATCCTGTTGGCAGAAAAACTGCGTGAAAACTGCTTGAGTGGTGTGCTTGGTGATGAATTATATATGGCTATATTACTTATATTATCCTAATACGGCCTACAATGCAATGAATTATTATATACATATTATATAAGGATTAATGAAAAATATGCTAAGGCAAATGTGTTATTAAATAATATGAAAAACTTAAAAATTATAAATAATGTCTTACAATATATTTTGCATTAAACTATTGTGACGGTCAATCCTGTAGAGCTTGTAGCTACAATACAGTTTGGCTAGAGCAATGTTTTTTTATTTTCTTTATAACACTATAACTATATGATCACACTATGCGGAAACTAACGAGACAATTTCTACTATGTTGACAAAATAATGTAATTAGTTTGGTTTGCAAATTTTGAGGGTTCGGTTAAAGTCTGAAATGTTAAAAGAAGTTTATAAACATATTTTGATGTGGTATAAATATTTTGTTTTTAACCTACTTATAGTTTTATCAAGAAAGCCGCTTTAAAAAATATTGTTGAGGATTATTTTCAAATTTCGTTGGAAAACTGAATTCATACTGTGGAATTTAGCGAAAATTATCCGAGGAAACAATAATATGGTTTTGTAAAAAGTTAGTATACTTTTTAAACAAGTCATTTTTTTTTTATAAAGAGTGGTTTAACTACTATGTTCCAAAAAGTAGTTTAATAAACGCGGTTTGTTCGAGTAATAAGCCTTAGTTCATTTATTGAACAACAAGAAACGAGATTTTCACAAATTTCTCAACAGAAATACATTAGTTACGATAGGTGAAGATGCCAATTCCCGATTTTCGATAAATTTTCGAGAGATAGACAATAGTGTACTCTCTTTCAATCTCTATAGGTTTTTAATCTGTAAAAATGTGCTAATCGCAAAATAGCAAATCATTTTGGACGGTAATGATTTAAATTTTTCGAGTCTTCAACTGTTAAAAATAAAAACGAGACGAGACGAGACGATATAAAACTTATTATTCATTAAAGAAATTATAAATTTTCACCTGACAATTTGTTGGTTAAAATTCCCTTTGCGTCTTGCACCAGGTAAAAATCATAAATGGATTTAAACGTCTTTGAATTTTGAACTTTTGATATTTTTGATCAAAATTTTTAACGTTCACACCTACGTAAAATTTTCTTTTGATAGATCTTCATTGTAATGGTTGTTAATAGTAGTTGTTAATAGTAACTACCAATTTAACTATGTAAAATTATAAAAAAACCTCTGCTGTGAAATGATGGTTAATTTCTTAAATGGTCGTTAAACCTCCCCTTTTATTTGTTTGTTCTTAAACTATTGTATATTTAATCAGTTTAGTTGAGTTAGTCTGGATTTTATTATTTTTTGCTACATGATATACTTTATGTTCTAAGCAATAGAATAGAATTACTATAGAGATTATAATTGTATCCTGCAATTGTTTTTTTTCTTCCATTATATACTTTTATTTATCTTGTACAATATTACATAAATTGGACACAAATAAAACTGTTCATTGAAAATTCTATTGTATTTCCTAATATAAACAAAGTCACGTTAGATAGCTTATCTGAATAGTCAATGCGAAATTTCCCAGGAAAAACAAAACAAACCAGAATTTGAATCCTAATACATCGTATTAGGTATGGACAAATATTTATCTAATATTCAAAACGCTACTATTTCTGTAAATTTAAAAATTATTCAGGGGGTCAATTTTGCAATTTTATCTAGAGCACGGTAGTGCGTAAGGCCGAGTTTTATTAATATTAACAGAGATATTTCCTCTTAGTTCCTATTTTTACACAAACTATTTGGCACATCAACGACTTCGACCTTTATTTACGGATTGTCGATAGATAGATAAATCTTGGGGTATGAAAAGTATTACAACTCAACCTTATGGCCCATAGTGCTTTCTTTTCAAGATCAGTAATCGAGAGATTCAAAGTTAAAGATGATGTTGCAGGAGATTTCTTACTCCTTACCGCACATTCTGTATATAATGAATCCATTGTGGAGTCCTATCAGGTTTAATGATTCACACTCATGTGGCAGATATACATATCTAACCATCAATATCAACATTGCAATTAAACCTGCGATACAGTACACATTGTATTTAACACTTTGCAAGTCTAGAAAAAACCAAACAACAAGACAGAACGATACATTTACGTATAAGCGCATACCTTTGTCTATTTTTTATATATACTCATATTATATAGAAACAGATGAACTTTATAAGTATGGAAGTAAAGAATATTCGATGCGATTCTCTCACTTTCTTAGAACGCGTGTATTTCAAATATATAAAGCAGGACAACAACAGCTCACCAGTTCAGTAACAATTTAACATTCGTTGAAATCAAAAAGTTAAAACAATTGAAAAGTATAATCTAAAAATTGTAATTTTTATCCAAAAATTAGTGAAATAAAGTTTACAAAAATATACATTTCAAGTTTTTTTTTAATCGCACGCACCGTTTCACAATACAGGTGCTTTCGTAGAAGATAATATTCGGTTATGAATCCAGTAACCTTTCGAAGCTGTATTCTGTTCAGTATAGAAATATTATGTTTAGTTTCATGTTTAAGTTAACTTTCTTTGAAATCTCATCCGATTATTTATTCAAAATCCATTCTAGATTATTAAAAAAAAAATTATTTGAAGTCGTCATTTCTATAAAAATAGGCCTTGAAATAGATTCAGGGTACTAGAATTTAAATTATATACTTTAGGAATAGTTTTTCGAAAGATTCCAGAAAATAGTTTCAGCGTCCTCTAATAGTAGAGATGTTCAATGTATTAGAACTTTCTTCTCTGGAGATATTTAATTTGCAGTCACTTACGCATATTCAAACATCCAAGCTGTAAACAGAATTTAATGACAAAAATATTTCGGGTACGGTAGATATGATACGGAACTATATATTTGTTAATACATTTTTTTTTTTGGAGCTGGTGGTAGCTTTAATGCATATATATTTTCATAGTCACCGTTTTGTACCCAAATGCAGGGTACTGTAATAATGTTGCCGCCATTCTTTTGGTTTCATTCTTATTTTTTATAATTCAATTTTTTTATAGTAAAAAAAACGATGTTCATATTCAAAAATTTGCTTTATATACACATTTATAAATGCATAGTAAATTCTGGTATAAAATTTTTTATCACAATTATTTATCACAACTAAAGTGCCGTTTTTGTAGCTCCTTACCCATAAGGCAAATATGAATGAATATAAATATTTGTGTATAAAATGGTGGAGTGTCAATCGATTGACAAATATATATATATGAGATATACAGGATGAATCGAACCAGGTACATAATGGCACACGCCTCCATTTCTTTCTATGATGCTCTCATTCCCCAATAACATTCAATAGAAATCGATAAATTGATCATCTCCCCGAAAAAAACGAAGACCACTCGTGATAGGTTCAAAGATATGATAAACACCAAAGCACTCAAATCATTGCTAGGGGAACAGCAAGTAATAAAAATCTATTATTATTATTCCATTAATAAAATAATATTTATGTTAAATTATAATTTTAGATGAAAAATAATAATATTCCCACCACCTACTACATTTTCCCCTAGCACTTCACTTCAAGGATGTGTTAAACGTTGGAGCGCTCAAAGTATGATTTCTCTTTTTCTCAACTTCATATGTCTCTTCTCACTCGGCATGATTTTTGAATCCTTATTTGACTAGACTAGACTGTTTTTAGCCTTCAACACCCCATATTGTAAGCAAGTATAAAGTTAACACATTAAAAATGATGTATTCATTTATTTCGATGAAATTGTAATAATTTATAATTTACTACAACATATTATAATAATAAGATGAAGTAGGGTGTAGAGTTGCTAGCATTCTATCTAGCTAGAGCGATTCAAAGGTTTCTTTTCTCTCAAACTCTCAACACACTTTAATCTACATACATAATAAAAGTATACCTATAATTTATGAATAATATCCCCTCTCCTATATGTACACATTACAAACTGCAGGTGGGTGCAGGTTGGTGGGAGTTTTAAGAGAGGATGTATATCTGTAGTAGCAATCTTGTAACCTATTATTATAGAATTCTTAACTTTCATATGTTGGTTGAGTGGGTATGTAATGTACTCGATTCTAAATCTTAATTTTCTTTCATATTTAGATATCTTTACGTGCATTGCATATATCCTTGAGTTACCACGGTAACTACTAACAAACTGATATTCATTATTTATTAGACAAAATATACGTTTGGTTTAAATTTAAAAATACTGTCTATATAATTATTTATAGAGTAGGTTTTAGGTTTCCTTGGAACCTTCACTCATTATATTACAAGCACATGAAAAAAGAGTGTAAATGTATAACTTTTCAACATTCTTTATATGAGAATAAAATAAATATAGGTATAAGTAAAGATTATTAAAATAATCAAAGAGAACTCTAGGTTTTTTGAAATTATATTTCAAATTTTGCCCCAATTCCTAGAACATTTGTTTGTATTTTATTAATACGTATTTCGACTACAATGTAGTCATCATCAGTATGAATTAGCTAATCGTAACTATCTCTTGGATATGGATTCAGAGATATGTCACTCGTTGCTAATTTGTTGTTAAGTTGCAGTGAGACACGCACCAAATTTTTAAGATTACAATTGTTTCTTACTTCTATTACATTTCGTGGTAAAGTTTCTTGTTTGTCGCATTTATAAAAAAAACTAATGAAAGAATTTCAGAACGAACACACGGCTAGAGGAAACCAACCAGATGTTGTAGAGGATAGACGAGGTTGAGTTGATGGCTTTCGTAAGGGGTTGGTAAAGAAGGCCTAGAAAGGCCTACTTGCCAGACTTCGGCCTCCTTTTCAATACTACAACTATTACTACTAACATGTTTCACATAAAAAACAAAACTAAAAATTCGTTACGCAGGAGCTGAAGATTGGCTTATGAATAAGCTGATGATTAATGGGCCCTGCGCAAACCTTATGGAAAACTACTTTCGGTGGATTAAAAAGTCTCAATGACCACCAGATCGGGAAACCAATTTTTGGGTCATAAATCAGGCGTCACAGTTTAAAAAAAATTCGTTACGCAGGAGCTGCTTCAACTTTGCAAATTTCCTTAGACTACATAAATCACTCTCTAGCGGTCATAATTTTATTGTGATCAAAATGAAATACATATCTGATATGATTTTAGTATTTGAATGGCTAATTTTATTACTAATTAGCATACGTCAAAGGGAAAAGGGGGCATTGAGAAAGGAGAAAACATTAATCGAAAAATGTATAAGGAGTAAAGTTGTAGTAAATCAAGTTTGTTACAATTCATTACCTGATCATTCAAACTCTACATCCAAATCCACATCCAAACTCTAATGTGTACACAGATATTTAGAATTTTAACTTTCAATCTTTAATTGTAAATATTTCTGTAAATATTAGTGTAATAGAAAAATGATAAACAAAATTACAGTAAAACTTAGTACCTACAACTTAACTTCTGATAAATTTTACGATTTTTCAAATATTAAGGGAGATATGCCAAAGTTTATGTTTCCCCCTCCCTCTAAACCCCCCCCCCTTTCCCCTTGCCCGATTTTACTCATTATCCAACTTGACCTTTTGAATACCAAAAGCGCCTCAAATACAATAGTTCATTCTAATCGGAATAAAACTGTGACTGCTAGAGAGTCCACAGACACATAAACTTATATATATATATATATATATATATATATATATATATATATATATATATATATATATATAAATTTTAACGATAATGATTTTTAACATCTAGTAGGTAGGATCGATGGACATTTAAAGAAATTTTTACGAAATTCCAACATCGGTACAAAAACAATAGCTACATTTACTTTGGAGGAAATTCGCTAAAAATATAGAAAAAAACTTCAAATTACAAATATTTTCAATACAAAATAACAGCTTTTGTTGGAAAAAATTTGTTTTTAGATTCCGTAGATTTGCAAGTGTACCATATGGTAGTTATGTGAGGTAATCAAATTAAAAAAAATTTTTTTTTCTGTTTTGAGAAACCATTTTATGTTCACAAATATAATATAATAATGTTGATGAGTATGATTATGATCATTATTATTATTATTATTATTATTATTATTATTATCATTATTATACTTCATATATGTCATATATTTTATATAATAAAATTTATTGCAATAGAAAAGAGCAGCAGCAGCACAAGCATTCATTCTTCTTACTAAAAAATAGGATTCTTTGCATGGATATTAAATTCAACTTGAACAATAGACAGGATGTTTCAGCAGGAGCGGGGGTAATACGAATAGTTTCGAAAATTTTCTTATGAACATAATATCAGTGAAAGCAGAAGTGTATTTAAAGGAGCCAGAAGGAGCTTAAGAAAAAAAGTTACCAACGGAGCCATGTTAGACGATTTTATTGTATTCTTACTTGTGTTTGATTATACTAATAAAAAAAAATTTGATACGTATGAGCTACGTAGACTAAGCTAATTTTCTTAGAGAAAGATACTTTAATGATAGTATATAAAGTTGAACTAAGTTTTCAGTTAAGGTTGATGGTTGTACTACTATCATCCATATTATAATTGCAAATACTCGTATTGATGTACACTGCTGTTCAATAAAATTGAACCGACCTGAACCGAATCTGTACAATCTTGTAGTAAATGTTTTTGACAGATACAACATTTTATTTTATTTTTATACGTAAAAGGGAGATAGAACACTTAACATGTATTTACATTACATATTCTTATTCTATCACTGACTTGTTTACATAAATAAAAAATATAAAACTTCTTCTTTTTTCACATTTAAAAAATATACTACTTATCTTTGTTTATAAATAAATAATATACAGAGAGTTACAAAAGTGAGGAGTTTTATGAAATGTAAGAAAATTAACATTTCAGGTTGGTTCAATTTTATTGAACGGGAGTGTATATATTTGCAATAATTGCAAATAGTCGTATTGATGATGATGAAAAGTGTCACGTCTGTGAACAGACTTTGACCACCATGATTCTACATTTTTGGAGATTATGCCGTTATTGGGTAGGTTCAAGTGGTTGTTTACCGTTGTCTTCCATTGGGAGTTTCTTTTGTTTAAATATTTGATTTCACTTTCGTAGCCTTGTCGGTTTTAACTCTGTTTGTAACATTTTCATCATTAGTTTGTTTATTTCTCCCTATCCGTTAATGATTTTGTTCTTTGTCGACAACTAATTGTTTCTTCTAGTCCATCCTTGAATGTTTTTCTTGCAGCGTTCTTTGTATATTTGGTCTAGGTTTTATTGGATCATAAGGCACAAATCAAGTATAAAATTTAAAAAAATGGCATGCATTTTTTTGGCCAAGTTTACCACCGTTTCCTTACATATCTATCATTGTTACTGAAACACACTTTATAAGTATAAAGGCATATTCATTCATTCTTGTACGGTATTATTCTTCTTATATCGTAAGAATTCCAACAGCAACTAAAAACATTATTATCCGTACTATAAATGGTTATTAACAAAGTACAGCAATATTTACGTTGTAGAAAAGTTTTTATCTTCTCGATGTACTTACGCTTCTAATTCTAGGTAAATTCTAAAAATGTATCCCAATTGCTTCATGAAAAAAATAGCCAAGGTTATCCTTACTTTTTCGCAAAGTCGCCCTTATCCTTATTTTTTGACTTTTCATAAAAGTTAAATCACATATTTAAAAAAAAAAATTCTCCAAAATTTTTGTTACATGATGGGGAAGGTACAGGTAGATTGTAAAGGCTGCCCTGGACTGGCTACACTTCGACTATAAGGTCGATTGTGATGCCTGAGGATGTGAGGATGTGAGTGGAGTGGAAGGAATTTGTGAATAGACTAGGAATTGGTAGGATATGCGGCTGCAGCCGACTATGATAGGAACTATGCCGATATTCATCTGGAGTTCGTGAAGGAAACTGCAGAAAACCTTCTCAAGCATAGCCGGTTACTTTGTTCTTGTCTATACGCCGACAGTTTAGTCAATCAACCGCCTCTTCTTTTTTTTTTAATTTTTATAATTTACAAACTGCCAATGTCGGGATTCTAACCCATAACCTCCCAGTTTCCAAGTACTGCATACTGCGCAGACATGACGCCTTAGACCGCTCGGTTACTTGGCTGGTGATGGGGAGAGACTAAACTTTCTTACATCAGAATTATTAAACGTGGGTATTGTTATATTAAAGGGGAGTTTAACAATTTTATGATGTTATTATTTTGATCGTATTGGTAGTCAACACCCACGCTTTTTTGAGATATTTTTATATACACATTCACAGAGCTAACAGTATTTTTGGCATTCGCGTTTTTCAAAACAGGTCTTGACTGATAATGTATGAGAATAGTGGAGAAAATCGTAATTTTCTTACTAGAAATAGTCATTCTAATCGGATAAGCAGTTGAGTATTTTTGTTCCAAATTCTTCACACAATACTTCCAGAATATGGTAAAATAAATGAATTCAAATATTGTGGAAGTTTCGTGAAATTCAGTTATACATATACTTTGTATACAGACTGTGTTGGACAGCTTTTCCTATAGTGAATCAATGTTAAATATTATTTATTACTGCTTGGCCGTCTGGTACTGTATGAAGCCAGTCAGTACACATGTAAATAAAGTCAGTCAGTTATCTCATAGCCATTGTATGCGTAAGGTTGTTTGTTTGTCATTTAAGAGTGGGGATTTTTGTGTTGTACAATGCACATACTAAAGTGTACTCACACCACGTGTGTACTGACTGACTACATACAGTACCAGACGGCCAGGCAGTAATAAATAATATTTAACATTGATTCACTATAGGAAAAGCTGTCCAACACACACTGTATATACAGCCTCGTATAATGGTGAAGGGACTGGGAAATGTATTAGTGAACGGTTATTGGGAATAGAAATCGAACCATGTAATTTATAATTAGATGAAAACTGAATCACAAAAAATAAAATTTAGTGCTTCCTCAGGTCAAAATTTTTCCGTTTCTTTATTTTTTAAATTGATGATAAAATGTAAAAAATTATATTTACCGATTATAAAATGTACTTATTTTGAAGGCTAAAAATCAGCTTATTTTGACGGAGAATTTAGTTAGAACAAAGTAACAAAAATATTATACCTCTCTCGACCTATTTTTCATGCACTAAATTCATTCATTTTTTAATGTTTTAAAAAATTTCACTCCAATAGTCAGTCAAATCAAACGCTTGTCAAACGATCAAATTATATAAAATTAACTGTCACCAGCTCTCCATTACCATAAAAATCACAAAATAGAATAATATTTCAAATAATACATAGTATGATGCACTGTATGTATGTAGGGGAGCCCGGAGAACAACGGGGCACCGAGGCGGAATGAAGTTAGACAATTTTCGGTGTCAAGAGGGTGCTATTAGCGAGCGGCAACACGTAGAACTAGACCAAGCTGTGCTTCTTTAACTACGACATTTATGTAAGTCTAGTTTTCTTGGTCGTTGGTGCGTGAAGTTTTAGTTTTGTGATTTTTTGCTCTTGAATTGTAACTTATGACGATCTTATAAGCAAGATTAGGTATATATACTTGTTTACATTACAAGTACAGTTAGTACATGTTTGAAGCACGTTTAATTGTCTTAAGTTTGATGCAGTTAGGTGTTTGTTTACGTATATTTTTCGAGTGAACTTACGTTCCCTAACCCAAATCGTGTCTCTGGGGCGGAATAGGGTACCCTATTGGGTCTCAATGTTTCACAATGTCTTCCAGCAGACACAACTGACACAGACTTGATAGGCCTTCAAGTGAAGAGGCTAATTTTAACACCCCTGGATGCATTTTTGCAGCTTTCTTAATAAACGCTTTTGTTGTTTTAAACCATAGTTTCAACTTCGCACCCCGTTCTTACCCCCCCCTCCTAACCCGAATCGTATCTCTGTGGTAGAACGTGTAGGGCGAAATTGAGTACTCCATTCTACCCAATAGGGTACCCCATTCTTCCACAAGGTTTCAAAATGATTTCCAGCAGACACAACTAACATCAGACTTGATAGGCCTTCAAGTAAAGAGGCTAATTTTATTACCCATGGGTGCTATTGGATGAAAACTCGTTTCATTTTTCATTTGCGGGAATAGATAGCGAAGCTGTCCTAGTGTGTGAATTTTGTTCATAAGCTTATTTTTTCTGCATTCCCACTGGTTTTCTATGTGTTTATAATAACCTATTCTTACCACCTCATTCTGCCCCGTAATGACATAATTTTCTATTTTTGAAAAAAAATAGTATTGTTCTTTTATTTTCTTACAATATTATTGTATTTTTGTGATTATAACATATAATGTGTTCATAGAAAATTTGCCGCTTGCATATTTTCAACTTCGCAACCCATTCGGCCCCGGTCTCCCCTATGCATGTATGCATTTGTATAGTTAGTTTTGTACCTACATAGTTTATTTTTGTTATTACTATTATTATTATTATTATTATGAATAATAAATACTTGTATTGTTTATGAATAAATGTTATTTTTATATATATAATGTTTCGTTATATATACATAATATGAAATAATAACTAAATAACAATATATTTTCATAGTGAATATAATATATTATGTATAAATGTATGTATGTATGTATTCCTATTCCTGTATATACTATATAGTTTACTATAATAATAACAAAAACGTCAAACGAAAATATGCAGGCAATATTATATTATACAAAACATTGCATATGGATTGTATGTTATTATAAATTTTTGAAATGTGGTTCAGAAAATTATAATCAGTATCATATTATCAATATATTTTCTTCCTATCTACATATATTTGGAATAAAACAACTCATCCCAATTTCTAGTTAATTCTTATTAAACGTGAATGAAACAGGTGAAAAATATCAACTGAGTTAAATACCCGGTATAAATTAATGTTAAAAAGTTTCAAATCATATTGATTTTTAAAAAAGGAATATTTTTTGCTTTACATTTTTGTTCTATCTCTTACGGTTTCAAAGATGATCAGTTTTGGGTATTGTACTCAAACAAGGTCCGATTTTGCCCTTTCACGAACTTAACTTTACTTTTTTAGAACCCACACACAAAATTTCAGCCCGTTATCTTTTTTCATTTTTGAGTTATTAAGTTCACAGACGGAAATGGACTTGCGGAAATGACCGAATTAGGACATGTATGAAACCCTATTCCAAACATTTAGGTTTGCGATCAATATTTTCAAGCGTTACAAAGTTGGGACTAAACTTAATATATCCTTGTATAATTTACATATACCGGGTATAATAATTCTTATTTAGATAGATATATCTTATATCTTATCTCGTGTATAAAAAAAATACTGTACTTCGATATTATGGTCCATTGTGCTCCCCCTTCTACTCCCATCTGACGAGAAATTCGCTTCTTCCATATCTTGGCAATAAGGAGTTTGCTGATTAGGTTTTCCAAAAGGTCCATATATTCGGGGTGAGATGCACCGAATATCTTATGAAACCGTAAGAGATAGAACAAAAATTTAATTACAATAAATGTTTCCTTTTTTAATATTAAGAACTTTTGTTTGAAACTGTTTTTCCTAAAGTCAGTATATACCAGCAATTTAAACAATTAACTCAGTTAGTTGTTATTTTCACTTGTTTTTAATTCAATTTCATCAAATTCTTAAGAAAAATGAGTTTACGAGTGAATTTTTTTTGTAGTAAATGTAATTATTCTTGTAGTAAATGTTTTTGACAGATACAACTTTTTATTTATTTTTTATAACGAAAAGAGAGATATAACACTTAACATGTATTTACATTACATATTCTTACTCTTTCACTGACTTGTTTACATAAATAAAAAATATAAAAATTACATTGAAATTACTCTTGTAAAAATTTCTTTCATTCACATTTATTCCTGTTCTTACTCTTATTAAAATTACTCTTATATTGTCTCAGGATATGTTACTCGTCGCCAATTTGGTGACAATTTCACCTGAAGCGCCGAGTAACATATCCTGAGACAATATAAGAGTAATTTAAATGAGAGTAAGGTAATTAAGTTAACAGGAATAAATGTGAATGAAAGAAATTTTAAAAAGAGTAATTTCAATATAATTTAAAATTTATTATATATTAAATTTAGTATATTTTAATTTAGTTAATTTTCTATTTATTTTTATTTTTGTCTATTGATCTCGACTTTCTATCTATTTCTAATTGTCAAAGAGTAAATTACGACTAACTAATTTATACTGATGATAACTACATTGTAGTCGAAATACGTGTTTATAATAAAAAAAAAAAAAACTGATCTAGGTAAAGGGGGCGAATTTGAAATTTTATTTCAAAAACCTAGAGTTCTCACTAATTATCATTCGATAATATAATGTTTAGTTGTTTTACCTATAGTGGTAATACTTTTAGAACCATTTCATAATACAAATATGTATAACAAACAAGTACTCTACTCAAGTTTATAAAGCAGCGCTAGCTCGCTCGCCCGTTGCTCCCTGCACACAATGGTATGCATCAGATAATTTGGCAACATTCCATTTGTTTAATTCTCTCTATTTTTTACGTTTACATGTTTTTTTTTTTTTTTTTTTTTTTTTTTAAATTCATTTTTGTTTGAATAAATACAAAAAATCAAAAAAATTTTTATATACATTTTTGTATTATTTATACTTTACGGTACATTGACTAAATCATATTACTATAATTGTTTAAACTTTTATTCAAATATTTGATAATTTTCTTTTATTATTAAATTGCAATATTAAAAATAAAATTAATAATAAAAAACAAACAAATAAATAATTAAAAATATGTACATCTAGGAAAATTAATTTTCCACGTCAATTAATTTATTTTTAGGACGTAATCTTACTTCGTTCTAAAATACGTTAGGTTACTTTTTTAGCACGGCAGGTTCCTTCATCAAAAATGATAAAAATTCTTTGTAGCCAATGAAATATTATCGATATTATCATTTAAAAAAAAACAGTAAAATTTTCAAAATATTTAAGAACTTTAGAAATTCGTTAAACAAAATTTATATGAGGGGTCAAGGAACTACTGAAACTGGCAAAACGGAATAATATTCAATTGATTTGGATAGCGGGTCACAGTGGTTTCGAAGAAAACGAAAAAGTACCTTCGCAAAGAAGAGAGTCGTAATAGCTTTAATAGAACCAGATACTATTTTAGGAAGACAGCATGAAAACAAGTGGTCAACGCGGTGATGAACGTTAAACTCGAAATTCGGAATGCATCCAAGAGGCTGGCCTTCGACACATTCAATCTGAACAGGATACAACTTCGAAATGTTACCGGATTTATCACCAGACGTTATCAACTACGAAAGTATCTAAATCCAATAGGACTCCACAATGGATCCATTCTGTACAGACTGTGAGGCGAGGAGGAAGAAACATCCAGTCACATCGTCTTTAACTGCGAATTTCTCGGTTACAGCAAATACAAGATATTCGATGCATCTCACCCCGAATATATGAATCTTCAGGAAAACCTGAGAAGCAAACTCCTAGCCAAAAAACTCCTAGATAAAAACTCCTAGCCATTGCCAAGATATAGGAGAAACGAATTCCGTCAAACTGAAACAGAAAGGAGAACGCAATAAGGTAGAAGTGCAATACATTTTATACCCCAAGACATATCCATCTATATTTAATACTATGTTGCCAAATTAACGAAATTAATCATGATTGAAGGGCCACAACGTTCTCAAATTAGAGAAAACACCTGATAAGAAATAATATGATAATCTGTGGCACAGTTTATAAAGAATTAACCGATTTACATGTTTTTTTGTTTGTTTGATAGTTGCTACTTACGAGAAGCATTGGAGGAATACCAAAAACCACCAGCTCTAAAAATTTAATTAAAAAATGTTATAGGCAAAAGCATTCTGTAAATTATAATATTTTTCTTTATAACTTTTCACCTTTTCGCCTTGATTCACAATTCTCAGTGTTGTGTATGCTGTTTTGAGATGAAAGCAGCCTTATATGTGAGTTAGATACATCCAAATATAAACAAACATTGCAATTGAATTTTCAGCCATTTTAGAGAAAGTTACGTTTTACAAACTTGACCCTGAAGCGTACCCCTTTTTTTTCGAAATATTCAACACATCCATTTTTTGCAATATTTTAACAGCTAATTGCATGCGAAAAAAATTTAAAATTTTCATTATACAATCCAATACATATAACCATGCAAGACCGATTTTTGAAATTCTGAAACTCTTGCCAAAAAGTGTAGTATATAATCTCAGTCTGTTCATGTAATTGTGTTCTGAGCTGAAACTTTTTAACACGATTACTGCAAGACAGCTATCTTAAGAAAAAATTGATTTTTTTTCCTCTTTGAATATAGGCAAATATTTTTGTTACGAGCATTTTTATTTAATTTTATTTAGACATTTATTTTCGCATTTTAAATATAATATCTACTTTGATGGTTTTTTTTCTATTAAAAAACTACTCCAAGGTGGGCCAAAAGTAGTGTCATAATGTGAATAAATAGAGTAAATAAATTTTATAATGTAAATGAATTTACATCCATCATCCATTCTACTTTAGTGAACAAATACTCTATCTGCAACATAAAAGTCAAAGCACAGTGACATTAGATATCAATTACAAAAATTATGGCCCATTCACATTATGACATTACTTTTGGCCCACCTTGTATATTCACACTTTAAAAAATGTATAATATAAACTTAGTTAAAATTTTCATTACTCATAAACGGGAAAAATAAACAATTATTACTTTAGTTTTAGAAAAACTGATGAAACATAGGCTGCAAAAAACACATCAAGTGTTTTTCGTTGCAAAAAGGGCGTGGCATATCATTTAATTTTAGAAAAGTATAAGGATTTTTTTCATAGTATTAGCTCAGGAATATGCTCTTAAGGTATATAGAGCTAAGAGCCAAGAAAAAGATAAAAGTTAATTATCAACAGTCAATACACATAAATTAATCTTTTGTGAGAGGACAGTTATTGAATAATTAATTTTCAATAGTTAATACAGCAAAATTATTGATATCGGTGAATGAATGCGACCTATAAGATCTATCGTGCTGTCCCATATGGTGTCTAACGAGGAGTGGCCTCGTCCAACCCTGATTCCTTCAAGAAGGTCAGGATCAAGGGATTGTAGCCCCCTTTCATGAATCTGGCAGACTCTGGTTACAATCTATTAGGAAGTGTGTTGCTATAGTTGTTAATACGTATTAAAGATAGCGAATGTCTGGTAAATTGCATTATCAGCATTTATCAGGAACTTAACTACAACAGTTTAAGTAGTTAAACTATCGTCGATTATGTTAAAACTACAAACAAAGTGTTCTGACACGTTATTTAAGAGGTTAAACAAATTATTATGCTTCATACTTAAACGTTTTGTTAGTATCTTAACTATTGTCAGTACCCTCTAATATTAAAAAATAATTGTCAAGATTCTTTTCTAAACAAGATAGACAACTTTATTTATGGAATATGAATAGTATGCAATATTTTTAAAAATATAAAGATAAGTAAAATCATAAAATTTTTTTATATTTATTTAATACATTTATCATTTTTATGGAGGAAGATTTTTCTCATATAGAAAATTTATTGTAAATATGTATAAAATGACTATTAGTTGATATTATTTTCTGTAATATCATAAATATGTTGATTTACTACAGTTAGATAAGGCATTGTTAGTTAAATGGCAAGTTAAGGTGTGAAAGAATAATTAAGTACGAAATACTCTCAGGATACATTTTGCGCCTGAATTGAGCCCATTGACAAAATAATTAACAAATTGGTCAAGATTTTTTACAGTCCAAAAAGTCGATCGTATCTCTTCTCTATCAGCAAGAATAGAAATACAAGAGGAAAAAAAATCAGAGCATAATACATTGTAATTATGTGGGGCCTTGTCACAAGAGATTTGCTTCGAATCATATTCGTATTATAAAAGAACAGTAGCCAAAATCAAACTTCAGTGCCTTATTTACCATCTATCAAAAAGCTTGTTTACTGGTAAATATTACAAAATTTTTATAAAGAAGCTTTATTTGCAAAAGTTGAAGAAAATTAGAAAGGGCAGTTTTTAGTTACCGTGATCTTAATATTCAAGAAATTTTCTGGGTAGGCCATTTCTTTACTGTAGTAATGAAATGAATGAATTGTATGAATTTCATGCAAACTCAAAGGATCTTAGTAATAATATCCTGGTTTGGGGGACTTAGGAGGAGCTGAATCATAGAAGGTATCTGGTGCTAAATATTTCCGTGCGGTAGGTCTAGCCTACAGTGAAGTATAATAGTATACAAAATAAGTCTATTTACACCTAATTATAAGTCTAAGAGTAAAATACAAAACACATTTGAGAGCACACTTTTACTTTGACGAACACCTCTCACAATATTTTCAACAGACTCTCTATATACGTAACTCCGAAAAAATGATCTAAAAAACATTTTACATCGAAGTGTCTCTCATTTATAATTTTATTACCAAATCCTTTTTTGGCACTTATTCTTTCTAAACAATGTATAAATTATATATATATATATATATATATATATATATATATATATACAGACTATGTTGGACAGCTTTTCTTATAGTAAATCAATAAATATTATTTATTACTAGCTGTCCGTCTGGTACTGTATGAAGTCAGTCAGTACACATATAAATAAAGTCAGTCAGTTATCTCACAGCTATACTGTATGCGTATGGTTGTTTGTTTGTCATTAAAGAGTGGGGACAATGCACATACTAAAGTGTACTTTCATCACATGTGTACTGACTGACTTCACAGTACCAGACGGACAGCCAGTAATAAATAATATTTAACATTGATTTACTATAGGAAAAGCTGTCCAACACAGTCTATATATATATACACTATGTTTAATTTACATCTTCGTATCATAGATCCCACGAGTATGAGAGAGTACATATGTACATATACATTAAGCAATGTGTATGAGAAGGAGGTCGTATATGTTTGATGAACAAGCATATTTTTCATAACTGTTCGAGTGGTCACCAACCACTCAAACCTATAAGACCTCCTTCTCATACACATTGCTAAATGTAAACATATGTACTCTCTCATACTCGTTATGAATATTATTCACTATTTTGAAAAATATTTTGTTTATCTAACCTATAAGACATCCTTCTCATACACATTGCTTAATGTATATGTACATATGTACTCTCTCATACTCGTGGGATATATGATACGAAGATGTAAACTAAACAGACGGTATATATAATATACTATGTAAAATGTAGATGTTATAAATGTAAGTACCTACATTTAGCCTTGGAAACTAGGTGGCGAGCGCGAATAAAATCGATTTATATAATATAATACCCCAGTTGAGAGAGAGTATATTATTATCATGGGATATACAGGTTGTCCCAGAACAACCTGGAACCCTTCGGTGAAGTTGTTCCTTAGGTCAAGACGAACTCATTTTACCATATAACATAGGTCCGGAAATGATTTGTTTATCCGCTAGCCGCCATTTTGTGTTTTTCGCTTTATAATTTATATCTACACAACGCGTTGTCCGATTGAATTGAAAATTGGGACGATTGTTGCTTTAGCATAGACCAATAATAGAAAAAAATTTGAATTTTCAAAAATGTATTTTCACAAAATGGCGGCTTTTAGAAAAATTCAAAAAATTCATAAATCTGCTTGTTTTTGACTTACGTAAGTTTGAATTTTTCTGTTTGCTTTTAGAAAAATTCAAAAAATTCATAAATCTGCTTGTTTTTGACTTACGTAAGTTTGAATTTTTCTAAAAGCCGCCATTTTGTAAAAATACATTTTTGAAAATTCAAATTTTTTTCTATTATTGGTCTATGCTAAAGCAACAATCGTCCCAATTTTCAATTCAATCGGACAACGCGTTGTGTAGATATAAATTATAAAGCAAAAACACAAAATGGCGGCTAGCGGATAAACAAATCATTTCCGGACCTATGTTATATGGTAAAATGAGTTCGTCTTGACCTAAGGAACAACTTCACCGAAGGGTTTTAGGTTGTTCTGGGACAACCTGTATATGAAAGTAGAACATTACACTGCGAAGTATATTCAAAACAGGCACACACATACACACACACACACACAATATCGACATAATAACAATAGCTCATTCGCGATATTATAATAATGTGAGTAAATGATGACTCAATTCAGATACTACTCAACAGCTCAAAAACATACATATTACCATTGTACACACATACATATTAAGTGTTCCAAAACTAATATAATATACAGTGTGTTCTGAAATTCATTCAGGAAAACTATACAACGGTGTAAAGCTTCAACAAACAAACAAAAAAGTTTAATAAAGTTTTTCGATTTGATGCTTAGTTTTTGAGATATCTCGTATTCTGAATGAATTTCAGAACACCTATATACATAAACACCTATATATATATACATATATATATATATATATATATATATATATATATATATATATATATATATATATATATATATAAATATATATATAGTTTCATTTTAAATTTTAAAATAAAACTAAATTTTTATAAATTTATTTTTGATATATATATATATATATATATATATATATATAAACACAGAAGGTTCAACCTATTTCATTTAGTACATATTTTTACCGCTAGACGCAATTTTGTAAGCCACGCCTATCGCCAGAGATCCCAATGTCTATATTTAGCCCAACATATTTTATTTCATTCTGTATTTCATAATACCCACCGTAGTAAAGTGACTACCAATATCTAGTAGCTAGAGTAGCTTTAGTAATGTATGTGTGATTTATCTTACTTTACAACTTTTCTAAAGTTTAATATCATCCATTCGTAGGCGTCAATTCTCTCCCCACCATCAAAATGTATTTCTTTCAATTTATAGGTTATGTAAACATATATCTGTCAATTTTAAAAATGAAGTGATATTATTATTTTATTTTAAATTATTCTGTGAAAAAAATAAAATATGTAAATGAAAATGAAAATGGATAGAAAAAACGCTACAAATGATTTACACAGGAGTTTAATTTATACATCATCAAATTCAAAACTTATGAGTAGGTACCAAAACTTTGTGCACTTCTTTTATAAATACCAGTCAGGTTGCAAAGAAGTTTTTATCATCTAGACCATCATCACCATAAGCTTTCTATAAATTTTGAAACCCATTTTTAATCAATGGCGTGGGAGCAAGTTGCCCAAACATACCATATAAACAAATAATTGGCGAATGGGTTGACAATCAATCTCTTCATGTATTTATTTTCTCAAAAAATTTTGTACCACACGAGAGTACTAAGCATAAGAAAGAAGGAAAAGTTAGAAAAGACCTTCTTTTGTTACTTGCAAAAAAATGAAGAAGAAAATGTTTTTGGGTTGACAAATATAAGCAGATTAGATATATCATAATAAAAATATTTATACGTAGCTCCTACGTGTTGAATGTTTTTTAAATACAATCGAGAGCTGTTATAAACAAAACTAAATTATTTCTAAATAAGGGTAGTCCTGAACTGATAGTGGGTATTATCAACCCAACCCTCCAGCTCCCAATAAATTTTGAACCCATGAATTTCACTAGTTTAGGAGCAAGCCGGACTACTGGACTGAGGACCGCTGCATTTTTGAAATTATTCTTCTTTTGGCGTCTTATGAGAATCAGATCAGAGTGTATTTTCAGCAAGAAACGAATAGCTGATATAACACTCGACTGATGTAGCAGTCACTCGATTGATGTTACACAGTTTTTATTCTGCTCTGTTGTACATTGCTTGACAGACATAAAGTAAAAAATGTGTGCCATGCAAAATAAAGCCTAAAATTATGTATAAATTTATTAGATGCAGCGAAGCAGACAACAGGTAAGTCTGTCACATAAGTGACCGCACTCTTTAGTGGGCAATAATTTTGTGTCTGCTATGATTTTTTCAAACATTGAAATACAAGACATTATGGGCATTATATGTAAACTTTGTATCTTAAATGTAAATATTGAAAAATCCTGGCCTAGTCTTGATAAATTTCACAAGATAGATAGATTGTAGAGGCTGCCCTGGACGGGCTACACTTCGACCATAAAGTCCATTGTGATGCCTAAGGATGTGAGGATATGAGTGGATTGGAAGGATATGCGGCTGCAGCCGACTATGATAGGAACTATACCGATATTCATCTGGAGTTCGTGAAGGAAACTACAGAAAACCTTTTCAAGCATAGCCAGTTACTTCGTTCTTCTCCATACGTTTCTTCTCCGCCAGTTTAGTCAATTAATCGCCCCCTTTTTTTTTGTTAATAAATGACAAACTGCAGATGTCGGGATTCGAACCCATAAGCTCTCAGTTTCCAAGTAGGCATACTGCACAGACATAACGACTTAGACCGCTGGGTCACTTGGACTGGTAAAATTTCACTAACTCTGATACTCTTGAAAATAATGAATTTAACACCAGTCTTTCAAACTCTAATTTTAACGGAAGAAGTGACGCTGGTTCTGTTCTACCATAATAAAATGTAGAATCGTTGGTTTTAGATACAATATATCAGAGGTGGGCGCAGACAGCTCGTCTGAGCCTTACGGGCTCTCCATAAGCTGGGTGAGAGTAAGTAAAGAAGGTATGTTTTGAAGCAAGACGGAACGATGTTTCAATACAGGTTGACTCTACCGATTATTGCCCAATAATTTATTCAATAATTTATTACTTTTATTTTTTTTGAAAAACAAATTATGCGAAAAATAATTTCCACTACTACAAATAGTACTTTTCACTTTTTCAATTCAAAGTAGACTAACTCGAAGAACTCAAATTCCCACTTTATGTAAAATTTAACTTAATTCATCAAATTCCCATGACACTATACTGAGCATACTCCATACGAAGAAAAAATAATTAAATCAGGTAAATAATTCTTTATTAGTTCTCGAATATGAATAGTAAAATATTTAGACAAATTATTTGGAATTTCCAAAACTATAATTCTATTTAAATTATCCTTTGCAAAAATTTCCCTCTTTTATTACAATGGTCCAGCGGTAAACTTAAAGGTTCAAAAGATTTATATATATATTTTTTATATATTTTTATTTTATTCATACAAAAATATGATATATACTAAAAAGGTACATTTTATGACCCAAATTATCAGCCCAAAATTCCAGAGTATGTATTGAATGATTGTATGTATTATTTACTTTGTATAATAGTGACCATAAAAAAGATTTGGTATTATTATATTTTTTCAGAAAATGTTTTAATTAAAAAAAGAAAATATTAATAATTGGTAGGTTACCCTGTATTAACTCTATCTCTCTTCCCTACCTCTCACTCAGAGCTTGGCCGAGTCAACTCTTGCCCACCTCTGCAATATATAATGTTTTTATTGTAGTTGTTCACTACTATATAATTTTATTAAACTTTTATGTCTTAATAGTAGTGTAATAATAAATTATTTAAAAAGTTTAACTGCTTACGTGCGGACACATAAGCACACACACCTTTTTTTATTAGTTTTAGGATTCTGACCCGATTACATAAGTCTATTTTATATTTATTATACCGGTTGTTTAGTTTACATCTTCGCATAGTAGATCTCCCACGAGTATGAGAGAGTACATATATATACATTAAGCAACGTGTATGAGAAGGAGGTCTTATAGGTTTGTTTTGTTATTATTATTACATGTTTTAGCACACTGAAGTCAGAACAACAGAACAAATCATAACAACTGATCTGTTCACTTAAAAAAACCCCATACATAACACAACAGTTTACCTTTAAGTAAGAAAACAAACCTATAAGACCTCCTTCTCATACACATTGCTTTATGTATACATATGTACTCTCTCATACTCGTGGAAGATCTACTATGCGAAGATGTAAACTAAACAACCGGTATATAAAAAATAAACAAAAAAAAAAGGTGTTTGAGAAGAGGGATCCATTCTACTTTAAACACACGTGTAGCACAGTGTTGTGTTCAAAATAGAGCTTGTTTTTGTTATTAAAAAAAACATTGTTCGAGAGATGGACATTTTAAAGCTGTACTTATTGTATTGTTGTTGTTGTTGTATTTTGCTTTGTTTGGGAAACATGACAGTACACTTTCAATTCTTCCTCCAGTCACATTGGTTGATGTATTTGTGGCCAACTATGTTGTGGTGGAAAATTCTCAAAAGAAACATTGTTTTATTATGAAATCTCTATTTTAATGTACTATGCTTGTTACATCTATATAAATGTTAACAGCGTATAATGTTGAGGTATTGTTTTTGGTACTCGGAATAATTTTTAAGAGAAGTGCGAAAAATTTAATACTTCCATAAAATAAACGATTCGATTTCGGAGAAACCTGCAATGACATTTTGAAATTGATACATAAAATAAACTGTGGTGTAAATCAATTGCACCGTTTTTCTTCTATCAATTTTCATTTGGAAAAAAAAAGAATTTTTTTCACACGGTAATTTAAAATGAAACAAGTGAAAATTACAACTGAGTTAATTGATTAAATACCCAATATATTCTAAGTTCATTATCAATGATCTTAATTTAACTTAACTGTTTATTTTACAAACATAGAGAATAAAGGTGCTATATACATACGCAGGCTTTTGTAATTTGCGGTCATGACAGATGTTTGAGCTGAAATTGTGGTAAAACTATTCAGTTTATTTTTATACTATCTCTTACGGTTACTTACGGCTACATTCTAGAACTTGAAGTTACTTTTTATCTCTAGACACACAACATTTCAGCTCGTCATCTCTTCTCATTTTTAGTTTTTGTGTTTACTGTTAGACAGACGGATGGACGGGCAGTAGGAAATAGAATAATTTTATCATTTGTTTCGATATTCGACTTATAATATCGTTCATTTTAAAAAATTGACAGATTTATGTTTATATAACCTATAAACTGAAAGAAATTCATTTTAATGGGAGAGAATTGAATTGAATGACATTCAATTCGAATTGATGCAAATTTTTATTTTAATTTTAAAGTATAATTTATTTTTGTATTTCACATTAATAGAAAATTGTTTTATCTGATTCTGTGGGGGGGGGGGGTCGTAGTTCTCATAAACCCTTTTCCCGGGATGCGCGCCTGTAATAATTTTTTTATACCATATGCATTACAGTGGGAAGAACGAAATATTTATGAATTATCTTCAAAGAGTGATATTATTTGTTCAACGGTGTTCGCTATTTTAGCGGTATCGCTACTAAAATCTAATATACTTTAGTTTATTAAATAGCTTAGTATTTCAACTACATTCTCCTTGAGTTACCAAAGTAATGAACATAACTAATTACAAATAATTTGGAGAATTTCGGTGAAAAAATCAACCTATACAACCTATTTTATCGATATGTTGATACGTCAGTACCGTGTTCTATTATATATAAATGGTAATTGGTAATTGTTCCTGTTTTGTTAGTAAATATATTACTACTATTGAAACTTTTGAATATCCAACACACTTACGTTTAGAGCCGTGGTGTATATATGTGAATTATAGTTTTAATTAAAGTGTAATTTTTTTCAAAGGACTCTACACCAACCTTATGAGAAAACACTTTCGGGGGATTCGAATTTAATTCTGATTAATCGTTAGTCTATAAGATTGTAACCAAATGTCACAATAGCCACCAATCTCGAAAACTCGTTTTCTTGATTATTAATCAAGATCATATAACCGTCACATAAAACGAAAGGACTAAATATTATGATTTTCAACATCTGTATTATAAAGAGATAAAGCTGTTTGTAAGATTGTTAAAAACCTATCCCGTACGAGATAGAGAAAATCTTTAGATAAAAGGAAGTAAAATTAAAACTTTTGAAAAACCCCAACGAAATAATATGAAACATAATAAGAACTTCCCATTACCTACACCAAATTTTTATGTAAATAAAATGATAATGTTATGTTGGCTATACATCATCTTGGAAAAGTGCTGATAATCTTCAAACGACTGAAAAGGTTTTTTTTTTTATAAATCATAGTTATCTAATAAAATCCACGCGTTTCAGAGCTACGATGCCACAGACAGACAGGCACGCATAGGCTTCAAACTTATGATATACCTCTTTTTGCGTCTAATAAAAATCTAATAAAACAACTTTTGTGTGAAATCTGTTGTGCCTGCAGCTGGTTTAAATATAAACAGGCCAAAAGGAAGACGTAAAATGGAGTGCCTATATAAATATATGCACACGCATATGAACCTACGTCAATATACATGCATACAAATGATTTTTAATCTATAAAGTGCCTTTATGTATACAGCCTATTTTTAGCGAATTTCCTGAAACACAAAATTTCACATATCTCCCTTAATATTCGAAAAATCGAAAAATTTACAGGAGGTAAAGTTGTAGGTATTAAATTTTACTGTAGTTTTTTTTTCTTATTATTTTTTCTGTTACACTAATATTTACAGAAATATTGACGGTTTAAGATTGAAAATTAAATTCCTTAATATCTCTGTATACATAACAGTTTGAGTAAAAATGATAAGGTGATGAATTGTAGTAAATTTGATTTTCTACAACTTTATTCCTTACGCACTTTTCGATTGTTCTAATATTAAGAGAGATATTTTATATTTTGTGTTTTCTTCTTTCTTTATGGGGGGAGGGGTACCCACATTCCCCTCGACGTATGTCATTTATTAATAAAATTGAACTTGCAAATAATAAAATCATATACGATATTTCATTTTGATCAGACTAAAATTGTGACCGCTAGAGAGAGTGATTTATGTATTCTAAGGAAATTCGCAAAGTTGAAGCAGTTCCTGCGTAACGATTTTTTTTTAAACTGTGATGCCTGATTTATGACCCAAAAATAGGTTTTCCGATCTGGGTGTCATTGAGACTTTTTAATCCACCGAAAGTATTTTTCCATAAGGTTTGCGCAGGGCCCATTAATCATCAGCTTGTTAATGGGCCAATCTTCAGACTGCCGTTCTTCATATTGCTGGACCGTGAGGTAAGGGAACATACCCATACTACGTGACCTGTTTAGGGGGGGGGGGGTAGATCTTTAAAATACTACGCTCGGTCACGGGAATGGGGGTGGGGGTGGCTTTGATTTTTGTCACGTAGTCGATCGATTTCGCCGAGAGAAATCTCGCGCTTTTTCGAACTATATTTGACTATGGCGCGGAGTGTTTAACTAAACGTGCTTCTTAAACTCACAGTTAGTGGCGCTGATGCACATATGTCGAGATGTCAGCTGATTGAAAACAGACACTGTTTGTCCGACAATTTGTAGTCCAGTGAAGTACGAACAGTGAAGTATGAGACGGATATTAATGTGATTAAGCAGAAAACAATTGTTTTCATAAATTAAGTTTTCGGTAGCAATATGTTTTTACATAAGTTTTTCTTTGTCATAATATCTAGAGCACGGTAGTGCGTAAGGCCGAGTTTAAGGGATTTAATTTACTAGTAATTATAAGTAGAGTTGAATTTTTTTGTTTTGACTATTATATGCGCGTAAGGGGAACTTATTTAAAAGTAGAAGGGCAACTTATTTAAACCATATTTTAATCATATGTTTAATACTTAGTAATAAATATATGTTTCCTTCCCATCATTTTGAAAATAGACTGATCCACTCAAACTGTGACGATATTCGAGGCTTCATTACTAATTAATATACTTCTATGCATGCACTCTTATGCAATAAACGCCGTATTAATAAAGACGAATATGAGCCAAATTATTTTTATTTGTTTCACTTTCTGCTTGCAAAATGATTAATAATCATAATTGTCAATACTACGTAACAACTTTAGGGGGAGGGGGGGGGGTCTTGGCATATACCACAAATGGTTACCGAGGGGAGGGGGGGGTCGAAAAATCTTAAAAAATAGGTCACGTAGTATGGGTACGTTCCCTAATGTTTATTATTATAGAATTGTATAGAGGTCGTGTGAGTGTTTCACCTCGTACTTTGTATAACACTGAATCATATTATACAATAGAGTGTTTTTAGTCGTTCACCAATGTTTTATAGTAATCCCCATGTGATTCTTATACACACTCTCACACAACCTAATTCTTTATCAATCTACGACATTGTTACGAAAATTTCTAACTGTGTTATATATTCTATGAAGTTTTTTGTTGTATTTTGTTTTGTTATATCTCCACCTCATAAGATGCTATTCTGTGAGTGGTAAAATTTCACTTTGGTATAATCCGTATGTTTATATTAACCCAATCAGATAAGGATTTAACCTCGGAATAAAAGATAAAGTGCTGAAAATTTCCATAGGCTTTTTTTGACGTTTTAAACACTGGCTCAAAAGTCTCATATAATCACGTCTTAAGATATTCAAGGGGAAAGGTCGCGAAAAATGGTTTTTTGTTGTTGCAAAAATCTCGATTGCTATGTTTGAAGGTATTATAAAACTAGTGGCCTGGACGGGCTACATTTCGACCATAAGGTCCATTGTGATGCCTAAGGATGTGAGGATGTGAGTTGAGTGGAAGGAATTTTTGTATGTTGGCTAGGAACTGATAGGAACTTTGCCGATATTTATCTGGAGTACGTGAAGGAAACTGCAGAAAACCTTCACAAGCATAGCCGGTTACTTCGTTCTTGTCCATACGCAGTTAATTTAGTAAATTAACCGCCCCCCTTTTTTTTTAATATTCGACAAACTGCCGATGTCGGGATTCGAACCCATAGCCTCCCAGTTCCAAGTAGACATAACGTCTCAGGCATACGCGTTAGACCGCTCGGCCACTTGGACAGTAAGTTATTATTAAACTTGTAAAACGTAAAAATTTCTATAATTTATGTTCTAGTCATTTTTTAAAAATATTAACCGTTTTTGAGATATCGTGCAGATCTAGGGATATTATTTAAATGGTTATGGAGGTTACGCCATCAATGGGTGTGACCCAAACATGTCTACTGTTTAAGAAAAGGTAAACAACCAATTAAAGAAAAGCTTGAAAAACATCTTGACTTGTACACAATGGTCAGCCAAAGTAATTACTAATTTGTCTCGAATCTATTAGGTTTTTCGAAAAAATGCTTAGAATAAAACTTGTTCATTATAAAAATACTAACAGTGTATTCAAAATATTTTTTCGAAAACCGAATAGATTGGGCACAAATCAGCTGTAAACTTTTGTAAAAACAAACCCCACTATTGTTGTCCATTGTTAGTCAGGATGTTTTTCAAGCATTTCTATAATTTGATGTTACCTTTTCTGAAATAGCGCATATATTTGGGTCACATCCCTTGATGGCGTGACCTCCATAAGCATTTCAATAAAATCCCATTAATTGCACGATATCTCAAAAACGGTTAGTGATTAAATAAAATGACTAGGTACTAAATTATAGAGAATTTTATGCTCTACAAGTTTCATAATAACTTTAAACATGATTTGACACATAGCAAACGAGATATTTTCAAAAATAACTATTTTCGCAACCTTTCCTCTTGAATATCTTAAGCCGCGGACTAGCAGTGATGATTATATGAGACTTATGGTGTTTAGAATATAAATAGAAAGGTATATGCAGTACACACTCGTTGAGGCAAGGCGAGGCGAGGCATACCAGCACGAGAGTGTGCTCACAACGCTTGGCCTGCCTTGTGTCGACACGCCTCGCCTCGTTTACGCTCCATTTAAAGTAGATTTTTTTAACACGAGTCAAAGAGAGCGAGTGGTGAATACATTTGACACGAGCACGAAGGACACTCTCGTCTACATTCGATTCAACTTTCAACCGCCATTTTTAAATATTCATCAACCGATTTAATGGTACCTATTAATCTTAATAGTAGAACACGAAAATAAATATAAAACTGTATAAATTTATGAATACTTTTTTTATTCTTAGTGTGATTACTCATTTGAATAATAATAATTTTTAATAGTTTAATAAAAAAATTACTACTCTGTAATTTTTAATTTAAAAATGTGATTTTTCAGGTATATCAGCATAATTTCTGGCCAAGCCACATTGACTGACTGACGAGAACTGTATTGCCGGCGGAACACTCGGCGAGAGTGTACACAGCTTCACTCGCCGCTCTTCGCCTTACGAATGTCTCGCCGAGTGCTCTCGCCAAGTGTGTATTGCCGGCATTACTGTTCATTCCGATGTTCAGGCGATTTTTTGTCTTCCTTGATTATACTATAAAAAATGTGTCTATTCCGTATTTTCGTTAGAATTTTTTTTTTGTGCGATACCTTTTTATACGACTATCCGAGCTGTATGTAAATTATTATCCTTTCAATAGGATCAAATTTATTTATTTATTTACTGATAACAAAATGAAACTATACTCTTAAAACATTGTAGCTTGGCCAGCACACTTGGCCACAAAAGTTGATGCCATTTTTTTTTAAATTTTATAATTGATTTGAACCTTATTTTTGAAACATTTTTTTTGACATATATAAAATATTACGAAATACATAATGTTTTTTTCGATGCACAAAATTAATGTGCGTCAGTCATCAGGATTAAAGATATAGGCTTTAGGCTACTAAAAAAGAATGATAAAATATATTTTGCTATAAAAAATAAATACAAACACAGTATTCCGAATTAAAAATTTTTATAATTAATAATAAAGCTCTTCAATCAGTACCTACACCGGATGAGACTTAGAGGAAGCCCGTATTGTTCCTACTGTGCTGAAGAAGTCGATGATGCCCGTCATACATTCTTCCATTGCAAGCGATGGAACAAACAGCGGGGAGCGCATAATAGCGTAGTGAGTGTCAGACTGAAGTAATGCGAAAGCGGTTTCTGGTCTGGCCCCGTTCTCATTAGAAGGGAGATAAGAGGATTGTTTTTAGTCAGTAAGAATCTGACTCTACCAGCATCTCCACCTAGCTGGTGTCTTTTCGAAGATTTTTCAACCTCGATAAAAAATAAATAAATATAATAAAAACTATCATACAATACCGACAGGCTGAAATAGCCGGAGTTGCCCGGCCTTCCGAAAATTCGAATAGATAGTGCATAGGAAATTTATGTCAAATTATTATATTTTTCTAAATTTTGACAGCTCAAAACGTCAATTTTATATAATTTACATTTATTGACAAATAATTGATTTCCAAAATTTTGTTAATGCAGGAATTTCTATAGAAACTATAAACTATACTATAGAGCTAAACTATAGAGCTCTGCCATCAGAATACGGCTATAATTTTGGAACAGTTTGGAATTTTGAACAGTCTGATAGTTTTTCTGAATTCGTAAGGAAAATTCCACCACTCTATTTCCTATAGTGCTCTCCAAACAATTTGGACATACATACATACATACATACATACATACATACATACATACATACATACATACATACATACACAACATATTTCCCATTTATATACGTAGAGATAAATTGAAAGTAATTAGTATGTAAATAATAAGATAGAATGACAAATAGTCAATAATTAACTTTTGTATTTATTAAAATATATTTTGTTATATACAATATGTTATTATTTAACATTATTTATATGCATGTATACAGGGTGAGTCGGGAGGAACGGATCAAACTCAACGAGTGTATTGTATACGTGAAATTAATCCAATAAAACTCATATGTTCTAATCTGATTTTCTATTTGTTTTCAAGTTATGCAGTAATTAAAACATGTTATCTTGTACTACAACATTCAAAATTGGTGATTGAAAATACTTGTAATCAGTATGCTATTTTTAAGACTCAAAAAACAAGAATCAAACTCAAATGCAATGAACCATGCGCGTCAAATTCATATGCGCGTAAGGAGATCATATTTCTCCTTATTTCAAGTAGAAGGGCAACTTATTTTAACTGTATTTAAAAAATGACCATTACTTGGAGGATAAATTTTATAAAGATTTCATCTCATAATTCTTATAAGCTGAAAAAGAACGTAAAATATTTCTCTGTAAACAAATATCAGGCAATACCAGCAATTTCATCAAATAACAAAACAATTATTATTAAAAATAAATTTATTTCGGTATTTTTCTCTGTATGAAAAGGACAAATAGTTTTTTTATCATGTTAATACCATGTCCTTTCTTATTATCCATTTGAAATTTGTATAATATTGCTAAATCTACTAAAAATAATTAATAAAGACCAACACTTATATTTTAAGATCAATAGAAAGGCATAGATATATAACAATATAAATTTATAACAACACTATTTTATTGGCAATTAAAAAAAACAAAAATAATATTCATCTTTATTTATTAATATTATGTAATTCATAATAAATAAACCACATTTTACTACTAAATGCCTACTTGGAAACTGGGAGGTTATGGGTTCGAATCCCGACATCGGCAGTTTGTCAATTATTAAGAAAAAAAAGGAGCGACAGTGCATATCATAGTCGGCTGCAGCCGTATATCCTACCGATTCCTATTCTATACACAAAAATTCCTTCCACTCCACTCATATCCTCACATCCTTAGGCATCACAGTGGACCTTATGGTCGAATTGTAGCTCGTTCAGGGCAGCCTCTACCATCTGTCTATCTATCTAACCAAATTTTATAAACTATACAATATATTAACAACAGTTAATTGAGATTAGTGGCCTTACACTATTTGCCAATTCTAGTTATCGTACTGTATATAACACTACGATACACTTATTGGTTATCACTTTTATTTCGCACCTTTAAATAAAATTACAAATGGACTAACAGTGGGGGAAACATTCATATGTTTCCTTCCCTTTATTTTGAAAATTGACTTATCCACGCAAACTGTAACAATATCCGAGTGTTCAATACAGCGTTTATGAGAAAAAAAAACCAAAATCGATGAAAGAACATATATGGTATTTTTTTCATTATTTTTACGTGTATAATATATTCTTGTAGTTTGGTCCGTTCCTCCCAACTCATCCTGTATAATATTTATGTGTATGCGTATAATACTTACTACTTATTATTCCCATCTTACGTAAACAAAATGTCAAAATATATTAATGAGACAAGTAAGTAATTGTAAATAAGTAATAAAATGTTGTGTTTAGTCATTATCAGCACCATAAATTCATCTTTTAAAACAAATTATTAATTACTAGATGAAACCCGTTGGAAGATTATGCAACAACAACGGTTCTACTCCTCTGATACTATTTTGTTTACTTTGTATCATGGATGTTGCGGATGCGGCTGCGGATTTATATCTAAAGTTTTGTTTAAAGAGATACTTAATTTAGGTAGGAAAGGAAAAGATGGTAATAATATTTAATAATGAGCAATGTCGCTGCCTTTTCAGATTCTATCCAGTGTCGCAGAGGTTCATAGATAAATCCCGCGCTAAACAGGCTAAATTGCTTAGGATAAATCGATTTTAGATGATTCCTCAGAGGCGTGGTTGTACGGTCCTTGCGAGAGTATATTTTAATGCATATTTTACACTGAGATTTATCTCGGACATGCTAATCTAGTTAATAAGACTAAATAAGACTAAATCTAAAAAAATCTAATAAGACTAAATTAAACTTTGCGTCGGTGGTGGCATGGTTGATTCACTTGTCAGATAGATTATTCAAGGCGACACACTCAAACAATAATGTAAATTGTTGAAATAAATAAATAAACATCCATATAATAATACGTCTAAACACGTTGTGAACAATAAGAAATGCTAAAAAAAAAACGTATAGATGTGTTTTTCTCGTAATAGAAAATAAGTTATTCACGTTGAACGGCAGCATAAAAATGTACCTTCAAACGTGGCGGTGGTCATTTTGCGACAGCCGAGGAGGCGAATTGTCTTAATCCGCTCTACCTATAAGATATATAGAGCCTCATGCATTCCTTTGGGGTATAATCTATACGTCCATGCAAAATTTCCACTTTCTAGGCTATGTAGTTTTTGAGATAAATATAAATGAACGACATAGGATATTCAAGATTCAAGTATATATGATGATAATAAATTATTGTCTATTCATTTTATAGTTAATGACAAATGTAAATAGTTGGATGTTTTCATGCCATAATGAATATTATACAAATATTTAAATAAATAAATGTTTAAATAAATCCTATTTATTTGTCGAAGTGTTCAAAACAATAGAAGAAAAAAGGAACATTAATTTTTTAAAGGTAAGCACATCATCCCGATTAGACGGAGGTCTGAGATTCGAGTCCAAGTGGTTACAATATTTCTTTCACATTTTTTATGTATAACCTAAATTGATTAATTCAAAATTGTGGACATCCTCTTGTTTCAAATACAATTCCTAAAAATCCTCTCAGATTCTGTTAGTATTTCGTATTCTGACATAATAAAACTTTATAAAAACAATTATTAATTTCTTAAATAGCAGTACGAAAGTTTTCGTTCAAAAATAAAATACATGAAATTAAAAAAAATGTAATGTAATCACTATAAGTAACCGTGGTGTAATGGAAAGCATATCGTCCCGGTTAGACAGACTTGTTCACATTTTTACTCAATAACATGAATTGAGTAATTCTAAATAGTAGACAATCTTATCCTCACAGTTTTTGTACTAATAGCAAAACTAGAAATCATACGGAGCCTTTGGGCAGTCTCAGGTAGTGTAGATTGAAGTGCTGTGTATATATTGTGCTTTTGTAAACAAGAGTATTCACAGATGTTTGTGCTGAGTTGTAAGTTTATATAAATTGAAAAGGAAACATTTTTTCTCTTTACTTTTTTCTTCTATCTCTTACGGTTTTAAAGTTACATATTTTTCATGACCGGTTTTACTTGATCACGAACTTAAAGTTAGCTTTTAACTCTAAAACAAAAATTTCAGTTCGTTATCTCTTTTGGTTTTTCACTTATAGTGTGTACAAACAGTCCAAACGCGTACAAAGTCGGGACTAAACTTACAATACCCATGTATATATTATATACACCGTGTAACGGAGAAACCGTGTTTCTGTTTAAAGTAGGCGTTTGATTGATTGATTGATTCCTTTTGGCGCTTCTCTCATATGTTGGCAATAGCCTGGAGCTTGCTTATCAGGTCCTCCCGAAGATTCATATATTCGGGGTGAAATGCACCGAATATCCTGAATCTGCTGTAACCTAGAGGTTCACAGTCAAAGATAATGTGGCTGGATGTTTCTTCCTCCTCGCCACACAACAGTCACAGAATGGACCTGTTATGGAGTCCCATTGTGTGCAGATGCTTCCGCAGGGGATAATGCCCGGTAATGAATCCGGTAACCCTCCGCGGTTGCATCGAGAGATAGTGATCACTTTTTTCCAGTGATCGCGGTGTTTAGCATAAGTAGGCGTTTACTCAAGCTCTAATATGATTGGTTTGACGTCACAAATTAACTGCACAATCACTGAAAATTCATATGTATTAATTTTCAATTTCACTCACTAACTTCACTATTTCACTATATCACTTATTTATTCACATTTCATATCTAGAGCACGGTAGTGCGCAAGGCCGAGTTTAAGGGACACATTTAGACTTCTCACTATAACAATTATAATTATTGAATCATTCCCTATTGACATCTAACTCATATGAGAGCTTGAGTTAACGCCTACTTTAAATAAAAACACGGTTTCTCCGTTACACGGTCTATATACCGGGTGTAAAAATTAGATATTAGATAGAATTTGTTCATTGAAAATTAAATATTAGATTATCTAATATTTATTATCTAATATATATTTTTTTAAATAAAATTTCAAATTCGCCCCAATACGTAGATCACTTTTTTGTATTATAAATACGTATTTTGACTACAAAATAGTCATCAGTATAAATTATATTTCTAATTGTCAAAGAGTAAATTACGACTAGCTAATTTATACTAATGATGACTACTTTGTAGTCGAAATACGTATTTATAATAAAAAACTTCTAGGTATTGGGACGAATTTGAAAATAATATCCTATAACTATCTTCCATCGATAAATTGAAATGAGTTAATCAAACTTCGTTCCATTCAACAAATATTTGCACTAAATGAAATCATTACAGAAACTTGTCATGCGCAGCTCTCGACTGGTTTGTTTGAAACCGTAATACTATTATTAATTTGTGAAAAAATGTTTATTTGATATTCAATTAAGTTAATTAAAAAATTGTTTTTTTTTGTTTCAAATGTTTGCCATATTTTATTTACAAATATCGAATAATTGACAATAGTAATATTATACTTCAATACATGTTTCATTTAACGTTTTTAAAATACAGCTTTGATGAATTAATTATTTTCATTTTTAATATCTATCCAGTTATTCAATAATTATCAAATATTCGTTTGATCATATTGTCAGTTGTATTATTTTTCGTTCGTTCAATTACTAATTTTCATGTACAATAATATTTCTACATAATGCGTCTCCCTATTGGTTACTCATGACGTCAAATTTCAAGATGGCGGATTTAGTTAGGCTACAATTCTAGTTAGTTTAGTTGTGATAGTGGAGGGGACGTCAAAGCCCAGCAAGTAGGCCTTATTTACCGACCCCTATAGGACAAGAAATTTTGATGTAGACTTGGAATTGGTACACTGATAGAAGGAATTTCTTCAACCAAGTAAATATTTTGAAGAAAATATACTTCTTCACGTATCTTCAATTAAACAAAATCCTTCTATCAGTGTAGGTGGTGAGGCTGCAGCCGACTTTTGATAGGAACTATACCGATATTCATCTGGAGTTTGTGAAAGGAAACTGCAGAAAACCTTCACAAGCACAGGCGGTTAATTCCGTTCTTGTCCATACACCGACAGTTTAGTCAATTGAATTAATTATTTTTTTCATAAATCAATTTAATTGACAAACTGCCAGTTTTGAGAACCGAACCAGCAACCTCCCTGTTTAAAGTAGACCACCTTACACAACTGGATCACACGGACTGGTTCTAGTTGGTCTACTTAGGCTAGCTAGTCTAGTTAGACTTTGGAATTGTTAAGTTTGGCTGAAATTGGTTCATTCGTGAACGTGGATTATGTTCCCGTAATTGCATGGCTGGTGAAAATTTATTAAATTCAAATCGAGTTTTTTGTTGGTGTTTTTAGCTTGAGTGGCCGAGTCAAGTCGTTATTTGCTCTATTTTAGTATCCATACACACACCAATATGTTATATCTTTTGTTTTTCTTGGTGAAAACCTCATACCATAATTATTACTTTTAATTTTGATAAAATAAGATGAGTTTCAATAACAAAATAATAATTTTTTGTTTATTTTAATAACATCACGCATATAACGCATATTTAACTATCACAGTTGAGCCAGACTATTTTGTTTCCAATTCTTGCCATCAGATGCCAGAGTCCTCAGGAACAAAATCCAATCGAAATCCACTCTGTATAATATAGAGTTATTACTTCAATTATTTAGATTAATTGGGATCGGACCCAAAAGTTTTGAGGTAACGTTCATCAAATCAATGCATTAGACAATAGTAAAACAATTCCAAGTTTTGTAATAAAACAATTCTATGCATAACTTCACGAACAGATATGTTTTGATGCTGACCTGCTATTGAATGATGTCGGTTTATTTTTAGTTAAAAAGTTGTATTGTATGTTTGGATAATCAACTTTTCAAGTATACATCTTAGAAGCCACACCAAATAATAAGTGTAGTAGCTCCAGTAATAACTATGAGTAGTTACTTGTGTAGTACTTCACAATAATAATACAACAACTATACAGGGTGAATCGAACCAGTTGCATAATAGCACAACGCCTCCATTTCTTTCTATGATGCTCCCATTCCCTAATAAGATTCAATATAAATCGATAAATTAATCATCTCCCCGATACAAACGAAGACCACTCCTGATTGGCTCAAAGATATAATAAACACCAAAGCACTCAAAGTGGAGGGCTAGGAATATTCTTAGTTTTTCATTAAGAAAATAATATTTATGTTATAATTATAATTTTAGATGAAAAATAATAATATTCCTATCACTTACCACATGTTCTGCTAGCACTCCACTTTGAATGCCTTTGTGTTAATCATATCTTTGAGCCCATCACGGAGTGGTCTTCGTTTGTTTCGGGGAGGTGATCATTTTATCGATTTCAATTGGATGTTATTGGGGAATGGGAGCATCATAGAAAGAAATGGAGGCGTGTGTTATTATGCACCTGGTTCGATTCACTCTGTATATTTACACGTAGATAACATAGTATAATATACCTAGTATTATTACTTATATACTTAAAGCAGACTATAATAAGTTTTATTTATTTTTTTTAAACATAAACACTTCTGTTTTAAATTAGAAACATTTAACAAAATATATAAAAACACTTGACATTTTTAAAGATTTGAGATATAGTAAAAATAATGAGATTAAAATAAATAGGCGAGTTAATCTAGTAAAACTGTTTCCAGTTTTTTCGCCTTCGGTGAATATGAATGAAACCATTCCTATTCGTTTTCTTATGTCCTGTATGTATTAAAAACGATAAATCTAATTCATAAGTTGAATTCATTTTAAATGGATGATGTTATTTTTAACAATATCTATATTCAGCTGAGGGAATTCTATAATACTTTGCCTTATCTAAATTATATGTGAAAATATGTGAAAATCGGTATTAAATTGAAAAATACAAAAAAGTGTAGTTTTCGTCTCATATGAGTTGTAAATATGCTCGGAAATCGTACATCTTGTAGAAAAACGTATATCAGGGGAAAGCTCGCATTGAAAGGAATCCAACGAGACTAAAATGTACCCAACGATTAGGAGAGCTGCGACAGCTTCCAGACGGAAATGAAAAAACGGCGAAAGACTCTTACGTAGCTCGCTTAATCGTTTACAGATCATGTACTCACGAACAGCATGTTTTCACGAACTGCGCCTTTTTTTTTTTATTTTCTTAAATTATGTGACACGACAATCATTTTGTGCATATAATTTTATGCATGTCTATTT
Source organism: Nineta flava (assembly GCA_963920215.1). Classification (NCBI taxonomy): domain Eukaryota; kingdom Metazoa; phylum Arthropoda; class Insecta; order Neuroptera; family Chrysopidae; genus Nineta; species Nineta flava. The sequence continues at coordinate 34,989,643 of OY986045.1, forward strand.
CTTTCGCACGCGCTGTGGCCTAGACGGCTTGATGGATTTGCAGTGGACCTTAACTTCTATGGAGACTCTAGGGGTTACATCTCTAATTTTAAAAGTAGTCTCTTTTATATATTTTAATGTACCAGCCTCGAACAAATTTTTTTTTTTTTTTTTAATGTTTTCTGTTTTATACTAATTTATTGATTTTAGCTGTGATATTGTGGGCTCTTTACACCCACAACACCAGTTTTTATTGTACATAAGTTTTTTAATAAGTTTTATCGTTTTAATCGTAATAGTGTGGGCTATTTACACTCACACTATTACACATTGTTAATTTTTTTGTTTTTAAACTTTTTATTGTTATCTAGTTTTAAAGTTTTTTGTATCTGTTGTAGTAAAGGCCTTTTACACCTTATTTACTTATAGTTTTGTTGATTTTTTATATAGTTAATATTTTGTTATTTTATTCGTACCTAATCAATTCATTGGACTAGGTAGTGCTGTGATAAATTTATGATATTTGATTATAATTAAGGGGCTAATGAGCTAGGTCTCGAAGTCCCAAAACAGAGGTGGGTTATTGTGGGTAGTCTGGCTGGTCAGGAGTCCCACACTCTGTGCGTCAATGCCACCTCCTTGTCACAAAAAAAAACAATTATTTGAAAATTGACACTTACCTTGTTGTATTTTGTATATTTAATATATTTATAATGTTTGTTTTCATATTTGAAATCTTCTGGTGTGAATGTATACCGATCTCTATCCAGAATGTTGTTGTTGTTGTTAGCATCATTTTGTAGCTGTTGTGATACTTTATTTCCAACATTATTCTTATCCAATGTTGCCTTATATTTATTCATAAAATTCGTCAAACGTTCCTGTTGTCGTTGTTTCTTACGTAAATGAATATCAGTATCTGTAAGAAATCGAAAAAAAGGATCTATCAAAAAAACAACGTATTTGATATTAATCAAAATAAAATATGAAATTCTTGTAGGATCTTTTTCGAAATTAATCTCCTTAAATTTTTTCTACTATCGAAATAGTCTGTGGGCTAACATTTCCGACCAGGTGTCTCCAATTGAGGATTATCTTTACTGTATTAATAAGGTATTAGGAGTAGGAGAGACAATTTAGAGAGATATATATGCATTATAGTGACTACTAGAATTCATATAGATATTATTATATATTAAATACAAACCTTTACAAGGACAGAATCCTTTACAATTAACTCGTATCGTTGTATGATGTATACAATTGTGATAATCTAAACGACATAATGAACTATATGTACGGTTATCAACACCACAAAGGAATGTTGGTTTTACTACTGGACATGGTTTACATCTGAAACAAAATAAAACAAAGTTATTACTATGATTATATAATATAAATGGAGTTTGTGTGAGTTAATTAAGACGTCTAATTTATTTTGAATACAAATTTATTTAAAAGATCCTAAATTTTACATAACCTAAATACATAGTATACTAAAAATCTATACTTAAAACAAACGTTGACTGAGGCCATATATTATGTATAATTTTTCTTCAAACTTCGGAATATTGATTTGGTTTAGGTTTTTTGTAGTTTACTCCTTAAAAATCGATTTCAATTTAAAGCCTCCGGTACGACAAATTGATGGGTAGTGAAACCAAGTGTTAAAAAAAAGCGTTATCTTTTTTGTTACAAGCTAACACTTTATACGCTATGATATTCAATTTGAATTTATGATGTTTTACAATATCATTTCAGATTGATTTTACATTAAATTTTCCTTTTTCGTAGGTCATGAATTTATTTTAGGAAAAAAATAATAATTTTTTTAATAAAAATTTAAATAATGTTTTGAATTGTAATGATAGCTTATAAAAAATAACTATAAAATTATTATAAATGAATTAATATTAGCACCATAGATGGCAGCATTTATCAGGTAACATGATGGCATGTTACCTGGCAATAGATGGCAGCACATGTATTGTTCTGTTAGAGCCATTTAATCAGAACATTTCAAAATTGAATAACTTATAAGAGTAAAGTACATCGCGCGTCGTAGCTGACACACACAATTTTTTTTTCGGTTGAATTGAACCCATGTGTGATAATTTTATACCCATTTATGAAATTTAATTTTTTATTTTGAAAATTCGGGTTTTACAAATTGATCCTATTTGGGAAATATAAAATGGTTATGTGTAAAATTTCAACTTTGTAGACGACATTATCACTGGCGAATGCGACCTTAAGAGACACATACTTCTCATATTCGAAATGAAAGCACCTGTCTTCAAGAAAGCGTGTAAATTTTCCTATTTGCATTGGACTAGATATGTCTATATCGCTATAAGAATGATAGTGCATAAAAGTTTGTATTCAAAGGTTGATATAGTCAAAAAAGTTATTCGTATTTTTATAATAAACCGTTTGTATTCGAAACTTTCTCATATAATATATAAAGAAATAATATATGTTTGTTAGTTTGCTCCGGGTAATCTTTGGAACTACTGAACCGATTCTAAAATTTCTTTCACTTTCACTGATAGGAAACTACATTATTCGCGATTGACATAGACTATAAACAGTTTTTGTGTTTATAGTCCGCGTGAATGCTAAAAACCTAACTTTTAAACGATGATAGAGAAAATAATTAAATATTAAAAAGTGTTTATCTAATAAAAACAAATAACTTTTGTATGAAGTACAGTTTAGATAGAATGATAAAGATTTTGTATGAAGTACAATTTTAGTACGAAGCCTGTGTTGGTCAGCTATAATAGCCAGCTATAAATACACGTTTCAGCGGTTTTCAAACATCAATCCTTGAGAGGGTAAAATTGGGTGTCAGAGTTTTGGTTATTATTGAAGTTAGAGACATGCAAATTTCAATTTTAACTATCCATATAAAATACATGTTTCCGAGTTTTTAGAAAATAGACCTTCAAGGGGAAATTGAGCATTGCTATGGAAGTTCAGTATCAAAATTACAGGCATGAACATTGATATTTATCCTATAAATTATAAATAAACAAATTAATACGTGTAACAGCGTTTAAAGACAATCAGTCCTTGACATGGAGAAAAATTATGTTACTCAGTTATAAGGGCTTTACAAAATTTTTGGGGGCAACGAGTAATGCTAGTCAGTAATATAAATATAAGTCTGTGGTCCCTTTAGTCCACCACATAGTCCAATAGTTTTAACAAATTTTGTAACATAAATCAATAAAATTATTATATTGTTGATTCTTTACATTTAACAAAATCTCAATGGCTGTAGTAGTCACACATGTAGTTCAATAAAATTTAGGTATGCTATGCAATAAAGCATGTAGTATAAATTAAGTAATTTCGACTTAAATAATTCATATTACAACAGAAGGTAGGACTTTGTAAATAAATCAATTTTAGTGTGCTTAATATTCTATTCATATACACACATGCCATCATATAGCAATAAATGTACAATAGTAAAACAGTCTTCGAATAAAAATCTCATATAGATCTCATATAAATCAATAAAAATTTGGCTAAAAATAAAAAATTTACTAGCCAATCAATATCTTGTTGCCTCAAAAAAGGTAATGTAAAATGAAAAAAATAGTGTGTATCCACTTATGTACGCAAGTAAGAATTGTATATTAAATGTTAGCTTATAAAAAATAACTATAAAATTATTTTAAATGAATGAAAAATTATTATAAGTGTGTGCGTACTTATGTACGCAAGTAAGAAGTTATACATCTTTTTAAATAATTTATTAAAATAATATTAAATATGGTCAACACTACTATTAACATAATAGAAAAATTATATATTTTATCTAAAACCAAAGATTCTACATTTTATCATGATAGAACAGAAGTCACTTTTTCCGATAAAATTAGACTTTGAAAGACTGGTATTAAATCCATTATGTACATACAACGGCAAAAGTCGAGCTAAAATTCAAAAATTTTATAATTGATTTGTGCCTTATTTATTCGGATTTCGGAAAATTGTTTCGAATAATAGTTGTTTGTAAATTTATAATGAAAAAACTTTATCCGAAGCATTTTTTCGAAAACCAAATAAATAAGGCACAAATCAATTATAAAAATTTTAAATTTTAGTTGTTCGAATTTTGGCATTGACTGTGCAAATGAATCAGAGTTAGTGGAATTTTTCCAGACCAGGCCAGGTTTATCAATACATACATTTAATATAGACGAAGTTTACGAAGCCATAAAAATGATATCATTTCTAATGTAGGAGGAGAAATGTTCTAATGTAGGAGTTGACGGTGTAACTATTTATCAAAATAACAACGATCGGATTCTCATAACGCTCCAAAAGAAGAATAATTTCAAAAATACAAAATTTGGAGTACGTCAGATAATGTACCGTTGCTTGTATATATTTCAAATACATCATAGCACATATCGATTTTTTGTTGATTCCAAAAAGGTTAGGGGTGGAGGCAACAAAATTTTAACTTTCGGAAAATACCCTACAGCTACTAAAATTAAATAACTTCATGGTCAATGAGGGTCGCCTCGCAGTTGTCCGATTGAGATACAATTTCGAACATATCGTTTTTTGTTGATTCAAAGAAGATAAGAGGTTGGGAGTTAAACTTTTAGAAAGTTGAAAAATAAGGTCCAACTTAAATTGTACAATCTATAATCTAAAGTATTAAAAAACGGTCGCCTATGGTTTACATTTTTTAGGTGGTCTTTATTTCCAAAATTCTAATGAGTTGATAGTAAGGTGTCAAACAATTGAAATTCAAATTGAATTATTAATATATTTTATTACTTTTACGGCTTAAGGGTCATAAAATGATAAAATATATTATCTGCATTTCAATTATTTGATTAAGGCGAATATCTCGCTTCACAAATGCTCTAATAAATACTAATATTATTATCAATCAACGGTTTCAACACTAAAACTTCATTACTTTCTCTTATTTATAAAATCATATTCTTGCCAATTGATATATATTTCAATGTAGTTTTCCATACTTCAAATTTCAAGAGAGTTGATTTTCAAAAAGTTTAAGGGAGTGCTTAGCTGTAAACAAATTGAAAATCCATCATTGAATATTACGGAACGAGGATTCACTGTACTGCAATAATTTATACATACCCTTTTGTCGTTGTTGCTTTCAATACCAAAAATATAAACTTTAGCTATATGGTGTGGTCGAATCAGTATACAAGCGGGTAAATATATATATATATATATATATATATATATATATATATATATATATATATATATATATATATATATATATATATATATATATATATATATATTAGATTTATGTTATTAAATTGCAGTTAAATTATTATCCACTCTGGTTTTTTATTATAATACAGATGTTTTGAGAAAGTTTATGTCCCTTAAATATTTCATTGAAACATGTTACTTATATTTTATTATAGATAACTTTTTTCAACTCAATTCCCATATTTTAGTTTACAAAATGATGATATTATCATACGCAAAACAAAAGATGATATACTGAAAACAACAACCAATGGTGTGTTTCGATTCAAAACTACCCTGCCCTGTTAAAACCGACCGTAGTTCTAGATTATTAAAGATATGAATATATTGTTGCATTTAAAATAGATATTTCTTACGAAAGTTCCATACATTATAATTATAAAAAATTCGTTACGCAGGAGCTATATCAACTTACAGAATTTCTCAGGAAAAATACATCAATTCTTTTTTGAAAATAGATATTAATTAACTATATATTATTAATGCTCATGGCGATTCGTGAACGCTAGAGTGACTACAACAACTATGCTAGACTATCTGCTTAGATGGCGCTAACAGATGAATACATATGTTACGAAAAATTATTTAATTTTGAAAAATGCTGCTTAAATGTTGCTAACAGATTAATACATATGCTGTCATCTATTAATAATAAAATAAATAATTTTATAGTTATTTTTTAGAAGCTAACATTGAATATACAAGGTGTACTACCCATCAAATTGTCGTACCGGGGTCTTTGAATGAAACCGATTCTTAAGGAGTAAACTCCAAAAAATTTTAAAAATCTTCCTTTGTCATTTATATGTATATGGTATACAAAGAAAAAGGATATATTGTTTGTTGATTTAAGTAGGATTGATTTAGGTAGGATATGCGGCTGCAGCCGACTCTGATAGGAACTATGCCGATATTCATCTGGAATTCGTGAAGGAAACTGCAGAAAACCTTCTCAAGCATAGCCGGTTACTTAGTTCTTGTTCATACGTCGATAGTTTAGTTAATTAACCGCCCCCTTTTTTTGTTTTTTAATAATTGACAAACTGCCGATGTCGGGATTTGAACCCACAACCTCCCAGTTTCCAAGTAGGCATACTGCGCAGACATAACGCCTTAAACCGCTCGGCCACTTGGAGTGGTATCCTGTTCATATACATGCACACAATAAGAATCCGCTGAAAATTAAACAAAGGTCTTCAAACGCCTAAGTTTATTTTACACACACTGCATTAAAATCCTTATACGAAGGTAGAAATTTATTTTACGGTAGTTTTTTGATATAATATTTAAATATATTTCGTAGACAGACCCATCGTAATACTGTTAAGTAAATTTGTACCACATGGTATTGCTACATCATATAACGGCAACAAATTGAAATAGTGTAGTATGCATATAGTTATTATAAATAGGAATTCACTACTATTGTATATGATTGTATAGGAATATAGTGAGACTATGTATAATGCTCTATTCAATAAAATGTAATAGTACTCACTAAACTACCCTCAATATATATTATATATATACATTATAGATAAGATGTATTTTATATAAAATATAACAGGTGAACGGTATAAACTTAAAAAAATGCATAAAAACGAGTTGCTCGACCACTTGAATTTACAAGGTTGAAACCAATGGGGTTCGATTTGGTATGTTGTGAACCAAACATCTAAATTAAACTCTTCTCAGCTGGTCAAAAGTTCAAAACACTTAAAATTATGTATAATAAAAGAAATTAGATTAATTGACCAAAAAGTTATCATTTCTTCACAATTGTTGTTTATCGAAACTACGAGATACAGCTCTGTACCAACAGTCTTGGGGGCCTCGGTGCAACAGTTACCGGGGATCCATCCTGTTCAAATTGACTGCTAAAAATTTTTCGAATTTACTATGGAGTAACCAAACAAGATTGGATTGCCGATACAATCTAAATGAGTTGTCGATTAGGCTCAATGTGCTCTCGATGTGGGTGCCGGGCCATAAGAATATTCCAAGGAACTGTAGTGCAAACAAGCTAGCCAGAAATGGTACATAGCTACCAGAGTATCACAAAACATACAGATGTATCTTTGCGAAATACAAGTTACTCCTGAACGTAACCATGGTAGACAAAGCCAATATAAGGTGGCGAGAGAAACACACTTGCGTTATTACCAGACAGAGTTGGCCAGAGTACAATTCAAGGCTTTCCGAAGATATTACCATTCTACGGAGATTGTATATAGGTAACAATATGGCAGCCATAATAGGACACAGGCTGAGCGGAAGATATGTAGAACGAAAGGAATACCAGTGCGTCACGAATATTGCAGAAGCTTCCACTGTTAGAAGGAATCTGAACAGCTCTAAATGGTTTAAGGAGTTTAACATATCTGTCGACGTTTAATCCGACAAAATACACAAATGTGAGAGGGGCCAAGTTTTCGCATACAAAAAGTATTTATATCCCAGCAAAAAATGAATTTTTTTAATTTTTTTTATAAACATTTTTGTTTCCTGCTCAAGACTGTATTTTTCATAATCTTAGAGACTGCTCTTCAATCAAATATTTGTAAAATAAACGGACGTATATATGAGAGGGGTTTAGGGGGGTAAATTAGCAAAAACGCTAATATTTGCCAAATATCCACCTATAGTTTGTCCGCAGCTTTACTGCGTGTAATAGGTTTATGCAATTTTTAATTAATTGATTTTATTGGCATTTAGATGCCAAAAAAATCAAGCTCTGCTTTTTTATGGCATGAAGTCATGGGCAAAACTAGTTTACCTTTGTTGTCCTTATCCCCACACGTGAAAGCTATCACTATGCCCATGGTAAAATGTATACGTTCTCATGAAAGAGTGAGCGAAAAATAGACTTGGAAACCCATTTAATACAAGGGCTAATAAATTGTCATTTCTTCATGGTTGCTGCTTTCGCCATAAATACTTATATTTTGTAGCCATCTTTGAATAATAACTAACGCAGACCATTATAATAAAATAAACACTTTTTGACTATTGTCAATATATCGAAAAATACATCGTTTTTAAGATACAAATTTTAACCTATTGAAATTAAAACTTTTGAAGACACAATTTTTATTTTAGTAGCTAAAAACGACGCCATTCCGATTGAGATTCAAAAAGTCAATTTACTTAATGAAGTGTTTTACACAGTGTATTTTTAGTTGAGGGAAATTTTTTTGTTGATTATAAATTCATGGCTATGTGAACAGACATATTTCATTTGGGTTTTTTGTTCACTTCAAGACACATATCGATCCTAATTGGTTTTAATTTTGTAGATTTAAGTGAAAGGTCAAGTCGTTTTTAGGGATGCAACGCTACAATGTAATATGATATATAAGAATATACATACTATATATAGAGGGAATAAAAGCTTCAACTATTCCTCATTAGTAAAGCAATTAACAAAGAGAAACATGTCTGTCAGTAATGCTACAGTATAGTACACATAACATAAAGATTGTTAATTGTGTAAAATTGCATAGAAATTTATATACCGAAAATATTTTATGTATATTTAAAATGACATCATGCATATATTAATTAATATCATATTTTTTTAATTTTAAATGAAAATAAATTATCATCGAAAAATAAAAAAACTATGCAATGGCATAAAATATTGTGACATCATCGATATCATCAATATAAAACGATGATTTTTGAAATAAAAATCTGTCCGATGTGCCACAAAAGTGGCCTACGTTTTACCTAATTTTGTTGACATTCGTCTGCAGTGATGCCAGACGTACCAATTTGTTGGTATACGTACCGTTTTTCAGGGTCTTGTACCATGTACCAACTAAAAATTGTGTTGGTACGCAATAATACCAACTTTCAACATCGATCATACATTAAAATGTCTATTTTTGTATAAGTTGATAACTTCAGAGGTCTATGAATTGATTAACGGTTCTGCCATCTGCTGGATTCCGCTATTCCTTGTTCTTTATTTCTTATACCTTAACCTTATTTTTTTCATTGTGTAATGGGCTTAAAAAAATATCATAATAAAACTGACTAGTGACTTGCGTAGTGTATCTATATAAATTACGGTCTTGATTCAATAATTATCATTAAAATTTTGAGGTTTTTTGAAGAAATCAAATAAGCAAAACATTTACTGACTATTGTTGTGCAATAATTGCAAACTTGTGTACGATATTTTTCAGTGTATTTATATTATATTAACGTTGTTTACTTGAAGGTAAAATTCATGGAGACTACACATGTGTAGAATCTATGGTAAAATTACTCAACTTATATTGGCTAAAATTTTGGTTTGAAAAAAAATCTATAGGATAAATGTTATTGTGTGGGTGTAATTTTTAAATTTATATCCAGATACCAACTTATAGCAACAAATACCAGCTTTTAGCGACATCTGAGAGATAAAAATTAAGATCAAGTTCGTGAATGGGTAAAATCGGACCATGTTTGAGCAAAATGGGAAAAACTAGCCATCTTTGAAACCGTAAGAGATAGTAAAAAATTTAAAGGAAAAAAATATCCATTTAAAAAAAAAAAACAATTTAGTTTGAGACTTTTTTTCATAAATTCAGTATATACCGGATATTTAAGCAATTGACTCAGTTAGTTGGTATTATTGTTTTTATTTTATTTTTTAAAGTATTAACAAAAAACTTTGTAGTATTGCTGCAAGAAAAACGACAAGAAGATGTTTGTTGGAGTCATGGATTATCACCCGGTATATATTGTGGTTATGACAAGAAGATTCAAACAAAAAATTTTTATTTTTCAAACAGGAAAATTTTTTTCTTTAAATTTTTGTTCTATCTCTCACAGTTTCAATGGTGGTTATTTCCTGCCCTGGCTGGAAAAGCATTTTCCAGACGGTCACATTTTGCCCATTCAGGAATTTGAACTAAGTTTTTAACTCTCGAACAAAGACACAAAATTTAAACTTTGGTAACTCTTTTCGTGTTTGAGCTATCGTGTTAACAGATGGGCGGACATGCGGAAATGGACAAATTTTTTGCCGGTTAATATTTTCAGCCGTTTCAAAGTTGGGAATAAACTTAATATACCCTAGCATATATTATATATTCCGGGTATAGAAATTAGAACCACTTGATCTTTCACAAGGTTGCACCCTTTTGTATGTTTATATATATATTTACAAACATATTTACAAAAAAGTTTAACCTAAAGTAAATTATTTAAAATTGTTAAAATTATAATTTTACTGGAAGTAATTCTTCCTATATTTACAGGATCTCTGTATATAACTCTGTTAGTTCAGAATTTATTGACATAAGTATAAACAACAATGATATCTGACGTTATTTCTTGATGAATAAGGTATTAATTAATATCGTATTAATTAATCTTGTCATCATCTTACATTAAGAATGTATGTATTAAATGTAAAATATTCGTAATTAACTATTTCAATGTTATTAATTTATTTAAAGATTAAATTTATTAATATTATTATACAAGCTGACACAAAAGTCATAGGACTAATTAAAAATGAAATTACTTATAAACTAACTACAACTCACTTATGACATGTTTTCAAAGATTTAAATGTGCTACTTACTATACGGTGTTTTAATACTGCTACTTTTGCTTTTATGCGTATAAACTACTATTCGATGTTGTATTGTCGTTTTTATAATAAAATAAAACTTATTTTGACAAAATGGAAACCCGACTTCAAAAATCAAATATTCTATAACAAAAAATGCACTAAAAAGTAAAAAAATAATTGCATATTCTTGTGCCAATTTTAGTTCACCTAAGCAAAAATTTTTAAATATACATGTACAATTATTGTTATTTTTGGAGTCGGTGTCAGCAAAGAGAAATTCAGATAAAATTTGGACACCGCCTCCAAAAATAACAATAATTGTACATATATATTTAAAAATTTTGGCTTAGGTGAACTAAAATTGGCAAAAGAATATGCAATTGTTTTTTTACTTTTCAGTGCATTTTTTGTTTTAGAATATTTTATTTTTGAAGTCGGGTTTCCATTTTGTCAAAATAGGTTTTATTTCTCGCTTTCTAGTGACTTTAAAGTTCTATAACTGATTTTATTTGTCTAAATATGGGTAGACCTACTAAACGACCAACTAATTTTTATTTTTTTTAATTAAATCTTTTTTTTTTTTTTTAATTTTTAGTGCATTTTTTTTAAACAGATTTTAAATTTTTTTTACAAGCATTTTGTTTTTTTTTTTGTAAAAATTTTTTTTTTTGGGGTCGGTTTTTTTTTGTAAAAGTCCGGTTTTAAAAAATTTTTCTTATTTTCCCATTATGAATGAGTATATCCTTTAAAAAAAAAAAATTCGCAGAAATCGGTTATCACATATAAAATGAGGGTTTTCCTAGATTTCCAGGATCAGAATGCGATTTGGTGACAATGGGACCAATCGGAAATCAAACTCTTTAATACAAAACTTCAAAATCGGTTAATAAATGACGGAGTTCTGAGGTAACAAATATAAAAAAAAAAATACACACGAATTGAGAATCATCCTCCTTTTTGGAGTCGGGTTAACAAGATTGCTATTATACTACGTGGACTGTTTTCATTGATTTTCCTCAAATTCTATTTTTTTAAGATTTTCTGTTTTATACTACTTGAGAGAAGCATTGAACCTACAGGTGTCAGCCTGAGCTCAAATTAAAGCTAAATAAACTTACTTCATATTCATTACTTGTAGCTTTTCTCATAGGACGAGTATTTTAGACAATATTAGACAGATTTAGAGACCAAAACAAAAAATTTGCACTTGTTGAATAAAATACTGAATTTTTGAAGAACTGTATCATCGAAACTATTAAATTTAACTTAGTTTAAAATAAAACTTCTAATGTCAAACTTATACAAACGAATTTTCCTGAGAATAAGTTTTAATTTTTCCGTTATTCAGAGATGAAAGCTTGCACACCGATTTTCGGTAGACAGGCAGCAACCTTTCGTTAGCCATAACTCGGTGAATATTAACGGAAACATAAAAAAATCTAACTTTTTTTTAAATAACCTTCATTCCTACTCATTATATTTTTTCCAATTAAATTTAAGGTTTTCGAATTATTTGCAAAAAATTGTTACTAAATATGCTTTTTTCGACGAACAATTGGCAATTTTAACTGTAAATAACTCAGAAACTACAAAACTTTGTAGAAAGACTGCATTGCAGATGTTTTGCTTAAAGTTAATTACTCTATCAATTTGTGGGGTCAGTTTGAATGAAAATATTTTCTCCAACGAAATGGGGTGGCGGCATCCACCCTCAGGATAATTCCGCCCGCCAAACTATTTCTGATTTCAAATAATATATATTTAATATAATAAATAATATATTTATTTTCTGTGTAAAAACTCTTATTGACTCCACTATAATCAACAAAATAACACTTATACATTGCTTTTCAACAACTTAAAAAAAAAATGAAATAGTAATTTAAATATTTTTCATTTCAAACACAATTGATTTTCCAACTGACCTATTAAACATTTACACAATACAAATTGCAGTTGAACGCCATATACAAAACACCAAGCGTTATCTAAGAGCGTAAATAAAATTAATCATGTTGAACTATTTTTATTTTACAAAAAAATAAATAAAAGAAGAATTTTCATTTACATGTTATTAACTGTACGGAAAATTATCTGTACAACATTAGAAAATAAAACTTTTTTCTTGTTTATTTTTTTTTTATATTGTATAGGCGAATAGGGTGGAAATTAAACTGAGAACGAAAACTTTATCAAACTATTTACTTAATTGAAAAATTCTCTTTTTTTTTTGCACGCCCAACTCTTTCCATTATATATATGGATTCAATCAGAGCTGGGCAAAGTTCCAGGAAACAGAACTCTAAATAGGAAAAATAAAGAGTACTTTTTAATGGAAAAATATAAAATTATGAATATTATGTGGATATCTTGTAAGCTGTTTTTCGAAGTCGTAGGATTACTATGGATTTAGGACAAAAATATAAAATTTAAATCCATTTCGTATTAGGAACTCATGTAATCACATACCACAGTAGTGCGTCAGATCAAGTTTATGTATAGATGTCTATTGTACTATGTTTTAAACGAAGGATTACAGACGATTTTTAGGCTTTTTTTATCACAGGAACCAAAAAAGCTACGGAGCTTATATTTAAAACGAACGTGAAGCCCATCTGAAGGTACGTACCAAATTTCAACATTACAACTTCAATAGTTTCCTAATAAAATTAATATTTTATGCAATATAATGTGTAATTAAACAAAACATAATAGGGTTGCCGCCCCATATCCCTGCAAGGCTATTTTTAATTAAATATTTATTAATTAAATTTTTTTCGTTAACTACCCTCATGGAGCTTCCAAAAAAATTTATCGCCAATCGAAAGTAAACGACGTAAATAAAACGCTAAAGTAAGGTTGCCTACCTTTTTCCATGCAACAATGAAAGGTTGACATGTATAAACAGGTAAGCGTGAATTAGTAATTTACCCTCATCGAGTTTCCTCACATAATTATATACAAAATGTAGGTAATAATATTACAAACACGATGGTATTGGGTTGCTTAAGCAAAAGTGTGCAAATCTTAGGGTTGTCGCGATTTTAAGTTTCAAAAATAAAGTAAAAGAGAGTGATGTGACGGAGAAACACTGACTATACAAACCAGTGCGATAGAAAAAGACGCCGAGTAACAGCTGCGGGTGAAACAGTTGTTAAGTAAAAGAGAGTGCACATGATTATTTCTTCATATAATAGAGAAAGTAAATCTTAAATGTTTTCGTATTGGAGTAAATAATAACAATATTGTCAACTCGATGAGGGAAGGTCAATCGTAGCCGGATCTTGTACTATCATAATCATCAATATTTTAGGATACTTTCAGTTGTCCTAGAAATATCATTTTGTAAGTTTTTCAGGTGCTGGATATTTCATATTTTACTTGAAGAGTTGTCTGATTTTATTACATTTAATACACAAAGAAAAAAACTTGTCAAGTAAAATATGAAATACCCTGCATCTGAGAAACTTTCAAAATAAGTTTAAGCCAATCATTTGCATACTTTTGATAAATAACTTTATCCTCATTAATATATACCAAGCATACTCTTTCAAAATAAACTTATACCAATAATTTTCTTACTTTTGTTAAACAACTTGTCCCGTATATAGATTTTACTACTTTTGAAGGCAATCATTTGCTTTTTGCTTGGATATAAACACTTTTTGTAAGCGAAAACTTGGGCCCTTTCATATTTTCGTTTTTGTTGGGATAGATGTATTAAGGATGTTCCAGCATAAAACTAGTTTTCGACAGATTTTGTTTTAGAATTTTTGACCGTTTAGAACGCGAGATAACTAATAGCAAAGTAATCATTCTCTCCTACTCTCTCTCATTAGAAGCAAGCCCGCGCAAGTATTATCTGTTGTATTAAAAAAAATACTCAACAAAATTAAAAAAAAAACTGGGATAGTAAAGATAAATATTTATTAAATAAATTTTAAAAAAAATCACGTTTTACCGTTTTGTTTTCGAAATATAAAACTTTAAAGTTATTTTTTATTTCATAATTGCATTAATATGTATATATGAATAGTGAATATATCTATGTGTTGTGTATGTGTGTATATGTATTTGTTGTATAATAAAAGCAACTCGGTTTTTTGTCCATATTATATAAGACAGTGCTGGAACTATCTTAACACAAAACCTAAACAACACAAAATCATTCAGAAACATTGACTCTACAGAAGGATATTCATTTGTTTATTTTTGTCTTCAAAATATCGAAAAACTTCGAGTTCAAGACTGTTCCCGTCTGTCCTAGTTCCAGTAATTAATTAGCGGGAAGAGTGAACTGAGTATAGACAATGTTCAGACAATAGAAGTGCACCTTGAAATTAATTCATACTAGCACTTTCTCCGCTTTGATGAACAACAGTGGATACTTGTGCTTAGTACTTGTATTCAAAGTATTTTAAGTAGTATCAGACAATACTTTAATGGGGCCTACAGACGTGCAACGAGTGCAGGAACATTATGAATGTTCAATACTAGGTTGCAAGTGTGTATAAGTGTTGCAAAATAAAAAACATGTCCTTGAACTGGTTGCACTAAAAATCAAAATTATTTGATATTTTGTAGGAGAAATTTGATATTCCTGTACAAATTGGTCGTCTGTAGCGAAATTTGCAAAATATTATCTAAAATTTTATGTTTTCCTAATATTTGTTTATGTTTTATTACCTAGATTGATGACTTTATATATACTTCATTATTTTTATACTTTATTTTTTGTATTGAAATATAATTTACTTTTGTAAAAATTTTTTTACAAAATACATACAAATAAATAAACTAGTTACTAGAAATACATACAAATAAACTAGTAGATACCAAATTAAATGAGATAGACAGAGACAAGATGACAAGTGATTGAATTTTTAAGATTACCGTCATAGTAATAAAATAATAATTTTATGTTCCACAATTTTGGTTGCACGTTTGTAGAGAAAATATTTTGTAGGCGGAGTTCAATGTTGCTGCACAATGTTCCGCGTCTGTAGTCTACTTAAGTAACGTTACTGCAAGTATTGAGTATTTATGTTACAAGTACAAATACTCAATACTACAAAAGTACTTAATGTACTGCCCAGCTATGGATAGAACACATTGTATGAGCGGCTATCGTACTAGTTTTATTTAAACAACACCCATTAACCGCCTCCATCGTTGGTTACTTTATTGTTTGTCAACTTAACTATGTAAAGATGGATAAACCTAACACCTGTTTAGTTCAAAGTATTCCTATACTCATTCGATAACAAATTTTCTTCTTTACTTAAGACTCTTATACAGGTTGTCCCAGTCAAAATTATTGTTTGCTTCGATCATTTGGATGAAGAAGATTGAAGTTGTGAAATTGGAAAACAAGAATTATTTTAAAGAATTTTATAAATCAAGAAGCAATTAGCTATTCGACGTTATGATTTGAAGTTTGGTACAGAGATAGGGCGTTTTCACACTGGCCCGTACCACAACGACAACGATGCCAGTGAACGCGCAATCTCATGAAAATAAATAGGAATGCTTTCACTCTCGCCGACATGTCGGTATCGTGTCATTACCGACGACATCGTGCCGGCGAGAAGCAGTCACTCCACTCGTGTCGTCGACGGCTGTACAGTATTCTTAATTCTTACATAGTATAAAATAAAGTCCCCCAGCCGCGTCTGTCTGTCCGTCTGTTCGCGATAAACTCAAAAACTACTGCACCGATTTTCATGCTGTTTTTACCAATGGTAGAGTGGTTCTCGAGGAAGGTTTTAGTATACTATTTGCCAAGTTTTTGTATACATTGGTCCTTACATATTATAAAAATGATTCATGAGGAAGGTATAGTTGTATAATTTATTGATGTATAGGTGTATAATTTATCAGTCCTTGACGGCAGAAAATATTATGTTACTTGGTTATAAGAGCGTTACACAATTTTTGCGGGCGAAGCCGCGACGGGTAATCCTAGTTATATTATATAATTGTAATCAAATGTATTTTTTTACTCATACGAACATAGTTAAAAAAACTTGTTTGGGTCATTAGCCAACTTCTCACAGAATAGTAAGGATTCTCTAAATATCTCACTTTTATGATTAGATATACCGATAACTGGTCTTTGCTTATTTCATTTTTTACGCCTTACATGTAACCAATAAAGCAAATACAATTTATTATCAAATGCCATGTAGTTTCCTCGAACGACACAAGATAACTACAGGTGCCGTGTCGTTGCTAATGTGTACATATTCTGCCAAACTAGTCCAAGTGGTCGAGCGATCTGAGGCGTTATGTCTGCGCAGTATGCCTACTTGGAAACTGGGAGGTTATGGGTTCGAATCTCAACATCGGCAGTTTGTCAATTATTAAGAAAAAAATCGTCGTTTGTTGACCGTGGTTTACGATCACACCTCTTAGCAAATTTATTATTTGTTGTACTCATACGTCGTATAATTTAATGCTTATTAATCTGATTGATTATACTAAACTTTTTGACTAGGCAGTGCCGATTGGAGATTTTGAAATTCCCTAAAATTTGTAGGTTTATTGGTTGCCAAAACTTTATACAAGTTAAAAAAATTAAAGCTTCTACACCACCTTTTGCAATATACAATACCACTACTGGCGTTTAAGGCGTGCCATTGAAGCCATAACAGTTTTTTGAATGAAACACATCTTAACATCTACACTCCATATATAATCTATACATTATAAGAAAGGAAAAAAAAAACATTGGAAAAAATCTATTTGAAATGCAAATTATAATAAAATAAAATAACCGCAATAACATTCGTTAATAGAAAACTGTGTAGAAAATATCTTTCAATTTACTTTTTGTTGTTGTATGTACGTATGTAGTCTTTAGAAAGCACTCGTTATGTGTACATTTTTTAATTGATTAATTTAAAGAAAAAAAGTTTTTTTTTTAAATACAACACAGTGTTTGTGCCTCCTCTCAAAAATCCACCATTCTCTCGTTTATACTGTTGTGATTCATAATCACTAGGAAAAGTTTTTCACATTAATTGTGTATGTCGTCTCCTTTTTTATGAAGAAAATTTATACGTAATTTAATTTGTACAGTTCACAAACATATATATATATATATATATATATATATATATATATATATATATATATATATATATATATATATATTGTAACGGTTGAAAAGTGTTCAACCGTGCGATGAATGTCTTTTATTTATTTAAAAAATTTTTTTTTTGGGGATTATTGACGTGAATTCGACGCGACTGGTCGCTGGTGCCGAAGGACACCGTGGCCAGAAACGAAAAGAACGGCTTCGAAATCCGATGTCGCTGTCGACATTAATTATAATTATTTTGTATTTATTTAATTTTTTTTTTTGTTATCGTGAATAAATAATTTATTTTTGTTTCGTAATTCTGTTGTTTAATTTTTTTTATTGTATTCGATCATCCGTAATCAGACGAGTGTCTACCTTTTTAACCTGCCACCCAGATTAAGAGTTGACGAGTTGCCGTTAGTATAATCGTGAGTGGTACTCAGAAAAAACCTGGCGCCCAACATAGTTTTTTTGTTTTTCCAATAAATATATATATATATATATATATATATATATAATATATATATATATATATATATATATATATATATATATATGTATATATACATCAATTTGTTTCCGCTATTAATTAATTTGAATTTGTCGTATTTATAAAATTGGAATTGTATCAATATATTCCCAAATTGTTTTATACTATTTTCTATTAATATTTTTAATAACAATTTTTGAGATAGAATGTTTTTAAGTTATACAGTGGTACCAGGTGACCCTTGTATTAGGATCCTGCTATTTGTGGCGGGGGCTACATCAGTGACTGTCAAACTATCGGTACTAGAATCAGTCCGGTCTTACGCTTTTATGATCATACTAATTTAGCCCGTTTTTACACGTGAAAGTTTTGATGAAAGTTTTCAATCGCAATTAATGTATGTGATATATCGATACTTACATCTCTTTGTACATGCAGAAATATATCAATCGCATGTTTTGTTAAGGATGTACCAGCATAGTGTATACATACCTACACAAATTATCGGCACACAGATACTTACACATACTATCAAATATTTCCGGTACGGTGATCTGGCAACGTTGCTCTGTGTATATACCTATTTATTATTATTGCATATGTCAACAGCATATATTCCCACTTTTTACTTGATGCAACTTGAGAGAGATTGGCGGACAACGTTGTCAGACTACAGTTTACCATAAACGGAATGTGTTATAATTGGACAAAAATATATATTATATTTCGAAAACAAAACGGTAACACACGATTTTTTTATTTATATTTATATAAGAAATATTAAGGAATCCTCTCCAATTTTTTTTTTAAATTCTGTCAATTATTTTTTCTAATACAACAGATAATAGTTGGACGGGCATGAAGTTTTAAATGTTTCTAATGAGAGAGAGTGAGAGAGAATGATAACTTTGATATTAATTATCTCGTGTTCTAAACGGTTAAAAATTCAGAAACTTCGGGATCTATTAGAAAACGTTATTTGTAGCCTGTAAAAAAATGAGCAAAATCTGTCGAAAAGTGATAGTATGCTGGTACATCCTTAATAGCTTATAACTCTCGTCTTGCTAAATATTTCTTTCTTTGTCAACAATTTCAGTCACATGATCATAGTAAACCAATCACAAGGAAGTAAGCTAATCACCCTATTCTTACATCTGAAGTTACATATAAGATTGCATCGAAATAGAAGCCAGGTCTATTTCTGTTAAAACAGCATAGTTTCATCAAAAAGTACTACAGCTCATCAAGTCATGCCATATGAATAGTTTCTTTAAAAGTTACATGTATAAAATCGGCAATGTATAGATAAAAATCTGTTTTTTGATGTTATTAATTGAAAAAAATCTGACGAAAGGTTTTTATGTAATTAATCATTAAAAATTGGAACTTTACCATGATGTGGATAGCAAATGTTGAATAAACACATACATGCTCCACCTTCTATAGATTAAAAAGTAAAAAACTTCTACTTTTATAAATTAAATCTCGTACATTACGTTAAAATTAAAAAAAATAGTCTGACGAAGAGTTTTGTAAATATCTTCATTAAAAAGATAAAAAATTCACGAAAATTATCGTCCGCCATACTTGAACAGAGTCAAAAGACGATTATTTATTATTTTTAGTAATTAAATAATTACATAAATCCGATTACTAGTGATGTTAGATGCTATCTAAATTTAAATAATTAATTTACAGATTAAAATTTTTAATTTCTGTTACAAAAAGTGATTCTGTTTATTATGATTTGCTGGGTACTGTTCGTTGAACCTTAAAAGTAATGGGTAGGTTCAATTTATGGTGAATTCATACGATTTTCGAACAAATGTTAGAAATAAAAGTTGTGCGTTATGAAAATACTTGTAACTTTCGTTACAAGTCACAAACCTTCAGTGATAGTTCATCAATTCGCCAACAATATAGCATATTATTTGAGTTAAAATAATTATTAAATAGCTTTCGGTCAAGCAATTTAGTCAAAACTAGCAAAGTTTAAAATTGTTGATGTCAGTTTTCGAGAATATTTACAAGTATTTGTTATCTCAGAATAATTTTCTCACTACAAATATTTGTGTATAGTTATAAAAATATCACCAATTTTTAAAGTGATTTAATCCACTTTCAAAAGTTTAAAACAATTACTGACTGTGGATAATTAATTTCAGAACGATTCAAAGAATTGAGTTTCCCCAAAGTTTCATTAAAATTGACAGAATTTCATTTTCTATATAAAACCATGAAATCTATTGCATTTATTTGAAATATTTTTGACTGACGACAAACATTTTATTCTTTTTACAATTGCAATGCTTCACAACAAAGAACAAATAGAAAAGTTTTTAGTTTCCAGTTTGAACAAAAGAGAATAGTTTCACCTGATTTCGTTGACAAACAACCACCAACCATACTACAAATCGATATCATTCTTAAAATGAAAAACCACATTTTTATAGATTGTGTCTAAATGCAAATGGCAATGTGGTGGTGGGTTTTTCGAAATATATAATATAAAAACATTTGAAGTACAACAAACTGATTGATAATGAGGGAATTTCACATGCATAATTCAGCTGTTTACTTTGTGCGAGCAATACCTACAATATACCTAACATGTTTTTATAAGAACTTCCACCACGATTTTATTATTATTATTATTTTTATATGTTTTTATACATCTCTCAAAGCAACATATAATATAGTCAATACTAATAAAAATAAAAAGTAGTATTATGAAAATATCATTTGAATATATTTCGAAAGTCAACTATTTCCTCAATTTCTTTTGAATATGTTTCAATATATACAGTCAAAAAAAAAATGTGTGTATAAATATTCATTGGAATACGAATGGAATAAAAAATTTTATTTTACCCTAAAATAGGTTGATCGATTTCAGTTAACATTTACAAAATACAAGAAAAAACAAGTGAAAATAATAACTAACTGTTAATTGCTTAAATACACGATATAACCTGAAATTATGTAATAAAGTTTATAAGAAAAGTTGTTTATTTAAAGAAAAGGAACATTTTTTGGCTTTACATTTTTGTTCTATCTCTTAGGGTTTCAAAGTTGGGCAGTTTGCCCATTTTTCCCAAACATGGTCCGATTTGTATGCATTCACGAACTTGGCCTTAATTTTTAGCTCTAGACCACTTACACAAATTTCAGCTCGTTATCTCTTTTCGTATTTGAGATATCGTGTTGACTCAATATACCCTTGCATATCCTATAAAATAATATACAGCCCTTTGTGTAACTCACTGACTTACTCATTCACGTATACAAATTCTAACCCAAGGAAAACTTTAATTTGCCCAACGCAACCCCCCTTCCCCAATGGGAAAAAAACCCCAAAAATTACATTTTTTACTTTTATTAATGCTAGGCGGGCGCCGTTTTTTTGCATATCATGTATGTTTTGAATTTAAAGATTTACTGGATCGTTTTTAATGATCTCACGGCGTTTAAAAGTGTGGTTTTGGGAACAACTTTTACGTCGGCACGGATGCGTAAAACATTAAATTTAATAACCGCACAAAACTCTCAATCATGACGTCCAATTCCTTAAAAATCGGTTCAGCCGTTTTAACGTGAAACGGTAACAAACAGATAGACAGACAAAAAATTTTAAAATGACAGTTTTGAAGAGGGTCGTCAATCTTCAAAAGAACTGAACTGTGCACTTTCAAACCAACGCCTTCAATGTGCATTTGCTTGGCGTAGAACCGCGAAAAGAGACTTAAACTATAACCTATACGATTTGGGAATCGCTAAATAAATGGCTTTGTATAATACATGACATCAAATGGTATGATTTGGTTACAAACGAAGCACTACGAAAAATATCTAACATGAAACAAGTCTCGTGAATCATTATAGAACGAAAATCGAACTGCTCTCCGCTAAGTCACTAAACTAGAGTCCCGTTGGCAAATGAACGGGGATAGGCCTGTTATAAATTGAATGCAGAAATTGGAAAACTCCAAAACACCTAAAAGCAATTGAGAGTAATGGCATCAAATCGAACACGCTTCAAAGATTTTGCTTATTTTAAGATATTCAAAGCTAGAGGTCGCGATATAGGTTATATGTATGACTGCAATAAGCATTTCAATAGATTACTACTATCCGTACGATATCTCATCAAAAACGAGGTATTTTCAAAAAATCGACTTCCATGACCTATAATATCTTTAAACAAAGACACATGATTTATATAAGATTTTTAGCCAAGATTTTTAGATCATTCCTGATCCTCCGCTCACATCATAAAAATGTAAACTAAAAATTAATAAAGGTTGAAAAATAATGATGTGGGTGGCCTCTGTTATTGACCGTCGTGTCTCAAAAACGCAGGTTAAAGTTATTATTATTATTATATGATTTTTGAGAATGCGAAAAGAAAGGTCTATGCTTGTTACCTCTCATTCCTCGATTGAATCCTTATTTGATTAGGGTATGATAGTATTCCACGTAAAAGAAATACCAATACCGCCAACAGTTTTGACATTTTGAATGATACTGACATATTTTTTCTGCAAACTGATCTATGTCGGTTAGATACTATCTCTTTGGTTTATAACGAATTTTTTTTCCACAAATTATACAGAATAATGTGTAAATTTTTCATCATCACTCTTAAACTAGTACAAATAAAAAATAATGCAAATAAATCATCCCATATTATGTATACGTTGAACACCCGAAAGGTTACAGCCCTTTTTGTGTTATATGTATTTTTCTTGTCAAGACTAGTTACATGTAAACTAAATGCTTCTACCATACCCAAACAGAGGATTTCGTTTACAATTTTGTTTTACATCAGGGTTTACAACTAAAACTACCTTATGTGTATTTTTTTTTTGTGCCTGTGTATATATTTTTGTTGATATCCTTTTATTTTTCTTTTGCCAAAGACTTTGTGTAAAAGACACACACACAGTTGGATGAGTATAACATATAAGCGTATTCTGACTGGCTTGGTGATGTCTGATCATATGAATGTATGCAAACTCCCTATCTCCTTCAATTTTTACTCGAAAAGAAAAGCATATATCATATAATTCAAATATCAATAATTTCTGGTTTAAGATTGTAGGTTAAGGAATATGTATAAGAAAAAAAAATTTAATATCGACTGAAAGTAGATTTTTATAATAATAAAAAATATATTATTTTGTTATTTGTACGCGCGCTACGCTAAGAGAAAAATGTATATACTGTAAACTGTAATACATATTAGAAAGTTAATAGATTCTGCTTCTTTTTTTTTTGTCAATATTCTTGGGAATGAACAATTTTTTACCAATTTTGTATATTAAAAAGATATTAAATGTACGTTTTTTCAATAAAGAGTTTTTGATTTAGTTATAGATTGAAGACGATGGAATTTCATAAAATTTGGAATGAATTACTTTCGACATACGGCAAATGTCATTGGCATTCAGTAAATTAATAGACGATAACGTATTTGCGACAGACAATATTGTAAAACTGTTTGAGTACAACTGTATTCCTTAAATCCAAATATATTATATTCGGTGATACAGGATATTCAGTGCATCTCACCCCGAATATATGAACCTTCAGAAAGACCAGATAAGCAAGCTCCTGGCTATTGCCATCATATGGGAGAAGCGAATCTCGTCGGACTGAAGTAAAAGGGGGAGCACAATGGACGATAAGGTCGAAGTGCAATACTTTTTACACCCTAAGATGTATCTATCTATCTATCTATGTTTATTTGAATAATTTATTATTTATTTCATTCATTTTTTTAATGTAAATTTTAGATATTACAAAAATTTTGAAGTAGTACCAATTAAATCCCCTGATACATTTCGAAATTTTTCGAAATTCCCTGATATTTCCAACAAATTTCCCGGTTGCATAAAATTCCCTGATAATTCCCGGTTTTCTAAGTTTGTGGCCAGCCAGCCAGAGGTCTAGGGTTCGTTCGATACGTGGTGGATGAGTTACTTTTTTCATATCAATATTTAATTATCACCATCTATTATATCAATAAAGATGGTCATTTTCTACGTAATTAAACATTTAATAAAAATTTGTCAACCATTTAGGTAATAAAAGGATGTATGTCGTCCTTATAATTTGATGATATAATTTTATAATAACTGGTAAATTATGTTTTCAGGACAAAATGTTTACATAAATGTGGGGGGGCTATGATAATAATTATAACAGCCAACTTCATTGCTCAATATGTACCATTCATGAAAATTCACCAGGGATATTTAATAAATTTAATACAATTTCTATGGAATAAACTTATTGTTGTGTACCTATGTTATTAATTTTACCAAAACACAATTGATAACTAAAAATTCAAGAGACTCCATATAATATTGTGCCTACCGTATATTATTATACAAGTATAAAGTTATTATTGAATGTAAATTATTTTGAGATAAAACTCAATATTGTTAATAAAGCTGATTTTATAGTAGATATAAGTTTTCTGTGACCTTATTTGGTTATACGCTATTGTTATAGAAACAATAAAGCTTATATACTCATAAGTTTCCGAACGAAAAACATACATATTTGAAATTTTTAATATGTTTTGTTAGCTAACCGGTATAGGGGAGTTATGATAAACTGTCCGAAAATCGAAATCGAACAATTTTCTGCATATCTTCACGTTTTGACGTTACCAGAGTCTATTAACAGTGTTTATACCAATGTTTTTAGTTAAGAGTTTAGTTTTGAGTAAAAAAAAAAAAAACTGTGACTTCAAGAGTATTTACATTTTTCTTCAATACTTTATGTACATGAGTACATGAGTTCATGAAATGGCGTAAGTTAATTCTTTTAAGGGTAATCTGTATCATAATAAAGAGACATTCTGCTATCTTTTATAAGTGCAGTTGAAACATTCCGGTCATCGGCTTACATACATTGGTATAATAAGTTCTCTTAAAACATAGAAATCCTGTCAAAAGTCAACGTCGTTTATCGATTTTAATAGAATTTGTTTGTTATACAAATACGATAGCGATTTATCTGTTGTACGGTAATTCTAAAACGATAAACGGAACAAACTAAATTCATTACTACCAAATAAGCAGCCGATATACAACAGTATTGATTATGTAAAACTCTCTGAACACATTATACATTAACTCTATAATATCTCTCAATATATATAGGGTGGAAATCTTTTTCCGTAATATAGTTATACTTACTATGTAAAATACCATAATGAAGTACGATAGTACTGTTTTGCTATAGTTAATCAGTAAAAAAAAAAACAACACGCTACAGAAAAATAAGGTAAAAAAATCCCACAAAAAATAGTCTGAAACCAGAAACATTAAAGAAAAGAAATTTGAATGAATGATAGATAAACATCTTTTGCTTACGCGCATTTACGAATTCATATTGAACTTCAAGGGTAATTGAAAATCAACTTGTTCAAATGGGAACCCTTATTTTTTTAAAGAACCGGATAGCAGAGGAAAAACGAACTGAGCAATCAATTCTATTTAGATTAACCATAAATTTACCATTTTATAGCCATTTTAAAAAAGGAATTTTCAAAGTGAAGATTGCGTTTTTCAAGAAAAACAATGCCTTTAGAAAAAATTTCTTAAGATTAAAAAGTTCTTAATTTTTGCCAATGCATAAGATAAGAGTCGATCATTTTGTGTAAAAATAAACATTTTCATAAACGTAAAACATGGTAAAACAAAATGATTGATTTCTTTCTATTCATTGACCAAAAATAAAAAACTATTTACTCTTGGTAAATTTCCCTAAAGACCTTATTTTTCTAAAAACTTCCAATCTTATTTATGAAAATTCATTTTTGAAAATGGCTATTGTATGGTTATTTATTAGCTCAACTAAACTTCACATATTATTATTTGTATATACTTAAGCGTTACAATACAATACTTATGTCAAATTCCATTAAGATAACTTAAGACATAGTATGAACGAACTGGCGTATACTATATAGACAAACATGTCATTCAATTTCTTAATTAAATATTGATCTCAAAAAATCAACTCAACAACCAGGTATTGAAATCTAGAGGTGCGAGGTTCGATTTGTGGTTGATAAGTTAATTTTTAATTTGAAACATCTAATGCATAGGGTTAGACTGGCTGTTGGCGCAGCCACGCGCTCGTAGCTCTGCAAATATGTAACAAAAAACTACCATGTAGAAAACATTAAATATTTAATCTATATATACTATAAAAGGAAGTCACCCTCCGCGTCTGTCTGTTTATCCGCTAACTCCTTCCACCACGCAACGGATTTTGAAACGGTTTTCACCGTCATATAGATAATTTTTTCCGGAAGGTTTATATATTTAGGACATCCTAAGGAAAAATTCGTATGTGTAAATAATAACGATATTTCTCAACCAAGTCGCAAAAAAATTTACTTTACAGTTCGCAATTTTTTAAATCTAAATTGCATCCGTGCGAAGCCGGGCCGGGTCGCTAATGTTTAATAAACCATCCTCCTTTCATGCATATTTTCTATACAAAATATTTTCGATGTTTCACATCTACCAGGCATTTCGCGACGGCTCATTTTTTTTTCATATCAATATTTAATTATAAAATAAACTTTATTAACCAATTTCAATATTCACTTTTCAAAAATATAAGTCCCCGTTTGAAAAAGCTAAACAACATTGAAGGTCAAGATCAAAGTGATATTCATGATCACCATAAGATGCTCCCTTCGAACAAAATAATTTTTATACGGCTCATGTTTTACCAAAAACGCTTTCTTGAAAAAGTAGTCAGGTGTATTGTTTAAAATGAGACACCTGTATATATATACATATTATATATGTGTATACATATATACTAAATAATACCAAACGGAACTGCTACCTATTTATACCTAAATCATAATAATATTATCCCCAACATTGGGGTCCTGAACATTATATGATTTACAGTCAAAATGAAATATAATTTTAATTAATCTCAAATGTATTAACACAAATTCAATGTTATTCTGATTATTATTAGCACAATTATTTCTTAATTACAGATCCCTTAATACTTCTATAACGTGCATTTATAATAATAATAATAATATTAATCCGGATATTCGATACTAGGTGATTTTTTATTACAAAAAAAAAGTATTGAGCCCGGGATTCAGGCATGATTGGAAAACATATCCTAATAGCTGAAAATTCTGACGTTGCCTGGGCTTCAAAAAATTATTTTAGGTATTTTATATAAAAATTTAATTTTTTTTCTAAATTTTGACATTTTAAAATATCTTTTAAACAAAAAATCTCCAAGACAAAATGTATCCAGGCTATATATCTTTGAGACTAAATATTCCTACGACAAACGTATTTATATATTAAAGCTTACATATAAATACGATATGGCTATTCGGACACACGCGGATCTCTTACGTGTCTTCAGCGTTAAGCGTTTAAAGCCATTATAATATATTTTTCATCGGACATAACACGAGTTGGTCGGGTTTGCGTGTTTTTGGGTCCCCGAACTAAAAGGCTTTCTATATATTTCATATATAGTGGCAAAAACTAAAGTACTAGTTTGGAATAGTTAGGTAAGCATTATGTTAACTATTTCAACCGAGTACTACAATCTTTCACTTTCAATCTTTCATCGGTCAAATCCCGAGTTGGTCGGGTTTGGATATATTCGTATGTTAATTTTCCTCAATTAAAACACTTTTTTATTTCTCCTACTTAGATATATTATGTATTATTATCTTAGAGTATATTTTGTCCTGAGAATATTTAATCTGGGGATATTTTGTCTTCAGGATATTTGTCTGGGGATATTTTGTCCGGGAATCAAAACGCATAGAACGACATTGATAACAATTTTAATGACATCAGTAGATGCTTTTAATATGTCGTAATAATAATAATCATAATAATAAAAATAATGGGGTTTAACCGCCGTTTTTGAGACACGACGATCTATAACCGTCAAAATGTGGTGCTACAGAAGAATGATGAAAATTTCGTGAAAAACTTACACTTCTAGAAATTCAGTGCTAAATATGGTCGCCCAGTCATTAACAAATATAATAAAGAAACGACATTTTAGCTATACTTTGGACATATTATGTTTTCAAACTAAAAAACTACATTAAACGTTACTGCACCAGCAAAAGAAGCAGTTGGAAGAAGAATAACTGATCAGATCATGATATAATTTGCAGGCATGGACTGGAATGACAACAGAACAGATAACCAGAGCTTCAGACAACAGAAGAAGGTGGAATAAAGTAGGGGATATGGAACATTTCATAAGGATATAATGGAGAATCGCTTATAATAGTCTCTTCGTTAGCTTTATATTCACTATATTAACCACACGATAAACGTCAATTTGTGTATACGTTTGTAACAAAGACTAAAATGATTAGTTTATAGGAATTTATTATCACAGATTATTTGTATTACTGTTCGTAATTTGTTAACGTAGATGACATTTAAAAAATATACATATTTATATATAATATATATATATATATATATATATATATATATATATATATATATATATATATATATATATATATATATATATATATGTATATATTTATATATATATTTTGCATTTATCGATTTCGGAAAAGTTTCTTCAAATGTTCATCGAACCTATCTAGAAGATGTTATTTTCGTCTTCATCTACTAGTTGTGTTTGATGGACAATTGAACAAATATTTTTCTGAAACGACGTTTTCATCGATAAATAGGAAAATTTTTTTTAAAGAATAAACAATTTATGTGTTCCAGATTGTCTGAAACTGTGCACATCTTCCTTCACATTTACGTCATCAACATCAAATATACAAAACAAATAATTAACATTATGTTTACTGTATTCAAATACAAGCAGTAAGAAGAACTACAAACAATAAATAAACATCGATGAAAATCACAAGAATATATTTATTCTCATTACATAAATATTTAATCGCAAAAATAATAAGATCGGGATATTTGTTTTGCACAATGAAAATATGATTTAAATAGATTATTATAAAACATTTTGTTGGCCAGTTTAAATTTTATTGAATCAGATAAAATTAACGACGACTAACTTAGATGTTTAAAACATAAAACAAATTCAAGTAAATAAATTTTACTTAAACATGTATATAATTAAACTTGAACGTTTCGTATACCACCACGATTGTATTTTAAATCATATAAAGAATGCTCTATCAAAAAGGGTACATATAAATCTCATCACATAAAATATTCACAATATTTTCATATATATACAGGGTAAATCGAACCAGGTACATAATAGCACCCGCCTCCATTTCTTTCTATGATGCTCCAATAGAAATCGATAAATTACGAAATTGCGAGTGCTAGGGGAACATAAAATAATATTTATGCTAAATTATATATTTTAACATTTTTCAAGCAGGTTGCTTGGAACCGCAATTTTTTTAAAAACTGATTCATTTTGACGTCCTGAATATGACCCTATGTTTTTACGTTCCGGCTCGTGATCAGGGAACAGGGTCAGGGGAATAGGGTCAAAATTGAATATGTTTATAAGAAATAAGCATTTTTTCTAAATATCTTTTTCTTTCCGACCAATATGGTTTATTTCTTAAAGAAAAGCAGGATAAAATCCGTGGATATTTAATTAGAAAATACTAATTTTATAATTTATATACAGCTTCATCGATTTTATCAAAAAAAGACAGGATGATTGTTTAACCAACGTCTATATATCTTCATTTCATGGTCATATTCTGAATGAATGTACAACATTAAAAAGTATTTGTAAGCATACAATATCTGCATAAGCATGCTCGTAAAATCATTCAGAATATGGACGTTTGAAATGAAGATTTAAAAAATTTATGATTCTTCCATAAATACAGTTTTTCGTACAACTTTATTTTACTTTTATTACTACCGTTTACGTAGACTTAAGTTTTCAAACGCCAAACTTATGTAATGTTAACTAATCAATCATCTGATTAAAATATTTGCTATCCCATCCAGATTTACCAGTTGTCTGTAGGGATTGCACAGTAGACACCCGGATTAACACATATAATAAAATGTATGTGTGTAGAAAATTGTATTCACTTTGAGTGTACAAAAGTTAAACAAAATTTTATTTGCTTTGTGAAGAGTAATACTATTTGCTGAATATAAAGAAAATTCTTTATAGATTTTCCCTCCTTTCTTTCAGTATTTTCAAAAAATTTCAGAACAAAAAGCAGAAAACAAAATTTTCTTGTATTATAATTTCCTTAATAAATAATAAATAGATGATGTATCTATACGGGAGTGCGTTGGAGCACGTATTAGCAATGTATGAATGTATTTAGGTACACATTTTTTTTTAAGTCTTAGAGTGTTAAAAGTAAGTGTTAGTAAAAAAAGTTCTCCTAAAACATCTGCTCGAAATCTCATTCCTAATAGGAGCTCATATTCCCATTATAATTACACATACAAAAATTTCTAAATTAAAGTGACCCCACGCTCATGTATTTCATGCTAAACTCAACTATGCATACGTTAATGCATATTTTAATGCAACTCTTTCTTATAACAAAATTTTTGGAATACGTAATGAAATAATGAATATTCGTTGAGCTCTTAGAAGGAATGATATTTCACTGTATGGTGAAATACCCGGTATATCCTGAATTTATTTAAAAAAGTTTATAACAAAAATTGTTTTTTTCTAGAAAAGGAGCATTTTTTGTGTTTACATTTTTGTTCTATCCCTTACGGTTTCAAATTGTTTTTCGTTTTTGAGTTAAAGTCGGAACAAAACTCAATATACCCTCTTGTATATATATTGCATATATATCGGGTATAAAAACAACAGCTTCTTCTGAAACGTTTCTCCATAAAACACCACTTTCAGTCTCCTAAATTTAACAGGAATTATATAAATTTATCAAGTAAAATATTAAAACACCAACTATGTACAAACAAAAAACATACAATATCTTGGCCAACACGTATAATCACTACATGTTTTGGAGAAGCTTTTTAGAGAAAAAAACTTTTCCCTTTTCTTCCATTTATATATATATATATATATATATATATATTATATATAAATTAATAAATAATTATATTCGGTTTTAAGTTCTTTCTTTTGTTCTTTTCAAATCTCATCTCTTGTGAAAATTATTCCAAGAGAATATCAGAGGCGAACATTGTTTTTAATACATATTATTATTAAAATATGAATATGGTATATAAAATTATACTCGCTGCATTCATATTTATATATTTCTAAAATAATGATTATAAATCTGAATATTTTTAGATATATTATAAAGTACAGGATGTGTTATTAAACTGACAATCTTATTTTTTTATCTAAATATTTTATTTATAGTTTAATTTGTCTTCTATAAGTCGTTACACAAACGTTACTCAAAAAAAGGCCCGTAGGTTTGGTTTGTGTCTGAGAGTGACCTCTCCCTCGATTCCTATGTTTAGCCCTCCCTCTAAACTCGCCGTTGCCCGTCATTGAATTGGACAAAATTTCTTTCAATGCATATTGAGGTTAATACGTTTTGATAGACGCTCCAACGAAGTCGATATCGTAGTCGAAATAAAATACATCTGTTCAAAAATGGTGGTAAGTGTCCTCAAAACATGGAAAAATGGTGGAACATTAGATTTGGAATTTCTGGCCTATAATTATAACTTTCGTATCTAGGAAGTTAACAAATTTTAGTTAGTTTACTTAAATTCTGTAAATTTCTCTTTCATAAGATAGGACTGAAAAGTTTCTCTGTGCCAATTAGAAGCAAATGAAAATCGACTACCTATAGTTGTTAACAAACTTACGTATATACAAAGCAATTAATCGAATAGTGAACATAACAACAGAGTTAATTGCTATAATACCCTGTAAGAGTAATAACAAATGTTTGAGCCGTAATTTTGGTGGAACTAATCAGCTTATGAAATAATCTTTGAAGCGAATGATGTTTATTTTAAAAAAAAACATTTTTCAAAATTTTTCTTTGTGTCTCTTACGGTTTCAAAGTTAGATATTTTAGGTTTTGGCGTGCGAAACACGTTTCGATTTTACTCATTCATGAAACAGACTTGACTTTTCTGCTCTCGAACATAACAATACAACATTTCTGCTCGTTATCTCTTTTCGTATTTGAGTAACTGTGTCTATGGATGGACGCACATGTGAAAGAAGACAAACTGGGCCATTTTATGAGCACCAATTTTTTTTCTGTGATCAATATGTGCAACCATAAGTCGGGACTA
Source organism: Nineta flava (assembly GCA_963920215.1). NCBI lineage: Eukaryota > Metazoa > Arthropoda > Insecta > Neuroptera > Chrysopidae > Nineta > Nineta flava. The sequence goes on from OY986045.1 coordinate 35,022,324, forward strand.
AACTTAATATACCCCACTATATACTATATATATATATACCGGGTATTAAAGATGTATAAAATATACCAAAAATACAATTCGATTTATCGTTTTATCTTAAATAAAATGCAATGTCCTTATTTACCTTTTTTAAAGGGATATAAAAAATTATGTTAAAGGAAAAGCAAAGCTATAAGACGACAAATACAATAACCGAAATATCAAAATTTTTAGTCCATGTCTTAAATTATTTTATCCTTCTTTTATTAGCCAGGTTTGGACTTTCAAGATAAAGTATGAAACGGTTTAATGTAACCATAAAATATTCGTAAACATTGTCTGTGGATTGTCATAACAAAAACTCTTGTACATATTTACGAGATTCTGTATTTAGTTATTCTTAAATGACACCAGTGATATTACTTCGCAATTGATAACTTTTAATAATCAAACGGTTTTGTATAACCATAAAATATTCGCGAACACTGTTCGTGGATTGTCATTACGAAAACTGTGGTACATATTTATGAACATAACAATAATACTACAACGCGGGTTTCAAGAGGAATTTAATGTGGCTTTTCTAATTATATTCATACACACACATATTTATGAAGTCTATGAATATTTATAAATAATCTTATGTACAGAATGGTCTATTAAAAGTCATAAAAATGAATTATATTTAATATGAGAACATTTTTTGAGAGTATTTACCGATCTTCAAATTATACCACAGGTGGACTTTATATTTAATTTCAAGAATTTTGTATAGAAACGAGACCTAAGATCTATTGTAAATCAACGATATTCTCCTATTCAAATTTAAACCTTCTGTAGAAAATGACTTGAAACTGTTATTTTATCGTCGTCGAATTGAAAATATTGAATCTGAAAAATTAAAGATTGAACGGGTAGGTTGCGTTTATGGTGTAAGCATATTTTGTAGTGTAATCACCCGGAGCGGTTATCGACGGTGTCACCCCAAGAATATAAACTGTTAAAATCATTAACAGTTGATTCAATGACTCATCAGAGTCATTAATAATTAAATTGGAATATTATAATATAATAATACTAAAAGATGATTTTTCGAATTTTTCAAAGTTACCTAAAGGATCTTGTTCAGTTAATTATCGATCGATTCTGCAAAAAAAGGGTTTCAGGATTACAAATTATTGAACTAACCAATCCATTTATCTTGATCAGCTTGGGTGTAGAAGATATCTTTTCAACTCTTTTTTAAAACACTGTAAAAATAAGAACGATTCACATCACGCTAATCACAATTCATGAAAGAATAAGAAATGACATAAACGATTAACAACGATTTTGGGGAAATCCCTGCCAAACCATAGAGCCATTCAATTTTAGCATTGACGTAGATTCTATTGACAAGTACGTTCATAGATAAAACAACACTTTCTAAAACCGGCGCAGTGCTAACGTCATCCAGTACGTATTATCAAGGCATTTTTGAACTTTATAGCAGTAATTTCAGTTTATGAAATTACTGCTATTACTACTAGTCTGCGTTTTTTGCTGGAAAATAACTCCGAATTAATATCGACGAGTTTGAATGTATTATACAGATAAATTATGGTACGAATAAAATATATACACTATGTATAAAAATACTCAACATATTTTATATACACAATGACAGTACACAGTTTGAAATATAAAATTAAAACTGATAAAGGGTTGTTTTATATTAAAATATAAAATATTTTCATATTTCCAACCCTTCCATTTCTTTAGTAGGTATGCGAATTGATATAACCTTTTTAATGTGATTCAATAATATATTACATATATGGAAGAGAGAACTGAAGTTGTAAAAAAATAACATATATCGTCTAGTTTTATATATGAGAATCAACCCTTTGGAGGAAATATGACCTTTTTTTGAAATTCTCAGACATTAAATAACTCACCCCAACATTTACACTTATATGTATTACGTAATTAATTTAAATAATGTTGGTATTTTTTTTTTATGTCGAACAAAATATTTGAAAAAAAAGAAAACAAAATAAAACAAAATTTTCATTTTTCATTTGTCTCCACCACAATTTATGTTAAAAAAAAAGGTACCCTACTGGTACTTTACAAAGCTTATAGAATGTTTTTTACGGAAACTTTGTTGTTATGTTTTTCCGAGCGAATAGTACAGGATCGATATTAAAAATAGTGAAAAATTATAAAAAATTATTTTTATTATGAAAATCGGTTTCAATAAAAACTGAATTTCAGATAATTCGGCATTTTTCAGCATACAAAATTATTCCCATCATATTTGTTGTTTATCAAATAGTGAAAGTAAAAATTAAATGAGAAAACATGGTGAAAGCTCAACGATTATTGGTAGTAGATATATGAAAGGTATCCCTAAAATTATCTATCATTTAAATATTTTAACAAACATATTTTTTCTATTTTATAAATTAATAACAATGACGGGCATTTCACAGCAATTATGGAAACTTCCTGTGAAAAAAGGGTACAAATAAATCCCAACCGTTTGCAAAGCTCAATTGGCAGACCACAAATTCTCCACATTAATACTTTTTCTACTAATGCATGTCAATCTTCAAATATAAAATGTCTGTTATGACACAATTGAAAATAAATAAAAATTTAATATGACACGTCATTTTGGGACACGCTTTCTAAAGCAGTACAAATTTTTGAAAGAGGGTCTTAATGTTCGTTTAGACTACGACTTTATACGCCGTATACTCAGTGTATACACCAAGAGTCTCTGTGTGCACACGGGTGTGTGTATAATTAGTACTATAATTAGTGTCGAATCAGCGGCTGTGTAAACACCTTGGGTCCAAGTGTTTCTTCAGGTTTTCAAACAGGTTCGATATTTATTATACACTATATACATATTATATAGTAATAAATTCCATATACCATATACATATTATAAAGTAATAAATATAGCGTTTACGTCGTTGTTTAATTACAATATAAGCAGCAATCAGTTATTTTGTCTGTGAACAGCTCGGGCACAAGTTCCGTACCTTTTTATAAATTTGTGTCTGGATTTTGCCACCTATTTGCAAAATTTTTGAAGTACTCATGTTGTGTATACTCTCATCTATAGGCAAATTTTTAAAACGTATTTGTTATGCACTATGCATAACATATTTAACACATTGGTTGCTTACTACCATCTATCGAATTGGCGGAGGACTTTGTTTTATAATATGTCACCTCCAACAAATATCATTATATTTAAGCCAATATATATATTATATACTTAAACCTTCCTCGAGAACCACTCTATCCATTAGTGAAAACAGCATCAAAATAGGTGCAGTAGTTTTTGAGTAAATCGCGAACAGACAGACGCGGCTGGGGGACTTTATTTTATACTATGTAAGGATATAAGTTTTTCATCTCAAATCCCTGATTTCAAAATAATCTTACCGATGTTCAGAAAGAATTAATTAAATGTCAAAGTAAGTAAATGCTAGTCACCTCTGTTAGTATAACAGAACTGACAGACAACCATTAATAATAATGGGTGGATAGACATAAATTTTACAAACTCGAACATTGATGTCAAAAAATGTAAAAATTTGTGATTCAATATTGATATGAAAAAATTAACTCTTCAACCAGGAATCGAACCTCGGCTCTTTGGATATCTAGTCCAGCGTACATACCGCTACACCAAAGACGACTCTAATGTAAGAGCCCACTTTTTCATATCATTGACAATATTACAGAAAAATGTCATTCAATTTTAATTAAATATTTATATGAAAAAATTAACTCTTCAACCATGAATTGAACTTCGGCCCTCGGGTTATCTAGTCCAGCGTGTAAAAATTTGTGGTTATATTTGCAACAGTAATAAAAATATACGAAACGTACTTGATTAACGACTGACTCAGTCTTTTGTCGAGTTACGTTGCGATTGTTTTTATAGCGGTCCAAAAGATCAGAACCAAGCAATGGACAGAATAAAGAGAGAACGTGTTGTTACCTTGAAGTCTGAAGATATTAGCAGAACTCTAGGGAGTATCCATCGGATCACTAAAGGCAATCAACCAACTTTTGAAGGAAATGTATAATTATTCTTTATCGCTGCAGTGTTGTTGAATTTTCTCGGTTATCTTTCTACTAATTCCTAATGTCGGTAAGAATAATACAAACACATATATTTTCTCTTATAGAAAAATAATAAATATTTGTACATAAAACAACTATATTGACAACATTAAAATATAATAAAAATGATGAAAAGTAATCGAAAATGACCGAACAGAGATGTCTTTAACTTGTTATCATGGGTTATTATTATAGATGTTGTTCACTGCTCATTTCGTTTCTCATAAACAAGCATATAGTTGTTTGTTGGTTTTTATTATTTTATACACATACTGTCGTTTACTAATACCAACCGTGTATTGGTGATTCTAAATAAAAGAGACTAAAGCTCCCATACACGATCAAGTAACTTGCGCAACAACCGTTTTTGCACAAATAAAGTGATGAGGTGTGGCATAGATTAAGTTATTGATTATGTTTTGGATCAAATCGTTTAGAATACACAACCTATTTACGCAAATAATATGATGATGTCAATAACAAAATCATTACTATTACTACTAATATGTGTCGGAAAACATATTATAAAACAAATATGTTAAATATGCTATGCATAGATAGCGATGCATACAACAAATACGTTTTAAAAATTTGCCTTTAGATGGCAGTATACACAACATGAGTACTTCAAAATTTTGCCAATAGGTGGCAGTGTATACAACAAATATATTTCAAAAATTAAATTAAATTAAAATTTGCCATGGATTACAAACAGCTGGAAAACAATCGATCGGGATCGAATTTTAACACGCGATTTGTACGTATATGGCAGTTTTTAACCAAAAAATGAAATGAGGTTTACAAACATGCTGAGATTCACAAACAGGGTTGTTACGCAAGTTATTTGATCGTATCTATTACTATTATCTTTGATCGTATCCTATTATTATTGCGCAACCCGGTTGGCAAGCAGCTTGAACATGTATGTCAGTGTTTGACAATTTTTTATCAGTAGAATTTTTCACCAGTAGAATCTTGTCCAGTGTTCATTACGTTACTTCTTCAAAATCTTAATTATTTACTAAATCATTTTGACAACATTATAATATAATAAAATTCTGTCATTATTGTTCATCAATTGTTATTATTAATATGATGACTCTTTGAGCAGTTCACCGAATGTATCGGAGTTTTTTCAAAGGTAGTTTTTGGAGTCAGCAGCTGAAGTTAATTTAAGCTCTGAAACCAAGCGGTCGTGATTAATTTCATCAACCAATTCTTAACTTTCCGTCAGTGTTTCTTCTTCTCCGTCGAAAATCTAATGGTGACACAATATTCGTCTATGTCAGACATTTTATCTCGAGAACACCCCCAATTGAATTTAAGTTTGCACAAGTGGCTGGAAAGTGTATTGATCAATGTTTGCTCAAACATGATATTGCATTAAAACGCTGTTGCGAAAATTGTTTGATCATGTGTGGTTACCTTTATTACGCAAACATGATGTAGCAAGCGTAGTTTGTCTGTCTATATCTGCCACAAGCGTTATTTTGTACTGCAACCAAAAGCCGAAATTACTTAACGTTACTGATAGTAATACGTAAACTTTGAGTTTTTACTTGTTTGTACAAATTGTACAAGGGTATAGTCCTGACTGTGTTACAGTTGAGAATATTATTCGTCCAAAAAAAATTTTTGGTATAGATATTCACATTTGGTATAGACCTTCACATTACTATTTTACAGTGTTACAACAAAAATAAGGACTTATAACTGTTTGTTTACTTATAGTAGAAACACACTGTATACACCGAATAGTTATTCTATGTCTTTAGGCATCTTCATCGTTGCCGACTCCACATAAACAGTATATTTATACATATACGGACTATTTTCGTTCCGAGTAGATTGACATTAAGTTTTTTTTCTTACTTATTTTCAATGGATTCCCATTTCCTATAAACATAAAAGTCTATAATATCCTTTTCATCGTTAACTTCTTCATTTGACCAAACACACGAACTCAATTCCAATAACAACATACAACTCTTTATATATATATATATATATATATAAGTACATCGATTGAACGCTCCAAAATTTAAAGCACAAACAATATTCCTGGGCTATGTTATTACTTTTACAGAGCGAAATAAATTATGTTAAATGTAGATTGTTGACCTTGAATAGTTAAAGAGTATCTTTTTGTACATTAAGAACTTCCCTAATTTTCTAGAGGAAACTTTTCACGCAATAAAATGTTTTACAAACAGCGTTTTTTTGAAGTTTGAAGAAATAATCAATTGAAAAATATACCAAATTTTCAGAAAAAAACTATTGCCTGTTTAATAGTTAATTTTCAAATTACTTGAAGTAGTTTCAAACTACACATTTGCCCTAAAAATATCAAACACTTTTGCTCGAATATTTTTGAAGACTACACTTTTGGTTTCGGCCGTAGAATGTGATTTATGCAGCCGTGTATTTTTAAATTTTAATAAGCAACAATTTAGTGATTTTAAGTTTTGTTCTATTTCTTTTAACGTTTCCGATTTATAATCCCACCTCGTCGAGAGCAAGATTGGATGACGATTTCGACCAAATTTAAATGTTAAAGCTTGGTCGCATTCTTGATATATTTGGTTCACAGCATCGAAGACGTCATCCAATGAGAAGTTCGTGTTTTTTTACAATTCAAGTTTTAAATTTTAAGAATTTATTGTTATGTGTATGAGGAAAAAGTGAAAAGACGTTTTGTAAAAATATTCAGAATATTCAGATTGAGATATTTTTTTAATAATAAATTTTGAAACCTTGCATATATGTTAGCATAACAATATGCAATTTAGTTAACTATTATTTGGGAAACCTAATTTTGAGATACCCGTTATATATATAACATACAAACAACGACCATTTTCTTCTACTAGTTTTCTTGTTGTCACAGCAGTATTTTTCGGATATATTATTATTATTATTATTATAGATATTTTCGTTAACTTTTATATATAGGACATTAAATTCCAATGTGCGAATAAAATCTAATACATATTTTTGTTTGTATGTCTATGGTATCGTTAAAGTAATTATTTTTCAACAGGATAATACGGGATGACAACTATAGAAAACTATTTGTTCGGTTTGGAAAATTTCATATCTTCAAACATAGCGAGTTACACATTTTGTAAGTCACATGTAATATGTGGCTTCCTTTATGGGTGATAAAAGGCACATATCGTTATCTGCATGAACATTAACTCCAAGTAATTGACTCTAATGCATAAAAAGATGACGACTTTGCTAAATATTACACACAATAATATACGAATTGGTTTAAATTAATATAAAATGTCTATCAATTAAACATTTAAGATACTTGAATAGTTTTCAAGCACGTCTTAAGGTAGTACACTCCCAGCGTAGAATAGGCGTACAGGACGTACTGGGCGTATCCTTGACAAAAAGCGATTCTATGTTTAGGATAATCAACGAGTTTAGCAGTTTTTGCCTCAGTAGACAAGTAACCCTCGTCTTAATGCGCTTCAGCACGGAAAATTGTCTCTCACATTAGTTCCTTGCGTAAAAAAGATTGTGAGGATTACACAATAATCGACATACCGTACGTTTAGTTTACATCTTCGCATAACAGATCTCCCACGAGTATGAGAGAGTACATATGTATACATTAAGTAATGTGTATGAGAAGGAGGTCTTATAGGTTTGTTTTGTTACTGTTGTGTTTGAATGTTTGTATGTGCCTGTATAAATTTTAGAGAGTGGGGATTTTTTGTTGAATACAAATATTATTAACTGTTTTGATAATATGCAATCATTACTATGTGAATGCTTTTGGAAAATACGTGTTTGTGTATTTTATTTATTGGTATTATTACAACAACAGGTTATTATTACACAAAAGAAGAAAAAGTGCAAATTGTTGAATGGTACTTTTCCGGACATTCCGCACAGGAATGTGCCAATTTATTTATTGCGGCATTTGAAGGTAGACAATCACCAACCACTCGAACAGTTATGAATATTATTCACAGTTTTGAAAAATATGCTTGTTTATCAAACCTATAAGACCTCCTTTCTCATACACATTGCTTAATGTATTCATATGTACTCTCTCATACTCGTGGGAAATCTGCTATGCGAAGATGTAAACTAAACGTACGGTATAACTTGTAGTACGTCCTAGTATGTTTGTTATATTGGGACAAAAATACACATGCAAATGGTGTGCATCTTCGGCAGGCATCTGAATCTTTCGAAACAAACAAAAGCGTTCTTAACTGTTGAAACAAAATCAAAATTGGGACAGATATATCCATAGAAAATGGATACAGACTAATATTCAAAGAACGATGAAATACCTTTTTCACGAATATTACTATAGTTAAATGTATTTCGACGTGCATTCGATGGCATTATCTACTTTGTATGTATAAATACATTTTTATTAGTTTATAGAAATTTGTTCTTGACAAAGAATTGAATATTTTTATTTAGTATTTTTCCTATTATTTTCCGTACTAGCAATTGTATATACAGAGGGTCTGTAAACAGGTGTATCATTTTTGAAGGGTATTAATTCTAATTCTATTAATTCTTAAGCAAAAGAATTTCTTAAACAAAAAGCTAAATTTATGTGTACTGATGAAGAACATAGCGTAAAGTTTTACCCTTTTGCAAATAAAATCGGCCCTGAAAGAGAGTTTTCCAATACTGCAAAAATAACTTTAATACGACCGGTTTTTTTTTTAAATATTCCTCGAATATTTGGTATAGTATGGAATAGTTCGAATAGTAATAAAAGAAGTTTGGAAGTTTTGAACATTTGCATTGCAAAAATCCCCCACAGGAACGTACTTGGAAACCAATTTCCGAACGGGAGGAATCTTTGATTTAAATCAAACTACAATTAATCTTGTATTTTCTTATCAATAATGACAGTGTTTGTGTAAATTGTTCTTTTATAACTTAAATCGTGAAATATTTCGGGAGTTGTTTGAGCATTCGAAAAAAGCTATTTACGGTATGACATACTTGGAAAATCGTATATTGACCGCAAATTTGTTTCTCTATTTCTTTTATTCTTTATCTTACACACTTTTTTTCGTCTCATAAATTACCCATTTAATATTAACGGCGATGAACCCGCCTTATATGGAAAACAAAGAAAGTACTATAACCACGATCAAAGCCCGATAACTCTATAGATATCTACTATTATGTTAAAGTTGTGAGATCCATGCTATTATTGTAGTCTACTTTCTAAAATGTACAACATCGATCATTATTTATGCCAAAAACTTCAACTTTAAACTCAAATATTCAATTTTGGTGGGAAATTTTAGCGGCTTGGGTAGAGTGTGTACTTTTTAGCGAATTTCCTTAAAGGAAATAGAGCTATTGGTCCCGTATCGAAGTAAAAATTTCGCAAAAATTTCTGCAAATGCCCATCGATCCTACCTAGTAGATGTCAAAAATCACCATCTGTAAAATTTATATATATGTATCTATGGACATATATGAATTTATATATATATATATATATATATATATATATATATATATATATATATATATATATATATATATGTGTGTGTGTCTGTAATCACTCTAGCGGTCACAGTTTTCATTTTATCGGAATGAGATTTGGTATTTGAGGCGCTTTTGGTATTCAAAAGGTCAAGTTCGTTAATGGGTACTATGGGTACTAAGTTTTACTGTAATTTTGTTTCTAATCATTTTTTCTGTTACACTAATATTTACAAAAAATATTGACGGTTTAAGATTGAAAATTAAATTCCTTAATATCTCTGTACACATTAGACTTTGAGCAAAAATGATAAGGTTATGAATTATAGCAAATTTGATTTTCTATAACTTTATTCCTTTCGCTTTTTTCGATTGTTCTAATATGAAGAGAGATATTTTATATTTTGTGTTTTTTTCTTTCTTTATACCTCCCCCTCCCCACATTCCACTCGATGTATGTCATTTATTAATAAAATTCGACCGCTAGAGAGTGATTAATGTATTATAAGGAAATTCGCTAAGTTGAAGCAGCTCCTGCGTTCCGAATTTTTTTTATACACAATGTATACTTCGTTGCCGAAGTTTATATTCTGCGCAATGTTTTTCAATTTAGAGTATGTAGTGTGCTGATCTATCTGTACTCACAATTTATTCTGTTTACACCAAAGCTTTGTTATAGATCGGTTACTATGGTAACATCAATATAACTATTGTAGACAACAGTTATACATATTACATGAAAATAAATATATGGTGAAGTTAGTCGTTTATTTAAAATAAGATATAAAATAAGATTTTTCAAATATTTGTTTTAGTATAATTTTGGAGTTTAGATTTCAAATTATTATTTGTTAACATGGTTTGAATGGCAGTTGAAAAGTTTATAACTCAATGGCTTGTTCAAATTCACTGACTTAACATGTTTTAATATTAGATATCGTTTATTGTGACGTAGAACAAAAAAACTCGAAAATAATGTCTTATTTGCCGTTTTGGAGTGGTAAAAGTAGTGGAAGGTAGGTTGAATTCTGGCAAATATGCGTATCTTTATCAATTTCTTGATTAACTTATCTGTCCCTCGTCTAGCGAAATTAACAATCTCCGCCATATTATCTTGAATCTATCCATTTTGTATCACGAACGTTAGTATAGTTAACTTTTTTAACCTCATTGAAAACTCTTTCTTTACTTTGAGGAGTGCCGAAAGTGCAGTACCTATTGGTATCGAAATATTTGTCATCGAAATCGTGAGCTTCAACCTCTGTGAAACATTAAATGACACTTAGCCACTTGTCGCCTCAACCACTTTCAGAGTTGTGAGATGGAGAATAATTTTTTTTAGTACTCCACTGTTTAAAATTTATTATTATTTTGTTTTCATATTTTTATTATTCAAAAAATAATAATTTATATAATTATTGGTTTATGTGAGTTGAGAATTTACATAATTTCAACAAACATTTACTTAGATCGGATATGACTTGCGTATATCCAAGCTTACTTCGATATTTCCGCACATATTTCAAATCAGTTACAAAAAGTACTTGTCTCAAGACAGTTACTAAAATTAGTTGGCTCAGTACAGTTACTAAAAGTAGTTGTCTCACATGAATTAATCAGATGGTATTTTGAATTTTTATTTCTTCAATTTACAAATTGAATATTTATTATGGATTGTGCTGAAGTATCGAATAGGCGAATTAATGGTTTCTATCTGATTGTATCTAAGTATATTTTTTTTGTATAATTTATTTAATTCACCATTCCGAAACTTGTGGTTTTTCAAACTTGTCACATTTCAATACACATTCTATACACATTTTGGCTGTACAATTTATGTATTTTATGTGAATATGCAATGACCTTTTTAATTTATAACTATATTATTTTGTATACGCTTGGTATTTTTGGCCTTGTAGTTTTTCTTTACAGAAGCGTAAAGTCCCCTTTATATACAACTATGTATCTGAATTAAATTTGTAGTGTATATTTATATTTTTGCAAATCAGACATATTTGAACATTTTTTTTTACTGTAGTGTCGTTTTTTTTTTATACGATATTTCTTTTGACTACAGTTCAATCTAGTACATATTCATGTAATTTTTTTTATAACTTGTACAACCAAACTTAGTATTTTAAGGATAGTTATACTATCAACATATTAAATGAAAAATTATTTATTTCAAATATATTTTATTTTTACATATATTTTGTTTTGTTCCTTTTTTTGTACTTTTTTTTATTTTCAGTATTTCTGATTCGAATCACTAGTCGATAACTTAGACACTTACTGGATAGTAAAGATCTTACTACCTCAATATTATCTTTTTTAATGGGCCCAGCTTTTATTGAAAGACTTTCGGTTCAACGTGTTATTTTTTTTATATTTACGTGTATCGCGTTAGCACCGATCGTTTTCCAATTTTCATAATTCCACATACAATACTCTGCTTTGGATTTTTTTTTCTAAAGTACCGTATATTTAGTTTTCATTATTTTTTTTTTTTTTAAATACATCATAATACCTCTTTTAATTAAAATTACTAAATTAACCAAAATTCCAATATTTATGAAAATAATTGTTAATTCAATTATTTTCTATAAAGTGTGGTATATTTTTACATACACACACACTCATTATTTTCTATAAAGTGTTTAGTTTTTTTTTTTTAAAACTAAACACCCTTTTTTTTTAAACTAAACATTATTTTTTTTTTTAAATACACATATGGAAGCAGAGCAAATATCCATATCCAAATATCCAGTGTCTTTTGTTTTCGATAGTTTTCACAAAGCTCGACTTGTGATTCTGAAATTCTTTTTGAAAGTTGAAATGATTATAATTTTTTCTTTATATTTATACATTTATATCTTTTACATTCTCTTTAATTCTATAATTATATTTAACTTAGTGCTAATTTTTTTCTCTTTCTTCTATTTTGTTTGTGGTTTAAATTTTCATTATGCCGAGAACAACTCGTAATACACCAGGTACCCCAGGAGATGACGATCCTCCAGCTTCACCAGATGACTTATTCATCACGCCTCATCAAGTATCAGCGGTTAACTTAGCGGCTATAACTACGCTGTGCTACCATATGTGTATTTAAAAAAAAAATAAAAAAAAAATTGGGGTTTAGTTTTAAAAAAAAAAATTGGTGTTTAGTTTTAAAAAAAAACTAAACACTTTATAGAAAATAATTGAATTAACAATTATTTTCATAAATATTGGAATTTTGGTTAATTTAGTAATTTTAATTAAAAGAGGTATTATGATGTATTTTTAAAAAAAAAAAATAATGAAAACTAAATATACGGTACTTTAGAAAAAAAAATCCAAAGCAGAGTATTGTATGTGGAATTATGAAAATTGGAAAACGATCGGTGCTAACGCGATACACGTAAATATAAAAAAAATAACACGTTGAACCGAAAGTCTTTCAATAAAAGCTGGGCCCATTAAAAAAGATAATATTGAGGTAGTAAGATCTTTACTATCCAGTAAGTGTCTAAGTTATCGACTAGTGATTCGAATCAGAAATACTGAAAATAAAAAAAAGTACAAAAAAAGGAACAAAACAAAATATATGTAAAAATAAAATATATTTGAAATAAATAATTTTTCATTTAATATGTTGATAGTATAACTATCCTTAAAATACTAAGTTTGGTTGTACAAGTTATAAAAAAAATTACATGAATATGTACTAGATTGAACTGTAGTCAAAAGAAATATCGTATAAAAAAAAAACGACACTACAGTAAAAAAAAATGTTCAAATATGTCTGATTTGCAAAAATATAAATATACACTACAAATTTAATTCAGATACATAGTTGTATATAAAGGGGACTTTACGCTTCTGTAAAGAAAAACTACAAGGCCAAAAATACCAAGCGTATACAAAATAATATAGTTATAAATTAAAAAGGTCATTGCATATTCACATAAAATACATAAATTGTACAGCCAAAATGTGTATAGAATGTGTATTGAAATGTGACAAGTTTGAAAAACCACAAGTTTCGGAATGGTGAATTAAATAAATTATACAAAAAAAATATACTTAGATACAATCAGATAGAAACCATTAATTCGCCTATTCGATACTTCAGCACAATCCATAATAAATATTCAATTTGTAAATTGAAGAAATAAAAATTCAAAATACCATCTGATTAATTCATGTGAGACAACTACTTTTAGTAACTGTACTGAGCCAACTAATTTTAGTAACTGTCTTGAGACAAGTACTTTTTGTAACTGATTTGAAATATGTGCGGAAATATCGAAGTAAGCTTGGATATACGCAAGTCATATCCGATCTAAGTAAATGTTTGTTGAAATTATGTAAATTCTCAACTCACATAAACCAATAATTATATAAATTATTATTTTTTGAATAATAAAAATATGAAAACAAAATAATAATAAATTTTAAACAGTGGAGTACTAAAAAAAATTATTCTCCAGAGAAAATGTTATATTTGCTCCACAAGGTTTAGAAAACAAATTCCTTTCTTCATATCTGCTCACATAGTAGGGCGAGTACGAAAGGTTTGCTAACAACCCCTTTTGCAAACCGATTTCCAATCAGGCAAGGCCTTGATTCAAGTCTTACCCAGAGTTATAACAAGTTACATTTATTTTTCAATGGCCCTTGATCGACAATGAGAGACTGGATATGAGAGCCAGTACAAATTTCATAAATATTAATAAATTTTATATATATTTTGGAACTTACACCTTTACATATATTCATACTACTACCTCTTAAAATCAAAATTTGGACTACTATCCATTCCTACCTTAATTCCAAATTTCAACTATCTACGTCAGTAAGCTAGTAGTTAGTGGATCAAAATGGCGGCACTTTCAGGGTCGAAATTTGTAAGGATTTTGTTCATTTACATTTAGTACGTGATACTGAACCTAATTTTTTTTTAAAATAACTCCTAATAGTACAATGCGGACAAGAGTAACGGGCTTCTCTATTGACTGTAGTATACCGGCAATATTTAAATATTGTCTGTAATATAAACTTTATCAGCAATTACAAGATAGTATATATTAGATATATTGTAACCACCAACATGTCTGGGTGGTAGTGGTTATATCGATCCGTATAATATCCTAATGTTACCCTACTTTTAATATTTAGACCTTGACCGACATTTTTTTTGATTACAAAAAAAAAACACTCCATTTAAATGAAGAATCAATAAAAATGGAAACTCATTACTTACGTTATGGATTCATTAATATCATCTTCTTGATCATCAACATCCTCTTCTTCGGCATCGTAAAATACATCATCTTCATCCATATCATCATCGTCATCGTCTTCAAGTGCAGCGGCTGCACGTCGTTTAGCTTCTTCTTCTTCAGCCAACAATTTAGCTTTTGGTATTACGATGTCACTGTTAAAATTAATAAAACCATTGTTAAAGTCCGAAAAATAATACATTAGAGGTAGTTTTTGTAAATTCTGTTTTGTTTTTGTAAATTAAGAGATTCCTAATATTAGATTATCAAATGATAATTAATGAGAACTCTAGGTTTTTGAATTAAAATTTCAAATTCACCCCAATATATCTTGATAAATTTTGGTATTATAAATACGTATTTTGTTGTCGTAATTTGTAGTCGAAATACAAAATTTCTATTGTATTATAAATATTTATAATACAAAAATTGATCTAGGTATTGGGGTGAATTTTTTTTTTAAGATTCCTAATATTTAATGTATAAAACAAGTTTTAAAAATATAATATATAACGTTATATTTATATACAGACTGTGTTGGGAAGCTTTTCCAATAGAGAATCAATGTTAAATATTATTTATTACTAGCTGCCCGTGTAGTTACTGTATAAAGTCAGTCAGTACACATGTAAAGGTTAAATATGTTGATTGAATCTTAACTTTAGTATGTGAATCACAAATCCCCACTCTTAAATGACAAACAAACAACCATACGCATACATGTGTATGGTTTATGACTGTATACGTGATGCCTCTCATAAAATATGAACTGAATGACTTCATATAGTAACCAGACGGACCGTCAGTAATAAATAATATTTAACATTGATTCCCTATTGGAAAAGCTTGCCAACACACACAGTATATATATATATATATATATATATATATATATATATATATATATATATATATATATATATAAATATATATAAATATATATATATATATATATATATATGTATATATATTTATATATAAATAAATATACATGTATATATAAATATATATATACATATATTAGGGTGCTTTTAAAAAAATATTTTTTTAAAGTGAGTTAATATAAAATTTAGTATTAGGTATAAGAAAATTCTCTTAAAACAACAGTTCGAAATTTCTACTAAGAACTCAACGAATATTCATTTTCCAATGAAGTGCATAGTCTTATAGGAAATTAAATTCTCTACAAAATATATCCAAAATGTTTTCTTCGTAAATTTAGCAGGAAATAAGTTATGAAGCTTTATTTCCTGTAAGATTGACGAAGAAAACATTTTTGATATTTTTCGTAGAGAATTTAATTTCCTATAAGAACTTCATTTAAAAAAAAACCTTTAATACTGTCATTTAAAATAAACAAAAAAAATTTTATACAATTTAATTAGAAAAATGCAATTTCGTTGAGCGCCTAGTAGGAATGAAATTTCGATATATATATATATACATATATATATATATATATATATATATATATATATATATATATATATATATATATATATATATATATATATATATATATATATATATATATATCGAAATTATTTCGCTACTACTCATCTCCGTATTTCGCTAACTGAATTTTACAATATGCCAAATTTTAATCATTTACGTGGAAAAATCTCCAAGAAACACATTGAGAGAGAGATAAACAAACAGACAATATCGGTACGGAACACAAAAAATCAATTTAAATGTTTTTATACAGGCGATAAAATATTTTTTTTTAAACATTAAACAAAATTAATGAAAGAAATAATGATAAAAAACATGCTTGTGAAATATGAAGCAAGCAAAATAGAATATGAGTTTATTATAAAATTACAACATGATCTAGAAAACTCTGCATAATTCATCACGAAAACTGGGAATTACAAACTCTAAAATAGATGTATTTATACAGGTTGTTCGGAAAACAAGTATCAGAAATCGATCTATTAATTAAATTTAATCAAAATGAGAAAAACTTGTTTCATAAGACCGCATAAGTTGTTGCGTTTATTTATAGAAATTTATACAAAAACTGAAAAAATGGATTAAATTATTGTGGGAAGGAATTATTTGTGTTGTGTTTGAAAGGAAAGGGATGAGTGTTGAATAAACACAGTAGTGTTTATTGAACACACACTTGGGGTCCCCACTCTTGACACCCCTCTAAGATGTGTATGATTTGTCATATCAAATATTGATGTCTATAAAGTTATCAATGTTCATACATATGACGTAAATGTCAAAATAAATAAACTTTTAACAAACAAATATAAATAAAGTTTTAGAAAACATAATAGTAATTTATATATATATATATATATATATATATATATATATATATATATATATATATATATATATATATATATATATATATATATATATCTGTAATCAATCTAGTGGTCTCAGTTTTCATTTGATCGGAATGAAATTTCATATGTGATGTGCATTTGGTATTTGAAAGGCCAAGTTAGTTATAGGCCAAAATCGGGTAAGGAGAAAGGGGGTTTAAAGATGGGGAAAACACAAAATTCATTTTTTCTGTTACACTAATTTTCACAGAAATATTGACAATTTAAGATTAAAAGTTAAAATCTTCAATATCTCTGTACACATTAGAGTTTGAGAAAAAATTATAAGTTGATGAATTGTAGCATATATGATTTCCCACCACTTTACTTCTTAAACATTTTTCGATTGTTCTAATATAAAGAGAGATAGTTTTTATTTTGTGTTTTACTTCTTTCTCTATGCCCCCTTTCTCCTTGACCTATGTTATTTATTAATAAAATTGTCCTTGCAAATAACCAAATCATATCGGATACGACATTTCATTTTGATCAGACTAAAATTGTGTGTTCTAAGGAAAATGCGAAGTTGAAGCAGCTTCTGCGTAACGAATTTTTTATATTTATTATGAGAATTCTACGTTCGCAGAACGAGAATGACTCTTAAGTATTGCCATATTTTGCACTAATTTTCTGCACACCCTATACACAACTATAAGCAAATGATAATAAAAATAACACATACCCATTTTTATGTAATTCTTTTTTGGATACACATACGGCAGTGAAATCATCTTCGAGTAGACATAATTCCTTTTTCTTACAGTTCAATGAATGACATCGTTCATCTGGAAAACAGCAGAAAAAAAAAATGTTCATGTTCATGTTTCACTATTCAATTTATAATATTAAAAAACAAAATATATTACATTTTATATATAATAAAAATAATATATAGAATAATAAAATATATTTTGTTATTGAGAGTTAGTTGTGATTTTAAAAACTGTATATGAATAGTATCAGTCAGATATGACGTACTATGGACAATTGCCATAGGTTGGCAGACCTTGACTAAAATCAGCTCTGAGTGAGAGGTAGGAAGAGAGATAGAGTAAATATAGGGTACCTACCAATTATTATTATTTTCTTTTTTTAATTAAAACATTTTCTGAAAAAAATATAATAATACCAACTATTTTTTATGGTCACTATTATTCAAAGTATACAATACATACAATATATTGAATACATACTCTGGAATTTTGGGCTGGTAATTTGGGGCATAAAAGGTACCTTTTTAATATATTTGGGTATGAATAAAATATGAATGTTATATAAATAATAAAATATAAATCTTTTGATCTTTTACATTTACCGCTTGAAAATTTTTTGATGATTTAGCTTTAGTTTAGATTTTAGAATTAGATTTTAGGAAATTCCGAAGAATTTGCTTAAACTATTCATATCGGAGAACTAATAAACAATTATTTACTTGATTTAATTATTTTTTCTTAGTAGGAGGTATAGTGTCATGGGAATTTGATGACACTGGATACAAAAAAGATGCCAATGATAAAGCTGAGTGGGGGGAGGGTTTTGGCAATATGTTACTAATTTCTAAATGGTTAAATTTTACATAAAGTGGGAATACATATAGTTGTTGTTGTTGTTATAATTATTGTTATTGCTATCATGATTATTGTTGTTATTATTGTGATTATTATTGTTATTATTATTATTTTGTTTTTTGGTGTATCTCTCCATATTTTAAAAGATATTTTTTAAACAATAAATATTTTATAAAACTAATTCTAAATTGATTGAATAAATTATTGGGCAATAATCGGTAGGACAACCTGCATTGAAACATTGTTCCGTCTTACTTCAAAACATACCTTTTAACTTACTCTCACCCAGATTATGGAGAGTAGGAGGCTACCCTGGACGGGCTACACTTCGATCATAAGGTCCATTGTGATGCCTAAGGATGTGAGGATGTGAGTAGAGTGGAAGGAATTTTTGTGTATAGACTAGGAACTGGTAGGATATGCGGCTGCAGCAGACTATGATAGGGACTATGCCGATATTCATCTGGAGTTCGTGAAGGAAACTGCAGAAAACCTTCTCAAACATAGCCGGTTACTTCGTACTTATCCATACGCCGACAGTTTAGTAAATTAACCGCCCCTTTTTTTTTCTTCTTAATAATTGAAAAACTGGATTCGGGATTCGAACCCATAACCTCCCAGTTTCCAAGTAGGCATACTGCGCAGACATAATATTGTAGTATGTGTAAATAGTAATATAAACAGTTCACATATTGAAAATGCTCTCAGTAGTATACGTAGGGTTTGTAAATAATTAATTCAAATAGTTTTTATATTCCTTGTCAATATGAAATTTAAATTTGCTACTAGTTAAATACAGAAAGCAGACACATACACAAAATCGGGCACTATATGCGTATTTTTCAAAGGAGCTCCGTTACACATTATATATATCTTTCACTGTATTGAAAGTTGTTTAAGCAGAATTTAGATTTAATATCTTATCTATATATAGGAAACAAAATGAACGAACATTGGAATAGAATGTTCAGATTTGTGAAAATGCAGCAACATATTGGCATGAAAAAATCATCTATTTTTGTTGTGTTTCGAATAACAATTATTAGATATTATTTTTAAGGATTCCGTTCATTTGGTTTCAAAATTATACTTTGATTCTCAGTGTTGAAGTACTTGGATATACATGCAAAACACAGAAATTCGAAAGAAATGGATTGAAACATACAAAAATTGTTCATTTATCTAAGCGAATTAACTGTACAAGGAAATAGAGTTATTCGTGTTGGACCGATCGCTAATAACTCCCTAAAAATATCCCTAAAAATATCGCAAATGGACATCGATCCAATCTAGTAGATGTATTATATATTTGTGTCTGTAGCCATTCTAGCAGTCACAGTTTTAATCCGATAAGGAATGAACATTGTTATGTGAGATGCTCTTGTAGATTTGAAAGGCCAATTTCGTTAATGGGAAAAATCGCAAAAGGGGGTTAGAAGGTAGAAAATTGTATAAGAAGTAAAGTTATAGAAAGTTCATTTTACTACAATTTGATATCTTATAATTTTTTAATTAACTCTAAATTTACATAAATATGTACGATATATGAAAATTAAAATCCTAAATATCTGTATATATTCGAGTTTTGGAAAAATCAGCAGGTAATTAATTGTAGTAAAGGTGCTTTTCTACTACTGTACTTCTTATATTTTGTGTTTTCTTCTTGCTCTAAGGCCCTCCTCTCTTCCCTTTTCCCTTACCGATTCTACTCATTGACGAACTTGGAAATTCAAATACCAAAAGAATATCAGATCCGAAACTTTGACTAAAATTGTGACCGCTAAACAGTATAAAATTACATGGAAAATATATCTGTGCACATTAAGACGAAAAAACTTTTTAAGATCTATTTCCAATAGAAAAGTGATGTATTGTAGTCGTTCTGAGGAAATACGCAAAAGCATTCAAATCAAAAGTATTTCTGATTGTCACTTGAAAGAAAATATTGAAAATATGACAAATATATATGATATATGCAGGGAATATATTCTGAGATGTTCGAGCAATTGTTAAATAGTAACCATTATGATAACATTTTCCGGAACAATTAGAAATTTAAGTTCACTGTTTTAAAACGCATGACTAAAAACAAACATTATATGGAAAGGAATTTATTTGTAAATATTTAGACAACTATTCGATAGTTTTATTTCCAAAATGAATTTGTACCTACATATGAACCATAGAACAATCTCTCGAACTTGACGGTTATGTTACGATCAGTGTCATGTTTCAATGTTGCTATGATTATTTTGAATGTTGATTATTAACATTTTATTTTTGTGCAGATGCATATTGTGGTTTTTATTTGTTCACTGAACGATTTTGTTGTGTTTACATTCTATGAAGTTACTGCTAGGCTTATCAGCAAGTCGATGGTCTATCTTAAGGAATTCATATACTTCTATTTTTTAATTTGAGAATAATCCGAATAGTCCTTCGAACATTTTTCAGGGATGCAAGTATCTTGTACTATGGACCACAAAAGTTGATACCATTTTTTTAAATTATATAATTGATTTCTGCCTTATGGATTCGGTTTTCGAAAAAATGCTTCGGAAAAAAGTTGTACTTTCAGAGTGTGCAAAGTAAACTTTGCACACTCAAATCAATGTTTACAATACATCTAAGTAGGCTGGTAATAGTAGAATAGGCAAATAGCCATTTAACGCCCGAAAGAACGGGCGCTAAAATAGAACTATTCCCGCATTATTAAAAAAAACAATTGTATCTGCAACTCGTTCGGTTTTGTCGATTACCCACTCGAGCGAATGAGTGGATAATATCGCTCTCGTGGACAATCGACAACTTACCGCACTTCTTGTTGCACAAGATACTAATGAAACAGCTGTTTCATTAGTAGGCATACTGCACAGGCATAACGTCATAGACCGCTCGACCACTTGGACTGGTAACTGAAAACTAAGTAGATTCCAGAAATGTTTTCAGAGAAAGGTTTATCATTTGAAAATAAAAACTGTGAGCAAACAGCTTTATCCAAATAATTTTAGAGTTTTTGAGTTTTTTATTCATCCAACTACATTCATGTGAAACAACAAAATATTGTTTTCACGGTAGCAGCATGTGGCTAGGGAAAGCGTAAAAAATAGTTACATATTCAAAATTTAAATGTTTTTAATACAGGTATACCCGGGGATGCCGCCCACGGAAACATTGTTCCAACACAGTATTTATTTTTAAATATAATAAATGTAGGTCAACATACAAAATACACCAACACGCAAAATATTTACTATCGAATAAACGAGATAATATTTTACTGAAAAACAAAAACACTTGGTTATTTGTTTTTTAAACAGTTTTGAAGTTTTTTTAGTATTTAATATATTTTCAAAAGCAATACACAAATTTTCATATTCCTATTATGAATATTAAATGACTAATTTAGATAAATGGATGATGATTTGTTTTATAAATTGTATAGAGAAAAAAAAGTTTTTTGCTTTCATCTTCACTCAACGAATATATCAACCAATAAGCATGATAACAAAAATGTATGTACTATAATAATAAGAAACAGAAATTACAAACAAATACGTACTTTTATAAATACAGGGTGACTCGTTTCAAATGCTCTTGTATATATTCCTTCAAAAACGATCTGAATAAAAGTAATTTTTTTAACCCGACTTCAAAAAGGAAGAGTGTTCTCAATTCGTCTGTATTCTTTTTTTTTTAATGTGTGTCACCTCAGAACTCCGTCATTTATGAACCGATTTTGAATTTTTTTTTTTGGTTTTAAAGGGTTTGATTTCCCATTGGTCCCATTGTCACCAAATCGCATTCTGATTAGGGGATCCCCTGGAAATCGAGGAAAATCCTCATTTTATACGTGATCACCGATTTCTGCGAAAATTTTTTGTTTGTTTGAAAGGGTATACTCATTCATAATGGAAAAATAAGAAACTTTTTTTAAAAACCGACTTCAAATAAAAAAATTTTATACAAAAAAAAAACCGACTCCAAAAAAAAAAATTTTTACAAAAAAAAAACAAAAAGCATGTAAAAAAAACTCAAAATCTGTTATGAAAAAATGCACTAAAAATTACAAAAAAAAAAAACGGATAAAAAAAAAGTGTTATAAAAAAATGCATTAAAAATTAGTAAGTCGTTTAGTAGGTCTACCCTTGGTCTATTCAGACAAATAAAATCAGTTATAGAACTTCAAAGCTTATTGTTATTTTTGGAGGCGGTGTCAAATTTTATGTGAATTTCTCTATGCTGACACCGACTCCAAAAATAACAATAATTGTACATATATATTTAAAAATTTTTGCTTAGGTGAACTAAAATTGGCACAAGAATATACAATTATTTTTTTACTTTTTAGTGCATTTTTTGTTTTAGAATATTTGATATTTGCAGTCGGGCTTCCATTTTATCAAAATTTTTTTTATGTTCGGATGAGGACATCTTATGGTGATCTTGATTTTCACCTTGGACAGAACAAATATGCGCTTTTCAAATGGGAAGCCATTTTTTTGATTGAATCGGAGAGCTAAAGAAAAAACATCATTAAAACAGGGTAATCAAGTCAATTTTTATAATAAACCATTTTGAAGAACCATTTTTGTTATAAGGAATCAATTTTCAAAGATAAAATTGCGAGAAAAATAATGTCTTTCCTATTTATTGACAACCAATAAAAACTACTTAGGCTTGATAAATTTTATCTAACGACTTTATTTTGCTCAAAAAATACAATCTTATCTTTGAAAATTCATTACTTGAAACGTCTATAAAACGGTTTATTATTAACCAAATACACTTTTTTACCCCGTTTTAACGGTTTTTTTTCACCAGTTATCCGATTCTGTAAAAAAATATAGGTTCCCATTTCAAAAGCGCCAGTTGATCTTCAAATATCTTTGTCGGCCGTGAAAATCAAGATCAGCATGAAATGCTCTCTTGCGAACAAAACAACTTTTATTCGTACCATTTTTCCATAAATGCTTCCTTGAAGAAATATTCAGGTGCATTATTTAATTAAAGTGAAACACCCTGCTTTATAAATAAATAAATATACATATATATATATATATATATATATATATATATATTATATATATATATAAGTATATATATATATATATATATATATATATATAAGTATATATATATATATATATGTATATATATATATATATATATATATATATAGTTTGTTTTATTATCACTTGAACACTTCCATGAAATAATTAGCGTAACTTCATGAATCCCAGCTATTTACAAATCAGAAAGATTTATATAAAACAATTTGGATATTTTTTCTTATTACCTCTGACAGAGATATAAGTTCCTATCTTCCGTTGATATAATTTGACATTATTGGCTGGAAATTATACTTAGAAATTTGTATACTTAATATCCAGATTCATCATGCAATTGTCACATAATTATGTTTAATTTTTCACATATTAAATGTTTGAAAAACAACCTAACCTAAGTTCTATGCGATATTGCGTGAGAGATTTTAGTTCTTTAAACACATCATTCGACCGTAAGCACTTCTGAAGTTTGCATATACAAGAATAATAATTTTTAATGGAAAATAATAATTACATAACGTTCCCAAGGTCATCGTTTGCAAGTATCTATTAATAATTGAATACGTTCGATTATAATCAATTGCAAAATCTTAATTTGTAATACTGACATACAGTCATATATATGAATTGGCCATGCATATGGCCGCCATAACAGGCGGGTTCTTTAATTCAAAATTAAAATAGTTACAGAATTACGAACTAATAATAATTTGATTGCCCTCAGAGCCATGAAAATAAGGTCACATTTCCAATAATCATAATTCAAATAATAAATCTTTATTAAAGTTGATGTGTAAAATGCAATTCTATTGGAAATGTGATCAAAATTTTATGACTCTCAGAGCAATAAAACGTTCGTATTTATTAATATTTAAAGTTTGAATTTAAAACTCCGCATGTTTAAGCGGCCATATTCATGGCCAATTCATGTAAATGTCTGTACATAAATGATTAAAAATTAAAAAATACAAAGCAAAAAAAAACAAAAAAATCGAGTAGGCACAAATTTAAATAATTTTTCAATGGTGCCGACTTTAAAGGGTCGTCCATCAAATCATAAACAAATTATTTTGACAGCAATGATTTAATTGATAGACTTTTTTATAGGATTTTTTTATTTTGTGGGGTTTATATCATTTATTTGTATATACTTGATTTTTATATTTATTTTATCATTTATTTGTACGTCATCTAAACACCATACGGATAATAGGGAATATGCGTGAAAATTTTTTTTCACTTGAATTGAAGCATGTTTACTTGACAAATATCAAAGCAAAATTACTTTTTAAATAACTTTCAAAATAAGCGAGATATGAATGATTGAAATTCCCGATTAGACAAAGAGGGTGATAGCCCTCTGGATATGTTATGTGACGCCATATTACACTTTCACCATTTAAAATACACGTAAAACTACGTTTTTAGTATTTTTGCAAGAAAGAGACAGATAATAATCTTTAAAAGCTTATAGCTTCCTTGATATTTGTCGGATATTAATTTCGTTTTTAAATATTATTACAGTATTAACAGTATTTTCATATTCTGAAAATAAATATGAAAAAAAATTTTCATGCATATTCCTCATTGATCAATATTATAATGCACAACCCATAACTCATGTTATAAAAATTATTTTGGTTATTGACTATAGAGTAGGTACAGATTAATTACGTTATTTGACATATATTATAACCTGGAGAAATTTAAGCAATAATCGATATATTAGCATGTAGTCGATGTTTGGGAGCGGTTGCTCTCTATTCGACGAATATCTAATATTTGGTGTCATTGCAAGATTCAAAAAAACGTTTTATTTACAATATAGCTAATCTGATTGTTTAAAAAAAAAAAACAAGAAATACAATGAATATTTTTGCCTGTACATTTCTCAATTAGATCAGCTTACTCTTAGGACGGCTTTGTATTGTATTCTATACAGTGATATAAACATACGTAACGGAAAATTAACATAACGGAAATAAGGAACTAGTGCGTAATAAGGCTCACTTTTTGCAAAATGTTTCTAAAGCCGTAAAATTTGATTGCATAATTTGATTGCGCAACCGATATTTGAAAAAAATTACAACAATTTATTATGTTTCCATGAAAAAATTATAATTTTAAAAACTTTGATTGTGAGCCTTAATAGGAACCGGGTCTCACAATAAAGATTATTTAAAAAATTTGACAAATCAAAGGTCAAATCAAAGTATATCAGAATTATTCACTTAACTGTCATTAAATTAAATATTTTCTTATATAATATCAATGTACTTTGTACAATAATTTAGCCATACATAGTTTGGGCCTTGTTAGATTAAAAATACAATTAGCACCAAAATAAAAATACCAAATTAGCAACTTCGCGTGAAACTGTCACAAAATTATCAATGAATAACATATCCCGAGACAATAGAAGAGTAATTTTAATAAGAGTAATGTTACCAAGAGTAAATTGAATGAAAGTAATTTTAACAAGAGTAATTTCATAAAAATTTATTTTATTTTAATTTACTTTGTTTAATTTTTATTTTTGTCCATTGATTTCGATTTTCTATCTATTTCTAATTGTTAAAGAGTAAATTACGCCTAGCTAATTTATACTGATGATGACTACTTTGTAGTCGAAATATGTATATACAAAAACTGATCTAGCTATTGGGACGATTTTGAAATTTTATTTAAAAACCTCGTTAATTATCATTTGATAATCTAACATATTAAACGAGTTTATTAATACTGTCTTTTGAAAATTTTTTGTGGAATCGATAGATTTTGACCAAAACTGATGAAAAAAAATTATTTTCAGGATGAATACGCGCTTTTTTTTCATAAACTGAATAGTTTTGCCAAAACTTCACCTCAAAAACTAACTCTCGTTTTAACAGTTTTAATGTTGTTTTTTCGTAACAGTTTTAATGTTCTAAAACTTTTGTAAGGAATATTATAAATATCACCAAATAAAGTAATTTGATTTTATATTTGCAATGATTCCTTCCACTGGGATAATTCATTTAGTCTACCAAGCTCTTACGTGATGAATTTTCTTTTTTGTTCATGTCATTTGTTCATAGTGAATAATAAATAAATCATAGAAGTAATTGGAAGTTACGAAAAACATGTTCTCATTTTTTTTTCGTCTTTTAAATGATGAATGATTTTATTTGTTATGGAATCAAGTTTTCAACTCACAAATCTTTCAATTATCTCCTTATATTTAAGAATGATATTTTATTGAATTTGAAAAAAAAAAATACGGATATTTTTTTATATAAATATAAATACAGATTTTATACTCATTATATTAATTATAAGTTTTTTATCATTATGTATAATATTATTACATATTTATTATGTTTATACTTATAATCTAGTATCTGAGTTTTCTAAGTAGTCTTTGTAATGAATTAATAATGTTTATAAGAGTTAATTGTAATGTGTCTAATAAAAGTCCCACTTTTTGCAAAAAGACTATAAAAAAAATTGCGAAATACACTTTTCTTCTAGCTCTTCTACCGTTTTCGAGAGAAATACTTTCGCTCCCTGTTTAAAACTGTTTGCAACGTATGCGCTCCTAAAACCATCATCCGATTACGATGAAACTTCGGTTAGTTGTTGCTTGGGCACCTATCCCACCCAGGGGCGAAACTATCACATTCGATAACGGTAAGAGATAGAAAAATATTTATTATTAATAGCCAAACCACCAATTTTCGTGTTCTGATTTCATGATATGTAATGATTTATAGTGTAATATAGTTTATAGTTAGGTACTATAAAAATGCCTGCATTAACAAAATTTTGGAAATGAATTATTTGACAAAATCAAAAAAATTAAAAAATTAACATATCAAACTGCCAAAATTTAGAAAAAAACAATTCGCCTATTACGATGGCGTATGGACAAAAACAAAGTAACCAGCTACGCTTGAGAAGGTTTTCTGCAGTTTCCTTCACGAACTCCAGATGAATATCGGCATAGTTCCTATCATAGTCGGCTGCAGCCGCATATCCTACCAATTCCTAGCCTATACATAAACATTCCTTCCACTCCACTCACATCCTTACATCCTTAGGCAGTCTCTACAATCTATCTAACTAATTTATTCGTTATGTAACCACGTGCCGCCTTGACTCAATATTGATTTGGATTTGGATTTAATATTTGCATCGAATCGTGTTATAGATATGCACAACCTAATCACATTACGTTACGTTCCGTCTTATGTGTGCGGTAGATGATTATTAAACTAAAATTGAATTAAATTAAACCATTCGGTGAAACATATACAACACATTATTATAAATAATTTCGATTATCCATCTTTATCTATCTTTCACAAAATAATAACAAACTTATATACAAGGAAAATTTTACAAATTAGAAATTAAATTGCTGAATGTTCATAAACTATATCAGCAATTAGTATCTCTTTGATCAACAACATGGGAAACACATATACATACATATATATATATATATATATATACATATTCACTAGAAAAGGCTTATTATACATATATGTATGATGCACTAAGAAGAAGATTGCTTGCTTCTGCTTGCTCTATAAAATAGATGATATATATCTATTTGTTCTCCGAAACTTACGTCAATATTATTATCATGTAATTATTATAATTACTAAATATCATGCATAATATACAGGAATATACAGGAATAGTCAGATTTAATGACCAAGGAAGTAGGTATACAGTGTGTTTTTGAAACTACACCCAATCTGGAAACAGTGTATGTATATCTATCGCTGTATATATGCAATGTACTATGATATGGTTTGCTTTGTTACACATTAAAATCGAAGGCGGGTTTATTAATACGTTCTCACCACAGACATACAACCAAATAGTTACAAAGCATCCAACATTATAATACAAAGTATTATGGATATGCACTGTTTTAGATCAGTCTTTGTTGGGGAGACGTACTCAGCCGAGTGTTGTTCGGGTGTAACAAAGAACGTTATATCATGGCATACTATACATAGACAGTGATAGATGCGCTACACAATGCTGCTATTAGGTCTATATTTATGTGCCTAGTGTATATTTAAACGTTTATTTGTATCAGGGATGTTGCGGATGCAGTTTTGTATGTCAAGTTTTTTTAAAGAGATACTTAATTTAGATAAATGAAAAAAGAAACAGATTGTAATAATTTTTAATAATCTTTATCCTATAATCAAATTTTTAGTATGAAAATTTAAAATTTGGTCCATTATATTTAATAACAACCAATGTCGCTACCTTTTTAGATTTCATCCTGTTTCGCAAATGTTCATAGATCGATTATAGATGATTCCTCAAAGAAGTGGTTATATGGACCTTGCGAGATAATGTTTTATGGCGTATTTTATACTGAAATTTATCTCGGACATGCTTATCTAGTTTAAAATAAGACTAAATTACACTTTGCGTCGGTGGTGGCATTGTTGGTTCACATGTAGATCATTCAAAGCGAAATAATCAAACAATAATGTAAATGTGATGGTTTTACTCTTCTCAAGATAGTCGATAAATATGCCTTGTGCATCCCAAAAGACAGTTTTTTTTTTGGAGCACTTGAACCAGCTTCTACGCATTGTTTTTACTGTTGTTCTAAGTATGGCGTTAAGTGATGGACCCATTTTTGATCAACCATTGTAAATCGAAGAAACAATTAATACTAATATAATACTAATTACAGTGGTATTACGCTGAAAAATCTCCAAACATTGCTTAGGTATGGTCATTCGATTCATATTTTGAACATTTGTTAACAAATGTGGCATCCAACTTGCTGGCCGCCTTTTCATATGTAATTCATGTATGATGTTGTATACGTTCATCGTTTGCATATGATATGTTTCCAATGTCAGCAATCTCGCGCAACAGTATATGACGGTCATTCATAATGCTTGCATAGACTTTTTAGACCATTTCTGGTGTTAGTACCTCTTTTGACCTTCCTGTACGCTTAGCACCACTTGTGCTTGTGTGGCCACGCTTAAATTCATTTATGCAATTATAAACGGTTGCATTTGAAGGTGTTTTAAACCGTTCAAACGAAAGTTTTTAACCACTTAACAATATGTATTTGTTTTCATATTTAAAAGAATCGAAAAATGACTTTACAAAAACAACTTTCACTGAGAAACTATTCAATAAAATGTCATAAAAATTTGACAGCTTTCGTTTAAAAGAACATACTTTACAACAAACAAAGGAAGTTGTATTTTAGGGACGCATATAGTGCATTATTCTAAAGATTTATCAATCCACCCACGTATAAAATAAATATACATGCAAAAAATATATTTCACGTAGGTTTATAACCGAAGACGAACATTATAATACAAACTAGTTTGTCCGAAAAAGTATGCACTTTGATGAGAGAAAACCTTCCTGGTTTTGTGGGAAAAATGTATGATTCCATACATATGGCTGTTAGAAAAAACCATTGGCTGGAATGTATTTTTAGAGACTATGTATTTTTTTATATTATTGTAAGGTGAGATAAAGATGTGAAAAAGTAAGTAGGTGGAGCATTGATGATGGCATGATTATAGTTGAGTATGGATGGCTCACTGCAATGCATACTGACAACGACAATTCACTGCATCAATAGTTGTCTAGTTACTTATATACTACTTGTAAGATAATAATCAAAGGAAGTGAAAATGTTATACATAAATCATAGACACAAGTTCATTTTTCAGAAAACTATCGAACATTTCGAGGTTATTAAATTAAAAATTTTATATCTTTGAGGTGGTATGCAATAATAATAATAATAATAAGCCTATAAAATATCCCAATTACTGGGCAAAGGCCTCTCCAAGAGATTTCCATTCTGGTCTATCATTTGCCAATCTCATCCATTGATGTCCTGCAAACCATACTATTTCGCCTCTCCATCTTTCAAACCTCTACGGCGTTTGTTGCTGTATGGAGTCCATATAGTGCTTCGAACCGTCCAACGATCATCCGTCATCCTGGCAACATGACCAGGCCATCTCCACTTTAATTTTTTTATAGTGACATTTAGATCCATTACTTTTGTTTTCTCGCGAATCTTTGAGCTGTTAATTTTGTGGATTTTTTTAATATTTCGGATGCTTCGCTCCATAGATCTTTGACATGATCTTAATTTATGGTAATGTTTTTGGGTCAATGTCAATGTCATTGAGTACCGTACGTTAGGACAGGTAAGACGCATGCATTCAGGATTTTAGTTTTGAAAACTAACGGGACGCCTGATTTAAGTATGAATTTCAGGGACCAAAACTTCCGCCACGCGTTTGTTATTCTTTGGTATGCAATACAAATACTTATTTAAGAAGACTGTTGTCCTATGGTGTGAAGTTGTAGTATTTTATATTTTGCTGTTTATGCAATAGAGAAGACAAAAATATTTCTAAGGTAAAAATATACAATATAAGTATATTTCTGTATTCTGACTCGTATCTAGAGCATGGTAGTGCGTAAGGCCGAGTTTAAGGGGCATTAGTATTTGGTCTATATTTTACAAACGAATAGTTGATCTTGTCTGCTCGTCTAATCGACTCAACTGTTTACAGATCTTGGTGACACTACGTCCTATTATTTAGTCAGTTAAGAAGAAGGTATTGATGGATGGGGGTATTTAAATGTAGAGGTCAAAATTAGAGTATTAAAACTGGAACCTTTTTCGGATTTTTTAAAAAGTTCGACTACGAACTAATCTCTCAAATATAAAATAATTAAAAAACACATAGCTACACTTATGATATAATGCATGATTATCATACATTAGTAAAGAGACAATACTCTTCAAGTAGTCCTCTATTAAATTGATATGTGTGTCAGATGTTTTCTATTCTATCTTCTATCAAAACTAAAAAACTTTAAAACCTAGGACGTTGAGATAGTGTATGCTGCAGGTTAACACTTTTCTCGAATAGCAGCAAATGTTATAACATTTTTCCACGGAACACTTATTAACTTAATACGTGGAATATTAGTGTTATGTGGAACACAGTTTGGGAAACCCTGATCTTAAAAATCCGCAAAGAGCTTGTACAAGGCTTAAACAATCCATGGTCAGCACAATTCATTGTTTTAGATTAATCAAGTGCAATCATCATAATGTGCTCACTATCATTCAAATACCG
Source organism: Nineta flava (assembly GCA_963920215.1). Classification (NCBI taxonomy): domain Eukaryota; kingdom Metazoa; phylum Arthropoda; class Insecta; order Neuroptera; family Chrysopidae; genus Nineta; species Nineta flava. Next base: position 35,054,314 of record OY986045.1, read on the forward strand.
TCATACCGTATCTGTAAGCAAAAATAACGCTTTACTGCTTCTTTTTCCGGAAACATAGTTACTTACTTAACCGGTTCTCTTAAACCCGGAGGTGTTAAGGTTTCGCAGAGATATCTGTATATTTTTCAGCCTAGTGTTAGTTTCTTTGCTTCTATTCACCGAATGTCTTTATCTTTGAGGAAAATTGTGATGTTATCCTTCCATTCGGTACGTTGTTTCAGGCCTTCCGAACCAATGTAGTTGGATCTATTCTATTCAAGGTACCTTTGATATTGATATACAAGGTATTGTTTATGATACGATCTCCGGGTTTTTTATTCTACTCGTTTTGATATATCTTATTTCAGCTGCTTGTAGTCTATTCTGGTGTTGGCAGTTCAATGTCCAGGATGCACAGCTATATGTAGATGTAGGTATATAAGTGTTTTTGTATACTGTGAGATACGTTTTTTTGCTAATTTCTCTTTTGCTTTTTTTTGGTAATGTTACGGCATAGTGAGAAATGCCTCACAAAGTGTTACCCCAAGGTATCTGAAAACTTGGAACTGTTCTAAGGTTTGATTATCAATCAAACCGAAAACATACTCGAATAAATGAACAAGAATTATAGTACATTTATGTACGAATTTATCAATTCTATTATTAAAAGTGTGTTTCAGGACATGGGGTAGGATGTAAGAATATTTCTTATTTAATAACCGAAAAATTCAACTTTAAAAATGTGAAGTTCATCAAATAATATTTTTTATTGACTGTACCAGAATATATCGATATATATAAACATTTTGATGGTCTATGGTACCAATAAAGATGATGGCATGATTATGTTAGAATGCAATGGTTGGGTACTCTTGCACATGTTTCTAGTAACGGTGATGTATGAACCTTATTCTTATTGCTGCTGCTTTGCTTTCGTGTCGTTGAAACAGAATATAATATTATGGTATCGTTACATTTACAATTTAATTTACAAAAGATTCTAAGAGTTATTGTCTACAACACAATGTATGGCGATTATTATTGGACCATGTTCACTACAAAGATAATAAATTTAAATGGTTAGAAAGGTCTTGTCTAAATGTTAAATGAATTGAAGGTGGTAATATTATAGTTGGAGGGGAGATTAATTCATATAAACTCACACTCAAAATATTTAAAGTTGAGAAAAAATTGAAACAAGAAGAATTTTTGTATTGTCAGTTACGTCGACTCAAAAAATCTCGTAGTTTTGCCTATAGATAGATTATAAAGGCTGCCCTGAACGGGCTACACTTCGACCATAAAGTCCATTGTGATGCCTAAGGACGTGAGGATGTGAGTGGAGTGGAAGCAATTTGTGAGTAGACTAGGAATTGGTAGGATATGCGGCTGCATCCGACTCTGATAGGAACTATGCCGATATTCATCTGGAGTTCCTGAAGGAAACTGCAGAAAACCTTCTCAAGCATAGCTTGTTACTTTGTTCTTGTCCATACGCCGACAGTTTAGTCAATTAACCGCCCCCTTTTTGTTTAATAGTTGACAAACTGCTGATGTCGGGATTAAAACACATAACCTCACAGCTTCCAAGTATGCAACTGCGCAGACATAAAGCCTTAGATCGCTTGGGTACTTGGATTATTTTTGCGTTAATCCATTATCGAAACTGTATGTATAGCTTATTATAATTTAAATCTTTCTTAATTTTTAAAGTTATTAATGATAAGTATCAGGCTTATAGTTTTCGAGGAACTATATTTATGTCCATATCACTTCTTGCAACAGTGTGCCCATAATAATATTTAGCCCCTTAGATCTATCAGTTATTTATGTTATTTTACCATAGCAGCCGCACTAAACATTTTTCCAATGAAGTAAATTATCCTTATTATTCATGTTTCATTTACCACATATAAATGAAAGAATAAATTAATATTATAACAAACGAATTGGGTTTTCATATTAATTAATCATTAATTTTAATCTGTGGTAATATGTTTTAAGAAATTTAATTAAAAAAAACTTCTATGAACGTAAAATATACAATAAATTTCTGGTTATAACAAAATCTAATTAAAATTTTATAGTGTATAATACTCTCCATCGGTGGATAATATGAATGGATATAATGAAATATTACTGTGAAACAGAAGTCATAACAAAATATACTATTTATCGATATTTCATGTCGTCGGAGTAGAATGTTGCCAGTTTTATATCGAATATCGATTAAACTTATGCACCTCTCATATAAACCGTTTTTGAAATGTTTTCTGGTCAAAACAATTAAGGATATTAGGGAGAGACAATAGACCAGCCAAGTAGCAGCGCTTGTAAAGGCGTTGTGTGTACTTGGAACTGGGAGGTTATGGGTTCGAATCCCGACATCGGCAGTTTGTCAATTATTTCAAAAAAAAAGGGGGGGAGACGGTTACTTGAATAAACTGTCGGCGTATGGACAAGAACGAAGTAACCGGCTATGCTTGTGAAGGTTTTCTGCAATTTCCTTCACGAACTCCAGATGAGTATCGGCATAATTCCTATCAAACTCGCCTGCAGCTGCATATCCTACCAATTCCTAGCCAACACACATTCCTTGTCCTCCACTCACATCCTCACAGCCTTAGGTATCACAATGGACCTTATGGTCGAAGTGTGTCCCAGGACAGCCTCTACAATATATCTAGGGAGAGACAATAGAGAACTTACACGTTTTGTAATTTTATTTTGTTTTTCGAAAGTTTACTATTGTTTAAAAAAAATTTTAAACAATTGATTTTTTATGTAATTTTACAATTAATAATTGTTTTTAGAAAATTTACGTTCATACACCAGTGACTTCATTTTATCGCTTTAGTAACGCCACCGAGAGAGAGATAAGAGACTATTAGACTATTTTGTTATGACACATGGTGATCTGAATATAGAAAATACAAGTGTATAGCATGATTTCAAATGGCTCTCAGCCTCAATGGATATAATGACGTCACAGTCGATTTTTTATACAAAAATTTATTTATTTTTTATTAATAATTAATGGAAAAATAAAATTGTTAATAAAAAAAAATATATCAAAATATATTTCAAATGAATTATTCTTTCATTTACATATGAATTTGTAGCGATAAATAGTTAATGCAACTTCTATATTTTCCTTTCGTAGCATTTTTAATTTATTTCCTTAGGTCAATCGAATATCCCAAAAAAGTATGTAATTATTGAATATAAAACCTGAAACTAACATATTACTAGAGTCAAATTAGCATTTTTCACTTGGAACCGCAATTTTTTAAATCGATTCATCTTGACCTCCTGAATTTGATTCTAAATTTTTACGTTCCGAATCGTGACGGAACGAAAAAATTCAAAATTAAATTTGTTTTTTAAAAAGCGTTTTATCTTATATCTTTATTCTAAATTAAAAATTTAAAAAATGACAAATGAATATTATTAAAAACTATTTAAAAAAAGAAAAGAAATGAGCTCATGAACATTAAAATCGATTTATTCGAATTCGAGAAAAAAAATTCCCAAAGTTTGAAAAAGGCAAAAATTTTAAATTTAATTAAAAAATTTAAAAGTTACTTCATTTTTTTAACAATGGCAGAGTATGCCTCTTATATGTAAAATATAATGTGCCCTTACAAAAAATTAATTCCCCAACAGTTCATAAAATACCATGTCATATATTTTTATAAAAAAAGGATGCATTTCATCTAGATGAATAAATCTTTTTTTAATTGAAAGGTCTTAAAAATATCTATAAAATAAAAAAGAAAATTATTTTTTAACTGTATTTTTACCAATTATTTTTCAATTTGTTTATAACTTGTTATAAACAAATTTAATAAAAACAACTAAGAAATTATTTAAATTGAGTATATACTTATTTGATAGATATATAACGAAAAACAGGATAGATAAACAGGAAAAAAAAACATGTGAGTCAAGTATCTTCCTTCTTTTTTGTTTGAAGTCGGTTAAAAATGGCGACCAGACAATTTTTAATGCTTTCAACTTTTACTAATACGAACCTGAATGAACCTGAACGACCTATTTAAACGATATGCCTTCTTCATAAAACACAATTTTTTAGTTACAAAGAAAAGAAAAAGAAAATTATCTACAAAAAAATAAAATAAATAAATATTTTATTAAAATTGCATTTTTAATAATAAATAAAGGATTTTATTCCTCGTTTATATATTATCTTCTTTTTTTTAAAGTTATTATTTTTATTTTTTTATTTTATAAAACTTTGTGTTGTTGTATACGAATGATAAAAATATTTTTAATTTGTTTGTAGAAAATAAAATTAGTACTACCTATACATTTATATACATATATACATACATACATATATATATATATATAAATATATATATATATATATATATATATATATATATATATATATATATATATATATATGGATGTATAAAATATATACATATATATATATATATATATATATACTAAATACAAAAAGGAGTCAGATAGTGAAAAGACATATTTCTCTTCGGTGAAAAATTATCGTTGTATATATTAATATTAAAAAAATTATACGATGAATAAAATAGCAACAAAACAAAGTATGAAATAAAATATGTTTGTTTTAGCATAACATATTTTGTTGTCTCTATGCTTTTTTTTACACTTTTAATTCTGTTAAAAATTTTTTTTTTTTCAATCTAATTTCTTTACTGAACTTTTTATTTTTATTTATTACGTATGTTCTGATTTCTATATATTTTTAATTCGTTTCGTTGTTCATCGATTGTTTAACATGGCCAAAATAAATGATTTTGGAGAAAAACTTTGAAATTTTGCTTAATGTTTTACAACCTTAATATATCGAATTTATAATGTTCTAATCATTGGTTTATTAATTGGTGTGTTTAAAAGATGATTTATTTAAAAATTTGTTTTTTCCCAAGGTAATATTTATATTATATATCATATAGAATTACCCTACTGACAATGATTGCGTTGCAATCGAAATACCGGTATCTAGGCGTAATTCTTTTTTGTATTTTTTAATTATATTTTTTAAATAAATTCTCTTATATTACAATTTTGTTTCGAGTATTGTGGTATTAGTTTTATTATTTGAATGACGATATGAAATTTGGTACAAATATATATTCGGAATCTGAAAGGAAACGTCCATAAGTGGGCAAAATTACTCCGGAGCAAATGGGTGGATTTTGAGAAACGTAGAAATGCAAAAGCTTTATTATCTAAATTTAACTTAATATAACGTGTTTTACGATAATAACAATATAACTAACTTGTCATGTCGACGATGGTATTTATTATCGGCAACATCTCAGAAACCATCCGACTTTTCTTAAATGTGAAAAGTCTGAATACCAACTTGGAAACTGGCAGGTTATGAGTTCGATTCGCGACATCGGCAGTTTGTCAATGATTAAAAAAAAGGGGCGGTTAATTGACTAAACTGTCGGCGTATGGGCAAGAACGACGTAACCGGCTATGCTTGAGAAGGTTTTTTTCTGCAGTTTCCTTCACGAACTCCAGATGAATATCGGCATAGTTTCTATCATAGTCGGCTGCAGCCGCATATCCTACGAATTCCTAGTCTATACACAAAAAATTCCTTCCACTCCACTCACATCCTCACATCCTTAGGCATCACAATGGACCTTATGGTCGAAATGATGCCTATATCTATCCTGAGTAATGAATTTCTATCCATGTCACCGTGAAATAAAATTTTAATTATCAATATTATAAATTATAAATTCCTATCATATTTGGTTAACAAACTTACTTGTATAACGGAGCCCCGAAACCATGAATTAGCAAACGTGAAATACAATAATTGTTGGGATTACTACCACCCAAAAAACAATATATTTTTATTACTTGTGATAAAATCGCTAACGTTTGTTTAGTTCCGTTGTATGTTAAACCATATTTAATTCGAAAGTAAAATAATGCCTAGCTAGTAGCATATGTAGTTGTGGGTTGCAATGTTCATGTATTATATCTCTATACAAATATGTGAATTCCCGCAGGATAATTGTCTTCGTCTTGGTCGCGGTAAATGATAATGGTTCATTATCCACATTAAATGAAATTATATTGCTGCAGGTTCATGTATTAATTTAGTGGAATTAAAAAAATTTGAAGCAATCTCAAAAGTATGTGGGAGGCGTACAAAATAGAGTTCCTTAAAAGTGAGAAATGTCATTTTAGTTCATTTTAAATCAATTCGAACAATGATATCGTACACAAAGCAGGGGCTAAACAATAAAATTTTCTACTTTACAGATAAATGTGGTGATATGTATCATTAGTAGTAGATATTAGTAGGTTATTGCTAACTAACTATACTAACATCCAACAAAGAATTTGACTGTTTCAACTAGGTGTCGTGAGCCGTCTACCAATACGAGCGCTACCGTATACCTTTACTCGAAGCGATGTAGCTGACATCATTGTGCCAATTTAATTTTTATAACCCTACTAGTTTGGAATATATTAATACGCACAAATCATTAATTTCGTCACTCTCTAACTAATAATCATCAAAATTCTCAATTATTAGCCTTAAACGCCCCTTTTTCCTATTAAAAAAACTAAGTAGTGGAAAAAAAAAATCTGTGACTTTCGTTTTCCAACTCTTCAAAAGAGAAATATTGATTTCTATTAGTAAAAAAATTAGTAAGAACATTTCTTAGAATTAAAAAGAAAATCAAACACATGTCTTGTAAAAAATAGAGCCAAATATATCATAGTTAAGAGATTTAGTACAAGAGATAAGAGATTTAGCTATAAAGAATGTCAGAAACTGCCACTTGGCCTTGATTATATCTCAACACTTTTACTACTATGCAATCACGAGACTTTGCCTTATTGTGAATGAAATTTAACGTTTTTATTTATGTTGGAGGGAGAGAGTGGATACAGGAATACACCCTAGGGGCCACCCACCACTCCAACAAATATAAATCTTGACAAGATAGCTACATCCTTTGAAGAAGGTTCACTAGTCTATGGTCATGTAGTCTGTACGTCCGTCAGTCAACGCGATGTCCAAAGGATCCGCCTGGCTTCCAAGTCAGGAGGAACGTTCATCTGTCATGTAGTATCCTGACCGTGCAAAGCTCCGTCCCTGCACCATACGGATGTGGAACCTGCAAAATAAAATATAACTTCAAGAGCTGTTACTTGAAGAAATTCTGAGGCGATCTCAATGTACGAAAGGCGCCAATGATGACAGTCTTCTGCATGAGGTGATAAGATGACGAAGATGAGACCTGCGGAATGATGGAAAGTTTAGACTCTAGAGGCAACCGATAATGAGAACAACCATTTTGACTGACTAGCCCGGGTGTAGTTGTCGTAATTCTTGAAGGAGATCAAGATATTTAGTCTGTTTTTGCTCCTCTTACTTTGAATATATTTCTACGTAAATCAAGACTTTACCTTTTTGTTATTATTATGATTGTTTTTTTATTGGCTTGTCCCCTTGGAACCCATCACATATTACATTTCTTTTATAAAAAAAAGCCTCATTGTTACAAAAACTGTTTTAACTATTGGTGGCATTATCTTTTTATTAGGATGGTGTAGATTTATTTGATTGTGTGTGTACTTAAGAGGAAAATAATGTAAAATTGACCACATTTGTGCAGGTATACGTTTGTATTATGGAAAGCGTTCTGTAATGTAAATGTTCACTTTAGCCTTAAAATAAATATTGCTATTATAACCTCAACTTAAATAATTGTTTGCATATACACTAATGATGCTTACGTAAAATATAATAAAAATTATACTATCCGAATAATAGAAAAATTTTGTACATAAAATCGATTTCTAAATGTGTACACATAAAAGTACACATTGCTCGATACTTCAGATGAAAGTCCTAAAACCTAGTTTTAAGAACCATAGTCACTGATCTTCTGAAGGTATGGATAGAAATTGAATTCTGAAACGAAAAGTCCTTTACCATTTTTTAATCAGACGCATAGGTAAGTAATTATTAATTAAAATAAGACAGCCAATCAGGGGCGCGCTACAGGGGAAGAATGCTAGACGGGAGAGTAGTAGGCTACCGCGAGAGAGGTAGGCTACCTAGCGAGCGAGTACGCGAGGGTTTTCACGGCTCGCTTTCGCGGTAGCCTACTAATTTTCTGACCATATTTTCTGTAACTCTAATATTTACAGAAATATTAGAGTTATATGTTTACTTGATACTTTTATTGTATTTAAATGAGGTATTTAAATGTAGTTAAGAGGGATAATAAAAATTTTATCTCTGTCAGGCATATTTATGTGATAATCTACTATTTTATTTTATCTTGAAAATTTAAATATGTGTTTTGAAAACATGGTATAAAGTAGAACCAAAATTAAGTCGAACTATAAGGGATACGCAGCAAATAAATTCGTGCTATAGAGGTTTCGATTTATGAAGGCCTTCATATTGGCGTCAAACGATATAATTAGATACAAAATTGTTTTTTAAAAAAAATGTTTGTGATAAAATTCCGAAATTCTGTTTGGAGTTAAAGAGGAATTTAAAAAATTTCGAGAAAAAGAGGTAGTTCAACCAAACATAGATTTCATCGAGGTGCAGTGGTCTAATAGAAATTTTTCTAATTATAGAACGAAAAAAAGTATTGAAATACCTTGTAGAAAAATATTGATTGCTTCATCGAGTAATGGAGTTTTTCGATTTTGAAGGGAAGGGAATGTGGATTTCTTTCGAGTTATAGAAGATTTTGACTTGTCAAAGTATATTTACAGGTATTACTTTGATATCAGCAATTTACATAAATAAATATGAAACTTGGTCTGACCCACTACCGTGTTATGTGATGCTTTAGTTTTTAAAAACATTATCGAAAATAAACATGCAAGTGACTACATACTGTAAGTTTTCTATCCTTTACTATTAAACATGCAACATTTGTACGTTTCACACGAGCTACCGAGTAAAGCTCGGTTGTCCAGTTACCTACTTGTATGGTAGAAACTATTTTCAATTTAATTTTCAAATTAATGCTTTTGTAGTTTTTGAATTCAGTTCTATAATCTACTTATCATATGATATTGATTACTGGACATACCTACTGGACACTGATGGAATTTCAATTCAAGTTCTATAAAATACTATACAATATATAATTGATCAGATAAAACATATAAATGAATTTATTTGAATCGAGGATCGGAGTGATGAAATATTTGAATATATTGTTATTTCAAATTTATGAAGGAGAAATATTTATGCTATATGGTATAATATAAATATATATGTTCAATATATAAATGAAAAACTTGTTGGTAGTAAACATGTTTTAGTCATAGTATTGGTTCCATAGAAAAAAACAAAATAAATAAATATACAATGTTTGCATATATATATATATATATATATATATATATATATATATATATATATATATATATATATATATATATATATATATATATATATACTTATATATATATATATGAGAAGAAAGAATTTTTATCTCTAAAACTGAACTAGAATTAAACTTTTTCGATTTACAATATGCGAAATCAATCATGTTAACATTTATATTCATATGAGTTTATATTCTTAAGATTTATCGTTGTTTTCTGACGTAAAAAGTTTTATAAAGATATTCGATTTTGTTTTTACGAGAGAATAATTTTATCATTCCATGGGCTTCGACAGTACGAAATAAAATGTTTATTGAACTTTGTCTCATTTGGTATATTTGGACATTGTAACGGTTGAAAATATTGATAGCAGAAATAAGTTTTTCGTACAGGTGTTCGTAAAATGACTTAATTAGTTCATGTTCGAGTATCCGTCCAACCGTCCGGCAATACGATAAATGAAAAACGACAAAACATTTTTATGTAATTTTGTCTATTCACGAACTTGACCTTACTTTAAAGTTCAAAAATACATACTCCTGATTTTAGTACGTTATCTCTTTTCGTTTTTCCGTTTTTGCAGTTTAAGGTTTTGCTCCATCATTTACCGTTTGCTAAACAATATTTAGGGGAATGTGGTTACGTATATAGTTGGATGGTGTTATGCAAAAAGCGTTCAACCCACAAAACATGAAAATTAAAGTTACCCCACCCAAGTGGAAGAAAACGTTGTTCCCTACAATGGGCAAAAATGATTTCGCCCCAATCGACTGTTCAAAACCTAACAAAATACAAATTCTAGGGTAGTATTACATTTATTAGCTATCCTATTAAGGATTTTAAAGATAATTATCTCAAAACCAGCCACCTGCGGGTTATAACTTTTTTTCATAACACCGTATCCTGATATACCTGTGCAGTTAACGTATCAAGTTAGCAGCCAAGTAGCCTTGCGGTCTAAGGCGTTATGTCTACTTGGGGACTAGGAGGTTATGGGTTCGAATCCCGACTTCGGCAGTTTGTCAATTATAAAAAAACAAGTTAAAATAACTTCTTTGCAAAGTTACAAAAAACTCGCAAAGTTACTAGTTCAAAAAACACTAGATGTGATATTTTCTATAACTTTGGTTAACGTGCTTTAGATGCTCGGAACTAGATAGAGTTGACCTGCAATTGAATCAACCAAGCCAAAAAAAACTCCCTGAAGGGTTTATTTCACATTATTACCTGTAATAATAATAATTCAAATTGATGTCGAAAATAATCCACATATTATGTTGGTAAAAAAGATCGATTATCATCAACAAATCAGTGTACAACAATATAGTAAAAAACAAAATTTATTATTGTTGTTGTGTATATTATAAAATTCAAATCGAAAAAATATACGAAACGTGACAAAGTAACGTGAAATGAAAAAATAACACCACCACACACACACAGTCGCGCGCACGCCTATAAATAAAAAGAAACATATTTTTTTGGTAACGTTCTGGATAATAAATCTGAAGTATTGTAACTCGTATGAACAACAATAGTCGAAGGTGGTATGGTAGCATATTACTCTAAAAAAAAAATATATATATATAAATAATACAATGACATAAAAAATTCACACAATAATAAATATAAATCTTTGTGAACAAACAAATATATAATACCATTCATATACAGAATGCTACAATATTAATTAAATTTCAAAATTTTGCTTCAATTCTTGAATCAATTATTTGTTTTTTATAAATACGTATTTTGACCACAAAGTAGTCCCCATCAGTATGAATTTGCTACCAGTCCAAGTGGCCGAGCGGTCTAAGGCGTTATGTCTGCGCAGTATGCCTACTTGGAAACTGGGTGGTTATGGGTTCTAATCCGGACATCGGCAGTTTGTCAATTATTAAGAAAAAAAAGGGGCGGTTAATTGTCTAAACTGTCGGCGTATGGACAAGAACTAAGTAACCGGCTATGATTCAGAAAGGCATTTTTATTTGACATTTTTCTTTAAATGACAATTTTAATATTAATGTCAATGTTAACTAAGTAGAATACATATTAAATATAGTATACAACAGTGGCGTTATTTTAAAATATAATATAAAATTTGTTTCCAATCCATTTGATCTCCGAAAAAAAATCTAATAAAACGTTGCTTGTCATACAAATATTTATAACTTTTGTACAAAAATTTTTTTCGGAAGCCGAATAGATTCAGCAAAAATTAACTATGCAATTTAGACAAAGAACGCCAATAGGGAATATGCATGAAAACTTTTTTTCACATTTATTTTCAGAATATGAAAATACTGTTAATACTGTAATAATATTTAAAAACTAAATTAAAATCCGACAAATATCAAGGAAGCTATAAGCTTTTAAAGATTATTATCTGTCTCTTTCTTGCAAAAATACTAAAAACGGAGTTTTACGTGTATTTTAAATGGTGAAAGTGTAATATGACGTCACATAACATATCAAGAAGGCTATCACCCTCTTTGCCTAATCGGGAATTTCAATCATTCATATCCCACTTATTTTTAAAGTTATTTAAAAAGTAATTTTACCTTGATATTTGTCAAGTAATCATGCTTCAATTCAATTGAAAAAAAATTTTCATGCATATTCCCTATTGTGGAGATGTTTACCAGCAATTTTTTGTACTGTCGTTACGTCTAATTTAATCTAGCTAATTCATACTGGTGATAGCTATTTTGTAGTCAAAATATGTATTTATAAAATACAAACAATTGAACTAAGAATTAGGGCAAATTTTTAAATTTAATTTTAAAAACTGGAGTTTTCTTTGATTATCTTTGATAATCATTATAATTTTACTATGAATTTATCGCAACATGATCTCTTGTGCGAAAACTTTTAAGTATAATAACAATAATAATAATTAGAGGGGTAAGAGGGGTACCGAAAATAGGTCCCTAGCGCCTAGGCCAAAGGTCCTCTGTGCCCTCCTTAAGAACAACATGTCACCCGAAGGCGAGACGTCTCCGGGTAAGAGGTGATATTTTAAGCAGATGAAGCTATAGAGTTCTGTTGAGGCCAGATGCCACACAGAAGGCCCACAACTTCTCCGCCGGCATTGCTCTCAGGATTGATGGATCAAAGGTTTCGAACCCAAACATTCTATGCCTGACACCCTGCAGGTTTCTGCAGGTGCATATAACATGTATGGAGGTTTCATCGTCCTCCAAACAGGCCCTACAAGTGGGATCATTAGAGATCCGTATAATTCGCCACCCTTTTACCATCCCAAAGAATTATTTTCTATTTTGTAATAGACAATAGATCCATGTTTTACGAAAACATTTATCTATCATGTATTAGAAATAAGATCTATACATGAAAAAATCTTCATCGAACAAAGTTCTTCATAGGACATCGGATAGAATGCCGAATACATACACACATTACAAAACAAATCAAATTAATGATATTGTGATAAAAGAAATAATCCTTAAAACATTCTGTACATTACACACACGGCATGGTTATAATAATACGCGAGTGAAGAAGAAAATAAACATAGCAACGATAAGAACGCATTTATATAAATCAATCAGGCGACTGTCTACATGTAGATCGATTTCTTTGGAATTGAAGAATAACATAAAAATACAGGATGTTACAAAATAGTGGCTCTAATGCTTCGCTTTAGACTACGACATAAGTTGCGACACAAATGTCAGACATACATTTCTTTACTGTTCACACTTAAACAGATTTTTGGTGTCTGGACACTATCCAGACACAAATATATAAAAATGGACGGAACTTGTATCCGAGCTGTTCACAGACAAAATAATTTATTGCTGCTTATATTGTAATTAAACAACGACGTAAACGCTATATTCATTACAATATAATATGTATTTGAAATGTAGGGAGTATATGAAAAAATGTCGAATCTGTTTAAAACCTGAACAGACACTTGGACACTCAGACACTAGGTGTTTACACGGTCGCTGCTTTGACACTAAGTATAGTGTCGCAATAAATTTCACAACTAGAGACACTCGTGTGCACACTTAGACACTCGGTGTATACACTGAGTGTACGGTGTCAAGTGTCGTAGTCTAAACGAACGTTAAGAATCGTGACTTTCCGCATTTATCTTATTCTATCTACGCCGCCGTCCGTGTTTCGAAACGTTGCGGCGAGTGTTCACAAAATTCACAAAAACATATTCAGAACTAATTTGAAAGTAATTTTTGATAAAAAGTCTTGAAATTTTTTTTTTCTCGATATATTTTCAACATTTAAAATACACTGAATTACATGGAAACTTTGATCGTAGGTTATTTTGAACTATAGCTTTTTTTTACACGTGTAAATTTTGATATATCAAAAATTTCATGGCTGTTTGACAATTACAATTCGTTACAAAACCACAAGAAAGGGAAACTCTTCTTTCCCTAAACATATCCACAGCACTAGCTAAACAGATAGATCTTGGGGTCTAAAAAGTATAGCACTTCGATGGTTGGTCCATTGTACTCCCCCTTTTACTTCAGTCCGACAAGATTTGCTTCTCCCATATCACTAGAACACTAAATTAAATTAAAATTGCATCAAAATAGTTGCTCAGTAAATCGAAATTACTTTCATCAAAACTTACACGTGTAAAAATGGACATACAAGGCTGTGCCATTAGTAGAATACAGTTTTTGGATAACCACACCCTAGGTAACCACATAATTACCAGTCCGAGAGGTCGAGCTGTTAAAGGCGCTCTGCTCGGAACTGGGAGGTTGCTGGTTCGATTCCCAACGAGGCAGTTTGTCAAATAAGTAATTTAAAAAAACAAAAAAAGTTAATGAGGCGGTTAATTAAAAGAGTCGGCGTATGTACAAGAACGAAAGCAACCGGCTATGCTTGTGATGATTTTCTGAAGTTTCCTGTTACAAACTCTAGAGAAATATAGGCATAGTTCCTATCAAATTCGGCTACAGTCGCAACCACTACTACTAGTAGGGTAACCACAGCATGAAAAACTCATAAAAAATTACCTTACGAAGAGTAACCTCTTTAAATTATTAAAAACATAGACTTCAACAAGAAAATTCAACAGTCTGGGCTACAACGTCTTGCGGCTGCATAGCCATAGTTCGAATTAGCACTGTTTTTCCCTTTTTGACGATATTGTCATTAAAATTCATAAATGTATCGTATCTTGTTTGATAAACGAAGTATCCATTGTATTTCATGACCATTCTGTATATAGAATATATTGAAAATTCAAACGCATGATCTAATATGTAATAATAAGTTTATTATTTGTGAAGAAAAAATGGAAATCTTGAAATAACAACAAAAGAACCTGTCAATTGGAATTAAAAGTTTGTTTTTACATTTATTTGGAATTACTGTTTTTTTAAGCTTATTATAAATAATTTATAAAAAAAAATTGAAAGTAGGAGCGGCGACCGTAAAAAATACGGTGCCAATCGAGTAACGGGATGAAACTTTCAGAGAAGACAATACATGCAGTGACTTCTCAATTACTTGCCTAGGCTGCCCTGCGAGAACCGGATCCGATAGGGCGTTATCCCATCCCAAATCTTTTATCGCATATAACTTTTTTCTATAATAATTACGAGAAAAGCACACTTTTGTATCAATCTTTTTTTCATATCTATTACAGTTTCTGAGAAAAGAAATATATAAAGATAATGTATTGAATGGGTCGGTACTTGATGAAAATCGATTATGATCATTAAATAAAATGTCAGCCTATTTAGTTACGTACAGTATGGCCTAGGTAATCCGGACTCCCGCTTGTTCGGTGATCGCTGTAATCCGGCCGGGCAATGGGGTTCGCGGGGGAGGCGAGCGGGTGTAGGTGCGGGCTGCCATGAGCCAATTCGTCGTCAGTCTTTTGTTTATCGCCTTTCGTGTAGTACGTACAGTGTCAATTGAGCGCGCTCGCTAACATCATGGCGCCGCCACGTAAACATGCAACATTAACATTAAAAGACAAATTGCAGATTATAAAAATGTTAGATAAATTATTAAAGATTATTACCATTAAATATGGCATACAATAATCCGGACGCCTCGATAATCCGGAAAGGGTCTTGTTTTTGCCTCTCCGGATTAACGAGGCCCATCTGTATATGCAAAATTTTATTGCCACGTGGATGATAGGTAACATGTTTGGCACTCAATAGACCCATCATTAAACACAATAGTCAACAAAAAAGCAGGCAAACGTTGACGAGATTTAATGATAGAGATCCTTTCGGAGGAAGAACAACTTTTAACATAGGAAATTTTTCAATCTTATCAAGAGGAATTATTAGGTATTTGGCCCATTAAGGAAAACATTGTACTCAAAACTTCTTACAACTCTGTCGATTGAATTGTCTCCGAAACGGGTGGATGAATTTTATGAAAATAAAATTATAATTTTTTTGTAAGAAATTTTCTATCCACAAAATTGATAACTAACTTTTTTTTAAAAATTATTTTTGTAAACTAGCGCCTATTTATATGTATTGTTAGTATAGTTGCCCTTGGGGTATATTATATCAACGGAAGCGACTAGCATTTGCTTAATTTGGCATTTAAGTAATGTCTGAACATAGATAAAATTCTTTGACATCAAATGCTTGATATGATAAATCATACACATCTAGGGATGAGAGCATTGGTGTAGAATGCCAGAGGTCGTGGGTTCGATCCCCATCACTAGATGTGTATGATTTTTTATATCAAGCATTTTATGTCAAAGAAAGTGATAATTAACATTTTTTCCGTACGTGACTGTTAGTAAAGCTGTATAATAAAAGCCAGCTTTCCAGGTATTTTATACTCCATATTAGGTTAGGTTGTAGTGGCTATCCTGGACGGTACACACTTAGACCATAAGGTCCATTGTGATACCTAGAGATGTGAGTGGAGGGTAATGTATTTGTGTGTAGACTAGGAATTGATAGAGGTAGATATCCATCGTCATATCCTATGACGATATCCATCTGGGGTTCGTGAAGGGGAAAACTGCAGAAAACCTTCACAAGCATAGCCGGTTACTTCGTTCTTGTCCATACGCAGTAGTGTTTCACGAGACACGAGGCGAGGCGAGGTTTTGATATCCCCTCGCCTCGCCTCGCTTTTTTAAATACCAACCTCGCCTCGCCTCGGCCGAGTACGAGGCAGAATGTTGACTAGCCTCGCCTCGCCTCGACTGCGTTAGCTATCATCCTCGCCTCGCCTCGGTCGAGGTGAAGCGAGGGGAAATTATTACTAACTTTGACTTATTTTGCAAGAATGTACATAATATGGTTTAAAAAAAATTATATATATATATACATTTTAGAGACGATGATTTTCGACATCTACTTGGTAGGATTGATGGACATTTAAAAAAATATTTTTTTGACTTTGGTACGAGACCAGAGACCAATAGCTCTATTTCCTTTCCGGTAAATAAATGTATTCAAAATACATGTTACTATATTAAAAATAAAAATACATGTTACTATATTATTCAAAAAAAAAACATTACATTTTGTAAATTTTCCTCGGCCGAGGCGAGGTTTTGGGAAAATATACCTCGCCTGGCTTCGGTTTGTAACGAGGATTAAAATTTTGAACCTCGCCTCGGTCCTCGGTTACGAGGCACGAGGCGAGGCGAGGTTACCTCGTAGCCTCGGTGAAATTCTAGTACGCAGACAGTTTAGTCAAATAACCGCCCTTTTTTTTTCAATAATTGGCAAACTGCCGATGTCGGGATTCGAACCCATACCCTCCGAGTCCCAAGTAGAGCGCCTTAACAAGCGTGGCTACTTGGTCGATCCACATTAGATAATCCACACCAGATTGATTTAATTTTATTACAATTTCCGTGAATAATATGGCGACGCTTGTTTTTTGTATGTGAATAATCCAATACCCTTAGAGTACAATTCAAATAAAAGAAGAGTTGTCACCTAGAATGGGTTAGAAGAAATCGTAAAATTCATGATTAAGCTTATAAAATGAATAGCATCCATCCATCTACTATCTACTAAAAGGTGGCTATGATCGGTGGCACCCCCTCATCATCATATGCATTCAGCCAGCTAGCCTGCAGTAAAAAGAAGTAAGTAGCAAAGCAACCAAATAAAAGTAGTCGAAAACAAATGATTGAACGAATGAATCACATTACAAAGGGAATGTGAAATATAGTCAGTGAGAATGAATGAAGAATTTCTGTATAAATTCGAATATTGTATTGTATATTAGATAGCTGCTCCACGTTTTTAACTTTTCAAAAAGTATTATTGTTGTGTGGTGTCTGTGCTAGCTAGCAAAGTTAACAGGAAATGGGAATTACAATAGTTGTAGCTATATATATATTACTATTTCATACCCGAAATGATGACATATCTATGTTTGACTAGATTTATATATCAATAGTATAGTTTAATGCAAGCAACTGAAACCTTTCATAGTATTCTAGAAATTGATTAAGGATGTACGAGCGCTGATGTATAGTCCATTTATATAATTCTTCAAAATCTTATACAATACATTCATAAATGTCCACAATAATGATTATTATTTTTGGGTAATTAAGATACTGCCGACAGAAATAACATTTACAACCGAAATCTCAGTTGTTTTCTTAAATATATTTTTTTTAGGCCCGTTATACTGGAATTTTATTCGATCAATCTCTGTATTAATATTTCTATTTACTATTGCGTAGTTTTTGTTTTATTAGTCTTATTTTTTTCCAAGTAAAAATTATCAAAATATGACAAAATATGTGTGAAAATATGGATTTCTCCATAAGAGCAATGCATTAAAACTCGAACTTTAACATTAAATAATTAATTCAAGACTATAGATGTAAATAAAAAATCAAGCCTTAATCTTTTTGAAGCTTCAGTGCTCGTACATCCTTAACCTACAAACTTCGAGAGTGTTTGGGAGAAATTCAGTAAAAATGCGTGTCTTACAATATTTAGACAAAATTTATATATACATACATTATATGCTTAAGCAAAACAGACCGAAGTCTGTCTGTCACATAAGCAGTGTGACTACACTCTGTAGTAACCAGTCCAAGTAGCCGAGCGGATTAAGGCGTTATGTCTGCGCAGTATGGAGTACTTGGAAACTGGGAGGTTATGGGTTCGAATCCCGACATCGGCAGTTTGTCAATTATAAAAATTAAAAAAAGGGGCGGTTAATTGACTAAAATGTCGGCGTATGGACAAGAACAAAGTAACCGGCTATGCTTGAGAAGGTTTTCTGCAGTTTCCTTCACGAACTCCAGATGAATATCTGCATAGTTCCTATCATAGTCGGCCTCAGCCGCATATCCGACCAATTCCTAGTCTACTCACAAATTCCGTCCACTCCACTCACATTCTCACATCCTATGGCATCACAATGGACCTTATGGTCGAAGTGGAGCCCGTCCATGGCAGCCCTTACAATCTACCATCTCTACACTCTGTAGTGGACAATAATTTTGTTTGTGTGTGATATGATTTTTGGACATTGAAACATAAGACAATATAATACATTATAGAAAGACGAAAGATCGTTATTATTTTGGTAAAAACCTACACCGTCGGCTCTTACATTAAACATAGAAATTTGACCAAACAGTTGAAATTCATTACAGTTGGAATGTCTTCATCATTATTACTCCGTGTTTCTGATAAAAGAAGAATCTAGAGCACGGTAGTACGCAAGGCCGAGTTTAAGGGACAGATTTTGACTTCTCACTACAGTGCTATTACCACAGGAAATATTATAAGTTGATTTGACCCCGAAATATCTTCTGAACGAAAAGAGCTACAGTGTTGAAATATTAAATTTACAAGCAACATTATCAATGATATCATTTTTGTGGGCCCGTAAACTTGTGTACATAATGTATATGTTGATAAATCTGGCCCAGGCTTGATAGATTTCACTAACTCTGATTCTAATGTAAATAATGGATTTAATGCCAGTCTTTCAATTCAAACGGAAGAAGTAACGCTAGTTCTGTTCTATCATGACAAAAAGTAGAATCATTGGTTTTAGATACAAAATATAATTTTTCTATTGTAATTTTTCACTACAATATCATTTTATTTAACTTTTGTGTCTCAATAGTTGAGTTGACCTTATTTAATATTATTTTAATAAATTATTTAAAAAAAAGTATAACTTCTTATCTGCGTACGAAAGTACATGTGCACTTTTTTTTCGAAACAAATATTTCGAAAAGTAAGAAGTTTATTGCATTATGGTAACAAGATTAAATAACCTGGTGTATTGCGGGTTGCCTGTTTCAACAAATGGTTCAAAAATCATGTCATACACAAAACTTTGATAATAAAATTAGTTTTTGTTGACTTCGAGTTGATACATAGTTTTATTCAAATCATAAAACTTATACCACAGTACTCGAAACAAAATTTTGTTTCTAATATTGTGATATGTTTTATTATTTGAATATATAAACTTAAATAATTTTTATCTCCCGACACGAAAAGAGTGGTTTTATAAATTCGAAGTGTCTGCGTTGCAGTTTGACTGTGGGCCTGTCTGTATCATCGTAGCTCTCAAACGCATGAACTGATTTAAATGCGGCTTTTTATTACATCTGGTTTCCTTGCGGTGGATTTAGCTATGTTTGATAAAAATCGTTTGAAAATTATCAGCTCTTTTCCAAAAAATGATGTATACAGATAAAGTATATTCTTAACATTATCATTTTACATATCAATTTGGTGGAGATAACGGGATGTTCTTATTATTGTTGATAATATTGCGTTGCGTGTATTTTAAATTTTATTTAGTTTAATTTCTTTTTGTTTTATTAAGGAACCCTATTTTTGCTAGTATAGCTTTTTCTTAAGGTTTTTAATTAGGAATTAATGTTTCACTAAAATTTTCTAGATATTTTGAACAAAAACGAAATAATTTCGAACTGTGTCTAAATTCATGGCGAGAGAAAAAGATTTTTTTAATAATAATTTCGCACTGATACAGTAACCAATTGTTTGTTGTTAAATGCATTGCATCCGGCTATATTTGATAGTTCTTTTTACTATCTATAGCTCAATAAATACTACGGTTGAATAATAGGAAATTTTCTCCATAAATAAAATGAAAAGAAATGATTTTTACTACACCATCTATTCATATATATATACACGTGCAATCTAAGTTTACAAAAGAGAAAGTTTTTGACGATCATCAATTCAATTTCATTCGCTGTTCTATTATTTTATATTAACTGTGACTTTATTGTGCTAATAAAATTTTATTTTTATTCTTACTTTGTTTAAGTTTTTTTTTTCTTAGTGTTTTAACAAAAAAAAAACTTCATGCTTGTTTGTTTGTTTATTTAGTAATTTGTTATTGTTATACAAATGATGCTTGTTATTGTTGTGTAGTTATTCTTGTTTCTAAAAGTACACTTAAATTGTCCACTTTATATACATGATCAAGTTTTTTTACTTATCTCTAAGTCTTGATGAGTTTAATAGAATTTGTATATGTTGTTCAAAAATGTTTATTATCATAAATAAATTAAAAGTGTTCTTATAAATCAGGGGTGGTCAACTTTTGTGTATATAAGATCTACTTTTTATCTTAAGAATGTGTCGCGATCGATGAAAAAATTTTTACAAAAATACACAGTATGGCATTAATTTAATTTTTAGATTTCACTTTTCGCGATTTTTTTTGGTCAGGAAAATTTGTCATGGAAGAATGATATAAGATTTTTAGAGTGCACCGCGTGCTGAAACACACTGTATATCCACCAACGTAAAAAACAACAAATTTATTAAATGGGTCAGAACTAAATCAAATTAGCTATAAAAAGAAAACAGATTTAGAATTTATTTTATTGCCTTAACATTAATAGGAAGACTGAGTTTGCATGTCTCTAACCAAATAATTTTTTAGAGCATAATTAGGTGTGCATCCTGAAAAAGATAATAATAATGACTCTGCAGTATAGGAATTAGTCAGGACAGAACGTTGTTTAGTCTTCGTTAACTTTAATTCCAGCACTTCGTTAACTTTGATGTCGTGTTCTCAAGAGTATGCGGAGCTTTTGTTTCTAAGTTAAAATATGGTTATATCGGAAATATAGCATCAAATTTGTTAAATAAAATAGTATTGAATCTAACAAACTGAAGAAAATTTACTTGTTTTATTCGTTTCAATATTCATAATGCATTTCCATCAATTAATAGCCCAATCACAATACAAGAACAAACTTTTATTGATTTTAACAATATTTTATTCAACGGATAGTTAGTTATTTATTCAACATTTGGTTTTGTTTGTACAACCACGATTCAACAATTAAAATACTACCCCAACAACTTTGATTCCCTGTAACAATAACAAATAATTTAATTAAATAAACCCAATTTCACAGTTAAAGAAATAAACATGGGGTGAGTAAACTTACTACCCAAGAATGTTGTTATAAGATTTATGTAAACATATCTACAACTCTAATGTAAGCATTATTATATTTTAAAGGAAAACTTTTAATAACGGTTATACTTCTGTTTTCTTGTGGTCATTTGTAATATAAATTTGTGGTCATTTATAATATAGATTTCGGTCAAGATAATTGTATGCAAAAATTAATGTCCAATCATAAAAAAACGCATACTTTTGTTAAGAGAAATAATTCCAAAAATATTGAAAGAGAATATAACTAGGAATCTGATATTTCATGCATTTCAACAGAAATCGAGTTTTTATTTAAACATATTAGGTTAGGTTGTTTTTATTTAAACATAAGGTACACTGTGATACCTAGGGATGTGAGTGGAGGGCAAGGAATTCAGTCCCAAGTAGAGCGTCTTAACAATGCGGCTACTTGGCCGGTATTTTAAGCATATACGACAGAATAATTCGTACTTGCTTAAAAAGTCTTTACTTGCTTAAATTAGTTTACATGATTTTCATTGTTAAATTGTAATCTATAGTTAATGTAATTATCGCCACAACCGATCATGCATCGAACCCCTACCAATCTTATCTTACCTAATGTAATCATACTAAAATCAGTAATTAATTAATTAATTTAATTTTTATTAAATAATTTTGTCAATTAGTGTAATATTATTTTTGAAAACGTGACCCAGGGCATATATAACACGTTACCCAAGGTACCATGTTTGGTTTTTTTTAACAAATATTAATTTTGTACTTGTTTTGTAAGTATGATTGCCTGTCGGTTATATCCAAATGGATAAATAGACACTAGTTTACAAAACAATATGTACATAGTAAATAAACAAATTAATAACACATCTACATCAAAGAAAGATAATATGCATTCCACTACCATAACATCTCAGGTAGCTCATAGGCAGAACGTTGGTCTAGAATGCGATTCTAAACCTAGATGTGTATGTTTTTTCATATCAAGCATGTGATGTCAAAAATGTTATGTTGATTTTGTTCACGTATAATGAATACTCAATATTATATTTATCATCAAAGGATGCCTCGATCGTAAATATAAAAAAAACAACGTTATAAAATTTAAACAGGAGAAACAAAATTCGTCTGAAATTATTCAAATTACTTATGCAGTGATGTTACTTTCGTTCTGACATCCGGGACAGAACTCATACAACCCCTCAACAATCAAATATATCCAATTTAAAGGCATACATCATATTTAATAGAAGAAATGATTTTCCAAAGACGCACTTCGTTACGCTTTAGGTTTAATATATTCAATAAAGCTGATCAAAATGAAAATATGTTACTTTTGTCTCCGGGCTCCCCTTCAACAAAACAATCCTAATAGGTGATTCATTTTGTATGTTAAATTTAGATAAACAAAAGAGTGTGATTGTACGTTTATTGTTTCACAGCTTATTTTTATACCCAGTATATATCTATATGTGGGATGTGAGGTGGTGGTGTTTCCTCCCTCATGACGTTAATGTCAGGAATTTTAGGCGTATAAAATGATTAAAATGAATTGTTAATGAATTATTCTTACGCTATTTAATTATTTACACAAATCAAAATTACATGCAACAGAGACAAGCAAAATTTCGTTCTTACGTATACGATTACACAAAATTCGTATCGTATTTTTAAACCTGATTTGTTGTACGTATTGGCACCTATGAATAAGTTTTTGAACCGGTATATGTACTGCCATCTATGATAATTTTTTTTAAACTGATTTGTTATGTGTAATTTCACATTTGAACAGCTTGTTGTGGCTAGAAAACGTCGCCAGGCCAACAGTCGATCTATCACGCCGCAATAAATGTTTCACATCAATAAACTGTATATTAGTTAATTTTTAATATCCCGCCCGGTATATAACATTTCACACACTCTTCTAAATTTTCAACCGCTGACCTCTTTATAAACTGGAAAGATTATGCGTATGGATCTAACGTAAAATAACGGCTCCAATTGAATGATAGTCAGCGTCGCCAAAACTAGCCACTAAAACTTTATGCGTGTAGTGTAAATACATGTGATAGCCACACAAACACTAACACACATTCTTATAACACATACATGCCACGCAGGTGCGCTAAAGCAAAACTTAGTTCCTTGGCTAATTGAGGAGCGCTTCAATTGTTACTATAATTAAAACCGAATCCATAAGGCACAAATCAATTATAAAATTTTAAAAACTGACATCAACATGTGTGGGTCATAGTACGGTTGTATATTTAATGCAGCAAATATAATCTCAAGAGAGATAAATATTAAAGGAACAAAAAATATAAAGGATAACAATCAGTAGAATTTTCATTTAAAGAAGAGAAAAAACAACGTTATGAAGTAAAATATGTAATTTCTGTTTATATAAAAATTAAGTGATTTCCTTCCATAAAAAAAGAGAAAAAAAAAACATTAAAATTAAATAGAAAATGTATCTTGTACATTTTGTGGAACATATGTAATCTACAATCTTTAATAATAAACACAGCGAATATAATAAGGATACGAAATATGTTCAATTTAACTTATACTTATTACTGTAAATATGAAAGGTGTCGCGAGGGAAAGAATTATTTAGGTGGGGCAGTATTCAAGCTCGATGAATTTAAGGTGGGCCAATTGTTTTTTACATCAGTATTTCTTTTAATATCAAAGTACCAACAAACAAGTGAAAATATCAACTAACTGAGTTAACTGCTTAAATACCCGGTATATACTGAATTTATGAAAATGAGTTTAAAACAAAAGTTGTTTCTTTTTAAAAAAGGAACTAAACTTTTGTTCTATCTCTTACGGTTTAAACGATAGACCCATTTTGCCATGGTTGTAACTCGTCAACCAGGAATCGAACCTCGGGACTACACCAAAGACGACTCTTGGTGTAGCGGTAAGCACGCTGGACTAGATATCCAGAGACCAGAGGTTCGATTCCTGTTGACGAGTTAATTTTTTCATATCAGTATTTAACCGTGTAACATTAGTTATTAGTCGTTCAATAAGTATAATGGAAAATATTAATTTAGTTTAGAAATATCAAAAACTTAAATTTCATTTATTTTTCTGTTTTCACTTTTAACACCTTTTACTACCACCACTTTTTACTACCTCTTATGCAATGATGGCAGTATAGTATTCAAATTTTGTGGTTAGTCTTTGAGAGTACCTGTATACCTTCGACTTTTAATGATCAACTAATATTTTTGTATGTGATTTCGGCATTTTTTTTAAGATAGTTCCAGCACTGTCTTATATAATCAGGACAAAAAAACGAATTTGCTATTATTATAGAACAAATACATATACACACGTACAACACATAGATATATTCACTATTCATATATACAAATTAATGTCGTTTTTAAATAAAACTTTTATAATTCGAAAACAAAACAGTAAAACAAGATAAAAAAAAAAAAATTTAATTAATAAAAATTAATCTTACTATCCTAGTTTTTTTAAAATTCTATCGAGTTTTTTTTTTATACAACAGATAATAGTTGGGCGGGCATGAAGTTTTACATGCTTCTGATGAGAGAGAGAATGAGAGAAAATGATTACTTTGCTTTTAATTATCTCGCATTCTAAACGGTCAAAAAACGTTATTATTAGCCTGTGAAAAAAAAACATGAGAAAAATATTTCGAAAAGTGGTTTCATGCTGGAAAATCCTTAATCTGATTAAAAGAGAATGATTCACATGGCATAAATAAATAGACATGGTTTATAAATGTATGTTGACACATATGGTCATAGATATGGTATTAAAATAACACCAAAAATAGTTTATGGCTACACTAATGTCGTATTTCTTAAAGCATTTCAGTAATATTAACTGATATTCGTACTTTTACTGTAACATATAAACATACACACACATATTATATTCAATGATTACTATATAATGGAGAAAAAAAAACGAAAAGAAAATAGCAAGTAATTTACCTACCTACCTACATACCTACCGTATAAGAAGTACAATTTATTTTTATAATAATAGTCAAGAAAAATAAACAAAATAAAACAAGTGATAATGAAAAACGATATTTTAGGATGTGGAAAATATAACAAGTGTGAAGTAATATTCATGAGTTCATGAGTTTTGTTCATTATTAAGTAAATATTATTTAGATGATTTCTACAAGAAAATTGTTATATTATATATATTATATTCGGGGATATTTAATGTTATATATATATTTATTTGTGAAAATTACATTGTTACGTTGTTTGAGAGGAATTCTTCGGAATAAATGGGAAAAATTAAGAGTAGGAGTAGAGTATTTGTTATTATTTAAATAAAAGGTTTTCATATTATTATTATTTGTGTTTACCTATCGACATGAATAAAAGGTTTATTTCATATCAATATTAATAAAATGCGTATATGAGAACTGACCAGAGGGCGGGACTTAAAAAACAATTGTAAAATTATGAGTGTAGAGAAAAGTGGACGAAAGAAACGTACATGAAGAAATTAAGCGAATATGCCGCCAATCAAAGTAGAAGATACATAGGTAGAAGATAAAAATTTTTAGAGAAAATAGTTGATAATTGAAATGCTTGATATACTGAAGATGATAATGAAATGTTGGAAAGATATATAAAGGAATTGTTTTGGGAAAATGTCGAAGAAATAGTTGGCGAAATCAAAACCCAAAAATGCTACTTTAAAAATGAAATTTTATGGTCAGCGCTTATTGCAGCTATAATACAACACAGATAATAGTAGATCACCAGGGCATGATGGTATGGCAGTTGAATTTAAAAGGGCATGATGGTATTGCAGTTGAATTTAAAAAAAGAGAAAATGATTAACGAATTATTAAATATATTTATTCCAATTTACTCCAAGTCATACATCAAAAGTTCTTAAATTATTCTTTAATAGAATTCAAGACGAAATGATGGACCAAATTAGAGACTCGTATGGGTTTTAATAAAGACTGGTACAAGAGAAGCAGATTTCACGCTAAGCACATTTTGTTATAAATGCATGTTACATCAGACAATGGATGCGGCTAAACATACGAGATGTGGTCCAAGCCGTACAGGATAGACCCAAATGGCAAAATGTGGTCTTTATCATCTCCTAGGAGATATAGAACTTCTTCATTCATTCAGCCATGGAGACTTTTAGTTCAGAAAGGGTTAATAGAATAATTTAAGGACACCAAAAGCTATTTTTCTTATAGAAACTCTTTAAGGTAGTTATCGTACTAATGGGCATAGTTATAGAATGTTCCAAATTATTGCACACTTATTAAGGGTGTTATTCTACACTCACACTTAAATTTTGAAATCGATTGGCCGTCTCAAACTCGAGAATTAACATGGGGAGCAATGGAGAGGACCTAATTCTAAGCCGTATTTCTGCCAGTTTTTATTTTTAATAAAAAACGATACTTAAGGATCTTTTAAAAAAATAACTATAAAATATTGGATTTGTTCTGGGTATTAAAAAAAATTATACTTATTGACCGTGTCTTTGTTTAGTTATAACAACGCAAAGTGAAGCATTTTATAAATAAATCTACGTGTCGGCATGCTGAACAGATACAACTTGACAACACTGTACATCACTATGCGTTGTACTATTCAAGCATTGTTCAGAATATCTGGCGGAATAATAGCGACGTTGCCGAATTGCAACTAATACAAATGTTAGGTTAAGATTAATAAAATAATCAAAGAGAACTCAATGTTTTTTTGAAATTTGTTTGTATTTTATAAATACGTATTTCGACTTCAATGTAGTCATCATCAGTATGAATTAGCTAATCGTAACTATCTCTGGGATATGGATTCAGAGATATGTTGAGATATGTTTGCTAATTTGGAGGTGAGACACGCACCAAATTAGCAACAAGTAACATATCTCTTAATCCATATCCCAGAGATAGTTACGATTAGCTAATTCATACTGATGATGACTGCATTGTAGTCGAAATACGTATTTATAAAATACAAACAAATTTTCTAGGAATAGGGGCAAAATTTTGAAATGTAATTTCAAATGTTAGGTAGTATTTGTATATACACGTATGTAGAAGTATCGTATGTGTAACGTGTCTACCGGTACAGTTTTGGACTAAAATTATGCCTGTTTATGTTTTACGTTCCTGCACTCTATACTATACGCATACGGTTCCTAACTTTTTAACAATATTGTATCACACAACTATCTTAATTATATACATTACTGTTATGGAGAAATCTCGAACGAATTTGATGACTAATGATCAATAGAACAAACGCATATGTTATTTACTTTTAACATTTGAACACGTTTATAATTAAAAAATTGACGGATAGGTACAGAACAGAATCAAGAGACGAAAAAAAAAAACTAAAACGCGAACATACACAAGCAGCTGTTCACTTCTAGTGTTGAAAATACTTAGACAAAATAAATAGAAAAACAAATTTTCATGGTGTGATGAAGATAATTTTCATAGAAATTTAATTAAATTTTGTTACATATCTGTAACATATATACATATAGAATAAATATGAAAAAAAATATGAAAGAATAATTTATTATGTGAGAAGCTTTCAATCTTTTCTGCTGGGTAAAAAGGCGTAAACATACTTTTCTTTACAATATGTTAAAACTGTTAAATACGAAATAATATTTATTAAGCAAACAACAAATCTTCGTCTTAATAAAAATCTACAGCCTGACTGACAAAATACAACACACTGCCTAAACCAGTGGGTCTAGAAGTATGAAAATTCATTCCCTAAGAGGTGAAAGTTTGTATAGGAAGTACCTTCGTAATTTTTTAAGTTAGAAACGTGGAAGTTGGTGTTTAGGCTTCTGTTTATAAATAAATGTTGTACAAGCATTTCAGGAAATTCATCGGAGACGACAGTTTTTATGGCAAGTGCATCATTTTTAAAGTGGTATTTAGGCTTTTTACATTTCAGAAAAGGCTGCCCTGGACGGGCTACACTTCGACCATAAGGTCCATTGTGATGCCTTAGTATGTGAGGATGTGAGTGGAGTGGAAGGAATTTGTGAGTAGACTACGAATTGGTAGGATATGCGGCTGCAGCCGACTATAATAGGAACTATGCCGATATTCATCTGGAGTTCGTGAAGGAAACTGCAGAAAACCTTCTCAAGCATAGCCGGTTACTTCGTTCTTGCCCATACGCCAACAGTTTAGCCAATTAACCGCCCCTTTTTATTTATTTTTATAATTGACAAACTGCCGATGTCGGGATTCGAACCCATAACCTCCCAGTTTCCAAGTACTGCATACTGTGTAGACATATCGCCTTAGACCGCTCGGCTACTTGGACTGGTAAAGTCGGATGGTTCTTGAGATTTTGCCGATGAAAAATCTCATGGATCACCTCGGCGGCTAATCAGTATATATAAACTAAAATCCGATCCAAAACATAAATTTAAAAGTGAAAAAGTACTATGTTTACATGGACTCCTAAAAGTATAGCCGTTCAAAATCTTATGTGTGACGAATACCGAACATTATGATTATCGAAACAAAACAAATAAAACTAGTTCGTAGAATTTTAGCATAAACGCATACGATGATTCTACTTGGACAAGCGCACCAGCCAAGTAGGATTTCGGCGATGCACGAATCTACTTGACTGTTTCATTCAGCAATATTTTTACCTCTCCCACAGTTGGTTCTAATCGCCGGCGGCTACTTAAACGGAATCTCTACTTGGTTACGACATATATATATATATATAGAGGATAATAATAAATTTAACATTACATAGTCGTTTATATATGGGAATAATAATAAAGAGTTTCATGGCATAATATATCAAATTAAATATTATGAAACGTTTTTATTAAAATATCACGAAATATATCACTATACACAAATAGTTTTGATATTCTTGTTTGACGACGACCTTCTTGTAGGACTTTGTTGCATGTCAACGAGTATTTCATCATCTTTTCTAAACAATGCGAAAATCGAAACAAATTTATTTTATAAATTCGTGTCTCCTTTTCTAAATATAAAACGTCCATGGGTATTTACAGTTTTGTGTGTGTGTGAGATTCGTTTTATATTTTCATTTTAATGATTATAATTCAATTCACGTATTTGTTAACAGATGTCTTTTGTGTCATAATACCTAAATTGTCCTATATACAAATTTATAACAATCGTATTTAATGATTTAGTTTTATTGTTAATAGTAATAATAGTTAAAACCGTTATGAATTTGCACTTAAAACGTTTGATTTTCAATGCTATGAAGTACATAATAATATAATGTCCGGGTCAATTCATTTCATAACCACAAATTTTAGGCTAAAAAATCTGTGACAAAATTTATAAAAAAATATTTTGTGAAACGTTCGTCAACGCAAAGCGTTACAAAAACCGCGAAGCGTCTGTAAATGCGAAGCGTTAGTTACATCTTGAAGCCCGAGGCGTTGCAACACATACCGGATACAGCTAGATATAAATTAAAAAGAGTTAGAACTTCTTTATAAAACATTGGCTTATACTCCCACCTACGTTGACCAATTTTCAGTGTTTTAGACACGCGAATTCCTGCAAAGATTACTTTCTGCAAAGAAAGACCGTATTTTTATCAGTTGAAATCTTTACAAAATATTATCAATACTGTAGTACCTATCTCCCGTATCAGTTGCAACAAAATAGATACCGTTGAGGCAAGCACCCTTTATATTGTTTTTAAGAACAGTACTTTCCGAAACCAGCCGTCAGAAATCAGGCAGGTGGTGAACTTACAGACGTAGTCAATTTAGTTTTTAAAATTTTGCACTATTCTGAAGCCCGAGACCATTCTGGTATTACATACTCAAATGTACATCACTTTAGTAAAGTGAGTTGTTTTCCCAAAAACCCAGTGCTTCTTGGTTAAAATCAACGAAAAAATTTAAAATTTCCCAATTTTTTATCTGCGGTACTTAAAAGTATGTAGGTTCAAAATTTTGATTCATCTTCAGACATTGACTAAATAGAAGCTTTTATTTTGGGTAAACAATGTGTTTGGATGTCGGATTTTGAGGGCGATGAGAGTAACGAAATCGAACACGCTGAGAATTAGCGAATAGGATTGTAGAAGCACCATTTTTAGGACTGAAACCTTTCTTCTGTGTTCCTGAGTCCTACTCCAAAGATGTACGAGCGTCTAAGATGGGCAATTTCATAAAATCTTCATTCTTCACTCGTCACGCCCTGTGTACCCGAGTCCTACTCCAAAGATGTACTAGCGTCAAAGATGGGCAATCGCATTGCCCAGCTCTGGAACAAAACTTCATTGCAAAGACAGGCTAAAATCTGCATAGAGCTCTCGTCTCACGGTCCGCATACTGCTCAATGAATTATCATCTCAAAAAAATCGGCAAGACCGAAAGTAATACTGATAGTAATACTGGAAATAGTTGTCCATCTAGTATGCAAAGGCTGTCACCCGAGATAGGCGGAACTTTCTAGTCGGAACTTTCTCTTTACATAACGAAGTGACCCAACTTCATTCAGGTGGAACACATGGATTTCATCAAAGACCAAGGTCTGGGCTTCCTAAAAGAGAAGGGGAAAATACCACAATAGATCTTAAGGTGGCAGTTATGTGAGACTTCTTACTCCTAACACTTGATTCGTACCTCGATACTTAGAAACGATTATCTAATATTACTAATCTAATTTACACAGGATACATAAAAACTCATAAGTCTCCCATTTGTAGTTTCTTTTACTTACCTGCACAGAATGATTTCTGTACAACGGTGCAATCAATAAATATTAATACAATATTGTTCCAGGCACTCTCCAAGCCCGACCTTTATTAAAACATTTCTTCGTTAAAGTATAACATATTTTGTATAAAGATTAAAAAATTCAAAATAATTATAACAATGAACATAAGAAAAGAAACTTACTGTTTGGATCATGAATCCATCTTTTCTTCTCCCCAGCCTTTGTGTTTCGTGGTTCATCCTGCAAAAAAACAAACAAAATGGTGAAAAATAGATTTCTTTTTAAATATTATTTAAAGGAAAACTTTTTAAATAATATTTTTTTATTCTATTAATCAAAGTTGATATATCATTATATTATATAAAAATTGGTCTGGTCTCTTCCTTTATGTGGTTATACATTTTTCTTCTTTTTTTTTTTTGTTAATAAATTTTATTTGTATTTTCATTTCATTTTCTTTTCATGAGTGATGAAATAGCCAAGTTTTCAACAACAATAATAATTTTTGCAAAAATAAAAAGGAAATTAAATACGACTGTCTGTTTGGTATAGGATAGATGATTATGGTTGGATACGCTTCCATATAACTAAATACAAATATAGTACTATCTGTTTGTTGTGAAATGAGCGAATGAGAGTTATACTTAGGTTTTATTATAGTATGGAGTTGATGGAAAACGATGGAACGGGGTAAACATGATGAAAATATGTAGGTACTTCGAGTTGAAATAAGGTTAATATTTTCTAACCATAGATTAAAAATACTTATTCAAGAGGTTTTATGATGTTTTAGTACGGAGTTATGTTTTGTTGATGGTTATAAAGTGTAATCTGGCGACATTTATTTTGGTCTAAGGTGTCTCGACATTGAAACTAGATCTAGGGTTGGAACGGCTAGACTGACGAATTTCCACTATTTCCATTCTATATTTCCAATTCAAAAATATAGAATATATGTAGACAATGTTCGCCACTTTTCATCAGGAAAAAATAGCGTTTCGGTATTCCGTATTGGTCTAAGATCCGGCATTAGAAAATCCTTCCCTCATCTGTTAATTTAATGAAATAATTTTTAAAAGGCAGATAACAATATTATAAATGTAGGAGTGCAATGTCTTCCACCGTAGTCCAGCTGGCTATTAAGATTAATTAATTAATTAATTAATTAATTAATATGATATAGTGTCTTTGTTGGTTGCTCGAACAAATATATTTGTCTCTCTCTCTGCGTAGAATACATTTTTTGAAAATTTTATTAAAAATTTTTTTATATAGGCTGCAAATAATTTAATTATATATTTATTATATAAAATATATTTTATAATATCACACTCATAAAATTTTCAAAAAATGTGTTCTACGCAGAGAGAGAGACAAATATATTTGTTCGAGCAACAAACAAAGACACTATATCATATTAATTAATTAATTAATTAATATGATATAGCCAGCAGGACTACGGTGGCAGACATTGCACTCCTACATTTATAATATTGTTATCTGCCTTTTAAAAATTATTTCATTCAATTAACAGATGAGGGAAGGTTTTCACTAATGCCGGACCTTAGACCATATGTCCGTAGCGTTTCAATAAGTATAGGCTAGTAGCTGATCTTTGTGTCTACTTGAATGTGATGGAACCAAGTTTTCCGATTCGATGAACCTTGATTAAATTTTATGTCGCATAAAAAAGTTATTGATAGGTTTTATAAAAATTCGTTCCCCAAGGACATCGTGTAGGGTGTGAAATGAAAGCTTATTGATACATTTTTGGAAAAAAGTATTAAAAGTAGCTGTTCTCCACTTCTATATCCAAAAATATCGCTATGAATAAATTGGAATAAAATCGCGAATAAAGAATATAAGGTTTAGATAAAAAATTCCGAATTTTTTAATTGAAAGTTTTTTAATTGAAAAAATTCAATTTTAATTAACATTTTAGTGCGAAAAATTTTTTTCAAACAATTTTATTTATAATGGTTCAAAAATAATGCTATACTGAACATTAATAATTCTGATATAATTATATATTTTTTCTTTGGAACACTTATTATGTACGCATAGCTTGCACGTGACCAAAATTTTTTGTTTATTAATTTTGTATAATGAAGTCCGAATTTTTAGTCTGAAGATTTTGTTGTAGATAAACTATTATCACTAATTACTCAAATTTAGAATTTTTTAAGTCTATAGAAATCTGATGCTAGCAGTGAATAAGAAAAGATTTATGGAAAAAAGGAAAAACTTGATAACTGTATGGTACAATTCTTTTCTAAATGTTGATTTGACAGAGAAAATACTCCAGGGTATTATGTAAACTTTCCACACTAGTTCTAGTACTTTCTAATACTTTTTATTTTTATTTTTTTTCACCCAACTATATGTTTTGAGAACTTTTTCGATTTTTTATTTTTAGTGTTAGGATTCAGTAGAGATAATTTTTTTGTAATTTCCATATAAATCTTCTAAAATACTATGAGTTTTAAATGACATTTCAGTATTTATCCCTAGTATTAACAGATTTCTGGAAAGAACCCATGAAGTTTACATTTTATTCGGTGTTTTGATGGATAATGATCTTGAGATTGTTATATTAGAAATGGTAGATTGGTGCACTAAGTCAGACGAATAATTCACGTAGACTTTGTTTGAAATCTTGATTTTCGAATGTCAGTTTTTTATATTTCATCTGAATGTACGGTAGAGGTTTGCCGAAATCAAAATCACATTTGTAGTCTTTACCGAAATTGCTTTGTATCTATTTCGATACCCAATTATCTCAGAGTCTGCCATTTATCAATTATTTTAAATTAATAGCAAGTAAAGGACAATATCTGAAAACTTGAAATTAATCCTCATAAAACAATAATTTTAATAATAAAATTATCATTATGAAATCACTAATGTCGTAGCTATTGTGTACTATGGGTCATAAAAATAGCGCTCATTTCTCAAAATTTTACAGTTGATTTATGCCTTGCATTTTCGGCAAATGTTTTACATAAAAGCTGTTTGTATATTTATAATCAATTACTTGTATGCGAAGCAGTTTTTCGAAAACCAAATGAATCAAGAACAAATTATTTATAAAATATTGATAATTGATCGCTACTTTTGTAGCCATTGTACAATAATAATATATTTAATAGTAAAAATGTACTAATTAAGCATAAACTGAGCCAAAATTAGTGATATCCTCCCAGCAAGAACATAAATGTAAAAAGGTTCGAGTTTTTCCATAGTAGGTATTAAATATTTTACTTAAAGTAAAATGGAAAGTGGAATCTTGTCAGGTGAAGTATGAAATAGGTACTAAGGAAAACCTTTCAATGGCTGGCTTGAAAATATTTCAGAAATGTTGTCTTTTCAATGTAAACTATATTTTTGATTCAAAATTCCAATCACAAACTAATATTCAATCAATAAAATTAGATTCCCAAGTTTAATTAAAGACACTAGAAAGTATTAATAAAAATAAGTTCTTTGGTCCCATCTGATGAATATACTTCGATGAAAATCTTTTTTTGAACATAATAACGTATTCATATAGGCTAACGACTCATTAAAAACAGCAGATAAACCATCGATGACATAAATGATTGTTATTGCCGAAGTGGAAAACGGTTTTCACTCTAAACTCAAATATAGGGACAATTTAGTTACTATGTTTTAATTAACATTGTTTTTTTACCGTTCTTAATTAATACAAAAAGAAATCAGACAACGCTGATTTTGATAGTGTCTGCATATTTTTTTTTAAAGTTACATTCGTTTGTAAATGAATGAAAAAAAAATATACCAATAAAATCTAACTATATTGTCTTGTTCAGATAACAAAACTTAAATTACCTAATGTACAAAAAGAATACATGTACACATGTGGTGTGTATTAAGATAATAGATGAAATTATCAGACCCCAATATTCATAAATGTGTTTGTTCTTCATAACAACAAATGTGTTTCTTGAAAGTCTCCAGAGTATTATAGAAAATGTGATATTATCTTCTATTGGCTGTGTATTTCAACATAAAAATTGAGTTTTTTTTTAACAAACTTGAGTTATTTTTTATATATATACGTAA
This sequence comes from Nineta flava, assembly GCA_963920215.1. Classification (NCBI taxonomy): domain Eukaryota; kingdom Metazoa; phylum Arthropoda; class Insecta; order Neuroptera; family Chrysopidae; genus Nineta; species Nineta flava. The sequence goes on from OY986045.1 coordinate 35,089,952, forward strand.
TCAGTAGTAAAACTATCAGAGTTAAGGTTAAGGGTTCAATAAAATGATTAAAAATAAAATATTTTCTAAAATAATATAAAAGAAAGTGAAAAATTTCTTTTCACACATAATAAAATTTTTAAAGTCATATTCATTTTTATATTCAGTTGTTTTTGTGGTTCACAATTTTATTTCTGTGCAACTAATAGGGTAAATTAAAAAAAGATGTGGTTCTTATTCAGCTTGCAAGATTTGACCGAACATACATACTACATACATACATACATTGCAAGTTAAATAAAACCTATTTTGACAAAATGGAAACCCGACTTAACAAAAGATGCACTAAAAAGTAAAAAAATAATTGCATATTCTTGTGCCAATTTTAGTTCACCAAAGCAAAAAATTTTTAAATATATATGTACAATTATTGTTATTTTTGGAGGCGGTGTCAGCATAGAGAAATTCACATAACTTTTGGACACCGCCTCCAAAAATAACAATAATTGTACATATATATTTAAAAATTTTTGCTTTAGTGAACTAAAATTGGCACAAGAATATGCAATTATTTTTTTACTTTTTAGTGCATCTTTTGTTAAGTCGGGTTTCCATTTTGTCAAAATAGGTTTTATTTCTCGCTTTTTAGTGACTTTGAAGTTCTATAACTGATTTTATTTGTCTAATTTTTAGTGAATTTTTTTATAACACTTTTTTTTTTACCCGTTTTTTTTTTTTTTATAATTTTTAGTGCATTTTTTTATAACAGATTTTCAGTTTTCTTTACAAGGAATTTGGTTTTTTTTTGTAAAATTTTTTTTTTTTGTGGTCGGTTTTTTTTTTATGGAAAAATTTTTTTTGAAGTCGGTTTTTAAAAAAATTTTTTTATTTTCCCATTATGAATGAGTATACCCTTTCAAAAAAAAAAAAAATTTCGCAGAAATCGGTTATCACATATAAAATGAGGATTTTCCTCGATTTTCCGGAGATCCCCTCATCAGAATGCGATTTGGTGACAATGGGACCAATCGGGAATCAAACCCTTTAAAACAAAAAAAAAAAATTCAAAATCGGTTCATAAATGACGGAGTTCTGAGGTAACAAACATAAAAAAAAAAAAAAAATACAGACGAATTGAGAACCATCCTCCTTTTTTGAAGTCGGGTTAATAAAAGCTTGTAAAATAAGAGCATATTAATTAAATGGTAGTTAGATAGTATTTGTTAGATTCCGTCAATAGTTTTCGCAGCAAAGAAAAACTATGCGTACTAAATTGCATTGAAAATGTGTATGTAATATTCATATGACAAATACATATAAATATGAAAATTTACTTTGTAATAAAAATGTAGTATTTTTCCTAAACAAAAAACATAGGTACAAAAAACTATATATCCACGGAACATATATACACACATGAAGAGATGTATGTTATCTTTTATGTCATTTTATGTTGTGTCAAACAAAACCTAACACAACCTACATTTATAAATAATATACACAATACATTTTAGAAACAACAGACAAATTGGACAAACGAAAAATCATATTTAAAATACTCATATATAACCATCATATATCAGATTTTTGCTATATCTGTAATAATATAGGGGAAGATTTTCATGCATATGTACAAGAAAAAAACTTCAAAACTACACAAAACTTAACCGGATGAACAACTTCAATTTAAATTTCTTAAAAACTTGTATTATTGATTATTAATATTTTATACAGCTTGTAAAAAAAAATTTTGACTAATAATTCCAAAAATTCATAAAAATTTCATTAATATTGGTGGATTCCTTTTTAATATAAATTTGAAGTACATCCCCGATTCGATGTGATCCGGCCAACTGGTACTTAGTTCTGCCAAAGAATACAGTTGGTTGTGCTAGTAATGGCACTAAATACCGAAATTGAACAGCTATTGTCATCTAGTGGTCATCATACACACTACAAATTTTAAGTGACACAAAAATCGTACTTATACCCTTCTATGTATATTGTATTCTTTGACTTCGTCTATTTAGATAGTTTGGTATAATATTTTGGTAGTTTCAAACCTATTATGGCATCTTGAGGTAATTTCCAACTACTTTTGGAATTCATGAACTGATATTAAGAAACAACATTACCATTAGATTACCCAAATTTTTTCGGAAGTTTCTTTTAATTTGAGTGTGCTTCTAAATGATATTGTATACTTTATTCTTTTCGTACTAGATTAATTTGTCTTTTAATGTAACTTTATCAGTGGTGAGAATAAATTTTAAGTACTTAAGGTCATATGAGTATTGTTACTTAGGCTATACAACCATTGTTTTACTATCATACAATATATGACAGTAGAACACAATGTTCAAATGTATAAGGTTGTTAATGACGGTCTAAAAAAGATGTATTTGAGGATTTTATTAATACTAACACAAATAAAGAAAAGCATAATTATTTAAAACATTGAAGGAATTGTTTGTTGTATATTACAAAAAAACTTGTATCATATATAAAACAAAGAACATATATATATATATATATATATATAGTCTGTTTTGGAAAGCTTTGCTAATAGAGAATCAATGTAAAATATTATTTACTGTAGTAACTACACAATACTTCATAAAGAAATAAAAATATTACGGGTACTCTGTAGTCTGTAGTGTGGGCCTCACTTAATGCCCACTCTTAAATGACATCAATCAAACATCATACCACAAGCAGCCAGATGTTTGTAAGTATCTGTATGCATGTATGATTTTATAGTAAATATTTTAATTAAATATTTAACATTGATTCCCTATTAGAAATGCTTTTGAAAACAGACTGTGTATATATATACACGCGGCTTCTCGCCTTACGAATGTCTAGCTGAAGCATACGCCAAGAGGTTCGCCAAGAGTGTGTACTGCCGGCATAAGAGAAAGAACAAAAATTTAAAGCCAAAACTTTTTTGAAACTTTTTTCATAAAGTATTTAACCGGGTATGTAAGCAATTAACTCAATTAGTTATTTTCACTTGTTTTTTTTTTTTTAACTTGAAAATGTGTTGACAAATAAACAATTCCCGCCCATCTTTTGCAAAACATAATGACAAAACCATTGATTATTTTTACTTTTTTAAAAGATGACGGGATGAAATTTTTTTAAATAAGTATTGATTGATTAGTAACAAAACTTTGTGATAAGAATAAGTAAATTTAATTTAATTCAGAATAACTTTTATTTCTTTAACAAATTCGTGGAAAAAAAAACTTTTTTTTTTTTAACGAAAAAATGTAAATTGTAATGGTTGTTTTTTTTGTACATTATATTAAGTTTGTTTTTCTTAAAAGTTTATTTCTTTTTAAATGTATGTTGTTATGTTTGCGTAAGCCAATTTTTTGTTTCATAGTTGTTGATTTTTTTTAAATTTTATATTTGACATCTGACGTTCTAAAATAAAGTTTTTTGATAATTTGTTTAAAGTGTGTGTCACTTTAACCTCAAAATAGTTTTTTAATTAAATATTGATATGAAAAAATTAACTTATCCACCAGGTATCGAATTTCGGACCTTTTGGTTTTTAGCCCAGTGTGTTTACCGTTACACCACGTATAATTCTGATGATTGAATCAATTTTGTCAGATCAGTGACGGTATTTCTTTGTAGTCAACATTAACGTATTATTCCACATTTTATTATTTGTGTACTACCTATAGTTAGTGGCAACAATAAATATACACAAATAATAAAGTGGAATAATAATGTTGACTACAACAAAGTAATACCAGTCCAAGTGGCCTAAGGCGTTATGTCTGCGCAATATACCTACTTGGAAACTGGGAGGTTATGGGTTCGAATCTCGACATCGGCAGTTTGTCAATTATTAAGAAAAAAAAGAGGCGGTTAATTGACTAAACTGTCGGCGTATGGACAAGAACGAAGTAACCGGCTATGCTCTTGATGGTTTTCTGCAGTTTCCTTCACGAACTCCATATGAGTATCCTACCAATTGATAGTCTACACACAAAATTCATTATCCTCCAGGCACATCCTCACATCCTTAGGCATCACAATGGACCTTATGGTCGAAGTGTGTCCCATCCAGGACAGCCTATACAATATATATATCCATCTAAATGACTGTTTAACTTACAAAGACGTTAAACCATTTTACTACATACTATATATTTTGATGTAGAGCTATGAGACTCGTTGTTTTTAAAATATTTTCCTTCTTCTTGCTAAATGTTTTGAAAAATGTTTTACTATCCTATACAATTACTTAAAAATGACACAGTCATATCTCACAACCAGTAAATAAAGTATCTCGTTTGTTACATAAAAAAATATAATTATGACATGTGTGTTATAAAAATTATTAAGTATGAACAATTATTATACATAAGTACAGAGGTGGGCACAGACAGCTCGTCTGAGCCTTACGAGCTCTCCATAAGCTGGGTGAGAGTAAGTAAAGAAGGTATGTTTTGAAGCAAGACGGAACGATGTTTCAATACAGGTTGTCCTACCGATTATTGCCCAATAATTTATTCAATCAATTTAGAAATAGTTTTATAAAATATTTATTGTTTAAATAATATCTTTTACAGTATGGAGAGATACACCAAAAAACATAATAATAATAATAATAATAACAATAATGATAATAATAACAATAATAATAATAATAATATTAATCTGAACTTATCCAAGACTGCTTGCGATGTCTTCTCCATTATTAAATTCACTACTTTTATTTTTTTTGAAAAACAAATTATGCGAAAAATAATTTCCACTACTACAAATAGTACTTTTCACTTTTTCAATTCAAAGTAGACTAACTCGAAGAACTCAAATTCCCACTTTATGTAAAATTTAACTTAATTCATCAAATTCCCATGACACTATACTGAGCATACTCCATACGAAGAAAAAATAATTAAATCAGGTAAAGAATTCTTTATTAGTTCTCGGATATGAATAGTAAAATATTTAGACAAATTATTTGGAATTTCCAAAACTATAATTCTATTTAAATTATCCTTTGCAAAAATTTCCCTCTTTTATTACAATGGTCCAGCGGTAAACTTAAAGGTTCAAAAGATTTATATATATTTTTTATATATTTTTATTTTATTCATACACAAATATGATATATACTAAAAAGGTACATTTTATGACCCTAATTACCAGCCCAAAATTCCCGAGTATGTATTGAATGATTGCTTGTATTATTTACTTTGTATAATAGTGACCATAAAAAAGATTTGGTATTATTATATTTTTTTCAGAAAATGTTTTAATTAAAAAAAGAAAATAATAATAATTGGTAGGTACCCTGTATTAACTCTATCTCTCTTCCCTACCTCTCACTCAGAGCTTGGCCGAGTCATCTCCTGCCCACCTCTGCAAAAGTATATATTCATCAGAGACTATAAATGTACCTTTTCTATTTTTAGGTCTATATGAAAACCTAAAGTATACTTAAGTTGATGGGCAAATACCGTATGACGCATATATAAGTACAATCAATAGAGAATATTGCGCTCCATTTTATTACAGGAGTTGTTTTTTTGTTTAAATTAGGTACAGTATCACGTTCTGAATGTATGTGAACAAAATCCTTACAAATTTCGACCCCGGAAGTGCCACCATTTTGAGAAATCCAAACATATATATATATATATATATATATATATATATATATATAAATATATATATATATATATATATATATATATATATATATATATATTCATACTACTATATAAATGTAACTGTTTGTTTGCTAACCTCTAACCTCTTTGCTAACCTTCACGACTAAACGGCTGACAGTATCGTAATGAAATTTGACAAGGGGATAGATTATATTCTGGGGAAGGACATAGGCTATCTTTTGTCTCAAAAATTATAAGACAAAAGACCTTGAATCTATACTAAATTCTAACTATGCCACAATTTATAGTCATCTAGAACTTTGCTTGACGTCCCATTAAAAAAACTTCAAGTTATGTTTCAACTACGTACAGCAAATAACCGTATGCTAACCTTTTATATTAATGGAAATAGCTATAAAATTGACCCAAACACGGACCTTTAATTCCAATAAATCTAATTTAATATCTATAATACATATACTATATACTATCTATAACACGGAAGTGCGACCGGCGGCCGAGTTTAAGGGTTTTTTTGCCTTCGCACTTACAGTACTATTACTTATCGAACAATGAGACCCGATTGGATCACGAAATAACTTTTGAACGAAAAGAGCTACAGTACTGATTTTTCGAATATAAGCTATTTAGGGAATTACAAATTTTCACTTTTCGTAAAGAAATAAACGTTATTTAAACGTTAAAAAGTTATCTCGATTCAAAAACCATAAATAACGGGAACGCCCATAATTTTTGGGAACATAATCATAATTCCAGGGTCTACCTAGACCATAAGTCCTAAAAACTTGATATTTGGCATACAGTTAGATATAGTGCCCAAACCGTAAGGAAAATTATCAAACCACGAAATTTATATCGGGAAATGGAATAATACTTTTCGTAAAAATTGTCAAAATCATTATTCAAATTTCAACTCTATACAACTAGTGTCTTATTCATTGAAGATCATCCATATACTTTGATGCAAAATTATGAACCAAATGATTTTGTAATGTACCTAATGTTTCACCGAAGGATGAATGAATACTATTGTCGACAGCAAATGAACAATGAAATTGATTGTAGTATGCTTTAGTTAGAGCTCCCTTTATATGTTGATACCATAAATGATAGATTTATTGTTACCAATAATATATCGTCTAGAGTAATTATAGGTATATCATGATTGAAGATAATAATAATAATTATTGAATTTTCAATTTTACGTCATATAATAATAGACTATATCCACGATGATCCCTTTGTTATAGGAAATTTCATTCAAATCAAATATTCGAAGTATTGACATGCATTTGCACACATGTTTGTATTATGCTTAAGGATGTACGACCACTGAAGCTTCAAAAAGATTAAGACTTGATTTATTGTTTACATGTAATTGAAGTCTTGAATTATTTAATGTTAAAGTTGCAGTTTAAATACATTGCTCTTAAGGAGAAACTCATATTTTTACACATATTTTGACATATTTTGATAATTTTCACTTGGAATAAAATAAGACGAATAAAAAACAAACTACGCAATAGAAAATAGAAATATTAATAAAGAGATTGATCCAATAAAATTCGGGTATGACGGGCCTAAAAAAATATATATTTAAGAAAACAACTGAGATTTCGGGTTAAATGTTATTTCTGTCGGCTTAATTACCCTCAGTTTTTTTTTCTTAAATATATTTTTTGTTAGGCCCGGTATGACGGACCTAAATTAAATTTTAATTTTAACTTACGATAAAAAATAATAAACATCATTGTGAACTTTTACGAATGTACTTATACACTATGTTTAATTTACATCTTCGTATCATAGATCCCACGAATATGAGAGAGTACATATGTACATATACATTAAGCAATGTGTATGAGAAGGATGTCTTATAGGTTTGATATATAATTATATTTTTCATAACTGTTCGAGTGGTGGCCAACCACTCAAACCTATAAGACCTCCTTCTCATACACATTGCTTAATGTATACATATGTACTCTCTCATACTCGTTATGAATATTATTCACTATTTTGAAAAATATGCTTGCATATCAAACCTATAAGACCTCCTTCTCATACACATTGCTTAATGTATATGTACATATGTACTCTCTCATACTCGTGGGATCTATGATACGAAGATGTAAACTAAACAGAAGGTATAAGATTTTGAAGAATTTTATAAATGGACTATACAACAGCGCTCGTACATCCTTAAGTACAAATTAAGCTTAGACAAATTTGGAATCCCAATGAGTCGTGCAGCTTAATATATAATAGCAACTATTTTCATATACTGTTAGCTTTTGACTTCGAGACATGCGCACAAACGTTAAATATTAAGAGTTTACTCTCGTTATTTTAGAATGACACACCAAGACAAGCTTCATCAATTTAAAAAAATTATAGCCATTTAGGACTCTTTTTTTGTTTTTTTTTTTTTAAATTGGAGCCTACATTTTTTTAACAGAATCGAACATCTGTGGAAAAAACATAATATGATTAAACAAGTGAAAATAACAACTAACTGAGTTAATTGTTTAAATACCCAGTATATACTGAGTTTATGAAGAACTTCAATCAAACGATATTTATTTTTGAAAAAGGAAAATCTCTTACGGTTTAAAGATAGATATTTGTGGCGGAAATATACGAACTGTGAATAACCACACAACCTCTATATACAGACTATATCCTGTGTATAGAGGTATTTTTAACTAACTCATATTGATAAATTAATTTAATTTATCAATAATAGGAACAAAAACATTTCGATTTAGTAATATTAGTATATATTATTGAATTTCAAATCTCACGGAATGAAATCAATTAATGATAAGTGTTTTTTGGTATGTATCCATATCTAACTATATGTACCTATAATATATACACTTTGGTACCTATAAAGTTTTTACGTTATTATTATTTTTAATATGTAATTCTAGAACCAACTTACATATAATTTTATTTCACTGAAACAACTCGATTACATAGAAGAATCCATTACGATAAAAACTTTTTCAAATAAAAATAATTGGTACAAATAAATCCATGTATGTATACAAATAAATACATTCAAACTAAAGCATATATATATATATATATATATATATATATATATATATAGATTTTATTTTGTGTGGAATATGGTACTATGCACCACAAAAATAACGTCCTTTTTTCAAAATTTTATAGTTAATTTGTGCCTCGTATGAATACGATTTTTGCGAAAATGTATTGAATAAAACTTGTGAGTACATTTAATAATGAACAGCTTTTATCCGAAACAATTTTTTAAACCGAATTAATGACATTCGATGAATGCATTCCTCACATTTGCTACTTCAACTTAGCGACGATTTCCTTAGAATACATAAATCACTCTCTAGCGGTCACAATTTAAGTCTGATCAAAATGAAAAGTCCAATCTGATAGTATTTTGGTATTTTCAAGGTCAATTTTATTAAAAAACGGCATAGGTGATTGTGAAAGGGGGGGGACATAAAGAAAGAAGAAAAAACAAAATATAAAATATGTCCCTTAATGTTAGAACAATCGAAAAATCTATTAAGAATAAAGTTGCAGAAAAGCATGTTTGCTGCAATTGATTTCTTAATCATTTATTCTCAAACTCTAATGTGTACAGTAGTAAAATTAGTTTTCTACAACTTTACTTTCTTCTTATGCATTTTTAGATTTTTCCAATATTAAGGTAGATAAAACTGTGATCGCTAGAGAGTCCACAGGTACATAAGCGTATATATATATATATATATATATATATATATATATATATATATATATAATATATATATATATATATGTTAGCTATATATATATATATATATACATATATATGTTAGCTATATATATATATATATATATATATATATATGTTAAACATATATATATATATATATATATATATATATATATATATATATATATATATATATATATATATATATATGTTTCGATAGCTGCGATTAGAATGAATTTATTTATGATGATAATTTATAACGTAATCATAAACTTTTTAATAATGATCTATAATTGAAATGTATTTTTATAGAGCATGCGTACGATTGACGACTGAGTCAATAGTGAGTTATCAGTTTAAGTAGCTAGAATATGCAACGAACGTACGCCATGACAAAAATGTTAAATATGATTGAACCGAATGTATTATTAAATAAACTATTAAACTATTTCATTACCAACATGTTACGAGTTATTATTTATTAACCTGCAGATTTTATTACGAAACGGCCAATCTAACATATATATATATATATATATATATATATATATATATATATATATATATATATATATATATATGTATGTATATATATATATATATATATATATATATATATATATATATATATATATATATATATATATATATATATATATATATATATATATATATATTTTAACCATAGTCATTTTTAATGTCTCTAAGGTAGGATCGAACATTTGAAGAAACTTTTACGAAATTCTGACATCGGTACAAATACAATAGTTGAATTTCGCTAAAAGAACGCTAGTTTTGAGTCCATGTGTACGTTTGTTAGTTGTGCTGTTGTAACCATTATAGAAGCGGACATCACTTCTATAACAACCAACTAATGCATCTTTTTCTTGAAATAAAACTTTTCAGTCGTATTCGACTGTTTGTAATGTTTGGTTCTGTACGAATGTATGTACATACAAGATGTTACCTTAAAACAGTACACCTTTATACAGTGAACTCTCGATTATCGGGGCTGGATAATTAAAGGGTGCGCATAATTCGTGAACTATTGGAAAGCTGATTATCATTTTTTTATAAATTATATTAACCAAATAATTTCATTCGATAATTGCGTACAATAGAAATTAAAAAAGTTACTAGTTTCCATTGAAAAACATCCAAGCACCCTGAATGCAAATTTTTACTACTAAAGTGGAAGATATACACATAGCCATAAAAGATGCGCTCATTTTGCAAAATTTTATAATTCCATTGTACCTTATATATTCAATTGCTGAGAAACTCCATGTATGGCCAGAGTGTATTTTCAGCAAGAAACGAATTGCTGATATAACACTCGACTGATGTAGCACTCGCTTGCACGATTTTACATAGTAGAAAGACTAAATTTGTATTTACATACATTAGAAACTTAGCAAAACAGACAGTAAGTAAGTCTGTCACATAAGTGTCCCCCTCTTCAGTGGCCAATAATTTTGTGTGTTCTATGATTTTTGCGTATTGAAATACAAGACAAGTATAACTACTAACGTGCGCACAAAGATAAATAGGTAGATAGATTGTAGAGGCTCTCCTGGACGCGAAACTAGATTTTAGAGGCTCTCCTGGACGGAACACACTTCAACCGTAAGGTCCTTTGTGATGCTTAAGGATGTGAGGATGTGAATAGAGGACAAGGAAGAAATTGATGGGATGTACGCCGACAGTTTGTCAATTAACAGCCTCTTTTTTTTACTAATTGACAACTTACCGATGTGGGGATTCGAACCCTTAACCTCCCAGTTCCAAGTACGTACATAAGTATGCACACACTTTTTTAAATTTAGATTATCGCCCTTTGCGCATTTAAAACCCCAAACACAAATTTTCAAGAAGAGTACTTTCTATTGTCTTTTTATCATACAAACTGTATTTTTATTTCAGTTTGAACATTAAAAATTACTACTCTGTTACACGTAAGAAGCTTTTCTAGTTTTATTAGGGTTTTGTATTACCTAGTTTTATTAAAGTATTACTTTTAATATTGCGTGTATTTATTTTCATTTGGTATGTACATTTGATGTTTTCTATCACGAATCACTTAAATCAATTGTAGAATTTTGAAATGATAGCTCGACTTTTGACGCTATTTGTATTTCAGAAAGTGAAAAATAAAGTATATGCATCCTACCATACAATCACAGGGGTAACTTAGTAGGTAGGAATGCCAGAGGACGAAAATCGGTCACAGACAAGTCCCGGTCCAATCACATTCCCGTCACGAAGAATAAAATTATTTTTGAGTGAGATCGAACTTAACGGCATGTGAATGATAGTGTGAATTCTCTCTGTTCCCGCTCCAGTCAGCTATTACTGAAGTGTATGTAATCGCTTAATAATATCCGACCAAGATCGGACCGAGTACGAACCGTGATCGGCATTATAATGTGAACATGAACTTGATAATATTTTACCAGACCGAGATCAAACCGTGAACGTACCGTGAACGGCACTATAGTGTTGATCGACCCTAAACTGTCAAATTAAGACATCGCTAGCCACTTTCGTTAGTATAACATAAATTTACAAAAAACAATTAAATATATGTAAATAGGGTAAAGATTTTCTTACAATGCTGAAAGTTCTACAACAACTAATCAATTTTCATACTTAACCGAATTTTTTCTTACACGGTATATACACGGTATATATAACATTCGTGTATTTTCTCGAGAAAAATTCAAAGAGAATCTATAACGCCAGTACCAACTGTAATAGCATAGTATTTATTAGTTGGTATTCGTTGCACATATTATGTGACAATGGTAGCATATACCCAGAAAAACTACAAACATTCTTGGTTTGTGTTTGGTTTTCTATACATAATGTGTATTACATAATACTGAATAGTGGTGGCTGGCTAAGAGCATAAGTAAGAACATGTAATGTTCATTTGTCTTGTCAATACATTTCTGTGAATTATTGCTACTTTTATCGTTTTTTATATCATTGTGTAGCATCAATTGATTATTTGTATTTGCTTCGTATGTATAAGTTAAGTAGTGTACTTATTATGATAATACAGTGAAATGTCTCAATCACAATAAAATTCACAATTATCTCTCATAGTTTTTGAAGTGAAACTTTTTATCTCTGAAAGTCAACTCAAAATCTATTAAACTAATTGTACTTTTTGTATTTATCTCACTTTGTTATTATATGATTTAGAAGGTGTACCTTTTAATAAGAGAATGATACATATATATATTATTGTACTTGTTTCCATCTGTGATGTCATGTTCTCCTATTACCTAATATGAAAAAATTTGTGTTTTTAGTCATAAATTTCGTTCAAAAAAACTATGCATTTTAAGGAATGCAAAATTTCCTGTGAACGAGGAAACAAAAAAAAATCTATTGTAAAGAACAAGAAAAGAAAAAATTTCATAAAAAGTTTCACTTCCCTCGTCATAAGCTTTTGACTAACGCATTGTATTTTCTTGTAGAGTATCGATCGACTCCAAAAGATCGTTCCTTTAAAAATTTTTGGTGTAGATTTTCTAGAACAAGTTTTGTTCTAGAGGCTTTTTCGATAACCGGCTGAATTTGATACAAATCAACTGAAAGCTATTGTAAACGGAAAGCCACTTTTGCAGTCGATAATATCTTTCTATACATTCATTCTGCAAAAATCACCGTACCATGTAACTATATAGGTTCATTAGCCTTAAAAACTAAATAAAATCTTGCCCTGAAACCCAATAGACTAATCAATATAATTATGCCAAATTTTGAACAACTTTACTGATACCTTTCTTCAACGGCCATACATCAACGAAATAAAGCAAATAATACCACTAGTCAAGTAATAAGACAAAAAATCGGCTGAATCTTGGAATGAAAAGTGCTGTTCAAGAGGAAAGGTCGCGAAAATCGATTTTTTGCAAATACGTCGTTTGCTAAGCATGTTAAGCATCATTATTCTAATCATTATAGTCCAATCGAGGACCGTTAAAAATTATGCCCATCGAGTTAGGCCAAAGGGGATGGAACTTTCAGAAAAGATAGTATATATAGTACCTCAAGCACTTGTGTAGGCTGCCCTGCGAGTTTCATACAAAAGTTGTCGGAAATAAAATGTTATGAAAAAAAATATTGATATTTTTCTCTCGTTATTATTTTAGAAAAAGTACTTATGCGCGATAAAAGATTTGGAGCTGGGCCACTCTCTGTCAGATTCTTTCAGGGAAATCTAGACAAGTGATTAAAGCAACTATGTGTACCATCATTTTATAAAGCTTCATCCCCTACCTCGATGGGAACCGTTCCTACTATTACCGGAAAATTTAATTTTGGGCCTGCAGCCAGCCTGTATCTTTCTCAGATTTTATTAGGCTTGAAATGTACATTTAAGTACGTTAACATATAGGGTTCTTTCTCAAGATATTTAACCATTCATTCACAATAAAATAATTTAAAAAATAAATCAATTTTACAGCTTTGTGCGATTGTTCTTTCAATATACACAGGGAAAAAACAGTTCCATTGACTGGTTTTCTATTGTTTTCCTATCGAATTCTTATAATTTAGTGAGGGCAAAATTCACATGTCACAAAAGTGTGAAAATGTTATAATTCTCTCTCTCTCTCTATATATACATATACATAAGATATTATATTATTCCACTGTTCGTCAGGGACTAAAAGTCTTTTTAAACCCTTAAGTATATTTAAGTCCTTCTTTCTGATAGCATTATATATTTCTGACACTCGATGTCAATGATGTGTACTGGAAATACTGTTAGAAATATATAATAAAAAGCAATTCACCACAAAAAATAGATAGGGAGATGACAACAAATATTTACGCGTTTATTTATTGGAAAAGGATTCGTTCCATCTTTTATGGCAATATTATTTTTTTATGATGATCAATTTGATATGCAGTACTTTACTATTCCCAATACACAATAATTTTGTATTAAGTGTAATATGTTAGCTATATTTCGGTTATAGGTCGCATTTGAAGGTGTTTTTTTCAGTATTTTTGAAAAAAATATTTATTACGTTCTTGCTAAAAATTTTTGTAAGCATAATTTTGATAAAAATTCACTTGTAGATATAAAAAACTAGGTCATTATATATATATTGAAATATGATTCTGTGGTTATTTTTGTTTTAAATTGTATGTTGTAAATTAAGTAGTTTATTTATTTAACGGACAGCTTCTACATATACCTAATTCTTTTTTTATTTTTTATTTAAAGTTTGTTGCCTTGAGCGACAGGAGAAATAATTTTTGTTCTATAATTTGCTTAGTTGTGTTCAGAAAATAAAAATATCGTAACAAGTTAAACTAAAAAAAATTAAAAACGCTTTCGGGATAGCTACATTTAGGGCTAGAAGTACTAGTGAAAGGGGAGCCTTAAAAGGAAACCATTCCCCCAAGCTCTTTTATCCTCCACCACACCTGATTCGTTTCCTTTACTCCTGTGTTCGATGTCGATCAAACCCGCCCTATCTGAGAACGACAGGATATAGCTCCACTTTAATTGTTTTACTTCTCTTTGCTGGATTCCTCATTCTGGCTCTATAAGAACATTCTGCCAGAACGTAGGGCATACCATCCGTCCCGTTACATTCTGGACAAGTCACGTTGTCCTCCAACCAAAAGGGATATATTTCTATTGAGTCTACAGTGACCGGTAAGTATCCCAGCCACAAGGTTAATTTTTTTACAATTTTCCCAACGAACCGGGTGATCTTGCGGTCATTGTACCCAGCTGTCATTTGTTCGGCTTGTCTAAAGCCTGCTGTAACATTCCATTTTCTGTATTTAGACTTAGTTCCTGGACCAGAAACATATTCCCAATATGGTTCCGGTCAAAAGGATCAAAATATTTGGTTGAATTTCTCTGATTTTTTACATGTTTATATGTACAACATAACGTCAAAAGTCGAGCTAAATCAATTTTAAAATTTTAAAATTGATATGTGCCTTATTTATAAGGATTTCGGAAAATTGTTTCAAATAAAAGTTATTAATATAGTTATAATGAACTTTAAGCCAAAGCTTTTTTCGAAAATCAAATAAATAACTCACAAATCAATTTTGTTCATTTTTCAAAATTTTACACAAGAATTTTAACAAATTTATTCGGCTTAAGGTCGTTAAACTGTCTTATATAATCAGGACAAAAACCTGTTTGCTTTTATTATAGAACAAATACATATACACACATACACAACACATAGACATATTCACTATTCATATATACAAATTACTGTAATTTTGAAATAAAAAATAATTTTAAACTTTTATGTTTCGAAATCAAAACCATAAAACGCGAATTTAAAAAAAAAATTATTTAATAAATATTTATCTTTACTATCCTAGTTTTTTTTTATATTCTGTCGAGTATTTTTTTAATACTACAGATAATAGTTGGGCGGGTATGAAGTTTTACATGCTTCTAATAAGAAAGAGAGTGAGAGAGAATGATTACATTGCTAATAATTCTAAACGGTCAAAAATTCTGAAACTTCGGAATTTATTAGTAAACGTTATTTTTAGCCTGTGAAAAAAAAACGAGCAAAATCTGCCGAAAAGTGGTCTCTACGTTATGCTGGAACTACGTTAACAAAAGTATATACCAACTTCCAACTTACTTAAGAAAAGCATACGATGATGATGACAATGTTATGTAGGGTATGTACTTTAAACAGTCGGTATTCACCTAGTGTTTTTATAATTAATTTTGTGTTTGTTTTAAAGTATGTTTGTTGACACTTGAATTTTCATGTTTATGTTAGTATTAATAACTAGTAAGTCTGTCTATGTGTTGTCAGTCCTTCTGTTCTGCTTCTTCACATTGTTGTTGTGTGCATGTCATCATATATAACATATGTTAGGTAGATTAGGAAATGTCTACATAGGTAGTAGTAAAGTACTAAACTATTCAAAACAACTGATAGGAATTACAGACGTGCAACCTGTGCAAAAACATTTTAAGGACAAACGAATGTTCGGTGGTAGGTTGCTAGCCTGTATAGCTGTTGCAGAACAAAATTACATGTCCTTGATCTGCTTGCTGTAAAAATCAAAATTATTTGATATTTTGTGCGAGGAATTTAATGTTGCTGTACAAGTTCCTCGTGTGTAGCGATATTTGCAACATATTATCTAAAATTTTATGTTTTCCTAATATTTTTTTATGTTTTATTACCTAGTTTGGTTACATTATATACATGATTATTTTTATACTTTATTTTTTATATTGATTATAATATATTTTTGTAAAATTTGTTTACAAAATACATACATATAAATAAACTAGAGATACATACAAATAAACTAGTAGATAAATAAACTACAAATTAAATGAGATAGATGGAGACAAGATGACAAGTGATTGAATTTTTAAAACCAGAGTAATAAAGCAATAATTTTATGTTCCCAATTTTTTTTGCTCGTCTGTAGACAAAATATTTTGTAGGCGAAGTTCAATGTTGCTGCACAATGTTCCGCGTTTGTAGCCTACTTGAAACGTACACGGAATAAATATTCCACAAGCAAATAACACCAAGCTACTACACGCGGTCGTTCTTAAACCCGGTATAAATATTTATGATACATACAAGGGTATTTTTAGTTCCTTTGTAACGGTTAAAATCGGTAACTTCTATGGAATAAGATCTATCAGTATGGAAATTTCAACATTGAGTTTAAAAGTTTTGGAGATATATTAATTCAAATTCGAAATAATGTATTGCGTTAAGGATATCGTAAATAACCAGGGATGGCAACAATATATCGATATTTTTAGAAAAACAATATCGATCGCAGTTCCGATGCATTGATCGATGTCTAAAAACAAACCAGTTTGTTAAGTACCAGCGCTGGAAGTCGAAAATTCATCGAAAACTCGCATATTACGCACATTGCGCTTCGTTGGTACGTAACGAAATCGGTTAGCAAGAACAAGAATACACCATTTGTTGTTATTGTGCTCAATTGAATTGGAATACTGGAAACCTAAGCGAATATCTTCAGAAATTGGGAATACAAATATCACTTAATAAGTAATATCTTTAATATCATTTGATTTTATATTCCCAACAAAAAAATTTGCTTAATAATTTTTAGATCTATGCAATTTTGATACAGTATTTCAAAATCTTAAACAGATGTACGTCATTCTTTCCAGAAAATTTATCATCTTGGGTACTTAATTTATAAAAAATTAAGTACCCAAGATGATTTGTTTGTAATATTCATTATTATGTCTATTGTATTTATATTGCAAATATTTCTGTAAATATAAGAGTTACAGAAAAACTGGTCAGGTAATGAATTGTAGTAAAATATATTTACTACAACTCTACTCATTATCAATTTTTCTATTTTACTAATATTAAGAGAGAAATTCAAGATTTTATGATTTCCTAAGTTTTCTAAGTATTTTCCTCACTCTAGGCACCTCTTTCCACCATCTCCCCTTTCCCCCCATTTTGCCCGTTATCGAACTAAGTCTTTCAAATACAAAAATAACGTGCTATACCAAATTTTATCGTACAGACATATACTCGTATGTTAAAGTTATTTTCTTTGCCATCCGTAAAAGTAACTAAAATATTGATTGTACATAGTTATTTATACACGAATATATCTTGTACTTCAGTAAAAATAATTAAACAGACGTCCAGAGCCGTAAATCATTTTAAATCAAATCCATTTTTTTTTCAATTGAAGTATATCTCATACCTATCCCGTGTGATGATGATTCTTCATATACATTTAGTTAAAGTCGATATAGAAAATAATGAGATTTCTTTGACTGTACACAAAACTTGTGTATAAACAAACCTTTATGCTTAGTCCTATACATATTCAGAACAACCTAGGTATTGTTTTTGTACCAAAACCTTCGTTATATGTATGACAAGCTTTTCCAGGTAGCTTTTCCATATATATATTTTACGTATGGTTTAAGTTGTTACAAGCATATATTATTGTTAAATATGGATTTTTCATTTCCTGAATGGTGAGAATACAATTCAGAAGTTGGAAATGTCAAAGATGCAAACTTGGTGGTTACTGGTAGAAGATTAACTAAGTAACTTTACAAGAAGATACAAGAGGTATCTCTCGTCAATTTTGTTTTACTTTAGATATATTATTCTACGCTACTCAAATATTTTTCGACACTAGCAATACGAGACAGAAAATTTTGTTTTTCTGCAGAAAAACATATGTAAAGAGGGTAAATGGTCCCTCAAAGTTGATGGTAAAAAGGGGTGAATGATTCTTACATTTGCAGAACGTTTAATTCTATTTTTTATAAAGACCTTCCCCAGTTTATATTACCTGCAAATATATGACATTTGAGAATATCCTCTTTTAACCATCAACTCTGGTAGACGATTTCACCTCTTAAGTAGTTTTCCCATGGATAAAAAATTTAACGACCTATACCTAATTATTCAAAAGTGTTCCCTTACAATGGTGAAAACGTAAGCCTACGTTCCATGTTTCAAGGCGGTCAAGGCGGAACAAGTTTGATGTCTTCGTATTGACGTATACTTGACAATTGCAACTGCGGACGGTTACCGGATTCATTACCGGGCATTATCCCCAGCGGAAGCATCTGCACACAATGGAACTCCATAACGGGTCCATTATGTGCAGATTGTGTGGCGAGGAGGAAGAAATATCCAGCCACATAATCTTTGACAGCGAACCTCTAGGTTAGAGCAGATACAGGATATTGGGTGCATCTCACCCTGAATAAATGAACCTTCAGGAAGACCTGATAAGCAAGCTTCTGACTATTGCCAACATATGGGAGAAGCGAATCTCGTCGGACTGAATTAGAAGGGGGAGCACAATGGACCATAAGGTCGAAGTGCTTTTAATACTTTTTAGATCCCAAGATGTACCTATCTATCTATATATTTGTCAATTAATTGACTAAACTGCATGTCGAATTTTTCTGCAGTTTTCTTTTACAAACTACAGATGAATATCGGCATAGTTCCTATCAAAGTCGACTGCAGTTCTAATTTCCCATTTCTAGCCTACATACAAATTCCTTATCCTAAAGAAGTCTAAAAGACCTAGAAAGGTCTACTTACTAAGCTTCGACCCCCCTCCGCTACTAATACATGGCGAGAGGAGGTATTGAGACACATTTGATTTTCAATACAATTTTTAGCCCAGGTTGGATCAATGGGGACTTTTTTCATTTCATTTTTAATGATATATTTAAGGTCTGACTCGCAAGCTCTATGCGACTTTTAACTTTTGTCTATTTTGACTGGACTGAATAATGTTGTTAACAGAATTGCGCACATTTGCGAAGGTTAATATCCATAACATAATTTCCCAAATTTAATTACAAATATTACAGATACACATATTGGTATAGCTATATATACCATATATATATATATATATATATATATATATATATATATATATATATATATACATATATATATATATATATATATATACATAAATACGTTTATATATCTATATATATATATATATATATATATATATATATATATATATATATATATATATATATATATATATATATATATATATATATAGGTATATAAACGTATTTATATATAAATCAACCTTATATATAAATACGTGTTGGATTATGAAATCATTAAAAATACGAATTTTTTTCAAACTCTTTGTACAAAGAGAGGTTCGTTCATACATACACTTTTAAACACATAAATAAACCATAGGATATGATAAATTATTATTGTAGAAACAAACACTGTTTAATGAAGACAATAATGTGAAAAATTCAGGTCAGGTTTATAATATACTAACGTATATAGGATGATTTATTAATCATTGGGGAACCAAAGACAAAAATATCGAATTAAACACTGAGATTTTGAAAAATATTGTAAAGAATTGTGCTTTTTCATGTATTCAATGCTTGCAGGAAAATAGCAATTATGATATGATGTTCTCTAACAAAAGACAATCTATATAAATTACTGTCAATTGTAGAATTCATTGACGAAGAGAGATACAATTAATCATGTTTCTCATATTATTGATGGTAGAAAATTATCAATAATTATGTTTGAAATTCGAAAAATTTGATTTCTGGAGAATTATTCAAACGGGGGTTCTAATCGTCAATGTAATCTGAGCAACAATCTGTGTATTTTTCAACGGTTTCTCATTCACATTGACTTTAAAATAGGTATTTGTCTGAAAATCACGTGATAAATTCATTCACATGTAAATTGTGTAAAGCTACGAATGAAACGTCAAACTATGTTCTCTAAGAGTGCATGTTTCTTTATATAACTCGATATATTCATGGACCTCCAAGAAGGTTATTTCTGACAACTGAATTATCAAGATTAGGAGATTATCGGGTAAAATACACGAGAAAGTACAAACAAATGGATAAATCTCCTTGTCATTTATCTGACAACCATTCAGCAATTCAGAATATCTTATATCTACTATGTTATATCGCTATAGATTTCTTCGTCAAAATATACACACTCTTAAGGTATAGTTGTCTTGAAGTAATTATGTTTAAAAGTTGCAGCTCAGAAGTCACATCAAATATATGACTAGACTAATTTCCTCCAAAGGAAATGCAGCTATACATTTTTCGATTGTTCCAATATTAAGAGAGATATTTTATACTTAGTGTTTTCTTGTATCTTTATGCCCCCCCCCCTTTCCCCTTGACGTATGCCATTTATTAAGAAAATTGGCGTTGGAAATACTAAAATGAAATCAGATTCGACATTTCATTTTGATCAGACTTCAATTGTGACTAGAGAGTGATTTATGTATTCTAAGGAAATTCTCTAAGTTGACGCAGCTCCTGCGTAACGCATTTTTTTGAACTTGAATGTACATCGCATGCAGTCAAGCGTCGTATTATTGTTGTTTGATTCAAATTATATAACTTGTTCGCTTGGATTGTAAAAAAATGTCAGCATTTCATTAAACAATACTATAATTAAACAGTTAATAAAATTGGCCTATTTTTTAGCTAAATCGTTCGACGTGTTTTTTAAATAAAATTAAAAGCAGTGCCAGATTTACCATATAGGCAGACTAGGCGGCGCCCCCCACAAAATGAAAAAATTTGAAAAAAATTTTGAAAAATATAAAATAGTGACAATCAGACCTTTGAGAATGTTATCGTAAGTAATCGAATCAACCCGGCTTGTTTTTTTTATCTTAGAATATGCAGTCGTAGGTAACCAAATCGACCCAGCTCTGCAATGTTGTTGATTTTTGAACATGCGAGAGTGAACGAGCGAAAAGAGCGAATGAGCTTTTTTAAAATAGAAATTATTGCAAGGAAATCTCAGAACGTGCATGAGGCAAGATAGATTAACGAGTTTGACGGTCATGAGCATGGAATCTGATCTACTGAGAGAATTAAATTTTGATGACATTATTGATAGTTTTGCTGAGCAGAAAAGTCGGAAAATGATTTAAAAAGAATATTTTGTAAAATTTTAATCCTTGAAGTATCGATCATTTCATTTATTAGTAAATAAAAAAATTTGCAACTAAAAATCTGGTTATTTTCCCGTTTCTATCAAAAATTTTTGTTTCAAATAGGCCCCCACAAAAACTCCGCTTATGGGCCTTAGAAAATTAAATCCGGCACTGATTAAAAGTATGGTGAAATTACAACTTTTGTATATACCTGTGATGTTAATCGTACAGGTGTTGAGACCGAAATATTTTGAATAATTTATCAAAAAAACAGTAATTCAAGCAAATAAAGGCATCGTTGGATTATTAGCCCACATAGAATTTTTTTTAAATAAAATCAAATATTATAAATCAAAATCAATGAGTGAAAGAGAAAATAAAAGATACACTTTCAAAATTAGAATCAATATGCGACATAATTTCACGAGATTGACAACACCTTTCGACATATCGAACTTGAAGTATGTGACTAGAATATTTTTATATGCGCGTCAATAAGCTATATATGTATATATTTTTTATAGATTATTTATTTTATATAAAATTTTCAAACTTACGTAATACGAAAAATCAACAAAAAAAAAGAAGTTATTAAGTAATTGAATTCGATTGTTTGTTTCTTAGATCATTTTCTATAAAGGTGTGGTTACGATTATAAAATATAGATAAGCACATATATATTGCCAACATAAAGTTTCATTCAGTAATATTGCATAAAGTATAAAAATTTATTTCTAATGATAAGCTAGTTTACAAGGCCTCGCCCCATTTGAATTTTTCTAAATATTAGAATGTTGTTTCCTAGAAAATTAATTCACTTTAAATTATCAATAACATTAAATATAATTGTTTTATGGTTATTGCTTTATATAAATCTAAGATTCATATACAACAGCCTGGACACTACAACGGAAAAGAGTTTAATTTAAATAATTTTTTTTGTATTCAGAGCAATTATATAACTTTGTTACTAATACATCTCTAAAATGTTTTGGTGTTT
Organism: Nineta flava; assembly: GCA_963920215.1. Taxonomy (NCBI): domain Eukaryota; kingdom Metazoa; phylum Arthropoda; class Insecta; order Neuroptera; family Chrysopidae; genus Nineta; species Nineta flava. The sequence goes on from OY986045.1 coordinate 35,112,825, forward strand.
TTGTATAAGCGCTTATATTGCTTAAATAAGCGAAAAAATCCTCGCACTAACTAAACCCGAATATGTGAATTTATAAACTAATCTAATATAATGTTTAAACAATAAAACCTATTTTGACAAAATGGAAACCCGACTTCAAAAATCAATTATTCTATAACAAAAAATGCACTCAAAAGTTAAAAAATAATTGCATATTCTTGTGCCAATTTTAGTTCACTTAAGAAAAAATTTTTAAATATATATGTACAATTATTGTTATTTTTGGAGGCGGTGTCAGCATAGAGAAATTCACATAACTTTTGGACACCGCCTCCAAAAATAACAATAATTGTACATATATATTTAAAAATTTTTACTTAGGTGAACTAAAATTGGCACAAGAATATGCAATTATTTTTTTACTTTTTAGTGCATTTTTTGTTATAGAATATTTGATTTTGGGTCGTTGAAGTCGGGTTCCATTTTGTAAAAATTTTTGTAAAAATTTTCAAATAAAGAGATAAAGCCCGCGTCAATAACTGAATTTTTTTTTAATTTTAGCGCTACTGCTCTAGTTTTAATAATAGAAATATTTTTTTATAAAAAAACACACATGAAATAAACGTACATGTTTTACTTTTGACATTTTCCAGATAAAAATCCTGAACAGATAAAGGAAAATTTACGACTTCTATATATAACAATACAAATAATTTAAATATTATTACATTAACGTTTCCACGATGCATGAATATTAGTAATAATTCTCAAAAAACTGAAAACTAGAAATAGAAAAATAAAAAACAAAAAGTTTAAAAGAAAACCACATACATGTGAAAAATTTACTTGAATAAGATCGTAATATATTGTTATTTAACGTTTGAATATATCCTTCCGCACGAAATCACTAAATTTGTTATAAAAATTCAGTGTATGTTCGTTCACCACCTACCGTTGCCTTAATAGGACTGACCTTCATATGTGGACGGGTACTATTCTTTGAAATGGGACAATTTGCAATGACACCAACGCCGCCAAGCACGTGGTGGAAGCGAAAATAAATAATATGAAACAGCGTGTATGAAAATAGTTTAATTTTGCATTACAAATGACAAATATAATTTTTTATTAACAACAAGTAATGTAACAACTAACTAAGTTAATTGTTTGAATACCCAGTATTTACTGAGTTGTAAATAAATGTTTGAATTGTTAACAATTTTTGAATTGTCCCAGAATTTAAAAAAATCTTTTATGGTTTTAATGTTCGGCATATTTTTTGCTTTTCGAGGAACTTTTACTTAAACACACAATGGGAAAACTATTGAGTTTATGGAAAAAATTTTCAAACAAAAGTTATTTATTTTAAAGAGAAGAAGATTTTTTGTTTTTAAACTTTTGTTATATCTCTTACGGTTTCAAAGATAGGCAGTTTTGGCCCATTTTGCCCAAGCATGGTTCGATTTTGCCCATTAACGAACTTGACCCTACTTTTTGGTTCTAGAACAAAATTTTCAGTTCGATATCTATTTTCGTTCTTGAGTTATCGTGTTCACAGACGGACATGCGAAAATGGCCGAATTAGGCTATTTTATGAACACATATGCCAAACATTAATGCCTAAGATCCATATTTTCAAGCGTTACCTTATAGCTTGTATATTTACATAAACCGGGTATACAAATGTTGTTCAAAAGAATGTATGGGCGGGCGACTTTATAGGGAGTTCTCGCCACTTGGAAAGTACTTCTAGTGTATGCTTTTATTTTGGATTCATAATTTTTTCTTTTATGTCATAAGAAACTGCTGTCCATATATAGAGGTCAGTAGTACATAATGCCCAAGATTCGTTTGTTTTGCATGCAATGTCAAAGTAACAGCACAGTGGAGTCATGTGAAATGTATTGGTGTTTTTTTTTGTTTTGTTATATATATATGTATATATATATATATATATATATATATATATATATGTATATATATATATATATATATATATATATATATATATATATATATATATACATATATATATATATATGTATATATATATATATATATGTATATATATAACAATCGTTGTCTTTAATAGTTTTCTAAAAACTATACAAATTTTCTACGACTTTGTTGTAGTAATAAAAAGTGTTGTTATTATAAAAATTTCCTGTTCCTTTGTTCTTTGTGGGTAAATGCATACGTGTTAAAAGTAAATATCACCTCTATATACAGACTGAAATGGAGAATGTAATGTTTTCAAAGTGCAATTATGCATCTCATGAAAAGAATGCTCTCTTCACTGAAATCTGTTATTATTTCATTATAAGAATTAATAGTTAATTCTTCTCTGTCGAAAAGTAGTTTCATGCTGGAATATCCTTAAATTATTAAAATAGTACACAAACAAACCCACCGACACGTATGCATATGAATAAGCATGGCACAGAAATGCAAGTGTAGTATGCTAATTTCTATGCACCACACTGTAATGTACTTACTTGAATGTAAATTGCATATCGGTTTATATATTGTTGTTTAATGATGTTTCAATAGTAGTTCAATATAGTTTGGTTATAGTTGTTTAGTTCAGTTTAGGATAGGTAATACATAATTATTGAATTTAAATCAAGTTAATACAGAATGCTTAAAGGAATGTTATGTGACAGTGTCAACTTCATCGTTTTATAAAAAGGGGAATATTAAAACAGGTACTGACTGAATTTCGATAATAATGTACCAACTATTTGTACCGACAAATAGCAATCAGTTGGGAAAATAGGTAATCTACCATCATAATTTAATCATTCGTCAACAATTAAAAATTAAATAAGGGCATTATATTATCGAATGATAATTAGTGAGAACTCTAGGTTTTTGAAATAAAATTTCAAATTCGTCCCCTTTACCTAGATCAGTTTTTTGTATTATAAATACGTATTTCGACTACAATGTAGTCATCATCAGTATAAATTAGCTAGTCGTACTTTACTCTTCGACAATTAGAGATAGATATAAAGTCGAGATCCACAGACAAAAATAACAATAAATAGAAAATTAACTAGATTAAAATATAATAAATTTTAAATTATATTGAAATTGCTCTTGTTAAAATTTCCTTCATTCACATTTGTTCCTGTTAATTTTACTCTTATTAAAATTACTCTTATATTGTCGCAGGATATGCTACTTGTTACTAATTTGGTGACAGTTTCACGAAAAAATTAACTATTGAAAAAATTAATATGCACATAATAAATAATTTAATAGAAAATAATAGGATCGAATTGTTTTTTAAACTTTTATTTAATGAACCAAACAGTAGAAAATATATTTTACCCCGAATAGTCACTAATATGTGACTACAAACAAAAGATTGAGTTACATATTAATGATTTAGAGATATCATTTTTTTCTACTTTGTAGTTCATTGAAAAATGAAAGCTTGTTTATTATTTTTCACTTTTTAGTCAATATTATGTCAAAAAAATATATTTATTTCATTTATTTAAAGCATTAAATTTCCCACCGATTCCACTACTTCAGATATTTATCAACTCTTCCACCATATTTCTATTTCAGGAAATAATTCTGTTTTCCATATATATAGAAGGATGTTAAATATTGTTGAGCTTAATATATCATATTTTATTGTCACTTAACATATATACGTGTACAAAATTTCAAAGTTCTAGCTCAAATAAAACTTGTCGAAGTTTTGATTGCAAAATTTGACCTAAACATGCCTTCTAATAAGGCAATCCCTTTCATTTCCAATACATACAGACCGACCAAATTTCTATGCCGAGATATTTTTTCTAGTTCCACCACGAGTTCAACAAGATACCATACGACATAGACTTTAGAATTGCATACATTTGCTCGATTCGATAATAGGTTAATACTTGAGTACAAATTTGAGTAAAAACAAATAGTACTAAAAATAGTTTCAATTATTCAGTCATTCATTTGAATTAGTATGTAGCGGCGGTATCGCTACTAAAATCAAATCAACTATCTTCTCCCTCTGTTATTACGGTAATTATTTATGTTCATTACCTTGGTAACTATCAACAAAGTCATCATGACATTTTCGGTATATTCCTTTTAATAAAGATCATCTATTTTATTAATTATTGGATTCTTTATACAAGTACATAGACCAAGCTAAATAGAGTCGAGAGCGTGATTGTGTTATTATGAAAAGCGGTTAGATTTTCGGCATTATGGAATTAGAATGCAATACTGTGTGTATTTTATATATCTATTAATTTTCAGAAAATTTGATAAAATTCCCATTTAATTTTTATATTGAATTTAGAATGAAACATAGATGATAATTTCCAAATCTTTGAAACATTACAAAGAAAGAAATTGGATAATAACATCGTTTTTTACATTTATACTTACTAAGATTTGATCATACGAAATAATTCAATATCCCGTTCCTTAAACATATTGTATCGTGTAGAAACTAAATGCATATACAACATATATATAATCTCCTTCTTCACAACACGTTCGAGAACATTGAAACATCATCGAACTTTGATCAAATTCAATTGAGTTAAGTGACATTGTTTGTAGTTAATTCTAAATTGACATTTCAATACACAAACAAACTAAACAATATTTACTTTATATACATATATTCAAAACTTGTATATAATGATAATTTCACCTCAATTAATGGGATTCTCAAAATAACTGTATGATACTGTACAAGTCCGAATGCCAGTTTAGTTCCATTATTACCTATAGAATCATTTGAAAATGTTAGAAGTAGTCCTAGCGAGTGAAGATGTGAGTGACAAACTGCCGATGTCGGGATTAAAACCCATAACCTCCCAGTTACCAAATAGGCATACTGCGCAGACATAACGCATTAGACCGCTCGGCCATTTCGACTGTTATGAACACCTACACCAAAATTTTTTGGATTGGTAAAATTAGTATTACTGATTACTAAAAATACTATCAGTTTTTTCTTCAAATTTACACTCTTCATCCGTGTAAACTACGCAACCCGCGTTTGTATCAAAAATAATTACAATAAATAAATATTAATTTCTCTCTATCAGAGACCATTTTAATTGAAAATTTAATTTACTTTAATTTTGTTCATTACAATGTTTGTGTTAAATCTTATAATTTTTAAGTAATTCCAAAAAAATTGATTTACCTCCTTCGGACAACTCCAACACTAGCTTCCCACCATACCCCCGTTGGCAAAACATGTGAGTTTAAAGATTATACGGTTTAGTGAATGTGTAAACAAATTTTCATCGCTTGAACATAAAATGCAAAGATCCATTTAAATTGTACGAATGAATAGTAAATATTGAATGAATATTTAAAGAGACAACTGAACTAAAAGATTATTTAAAATAAAACATTGCTCAGGAGTTAAAGTAAAAATTCAATATTGGTAGACAGACGCTCATACCTATATTTTTCGTTGAATAAAATAAAGTTATATTCTGGTTCGTCTCATAACATATATAGTTACAAATAAAACCTCTTGATAAGTAGATTCCAAAGTTAGGTTAGAATGACATAGAATGTGTAAGTAGATTAGGAATTGGTAGGTTATACGACTTCCGCCGACTTTAATAGGAACTATACCGATATTCATCTAGAGTTAGGAAAGAAAACTGCAGAACACCTTTACAAGCATTGCCCATAGATAGATAGATTGTAGAGGCTGTCCTGGACGGGACACACTTCGACCATAAGGTCCATTATGATGCCCAAGGATGTGAGGATGTGAGTGGAGGACAAGGAATTTTGTGTGTAGACTAGGAATTGATAGGATGTGCGGCTGTAGCCGACTTTTATAGGAACTATGCCGATACTTATCTGGAGTTCGTAAAGGAAACTGCAGAAAACCCTCACAAGCATAGCCGATTACTTCGTTCTTGTCCATACGACGACACTTTAGTCAATTAACCACCCTATTAATTTTTTTAAAATTAATTTGAGCTCAGTTCCGAGCAGAGCGTCTTTAACAGCTTATCCACTCGGACTGGTAGTTTCCAAAAATTCCAAAAATGTAAAATAAAGCACGTCATGAATGATGTGCAACCATTTGTTAAGACTTTCATATCATCCGGGCCCGCTTTCACATAATGTGATATTAAAATTTACAAAACTAATACAATGTAACATAAAAATTATTCGACGAATTTGGAATGTAGATTTAGCTCCGTTCCAGCCGTTAAAACTATCAAAGAGTACTTTATTTTCCACCATAGTATTCAAGAATATTATATTTTTATATATTATATACAACAGCACTACAGACCTACAAGGCCCTTGGCTTTAAGGAGACTTGTCTCCATCTGCTTCTGATCTTTGCAATTCGACTCAGTGCTTATTATGTTTATATTTATATCTTGAACCATAAACCTCTGAAAATCAACAGTCTGTTAACAGTCACACACAATCCATAAATTGCTTATAAACATCGATTTTATAAACGGTAACACTTAACTAGCTATGAAATAACTATTAAATTCAACATTAACAAAAAGCGAACTCTTTATGAACTTTTAATAAAATATGTAACCTAAAATAGCAAACAATAAAGTTCAGGCATTCAGCACACCACCAACTTTTAAAAATCAATAACACGTTATGAACTTTTTAACACTTAACAGCTTATAGAATTTTCAGAAATAACACTCTTTACATTAAAAACTTAAGGTAATCAATCCCCACGATTTTAAAAACACCAATTTAAGAAATTTCGACAGATTATAAACTTTCAAGTACTAACAAACTATACGTTTCAGGTATTGAACAATCCACAGACTTTCAAAAATAACTAATTAATGGACTTTTACACAAAACAAATCGATAAACTATGAACTTTTGACAAATATTAGCGAAGAAACTTTTAACTTATAACAATACGTAAACATTTCAGAAATTAACAAAAAAAATTTCTTTATATAGATTACTCAATTACATTCATTTTATCCGTTTTGAATGATAATGGTCTCGGTATTCAGCATGTCTATGGAGACATTCTGAACAAAATCTATATTACATTACAAAATTCAATCGTCAGTTTGTAATGTCAAAATAGCTGCTTTTTACTAAATGCATATGAAAGTATATACGGTGACAAAAAAAACAATTTTTAAAATTTTTGCATGTCTGTTTGTTCGGGCTAATCTTGTCTACACCGATTTTGATAGGACTTTCACTGGCAGATATCCGATGTTAGAAGGAGTAATTTAGGCTACTTTGATTTTAGAAAAAGAATTAGGGTTCCACGCAAAAAAATTAAAACCTATGATATTGTGAACAAAATCCGAATCTCCCGAATCTTCAGCGTCAGCGAAGCGGGCGGGGTACGGCTAGTACTTAAAATAATAAACTTAAGGCGCCACTGGTGGTCACATAAGTTGTTTGCCGCAATATAGCAAATAGAATTCTAGTAACATCGTGTGCTATTCTGATAAATTATTTGTCAATAATTGTTGAATAATATACTAGTAAAAAGTAGGCTACTATTTTGTCCATTCATGTATGTACCACCAACATACATTTCACTTATTTTGTTTCGTCCATATATGTTCTTTTAAGGTTTGATCACCATTCGGACTTTTAGAGTAACATATATAATAAACAACTTGTTTTAAATTGTGAAAATTTAAAGAGAATACTTTCAATAACAATAATTTATTATTGTTGTTTATAGTATGAATTAAAGGTGTTTGGCAACGATATGAAATCTGATTTAAACTTACTATATTACTATTATTTCTAATTAATAAAATAACTATTATCAAAATAACTATTATTATTTTCTTGTTGTTGTTGGTTTTGACATATTTATTTGATTCAACTTTAAAATATACAGACGCAATGCAATTTCGAATTATTTTAAGAAAGGCTACTTTAGTAGGTAAAACGTATTTCAAGAAAATTTTACTTTTTTGGATCAGTTTTTTGGAAAAAAGGAGTTTGAAATAAACTAAGCGAGGAAAAAAAGTCGAATGTCACTCACTGTATTGGTATAAAAGATAAATATCAAACTTTAATGTGGTAGTTTTCAGTTCAGAATGCCGAATAAATTTGTATATGGTTGAAATACATTATGGAGGAAATTTATATTCGAATCAAATTTTTAAGCAAAAGTAATGCAACAGTGTTAACTCACAGTCTCAACTTAGATAATACTTGTTTAGAAAAAGCATAGACTCATGTAACAACGTAGCCAGGTCGTTGCCAGGTAACAAACGTTAACAAACGGTCTTACCCGCCGGCTTAAATGTTTCACATCAAAAATCAAAGAATCATTTGCTTTCTTGAGAAATGGGAAACTTTTTAATATGAATATAGAAGTTCTTAAGCTGAAAGAAGTTTGAAGCGTAATCCGGTAAAATTTTTCATCGAATTTCAAGATAAACACACATAACCTCTCAAAAATGCATACTCCGTTATAGTTTGTACATAGAGGTACAAATACATCTCCCAACGTCTCTCAATGTTCATTGAACAGATTTTTAATAAACAAGCTCCATATATTATACATTTTCAATTAAATATTTTTGTATTCCCATGAGCATTTCTCATGATAATAATATAAAAAGGCTTGATCAAAATTGTATGTATGATTGAAAGTGTCGATTTAATTCGTTAAAAATGTATCATACATTTTTTTTTTTAAACTCTCATTTTTACAATCAATTTTTAATTAAGCCATACATTAATTACGGTTCTATTAGATAGAGGTGGAAAAATCGGCCCACATTTTATTTTATATAAATAAATAATCAATTTTAATGTTACTGTTCAAATTTTTAAGGTAACATTAAATTCCACATAAACTGTTTTATAGATATCTACCTTCTTAAAAAGCTTTAGGGTTATCAAAACAATAATCATTCCAAGTAAGTCATTTTTTGTAGCAATTGATTACACAAAATAAAAACAAGGATATGTCTCTAGGTGTTACATGTTTAAGTGCGACTCATGAGGTTCACACGATCAACTTCCCAGTATTTTCACATAGTACAGTTAATAGAGAATCTAGTTACTCTTGTTTTTTTTTAAAGTAGGTTCAGTATCACGTACTGAATGTAAATGAACAAAATCCTGACAAATTTCGACCACGCAAGTGCCGCCATTTTGATAAAAACTGTATAAAACTGTAGATATAGATCAATATCTCCATTACCGTGCACTTTAAACCAAAAATGGTAATAACCTTTCTTGTAGATAATTGGATTTCCTATTTTTTTTGTATAACTTACAAAAATTAAAAAAAAAAACAATAAATAATTTTCTTTCGAAATACTTATTAGAAAATATATCGGTCAAAAAGTCTATAAATAAATAGTAATAGGCGTATAAGGCGTAAACGGTAAGTGATACAAAAAAAATTAACATACAAAAATGGGAAATTCAATTATCTACAAAAAAAATTATTACCATTTTTGACCTAAAGTGCACGGTAATGGATATATAGGCCGATAGAGTTTTTCATGGGGGCACTTCCAGGGTCGAAATTTGTAACGATTTTATTCAGTTACATTCAGTACGTGATACTAAACCTATAAAAATAACTCTTGTAATATAATTCAGCGCAATATTCTCTATTGATTGTACCAAAACATCATTCACATGTTTTACTTAATTTCAAAAAAAAAAATTGTTACATAAGATAACTAGTAATAGCAATATTTATGGGTGTTAACTCTAATATTTTCTGAAAATATTAGAGTTAAGAAAAAATGGTCAATAGAGAAAATGTTGTAAATTTTATTTAATACAACTTTACTATAAGGATACATTTGCCCATTTAACTAGTATTAAGAATATTATTTCAAACTTTGAGCTTTCCCATCCTTCTAAACTGGAACCAGTCTTTACCAGTTTCAAAATTATACACATTATTAACATAAAAACTGTCTATGAAACCCTATATACCATTCACGAGCAACAACAGTAAATATATTAACAAATTTTTCTGTAATAACATGCAAAAACTTTTAAAAATGTTAATTAAGAAAACAAAACCACATCAAAAGTGAATCGGAGAGCTTAAGCTTTGAACGAAAGAAAGCTGTTCGATCCTGCTTGGTTTTGCCCGCTTTATGTAGACATAGGCCACCTTTACCACTACCATAAAATGGAATTATAGATGACATGCAAATATTGTGATTCGATTGAACTTAGTTTTGAAACTTTCCTATTCACTGTGTTATAGTTCGTTCCCATCGGGACTTACGGAATTGCGGAAAGTATTATTAAAGAGTGCGTTCTTTAATAACTCTGTATATATAATACATAAGTTTAGTCCTCACTTTGCGACGGTTGAAAATATATTAAATATTATTAGGTGGACAGAAGACTACTTTTGATGGTTTCGACTTCCCTGATGCCTGAACTAATTTTAATAATTTGCATTTTGTAAGATTGTAAATCACGATGTTTCTTTCGTTATACTTGCATCTAAATCTATTGTAAGATCCGTTTTCTAACTATTTTACAGTTTTTAAATCAAAAATACTGCGATAAATCCTATGTGCTTTGGGTATTTGAAATGTGAAGTTCGTTAATTGGTTAGATTTGAACCAGAGAAAATAGAACTGGTTGAACTTTCAACGAACAATACATTTAAAATTATCATGTTAGTTTAACAGTTTATTCACTAGCAGGGGTTCCCAAACTTTTTCTCTGATGAAACACTTCGAGAATCTCGGAATTTTCATGTATGCATCTTGAAGGATAGGTAATAAAACATTGAGAAAAAAAATTTTTCTTCATATAGCTCAAAAGTCATGAACATTGTTGTTTATTTTTAAAAAAGGAACATTTTTCGTCTCTATCTCAATTTCTAAATCTTGAGTTTTGTCTCTATTTTAATTTTTGTTCTATCTCTTACGGTTTCAAAGTTGGGCAGTTTTGCTTATTTTTCTGGAGCATGGTCCAATTTTGCCCATTCACAAATTTGACCTGCCTTTCAGTTCTACACGTATACAAACCGCTATCTCTTTTCCTTTTTGAGTTATTGTGTTTACGGACGGACGGACGGAAAACTTTGCCGAAATGAACTAATTAGGTCCTTCTATGAATATCTGATAATTTTTTTCCTACGATCAATATTTTCAACCGTTGTAAGTCGGGACTAATGTTAATATACCGTGATTTATATTATATACCGGGTATAATAAGAAAAAATCATTTATATATCTGGTACGTATTTATATTATTTAAATTTTAAACACATGTCAGCAGAATAGAACAAAGCTTTTAATAATTTCACTGTAAAGCTTAATTGCACAGTACAGTATAATAAATATAAATAAATAAAATAAAATTTCCATGATATTGAGTCCTTAAATGGAAATTTTTTCTTAAATGTCTTCTTCAAAAACTTTGTATTGAGAAAAGTATATTTACCGACTATCATGCAACGCATTTTAAAGTTGCTTTTCAATCAGATTTATGAATAATAAAGCTCATTTTTGAAAGCGTTCTTGCAATTGTTAAATTAATTATAAATCTTCGTCGTATTTAAGCAGAAATATTTATAACCAAAAGTGTAACAGCAAATGTACGTAGATCCACCACTACGAAACACAGTTTGGGAAACCCTGCACTAGACCAATATCCGCATGATAATAACATTTATCAAATATAAATATTGTTGATACAAAATTGGCAACAATAGCAGTGTTATTGTAAACCATGTTTCCAAATCTTGTTATAACATTTCCAAGTATCATTAATAAATAACATACAATCTATAATTGCAATACTTATCGTTGTTATATTCCAGATAAATATACGCTTACATTTAGAGACATAGCAATTGGATCACCATATTAAAAATGAATATTGCGTCATTTCAGTTTGAAGTAGCCAAAACTAGACTGTGTAGGTTTTTATTCACGTAGGTATACGTTTGAATGACTTGGCAATGTACTGTGGGCACTAGATCTTGAACTTCAATATCTAGTCGCCTTAGTGCAATACATATGTTGCAAAGATACTTTTCGTATCCACCAACAAACTTTGATTTTCAATTATAGACCAGGTAAAATACACTAAAGATTGATGATGATTGAAGGTTTCTAAATTATGATTTTATACCCGGTATATATAATATATACAGGAGTATATTAAATTTAGTCCCAATTTGGTAACGGTTGGAAATATTGATCACAGAAAAACATCTTGGATATAGATGTTCATAATATGTCCTAATTAGATAATTTTCGTATACCCATCTGCCGTAGATGTGATATAAACATATACACAAATATACACTTACATATACAAGTGAACGTCATAACAACTGTCAAATAAAGTCAAACCATTTCTATTTTACATTTAATACTTTACAGTAAATACTTTTAAAATATTTAGGACAAATAAAAAAAGGTTATAAATCGTTGTAAGATTATTGATATACTTTAAAACTTTTTTCAAATCTTAAATAAATTTTATTGAAGATAGTATACTCATTTGACTCAAGCGTAGCGCATGAACGTCCTTAACATACAAATTATAAATTATAAATTATGCATGATTATGGATAGAAAGAGAAATAACAAATTATTATTAAGTGTTCAAGTTCCTCTTAATTTCATATCCTTCACTAATTATTTCCAATTTCATGTGTTTCTATAAACAATACTCCCAATATAATCATTAAACAATCATTAACTAAAAACATAATTGTGTCACCATGATGAATAGCGTTAGATGATGATAATATGTACCTAAATCAAATTCAATTAAATTTTGTTCATGTAAATTAGTTTTGTGTACGTATGTATATGTGTATGTAATTGGAATATATAAATTATTATAATGCCCATCGATTGTTAATAACACCATCAATTCTAGGCGTTCATATTGAAAACAGGAATATTCAATTAAAATTTTAATTCGTCCTTACTATACACTTGATTCTAATTAATTATCCAATTTCTACGATATTTTGAAAGATAGATATATTACAATTGATAAATACAGTAAGTATAAGGGTCAATTATAAAGATAATTTATTAAACTTGTTTGCTTAATATGCATAAAGATTTAAATCCATCAACTTGAGAATATTTCAAAATAAAAACCTTTTAATGAATTTACGAAAATTTTTAATATAATAATAAAATAGATCAAATAAAAAAAGAAGGGAACTTCTCAGCCGATTGAGGTTTAAAGCAGCACTAAGGCATTTTCCATACATTTTGATCTGCTGAACATGATTTTCGAAGGTGCTAGACTACACAGTGGGGCGATAAAAAAGAAACAAATAAGAAAATGAAATGTTTTTGGTACAATTGACTCTTTCGACTTTTTTTCTAGTACTTTCACTCATTCTAAACAACAAAAGAATCTTGAAATTCTTTCGTAAAATCTCTAGTTTTTTCAGAAAAAATTCTTAAACATTTTCAAAATCTTTTTTTTTTTCATTCTCGACCGGATATTGTGCTGTTGTGGATATTTTGACTCAGCAAAAAGGGTGGTTTTTCACATGTGGAAAAAAAATCTCAAAGTTTTCGAAAATACCCCTTTTAACCATGTTAATTGTAGTACATAAACTTTTTAAAAGATTTTTTTCCAGGAAAACTATAGGTTTTATGCAAAAATTATAAGATACTTTTTTGCTCAAAATGAGTTACAATCGTATTCACCAGATCAAAATACATAGAAAACACTTTGTTGTAGCCTTAGACCTCAATCGGCTACGAAAAGTGGCCTGACCCCCGGAGTGTAACACCTCATTGTTTATAACAACGCAAATTGAAGCATTTTATACATAAATATACGTTTCGGAATGCTGAACAGATACAACTTGACAACACTGTACGTTATAATACGTTGTACTATTCGAGTATATGTATGTAACCAAACAGTATATCAACTGGCGGAATATAAGCGACGTTGTCGGATTACAAGTATCCTGTGTGTATCGTGTCTACCGGTACAGTCTTGGACTAAAATTATGCCTAATTAGGCTATACGTTCCATCACTCTTACTATACGCATACGCTCCACATTTTATTGACAATATTGTATCACGACAACTATTTCAATGCTACTTAATAATTGGCATTTAAACGGTATAAATTATTAAGTCACATTAATTTAAAGTTTACAGTTAACATTATTTCATTTGGCCTCTAAAAATATTATTGGAGCAGCGTATCCTAAATTGTTGAGATTTCCCTAAAAGATCCTGTACTTTCGGAGCATTCCTATTGATTGCTCGAAGATATCTGGTTTTGCCGATTTCGAAATTGATAATTTATAAAACTTGCCCGTTTTAAAGAAGAAGAAAATCAATCATTACATAACTCAAATTATGATATTTTGTTCTTTATTTATGTTCTAAGATCTAGAAGCAATAAATTGGCCCAATTTCCAGTTTCTAGTTCAATGATTTGCTTATACGTTAATAGCTAAGTTGAGATAGTAAAAAATTAGATTTTTCTCTTTTTCCTTTTATCATTTTCAGATTTATTCCTTTATTTATGTCGTAAGATTCACATATTTATCAAATTTCAACTATTTAGAAGTATTCCCTAGATGTTGATGAGCTGTAATAATCTCGAAATCTATTGCAGCTTACTAAATAAAATAGTATTTCCTCTTTCATATAATATATAGTGTCTTATACGTGGAATATATTATCCCAGTAATTTTATTAACTACTGAAATCCAAAATACGCCGGAATAATTTTTCAAAATATTGCACAAGAAGAGGCCAGTTAGTGTGATCAAGATTCATCTGTACATTCCCGCCTACATAGATAAACTCCAACTTTAATGAGTATCGATCCTGTACTATAATACTATTGAATAAAAGATCCCGTCAATTCAGCCATTCATTTAAACTTTTAAAATAATAATACTTTCAAATTATTAATTTTGTATTCTTAGGCGTCACAATACAATAATCATGTCAAATTCCAAAGGTTACTTAAAGCCATAGTATGAAGAAACTAGCATATACTATATACCGTGTGTGTTGGAAAGCTTTTCCAATAGAGAATCAAGGTTACATATTATTTATTACTGGCTGGTCATGTGGTTACTGTGTGAAGTCAGTTAGTACACATGTAATGAGAGTGGGTTAAATATATTCATTGAATTCTTAACTTTGGTATGTGCATCACAAAATCCTCACTCTTAAATGACAAACAAATAACCATACGCATTCAGTATACGTATACATGAGCCAGATGTTCGTATGTATGTGTATTGTATAGGTGTACTGTATAGTTTTATAGTAAATATTTTATTTATTTATTAAATATTGATTCTCTATTAGAAATGCTTTTGAAAACGGTCTGTATACAAACATACCATTGAATTTTTAATTATATATTGATATGTAAAACTAAACCATGAATCGAACCTCGAACGTCTGAATTTCTAGGCCAACGTACTTACCGCTACACCAAAGATGATACTGACATATGCGTTAATTGTTTACTTTGTTGTCAAATATCAACATTATTATTCACTTATTATAATTTGCGTATACCTAGGCGTAACAATACAATACTTATGTCAAATTCCATTAAGGTTACTTAAGACATAGCATTAAAGAACTAGCGTATACTATATAGACAAACATGTCATATTTTATTATAAAACTGGATCATCCTGTAGGATAGTGAAGAAAATAGATATTGATTTTTCTTTTAATATTACATTTTAAATTAAAATTAACATTCAATTCATGGACTTTAGTTAGTATAAAATATGTTTATGTTGATACAAATTCGTTTAATTTTATAGCAGCACCTAGAATCGTTAAATTTATCATTTGTACTTTTATTACAGCATGTACGCTTTTGAAGGTTAAACATCAAGACGACACAGAATGAGATAATATTTTTAATTTTCTTTTACATTTATATGAGTATCCAACAATCATACTTTTAAAAATTATTATAGTAGAGTAATAGAAATTTTGAAAGACTCCGAATAGCTGGGTATCACATTCGTGTTGACGGGTCTGTTTATAAAAGTTGATAATATTTCCAGCTACCTCAGCCATTAGTAATCCCAGAATTATACTGGGTGTAAAAACGAAAGTTCGGAGTAGACATTTCTGCAAAGTACAATAACTGACTTTTTTTTTATTGTTCCGAGATATGCGCTTTGCATTGCACAGATATAATTGAAAAAGTGTAAACCCACTTTAAAAAAATTTTTATTGGAAACTAAAAAATACTCCAAATTGCGTAATCAGAAACGATACATATTCAACTATCTCCGTTCGTTTTTGGAGTGCCTTTTATTACTGGTCCTCTTGTTACTGTTTTGCTCGCTTGTGTCTTGTTAGAAGGTTTTATTATAAAGCAAACTCATTGAAAAATAAAGATTTTTTAATTGCATCCAATAAAAGAATATAATGTTATTTTAGGACTAGTTCTCGCTACCATCCACGCCAATACAGATGACTCTAGTATATGCTTCAATTTTGTACCTTCAATTTGGATATTTGTCTTTTTATTTAACGGCATAAGAAACCACAGTCCATTTGTTTGACTGTAATAATATACACTATGTATTTTATGATACTCTACTACTCTACAGGGAGACGTTCCCACCAAAGACTGATCTAATGAAAAATATCTGTGGTGAGGCAGTATCAAATCTGCCTTCGATTTTAATGCAGTTTAAGTGTAACAAAGCAAACCATATCATAGTACACTGCATATATACAGCGATAGATACACTATACGTTGTTTCCAGATTGGGTCTATTTCAAAATACAATCTGTATAAATATTATTTACTAAGAAACAACAGCGTAATCTATTTACAAGAATGAGATTTAAAAGAGACGATTCTCCCTCAAGACTGACTCACTCAAAGGGGACTCCGATCGACGTTGTAAGCATTCGCGGAATAAATTCAAATTTAACATCTATGTCATACATACAAAAATATAACTGTTAAAACCCGATTTTTTAATAAAAGTGTCGGTTTGGGTAACGGAATCGGTTTTTAGTTTTTTTTATTTCGATTCCGGTTACTTGGACGATTACACGGACGGTTTTTGACTGAATTTCGGTTTCCGTTCCGGATCGGATAGAAACTCTGATTTAAATATACGAATCATTGCAAATAAAAGCATACGCATTATTGGTTAAAAAAATTGATAACCGACATCGATTACTGTCGGTTAGAAATAAATATAAACATAAGGCGTAACCTTTTGTTCTCGTTAAATAATAATATCAACAAAAAGTTGTAAAATCATTGCCGTTATAGCAGTTTGATAGGAAAGTCAATTTTTTACTGCATCTCAAAACAAATTCATTTACTATTTATTATTCTAAAACATAGCAACTAAACATCATACATCTAATATTAACAAAAGTATTAGCAAGGTAATTTGTGGAAAGTTAAGGCAGAAAATTATTTTAAATATTATTAAATATTTGTATATAACAAAAGTTCTAAATTAAAAAGTTTGAATGTGGAAAAGCGAACTTATATTCCACATTATAATTATTATCATTGTTATTATTAAGTAATTTAAGTAATTTAGAACAGGGAATTATTTCCTCTAACTACCTATGTTTAATACATTGTTACCAACTTGAATACCGAATTATGTTTCAGCTACTTATTGTTAAAGAAAACAAACCTCTATTTACAAAATAATAATTATATTGAGTGTTCCAGCAATATTTCAAGTAAGTTTTAATACGAAAATTGTTGACAGAGAAAATTGGAAGACTGTCTATAGGTCTGTAAAAAATATCATTTATTATTAAAACCAGATGTGAAATAATGGGACTATGATATAAAGTCGAGAAAGTTTAAGATCAAAAATTATTTTTGTATATACAAAATTTAATGATTTGCGGTGACTTTCGTTAAAGCCATTCTTAATTTACGTTATGCTAAAAATGTAACAAGGACTTGGAGTGATTTCATCTTCACCACTTAGCTAATAAGAAGTTAAACTTATAAAACATGTTATATTAATACAAAAAGTTAAGTTTAATACTCGCAATTCTTAGGGCACAATCAAGTGTGCCTTATTACGGGTAGTAACAAGGGATAGAAAAAAAGTCGTAAAAAAACCAATGATAAGAGAAATCAATAAAACTCGGCTTGATACCAATGATGAAAAGCTTAAATATTAAAATCCAATAGTTGAAAAAAAAACATTTTTTTCACCAAAAATTTAAAAAAAGTGATTAATCAATACTAAAAATAAAGTGTCTCATTCGCTCCGAGCGCAACGGTACTCAGCACCATATGTGGTCAAAAAAACCACTTCATAACCAATGAAAGTTTATAAAAACCATAGGCGTTTAACAAAAAGTTACAGTTAATTTAGCTTTCACTTGTTATTTATTTAAGTTAATTAATTATTTTTGTTAAACGCCTATGGTCTTTATACACCATTGGTCATGAAGTTGTTTCTTGGACCACGCATGGCGCTGAGTACGGTTGAGCACGGAGCGAATTGATACATCACTGATAAATACGGGTTTGCTGTCTAACCAAAAACGCATTTGACTAAACATATTGTTGAATTTTTTCCTACTAATATGTTGGACATTTCGAATTAATTTGACAATAACGACTTTTAATAACCCGGCTTTATCAGGATCCGCGCCTTATTAAGCGACAGTACGTTACTAGCAACAGCGTATCAAAAAACCCACATATCAATAAATACTGTAAAATTCACTTTCCCCAAAACGACAATCCTCTGAGACTTTAATTTTTATGCATTCATTATAATCATAAATTCAAGGTCAAATATAACTTTGGCACATTTTTTTTTTCAAAAAATAAAATTTTTCCTCGTATTTTAACAAATATTACATTTACGAGAAAATACTTATGTAATAGTTAATTACAACTGGCAGTACAGTCAGTTAGAACCAAATAGTCGAGGGTTTTTTTTAGCGAATTTTCTGAAAGGAAATAGAGCTATTGGTCTCGTACCGACTTCAAAATTTTGCAAAAATTTCTTCAAATGTCCATCGATCCTACCTACTAGATGTCGAAAAACACCATCTGTAAAATTTATATATATATATATATATATATATATATATATATATTAAATATATATATATTTATATATATATATATATATATATTTATATATATATATATATATATATATATATATATATATATATATAAATATATATATATTTATATATATATATATATATATTTATATATATATATATATATATATATATATATATATATATATATATATATATGTCTGTAATCGCTCTAGTCACAATTTTAATCTGATTGGAATGAAATTTGGTATTTGAGGCGCTTTTGATATTCAAAAGGTCAAGGTCGGTAATGGGTAAAATCAGGCAAGGGGAAAGGGGGGTTTAGAGGGAGAGGGAAACACAAAATTTGAAATATCTCCCTGAATATTTGAAAAATCAAAAAATTTATAAGAAGTAAAGTTGTAGGTACTAAGTTTTACTGCAATTTTGTTTCTTATCATTTTTTCTGTTACACTAATATTTACAGAAATATTGACGGCTTAAGTTTGAAAATTAAATTAAATTATATTCCATAATATCTCTGTACACATTAGAGTTTGCGCAAAAATGATAAGATGATGAATTGTAGCAAATTTGATTTTATACAACTTTATTCCTTACGCATTTTTCGATTGTTCTAATATTAAGAGAGATATTTTATATTTTTTGTTTTCTTCTTTTTTTATACCTCCCCCCATTTCCCTCGACGTATGTCATTTATTAATAAAATTAGACTTGCAAATGCTAAAATCATATATGACATTTCATTTTGATCAGACTAAAATTGTGACCACTAGAGAGTGATTTATGTATTCTAAGGAAATTCGCTAAGTTGAAGCAGCTCCTGCGTAACGAATTTTTTTTTTGAACGTGACATTTTACATACACAATAATTACAGTATTAGATTTGAAGCACACTGTACATTCATATAGTTATTTTATACAATGAATTTACAAAGTATAAAATCCTGTAAATACGTATTTTATGAATTGTTCCTAAAAAAAAAAACTTAAGTCCTGTACACAAAGGTTGTTGTATGGAGTATTATACTCACTATTTGGAGAAAAAAAAAGAATCTCTCTTGAAAGCTTGAACCGATTTCATCAATCTGGTGATAACAATCGTTTCGTACTTTATCACGAAATTTAATCCTATTATGATAGAAAAAAACTCAAATCTATTACATATATTTTTATAGCGTACAAAAAAACCACTCCGGAGCTTTGTAGTGCTTTGTGTAGGATACACACTAGTTTTTATGTCATACATTTTATTTTCCTTTTGTAACTGATTAGAAATTGACTTGTTTTCAGGATCATAAACATGATAAAAATCTTGTTCAAACGCCCTACTACTGGTATATACAGAATAGAGGTTGTATGGAGAAGTATTATTAGCCTGCATAAAGTGGAAGGCAAATAAAAAGACTGGCCGATTTACTGGCCGCATCATTGTAGTAACCTTGTTGCGAAATTGGTTTCAAAGACAAGATCACAGTTATTTGATCCCTTGGAAACCCTATTATACCATTTGCGAGTATTGACACATGAGAGTATTGCTTCAAAATTTGAAGAAAATAATTTTTTTCTACCGTATAAAAGTATAAGTTTTACCTTTGCCCGTCATATTTCTCTTATTTTGTATTTCACATTATTTTTTTAGTTCGTTACTATTATAGGTATACAGTGTAATGAGGTATATTTATTTACATGTGTCGAGAATTATTACGAAAAATGACGAACACGAATTAAGATAATCTCAAGATTCGTCTTACCAAAGCTAATCTTAAACCGAATAAGATCATGCTTGAAACCATCATCTTACCAAAGATGATATTCATGTATATCTATGAATTCATTATGTCTTAAAACCAACCAAGGCGGTCTTCATGCACTTGCTCAAGACTGGACTATGAATACGGACCTGGCCTATGAATCCTAGTTCATATGAACAATTGCATACTTCGATAAATAGGTAAATAAAGAGTAACTTAATTTCTTTGGTAAGGTAACTTAATTTCTTTGAAACAAAAGACACTATTTACCCAAAAAATGGGTAAATAGTAAATAAACTAACTAATAATCATCAACGATAGTGAAAGATCATATGCATTCCACTACCACAATATCTCAGTTAGCTCAGAGACAGAGCGTTGGTCTAAACTGCCAGAAGTCGTGGATTCGATTCCCATCCTAGATTAGTTTAATTTTTCATATGAAGCATTTGATGTGAAAGAAGGTTATCAATTCAGAAAATTCAGTAAACGCTAATCATTTCCGTTTGTATAACATAACCGAAAGCCAACCATACTAACAATAGATAAATAGTAGACATTGAACAAATTTCGGCGAAATCGTTTCATCGGTTCAACCTCAGAAGCTCTACATTTTCTTCGGATATTCGCTAAAACATGGGATTATAAAAGAGATAAGTGGAGATATTAATTTGTTAATAATATCATATGATTTTACTGAGAGCGAATTTGGCACGACAATGTGGATAAAGTCTTATCTGAATAGTGATTCTGTAACTGAAATCTAGTGTAAATACTAAATGTGAGCACTTTTCTCGATACCGTAACTTTCACCATAGTGAAAATGTGAGCCATCTTACAGGAGTTTGTTCGACAAGGAATTTCTTAACGTATACTTGGATCTAAGAGAGAAAGGAAAGAAGTAGAGAGAGAGAAATAATCGATGGCTTAAAATGACGCATGGTAATGTGTTTTGGAGTAGTTTAATTTCATGAAATTTAGAATCATTTGCTTTTGTTTTTCAGTCACATTCATGTTGACTGAAAAATTAATATATCTCTATGAAAATTAAATAATCAAAGCACAGCTGTTTATTTTTACTCGGATGTCAATCTCAAACACTTCTATATTCATAGAGATAACTACTATATTTTATCTATGTCAAAGTACTCACTTAAAATACAGAATCGGCTGCCTGGTTGATTTTTGGCAAATCAACCTGTATAGAACGAATTATTCACTGTGAAGTGTTTTCACTTCATTTAAGTTGACTGACTAGCAAAAGATATATACACTAGAGTCAATTGTATTTATATATGCTTTAAAATATTAAATACATAACTTTGATTAAATATATAATATGTGTACTTGTTTCAAATGCTTTTATTTTATGAAAATTGTATTTACTAAAGAACTACTTACTGTTTACATTAAATACAACGAAAAATAATTACAGTTATTCATATAATGTGTCTACATTTATGAGTAGTTCATCATTTTGCAATATATTTCATTATTTCTATACAATATTTTGTTTACATACTTCAAATGAATACAAACTATTGTATTATTTTTTTAACATTAGTATATGGAAATCTTTTCATGGTTTCGCATTACATACGATTTGAAAACATGGAACCATTTCACTGAATGAGATTAGTGTTTTAGGCAGTTCTGTATGGTATTTAGATATAAATATCTATAGATACAGAATCTAGATACAATTTATGTATCATGCATCTGCGTATATCCTCAGTGCTCGTATATCCTTAACTGTCACGAGTGAGTCGAGTCACTGTCTTTAACCAATAATTAAATAAAATTCGCTCCTATACCTAGATCAGTTTTTGTATTAAAAATGCGTATTTCGACTGCAAAGTAGTCATCATCAGTATTAATTAGCTAGTCGTAATTTACTCTTCAACAATTAGAAATAGATAGAAAATAGAAATCAATAGAAAAAGTGAAGAAAATTTGTGTTATCGTTTTTAATAATAATCATTTTCTAGGGTGATTTTGACCCAAACAGAATGAAAATCAGGTTCATTTTAACGTCTGACCAACACTTTTCAAAATTGTCCCTTCTCAATTCATTCAGTTTTGAATTTGAGCACGATGGGTCTGATCTGTTGAAAACCGTTAATCGTATCGTATTTTAATCAACGCCATCGATTTTGCTAGGTCCAAATTAGCTTAAAACGAAGTTTATATCCAAATCGGGGACAAACAAATTTTGTTCAATTTTTGCGATTTTTTTAAGGATTTTCCCTTGGAAAAAATGCGAAAAAAGTGAAGAAAATTTGTGTTATCGTTTTTAATAGTAATCATTTTCTAGGGTAATTTTGACCCAAACAGAACGAAAATTAGGTTCATTTTTAACGTCTGACAACACATTTCAAAATTTTTCCTTCTCAATTCATACAGTTTTGAATTTTAGCACGATGTAAACCTTAAAACGAAGTTTATATCAAAATCGGGGACAAAACAATTTTGTTGATTTTTCTTTTCATAAACTGAATATATACCGGTTATTCAAGCAATTAACTCAGTTATTTGTTATTTTCACTTGTTCTATTATAGTTTTTCACTACTATAAAATTTTATTAAACTTTTGTGTCTTAATTGTAGTATGGACCTTATTTAATATTACAATAGTAAGTTATTTCAAAAGGAGTATAACTTCTTACGTGCGTACAAGTACACACACACACTTTCTTTTATTATTTTTAATATTCAAAAATAATAATATAAATGGTTTTCGAGAAATTTTTTCTTGTTGTAGTCCAAATATTACCTGACTTGAGCTCGTTTCGAATCGGTAGACTCATTTCCAAATACAAACAGTTTTCAATAATATTTATAAAACTTTGAAATCTAGCCCCGGTCGCCCCTAAAGCGTATAAAAATAAATATCAAATCTCAAACAATTAAACTTCATTGTATGAATAAACAAATAAAGTAGAAAAAATTTTAGTAAAATATTCAAATTGATTTATTGATGAACGAATGAGTTTCACACACACACACACACACCAAAGCATGGCTGTATTACACAGACACGACTCCATCTAACGAACAATCTACAGTGTTTGTTTTTAATTGCAATTTGTTGTACTAATTTACATACCTGTAACAAACTGTAGTACCATTTCAGTGAATATCAATTTTTATGTGGGGTTTGATGACTATCATTTATTTATACATACTATACTACTGATCGTGAAATATCATCACATATTCTGATTTTTATACCCAGTATATATAATATATACCAGGTTATATTAAGTTTAGTTCCGGCTTTGTAACGGTTGAAAATATTGATCTCAGCATAAAAATGTTGGTGTAGGTGTTTAACTTTTAGAAAAAAAATTAAATAAAACAAAAACTTTATGAAAATCAAATTTTATGATGTTTATTTGATTTCAAAGAAACAAATAATAATTTAATCTAATTTTTTACAATGTGTAATTGACAACTTTGATTATATTAATCCAACAATACTGATTTCTTTTATACTCTGACAAATGTCAATTTTAAACTGAATTTCAAATGAGCGAAGCTGCTCTTTATATACTGTCAGCACAACAACGTGTTTAAAAAAAAACATTGTAAAAAAACTCGTCTTTTTCAGAGAAAAAAATCTATCAAAACTAGATATCATTTTCTTTTTAACCCGACTTCAAAAAGAGGATGGTTCTCGATTCGTCTATATATTTTTTTTTTTTTGTATTTAGAACTTTCATTTTGATTTTAGGTATTTTTGCTTTTTGTAGTTAGAATTGTGTGTTGAGGCCTTAAAATTTATTTCACAAATTTTCAATACAACAACGTTCACACGATAATTAAAAAACGAAAACAGATAGCGAGCTGAAATTTTGTATGTGTGTTGTAGAGCTAACAAGTAAGGTCAAGTTCGTGAATATCCAAAATCGGATCATGTTTGGACAAAATGAACAAAACTGCCTATCTTTGAAACCGTAAAAGATAGAATAAATTTAAGATAGAATAAAAATAAACATCTTTTGTTTGAAACTTTTTTTCATAATGTCAGTATATAAAAGGTATTTAAGCAATTAACTAAGTCAGTTGTTATTTTCACTTGTTAGTTTCTAATTAACCGCCCCATTAATTTTTTTTTAATTGACAAAACTGTCACCGTTGGGAATCGAAATAGCAACTTCCCATTTTCGAGCAGAACGCCTTAGACTTGCTAATCAAAAATTGTACGTTACACTAGGTAGATACGTTTCATATTGATAATAATATTGATACACAATTTGTATCAATATTGGTCTCCAATCGATGCACAAATTAAAATTGAAAGGGTGCAGAAACAAATATAAATTGAATGAATATCGGTGTATATTGAAGATAATATCAATATTATAATTTAATGAATGTTGTTGAAAAAGGAAATCAGATGTATATGTACTATTTGAATAGAACAATCACACTTCTATCATCAATGAATTCAAAATAATAATTTCATGATTATCACTTACCAAATATACAAGGCAGAGAGGTATTCGTATTTGATTGTGATTTATTTTACATGTTTGTTTGTATATTTTGGAATGTATTTTCAATTACGATCATTATGCGATAAGCAACGCGATACATGTTTACATAAAACACGAAAAAATTAATTTCCATTTTCACTGTAGGAATTGAGCTGTGGACCTGTGAATGTTCATATTAAAAGAACATAAAACCAATTCATTTATATCTGTGAAAAAAACACTCGTTTTAACGTTTATATTTTTATTAGTTCAAAAGCATACGTCATAAATTTTGAGTAACAGTTAATTATTCTTGTAAACGCTACCAAAAAATACAATATACATAGAAGCGTATAAGTACGATTTTTGTGTCACCTAAAATTTTTAGTATGTTTGCTGACCACTAGAGGACTATAGCTGTTCGATTTCGGTATTTAGTGCCATTATTAGCACAACCAACTGTACTTTGGCAGAACTTAGTACTAGTTGCCCGGATCACTTCGAAGCGGGGATGTACTTCAAATTTATATTAAAAGGGAATCCACCAATATTGATGAAATTTTTATGAATTTTTAGAATTAATTAGTCAAAATTTTTAATTTTTTTTTACAAGCTGTATAAAATATTAGTATTTGTTATATTTAAAAAAACTATTATTAAAGCGTATTCTTTTAAAATAGCAACTGAAACTACAAAAACAAATATTAATATTTTATACAGCTTGTAAAAAAAAAAATTAAAAAGTTTTGACTAATTAATTCTAAAAATTTCATTAATATTGGTGGATTTTCCCTTTTAATATAAATTTGAAGTACATACCCGCTTCGATGTGATCCGGCCAACTGGTACTAAGTTCTGCCAAAGAATACAGTTGGTTGTGCTGGTAATGGCACTAAATAGTCTAGTGGTAAGCATACGTACAATAAACTTTAGGTGACACAAAAATCGTACTTATACGCTTCTATGTATATTGTATTCTTTGACCCTACTCAAGGTTTGGTATACTTTTATCATGCAGTCTTTTTGTGTTATTATCAAAAATATTTCTACTTCTAAGATGAAAAATCTGTCGGTTTAGTATAAATTATTTTGAAACATGGCAAAAATTTCCATTTGATTTGCGGAAATGCATATATTAAAATGATGTGAAAAAAATTATGTTGACTGCGTTTAAAATAATATGAAGTAATATGATACAATACTAGCATAGCAGCGATATACTAGCAAAAGGTATGGTAATAAAAAGCTTCGACCTATTAATTTTCATGAAAAACAACCTTAAATACCTAAAAACCCGGTCTGTTTTAGTAAAAATTAAATGTTTAAAAATATGAGGGTAAAAATTTTTGTATTAAGTGGGTCGTACTTGACAAAATTCGATTATAATTATTAAATTAAATAAATATTTGAGATTTTCATAATTTAATTTTGACAATGGTTTCGAAACACAGTTTCTTCATCAGAAAATATATGATAATGACAAACATTAACAAATATTAACAAAATGGTAAACATATTTAGGTACTTAAATAAACTGCATAATAAAATATTATATGAATAAAAACAAAGAAAGCTGGGTAAAACCTAAAAAATAAAAGTTCAATAAAGAGTTAGCTGAAATAATATAATTGAATTGCACGTTATTGATTCGGTTTTCGAGAAAATGCTTCGGATAAAAGTTCTTCATTTGAAATATAGTAACGACTTTTTTTCGAAATTTTTTCTCGAATACTGAATGAATAAGACACAAATTACCTATAAAATTTTAAAAAATAACATTAACTTTTGCAGCCAATTACATACAATAAATAGTTTTTCGATATTTATAGGTTTCAATCAAATGAGATCCCAGTTGATTCTCGAACAATTTTTAACTACATAGTAGTATAAATATTCATGTGCTTTAATGCCTCTAGTATTTAAAAAAAATTTTTTGTGGTTGTCACTATTGTAACATGAAAGTCTTAACTTTTAAGTATATTTATTTCAATAACACTTTAAACAACAATAGAACCTTTGTCTTTGACATATGGTAGACTAAACAATTGTTGTATCCTAGTCAAATTTCTCTAAAATGTCTATATAATTAATAATCATAACCAATTTTCGTATTCTAAGTTAATGTGATGGAAAATCTATTGATATTATAATATTAAATAATAATTGAAATGTATTTAATTTAAAGAGGGTAGCCAACCAAAACAATTGAGTATGACACTCGAAGGCGGACCTCGTTAGACCGCAACACATTAATGATATCAACCAACTGATGGATCTATACAGACAACATAGACCGTATTCCCATTCGAATGATGTGATATTCTAGGTAGATATTATTACTATCCTTAGTATCTATGATGCTAGACAGTTCAAATATATAAGCATTAAATGTGAGTTATGTAGACCGATATATTGCTTTGATTTATTCTATCGCTCACTCCAGTTTCCTTCAAGAGTATCAACGTTTTAATATGAACAGAGCATCTACCTACCTACGGTGAATATGTTGTGAATACTAAATAAATAGTTTTTTTTATATTAAATTGTAAAAGGGATGTTTGATTGCCATTTGGCATATTTATGAGGTAATAATAGGTAATAGTGTATACTTTGATATATATATGTTTCTTGTTTGATCATTCCCGTGCGAGTAAAGCATTTAACTTTTATCTCAAGATGGATACTTTATAATTTATAACAAATTAATTGGGGATTGTTTTTTTTCTTTTATTCAACTAATTATATTCAATCCAATTAGCGATCGAAGGAGAAGATAAAATAAAAAGAGAAATTTACTGAGGTACTCTAGAGGGAATCTTAGCATATAATTTTACGACTAGACAATTTTGGATAATTAGATTTATCACAATCGAATAGACATCTCAGGTCAATAAAGCAATGGAGTTTTGGGATATGCTAACTATTTCAACATTTAAGCTGTAATAGAAATTTTTAATATCTTAAAAACTAAACACGGGAGAGCCTGGCGCTAAGTAGGTGGACGCCTGACTTTATGAATGTTTACCGCCTTACGTAATCTCACGGGTCGACATCAAACTGACCAACGTATTGGGCGACACATTTTGTTCCTTTTAAAACTCAGTTTAACAGTTTATTGCATCGTTACGAAAAACGTTTCTCAGCCGTATATCTTGAGAGCTATTGATCCTACGTGAACGACCTTTCTTGTGTAGTATTATCTGACAAATAAATTTAATAATGACTTCTGATCATTTGAGTGAAACTGTCGAGACTTTCGAGCTTCAATGACATTTTTTGCACGTGCGAGTTTGATATGGACTTTTTTCCATGTTTTCATAGTGCCAAAACGAAGATAATTCTGTTGGAAAATCTCGACTAGTATTTATTTAAGAGGTAAGGTCATTTTTATGTACTATTTCACTATAGCTAGACGATATTATAGGAAAATTATTACAATTGCAAATTTTTTAGATGTGTTAGTTTTGAGGGTTAAAAAGGGAAGTAAACAATTTTATTAAGTTAAGGTATAGATTGCAAGAAAATGAACAAAATTGAAAAATTTTATCGCGAAAAATTTTAATTTAAATAGTTCATAAATCGTGCTATACTGAACAATAATAATGTTTTATCTCTATATACTTAGAATATGTAGAATATATTCTAGAATTTCTTGTGGGAATCATCTGTGTACAGAGATGGTCCTTATACAGAGTAATGGCATTTCCCATACTTTTTTTTCTATACTTTTACTGAATATCTTTATATATGCTAGTCAGTTTTACCATACACTAATAGTAATATTTCCAATGCAATTTTTCTTATACTTTTATTATACCTTTGTCTACGTGACGGTAAACTTTACTGCGCACTTAGACGATACGAACTAAATTTTTTTTTTAAAGATATTTTATTCTTGAAATATTTTCGAATAATGAAAATTATCATATATATATATATATATATATATATATATATATATATATATATATATATATATATATATATATTTAATAAAGAGCACTTATTCTAATCGATATAATATGATGAATTCATCATTTTCTAATTTCATCAAATAGTTTCATTCATGCCGAATAACCCCTTTATATAGACTAGAATTCAATTGTAAATAAAAGAAAAAACACTAAAATCTTAATCAATTTGATTTAATTAATCGTCATATTAATCTTACATTCACATCAAAATGTCACGTTCAGTTCAAATTAAAAGTTTCATTTTCAAGCATAATGCAATTGACAGCATCACATAAATGCTTTTGATGGTGTAGTAATATGAGGTTATGATATCATATATTATAATAATATCCACTTAATATCTATTTACTATTTTATCCCTAAAAAGAACCCTAAAATGTACGTATTTCAAGCGTACATAAACAGTTTGTTAATAACATAACAGTATAGACACTATACTGACTGTTTAAAAATGTCACTCATCATAACGAAACGAAATTTTGACGATTGACGAAACGAAAATTTGCATTTGAGTCCCTGTTAAATATTAAAATTTCATTCAAGTAAAGATGCCTCGAGACGATACGAGTGAGAGTGGCATGTCTTTTGTATTGACTTGTAAAAGTTATCTAGCGTCTCGTCTAGCCTCGTTCTTACAGTTTTTCTTATAAAAAAAATTAAAGAGAAATATAACTTTAAAATCTTTTTTCTATTAATATTCAGTGCATATTTTTAAAATTTATTTATTTTTTTATGTGAAACATTTATTGTCGTAGGTTAGACCGTTTGTTACCGCTTGTTACCTGGCAATGGCCCTGCGACGTTTTGCGTCAGTTTTAAAAACGATGCTGATAGATGGGTGTACACATACAGATTCAAAAACTCATTCATAGGTGGCGATGCATATTTTCTATACCAAATAGTTAATAATAAAAATAAAATAATAGTTTAAGAAACTGATTGAAAGAATTGAGCCGTCTCAATTTCTAAGAAAATTATTTAATTTTTAATTTTTTGAAATTAAAATAATATGTATTTTTTAAAGACAGAATATTTTTTCTTTTTAAGTCTGAATATTTTGTTTTTGTTTATGCCATATTTTTTTATTACGCCATATTTATTTCCTTTAATAAACCCTGGAAACCGTGGATATAATTCCCAGTTTTATAAGAAAAGCTACACACCGCCAAGTCAAATTTCAAGCTTTCTTGCGATTAGGGACGAAACTGTTGGTATTTGAAAAACAGGAACCATACAAACTTAGAAGCTTCCATGAAACCCTTTGTTAGACACACTCCTTATATTCTGTCATCACAAACCCAACAACATAACTAACCTCACCAAAAGCGCATTGAACTTTTGATAAAATTCATGATATTATACACTTTACCCCTTTGTGTTGTATAAAATATTATATACAAATATATATGGTGTTTATAATGGTTTCATTTTATATACTTTTGTCTTTTGTATACCCTCGCTACCATACATTCAAAACAAATAAAATATTTTGCAAAGCGCACACTTTAATTACCTTAAAAGTATAGTATTATATTAATTAAAAAGCAATCATTATCGCCATATTTAGAGGTAGAATTTTTAACAAATTATGAATATTAAAAATATAAAAAAAGGATTGTGTGTACTTAACTAATAAATGTGAAAGTAATGTATTGTGTGTGGTCGTTTGGAGTATAAACCTTAAATATTTTAATGATGGTATAACGGAAATTACTTTATGAGCCATATTATGACTATAGTCATATTTAACTTAATGCGTAGTACACAAATAACCGATTGATAAATGTACTAGATAAAATAATTTTGAAGCAAATAATTAAAAAGAATTGATTGGCTATGGCCAAATTTTGGTTGGTATGTGCAAACATCTTAACCAAAGATATAGTAATAGTAATAGTAATTCGTTGTCACTGTTAGTATTCCGTGTGAAAATTGGCAAAACGGAACCCTAAAGGAATCACCTCGGTGTCTGCCTTTTACACACGGTTTACTCACAGACTATTTGACGTAAATGATTAAAATTTCGCATAGTTGCAATTCAAATTTTATAGTTTAAGGGGTTTAGTTTTGGGTGTTTATATAGTAAACAAAATTATTTTTTATTATATAAAAAGTGCTGTTAATAATTTTAATATTTTAGTTCATATTTTTGCTGATGGTGTGTCCGGCATTAGACGAGAAACGTCCATAAGAATATTAAATGAAATTTAAATAAAAAATTAAAAAAACTAATAAGTCTATCTCATGTACCAATAATCCAGCAGCAATTCTAAATGTTATTTATTGAATATAATATTAGAAGCGATTTCATTCTTTCATTTTCCAATCAATTAAAAAAAGCCAGAAAAAAATCACTCTAAAGCTAATTATATCCAGGTAAATTAGAGAATTATCATAATGTATAAAGGATCGATCAAAATGTGGCCAATGGTGCACTAAAAATAGAAGGGGAGAAAAATGGGGAAAATAAAGTAAAATTAGGAATAACATTCAAAAACAAAAATAGTAAAAATGTATTGTACAAGCGTAAAATAATAATTTTCATACTCGGTATATATAAATAAACATGGGTATAATAACTTTAGTCCCGACTTTATAACGCATGAAAATATTGGTTTGAAATTTTAGTTTGGAAAATATTTCCATAAACTGAATAGTTTTCTCACAATTTGTACTCAAAAGTTCCTCGGAAAGCGAAAAATATGCCCATCTTTAAAACCATAATAGATTTTTTTTTAAATTGTGGGACCATTCAAAAATTGTTAACAATTTAAACATTGATATACAACTAACTCCGTATATACTGGGTATTCATACAATTAACTCAGTTAGTTGTTACATTACTTTTTTTTATATTTATTATTTTTACTTTACCAAAAAGAATATTATACAATAATATTGTTAAAAAAATAAGACTTATAAAATTTGATATCTCATTAATTATTTTGTTTAAAAATGGTTCATTTCTCTTTGATAATAATAATTAAGAATTTTATATTAAGTATACATTATTCATTTTCATCATTATAATCTTAATTATACAGTGAATGTTTCGATGTACTCTTTGAACCCGAATATACAAATGAAAATGAATAATTTAATTAAGTGTATTTATTACGTGAGTCAATCTATCTACTTTAACTTTTGATCAAGTTGAGTTAGCTGTTTCTATCTATATATACAAAGTGGACCATTTTAATGGATAATGAGAAATATCCTATAAGATACAGAAAAATGATTCAAACAAAAGTTAAACCATACGAAAGTACGGTTTAAAGAGGGCATATTATAGGGACTTTGAATTTGACTTTGACATTCTGCATTATTTAAAAATCTGTTCGGGCTCGTAACTGATAAGTGATACAAGAAAATTTTAAGTTAGAAAGTTAGAAATCCAGCAACCAATCGTTCCAATCATTTTTCTGCATCTAACTTATTCTACAAGATATTTCTCATTGTCGAAACTCCCTTGACACCGGAGGCGGTCTTCGACCTTGGATCCGTCACAGAAAATAACATTGCATGAATTGTAAAAAAAGTTTTTGGGGGGTGTTCTTCCGATTTTCCGGGGGGTTGCAATGAAAAAATTCAAGTTTTCCGATTTTTCCCGTCGGTTTCAAGCAATTTCGAGTCGAAGCAAAAACCGCATCTCTCTATCATGTCTGGAAGTGCCGTAGAATTTGTATACATGTGAGTTTGTCAGTCAGTCAGTCAGTCGGTCAGAATCACTTAGGGCTATATATTATGCGTAGATAAAAGGTCCACCCAGTATATTAGCGAAATACCACTCACTTACTGACTGACTGATCATCGCCCGGCTAAAACTATTTAAGTTAGAAACATGAAATTTGGGAGATATATTCCTTTAAGAGTGTGGAGGTGAACTTTTTGAAGAAAAGAAAGTCGAAAATCGACTTCTAAGGGGGTGAAAGTTTGAATTGGGGTCTCGTTAGAAATATGAAATATATAGTATTTAGGCTATTAATAATAAACAATGTAATATGTAATTAATAGTGATATGTAATTAATATTAATATTGAAATGAAATTAATATATCTGATTCTGCAACACCTCTCTCAGTCAGGCAATATTGTTTACAACTGTGGAATAAACAATAGATGTCACAACTGTCAACAATAATGCATAGCTGAGAGACCAAATTGAGAATAGGTGTCTCAGGATCAGAGATATGCCTGGAGTGCTCAAGAGAGTGCAACAGTCCATGGCCACCGACCAGGAACATTTGCTATAATGAATTTCAATATAGTTGATTAAAATAAACAATTGGATGTGTCACACATTAAGCTATTTTTAACTATTTTGCCCCATTGGATGAAAGTTCGTACACTGGCGAAGTACGATGGCTACATTTTTTTTTAGTATCCTGATTGGAAGATTTTAATAGAGTGGCGGGTTTTCTGTCAATAAAATTTGTAAGTTTTCACCAAATTTTAATTAAATCAGATGGATAGTTTTCGAGAATTTATCTCGATATTTTCGATAATTTAAAGTTTAATTAAAAAAATATGGGTTAAAAATTACCGTGATTAATTTTTTTCGTTGAAATTTATGATTTTAATCTAGATGATCAAAATTGTCACCGGATGCAATTTATTTTACAATGGAGGAAAGAAAATGGTTTTTTATGCTAGCTTTATTTCGATAGATTCCTACGAATATTTCAATGTTTCTTGTAAGATAACGATCAATATTTTCTTCTTGAATAAAACACATGACCGACAAAATTTGAAGCTCGAACATATTTTCATAATTTAAATAGAATTTATATAACACTTTATTATATTTCGAAAAGAGAGGTTTAAAGGAAGATAGAAACAAATTATTATTATCATTAAAGCTTTCACTAATATAAAGCTGTCTAGAGCTTTTGTATGTAAGCTTTTATTCACTAGAAATGATTATGATGACATAGGTAAAGTTTTCTATCTATATGACAATAATAATAAAAATGAAAACGTTTCCGAATCTTTTGAAGGTACGTTTTGCCTTCATGAATGTAATCAATAAGTGTTCAACTTGAATTTCATCCTGTAACAAACAAGTGAAAATCACAACCAATTTAAATTTATAGTTGTTATTAATTGCCGAAATATCTTAGCTCATGCGCAACTCTTGACCAGAAGATATAACCTTAACATTGATCCGATTGAAAATAAATCGATGATAACTATATTACGTAGTTTTGTGAAGTATGCATTCGAAATTTTGTTGTAGAAATCGGGCATAATGAAAGCACTTGAAAAACAAAAACTTTGTATACTTCAAATGATTTGAAACCCTTTCAGCGAAGAAATGATTTTTAAAACCTTTCTATCGATTAACCATAAATTCTAATAATAAAGCTTGGTAATCTAGTCATCACCATAATTTAAACTCATCCCCTACCAAAAATATAGATTTTTTTTGTTTCGCAGGACAAAAAAAAAACACTCGCCCGGCGTAATGACTTGATAACTTTGTTCAATTATTTGCAAGAGCTCCAAAGGGGCTTTACCAAGAAGATTTACCAAATAAATTAGAAATTAGTGATTGTGTTTATTGCTATTGATTAGTTTCCGAAAAGATTGATTGATTTAGATTACCAACTAAAGGCCAGAATCTAGACAGATCGATATTATTGCAGATTAGTTTATGGAATTTTGTTCACGGTTTCTCAAATTTTTTAATATCACACTTTAGGGAAATACATTTTTTGGCAATACTCTTTCATTCAAATAGTCAGTAAGGGTTTGATGACAGAATGATGGAATTCTACGAAAGGTGGTGTTATAGAAACATTAAATGTTTTCCTATTAAAATATATGAAAAAGCTAAAACAATATTGTCTGTATCAATAGACGCAGAGAGGATGTAATACGTATATATAAATGAAAGAGAAAACAATTTCCTATCGTGAATTTTCTTTATTTACTATGGCAAGGACGAAAATGAACAAATAAATATTCTAATTGTTGAATGATTATAATAGAAAATTATCCATAAAATTCTCATTCTACAAATAACAAGAAACCTGTTTTATTCTTTTAGTATTATATAAATAATAAATTTTTCTTTCTGATATTTTATTATCATTTTCAACTTAATATTTAATAATATTTAAAAAAAGAATCGATATTGGTAAAGTTACTCATGATGTCATATTACAAAATGGCGGCTTTAGTCAGACGACATTTAAACAGTTTCATTAACAAAATAATACTTTTTTGTTTATTTTATTAAAGTAACCCTAATAACGCATATGTAACTATCACAGTTGAGCTATACTACTCTGTTTCTAATTATTTCCACCAGATGTCATGGTTATAAAGAACAAACACCAATAACTACATTGTAATGAACCCAGTCATTTTTAATTCGCAATCTTAAAGGTTCTAAATATTCTCTCAACCACAGTTAACTGTTAAACATGAATGTCTTAAAGATATTATATACTTAAAATTTACAACAGGAACCGAGTAAACATGAAGGACAATAGACAGGCAGGCAGTTTCTTGAAGAGTAAGCTAATCTATTTATTTTATATAAGTATAAGGAAAGGATTTTAGATAATGGATAAACAAGAGAGAATTAAATACGAAGAATTAATTGACAGGATTATCTTTCGAAAAACTTGAAACAATGTGTAATCTTTTAATTATATCTGATTTTGAATGTATTATTATTTTATGTTAAAAACAATACAACGAAATATATTTCGAAATTGAAATGAAAGTAAGATCTCGAGTATTTCGTTCGATGCTTTTGAAAATGGTGTAGAAATTTTTTCATTATATTGTTGGGATAAAGTATAATTCCGAATTAGTTAGTAAACCTTATCACTTACAGTTTATTAATAAATTAATACATACAGTTTATTTAATTATTAATAAATGGCATGGGTCAAGAGAAAAGGGCGCATAGAGTAAGAAGAAAACACAAAATATAAAATATATCTCTTAATGTTAGAAAAATCGAAAAATGTGTTAGTCGTAAAGTTGTAGAAAATCATCTTTGCTATAATTCATTATCTGATCAATTATTCTCAAACTCTAATCTTAAATTGTAAATACTAGTATAACAGAAAAAATAATAAGAAACAAAATTATAGTACAATTAATTTTCTACAAATTTACTTTTTATGTATTTTTCGATTTTTGCAATATTAAGGGAGATATACTAAATTGTGTGTTTCCATACAAAATTTTTTTTTACAGGCACATATATACATATATATATACCGTCTGTTCAGTTTACATCTTCGTATAATAGAAAAGTGAATAATATTCATAACGAGTATGAGAGAGTACATAAGTATACATTAAGCAATGTGTAGGAGAAGGAGGTCTTAATAATATGCTTGTTTATCAAACCTATAAGACCTCCTTCTCATACACATTGTATACATATGTACTCTCTCATACCTGTGGGAGAACTACTATACGAAGATGTAAACTAAACATATTGTATATATATATATATATATATATATATGTATATGTATATATGTGCCTGTAAAAAAAATTTGGTATTTGAAAGGCCAAGTATATATATATATATATACTTAAATATATACATATATAAACGTAAATTTTATGTTTATATATATATATATATATATATATATATGTATATTTATATATATATATATATATATATATATATATATATATATATATACTATGATTAATTTACATCTTCGTATCATAGATCCCACGAGTATGAGAGAGTACATATGTACATATACATTAAGCAATGTGTATGACCACGTGGTCTTATATGTTTGATGAACAAGCATATTTTTCATAACTGTCGAGTGGTCACCAACCACGCATACCTATAAGACCTCCTTCTGATACGCATTGCTAAATGTATACATATGTACTCTCTCATACTCGTTATGAATATTATTCACTATTTTGAAAAATATTCTTGTTAATCAAACCTATAAGACATCCTTCTCATACACATTGCTTAATGTATATGTACATATGTACTCTCTCATACTCGTGGGATATATGATACGAAGATGGAAACTAAACAGACGGTATATACCAACAGCTCTATTTCCTTTAAGGTAGAATTCGCTAAAAACAAAGTTAAAACATGAAGATCAACATAGAGCTTGCAGCATATTCATACACGCTTACATTTGAAAGCGTGTATAAATATGCTGCATGCATATTCATACACGCATTCCTTTAAATGTGAAATACTTATTTTCATCAATGAACACTTATGTTACCTTCGTCTTCGTCATTGACCGAAAACTAACTAACTTTTTTGTATTATTACAAATCGATACGAAACACACACAAAAAATCCATTATAGAAGAAAAAAAAACTAATTTTCGAAGAAAAAAAAATAGAAGAAAATTCAGAAAAATAAGTGGGAGATTAACAAAACAAAAAAACAAAAACACCGAAAGAGGGTTAAAAACCGACATACAACACAGACAAGGGGTATAGAGTGTTAGTTGAAAATGTTTTTCACTTGTAAAACTGTTCTATAAGTATTAGTAAGTACCAGTTAAAAACATAGTAGTAGTAGATTTGAGAGGAAAAAAAAACAAGGGTATTTAATAGAACAAAATTTTGTTATTCAGGTCACGTTTGTGTATTGTTTTAAAAGTTTTAACATCCCTGGAGGGTATATAAAACATATATATATATATATATATATATACATGTATAATATACAAAAGTTGCTGACACTCAAACATTGTGTTATATTTCATGTGCTCTTGGTTCCTGGATACAACACAACGAAAGAGCTATATTATATTAAAAAAGGAGTGCTGGAAGAACAACAACATATAGTCAACTTATTACATAAACAAATCATGTTAACCAATGTAAATTTTGTATTAACATTTACTTATAATTGTAAATATTCACTGAGTTGAAAATAAATAAACTTGTTTTTCAAATTTGATCTTTTATTTCTGTAAAGAGAGTGCGTAAAATGTCCAAAGTGTGTGGGGCATTTGTATGGGGTGGACCGAAATTCACAAAAAGATTCCATGTTGTAATAATTTTTGTTTGTTATTATTTTGTTTTCATTTTCCTTTTCAGATTTTATAAAGGATACCTTGAAAAATCTTCATGGAAAAACAATTTTATATCATCTTAATAAATAGCTACACCACCAGCTCTTATATTAAAACAATTCAATTTGACTATACAGTTGATATCAGGTACAGAAATGTCGTTATCATTATTATTTCATGTTTCTGATAAGAAGAAGAATATTAGATGTATATGATCACATTATCAAGGATATCATTTTTATGGGCTGGTAAACTTTGTATCTAAAATATATAATATTGATAAATCTGGTCTGGTCTTGATTAATTTCACTAACTCTAATTCTCACTGATTCTAATTTAAATAATGGATTTAATGCCCGTCTTTCAAACTCAAATTTTAACGGAAGAACTGACACTGGCCTACCATTAAAAAATGTAGAATCATTGGTTTTAGATACAATATATAATTTTCGATTGTAATTTTTCACTACTATATAATTTTATTTAACTCTTGTGTTTTAATTGTATAGTGTTGACATTTATCTAGAGCACATTTGGTCTTCTCACTTACAGTGCTATTACTTATCGAAAAATCAGTTTTAATATTATTTTATTAAAAAGAAGTATAACTTCTTATATTATTAGATTATATATTATCTATTCTTATATTATATTATTAGAGTATATATTCAGTTTAGTTCTGACTTTGTAACGGAAGGTGTACATAAAATGACCAAATTACTCCATTTCCACATGTCTGTCTGTCCGTCAGGCTGTGAACACGATAACTCAAAAACGAAAAGAGATAACGAGCTGAAATTTTGTATGTATGTTCTAGAGCAAAAAAGTAAGGTCAAGTTCATTAATCGGCAAAACCAGACCATGTTTGGTCAAAATGGGAAAAGCTACCCATCTTTGAAACCGTAAGAGATATAACAAAATGTAAAGACCAAAAATATTTTTTTTTTTTTTTAAATAAACAACTTTTGTTATAAACTTTGTTACATAAATTTAGAATATACGGAGTATTTAAGCAATTAACTCAGCTAGTTGATATTTTCACTTGTTTATTAATTGTTATTTTACTTTCTTTTTAAGATCCAAAAATGGCACCTGGGAAATTCATAACACAGAACACAAATTGAGAAATTTTGCCATCAAAGATAAGGGTCGAGTGTTCTAACACAACGAGCTTACCATCGTCATTACAGACTCTCCAAAAACTAGCTAAGGACTTAACTTTTTCATATTTTTTCTGTCTTAAATTTGTACTT
Source organism: Nineta flava (assembly GCA_963920215.1). Taxonomy (NCBI): domain Eukaryota; kingdom Metazoa; phylum Arthropoda; class Insecta; order Neuroptera; family Chrysopidae; genus Nineta; species Nineta flava. The sequence continues at coordinate 35,152,355 of OY986045.1, forward strand.
GTGATCTTATCATTTGAGATAATTATACGACCAATGTGTTTAAACTCCCTGTATATTCATTACGGTTTTTTTAAAATACTCATTTTTATTTTGAAGAATGAAAAGCCTTAGGTATGCCATTAAAGAGTAATTATTTTATGTACATAAATTTTTTATATAAAAGGTTAACTAATCATTGTTTTAAAAAGTGAGTTTTGATATCGTTTTGATTTAAATGGGAAATTTAAAATAAAGGTCGCAAATGATTAAATTAATTAAAGACTAAGGCGTGTCGATACATGTTAAATAAAAAATAGAAAGCTCTTATAATCACCCCTAAAATAGAAAAGGTGGGTCGTATATAGTTGTAATGAGCATAACTAAATTTTATAAACGGTTCCACACTATTGTCTGTACGTAATTGCTTTTAAACAGAACAGAATATTCTTAATAATGTATTATAGTCTAGTCAACAAGTTAAAAAACGTGTTAACTCTTGCTACTGCGAATTAAAATTCGTGCGTTGAATTTTAGGAAACATTTTTTAATTAACGAAAGCATAGTTCATGGAAAAATTGGGGTAAAAATTTTTTCCCGACGGATAATTGTTTGTTTAAATATCCAGTAAGTATCCAGTTCAAGTGTCAGAATCATGCGGAGCCGAATCACTCGTTTTTAAGCCTTATTTTCATCTCTCAATTAAAATTATAAATATTAGTTGTACAGTTCCGGTAGTCGGGACTTTTTTTTAGAAAATTTCCTGCTCTTTAAAAATATTTTTTTCATTTTCCGATATCTGCAATAGTTTCTGAGATATTTATTTGCAAAAAACAACACCTCCTCTTTTTTTTTAATTAGTTGTTTATAACTTTTGTAATTGTTTGTATGTGCGGGTTTGAAATTTTTCTAGTACTTCATAACGAGTTCAACGAGCTAAAAAAAAATCAATTACCCGTTTTAGGATATTCCCGAGCAGTGTTGTCAGATCTCCCGTTTAACGGTAGATCTACCGCTTTTTTAGTATTTCTACCGCTCTACCGTGTTTTTTTCTTAATCTCCCGTTTTTTAGAAATTTTGTGAGTAAATAAAAAAATTTTTGAATTTGTGTCATTTTTTCAATTTTTTACAATAATTATTAGTTAAAAACTCCCAATCGTACAATTACAAAATCAGTAATTACAGACCATATTCCATTATTTGAAATAATGGAATATGGTTCTGTAATTACTGATTTTGCCATGAATGTGTGTCTAGATTTTAGAATGGAATATGGTTCTGTAATTACTGATTTTGTCATGAGCGTGTCGTACGTTACAGTAACAGATGTACATGTTGACAGTTTTCAAACAGACTAAGTTCTTTATGCATGTAAATGGTAAAATAATATACATTCACAAAATACAACTTTTTGAATCTACCGCTTTTTTTCTTAATCTACCTCTTTATTTTGGTGGATCTACCGCTTTTTAAGAAATCGGGTCTGGCAACACTGTTCCCGCGAGCCATTAACACTGTCCATATTGTGAGGAACGTACCATACACATATCACCGAAAATTTATTTGTTTGTATATCTCTATGAATCAGTGCTTATTCCATGATTTTAACAGTGGACAAATGCTAACATCACACAATTATTAGTGACTGGGTTACTGAGAGACATATTTACTATAGTTACTCACATCGGACACAATTTGTTATGTAGAATAGGATTTCCGTTGTCAGTTTATCTGTCAGTACTAGTACATACCTCTAGTACAAGAACTAGTTTTAGTCCCGACACTAGCAGGGAGACATAACTCCATACATATATAAATGTGTGTCTGTCTAACTATTTGTCTATGTTATGTCTGTTTGTGTCAAATGACATAAACACAATTCATTTCCAAATGCGAATAATAAATATTGTGACAAAGATAATGGTTTTTTTTGTTTCATTATGCTCTCCGTATTTTTGTTTATTTTAGACTAAAATATACTATACGAGTTTCGTTAAAATTCTATTATCCAAAGATTCTATTCTGTTGGAGAGTCAAGCTGCTCGAAAAGCTTTGTCTGCAACTGTAGTCACCTCAGTGGTCGTCAAGGATTGTCTAGAGGAACTACAGGAGCTGGTGAAACGGAACAATGTTAAATTGATCTGAGTACCAGTGGTTTTAATGGAAAGGAAAAAGCAGATATATAAGCAAAGAAGGCATATCCTTCATAGGCCCAGAGCTTATTTTAGGAATTCTAGAGATTGCATAAAAACAGGTGATCAACGAGTGGATGAATGTTAACTACTATGATCACTGGGAAAATATACCGCAGCAAAAGCTCGGGAAAATGCTGCTGAGGAATGCATCCAAGAGGCTATCTCTCGATGCACTGAACCTGGCTATTGCCAAGATATGGGAGAAGTGACTCTCGTCAGATTGAAGTAGTAGGGAGAGCACAATAAGGTCGAAGTGCGATACTTTTTATACCCCAAGATATATCTATCATCTATCAATTCATTAAAATATTAACAAGTTCATATGCACTGAAATCCAAGCAATGATTTGTTTGAGAGATGTGGTATTTCAAGAAAAGTCATGTCTCATCCACCTTAAAAATCATATCTTGCAAAGCATTGGTTAATTCTAACTCCTTGTAGTTTTTTGCCTAAATTTTGATTAAGAATATGCTTTTTAGAAGTTGTTTGCTTACCACATGTTCTCCTAGCACTCCACTTTGAGTGCTTTGGTGTTTATCATATCTTTGAGCCAATCACGAGTGGTCTTCCTTTTTTTTTCGGGAGGATGATCAATTTATCGATTTCTATTAGATATTATTGGGAAATGGGAGCAAAATAGAAAGAAATGGAGGCATCTGGTTCCATTCACCCTATATATATATATATATATATATATATATATATATATATATATATATATATATATATATATATATTACTATAACATGCTATTAGTCATGAACGATGAGTTCAAAGTAAAATTACTTTAGATGTTGATTCTTGCGTTGTTGGAAAATGAACGATAATAATAAAAAGACGATACTTGAAATGGTGCACGTAATAAGAATTGAAAGTAAATTTGATGAGTAAATGTTGTTGTTTGAGTTACGAAAGATTAAAAAAAAGCAGCCATGATGTAATACGTCTAGACTGATTAGTCGTATGATAAAAAGAGTTAATTTGTATTGACAATGATATTTTCTATTCAATTAAACATTTTTCGTAAATAGAATTGATTTATAAAATACGCGAATTTGTATATTTTTTTCTAGGTAATTCGTATTTTTTTTAAAGTCCAAATACATGTGATCAAAGATCTATTAAGAACGAATAGGTTAATAATAACAATAACCTTTGTGATATTTTATAATTTCGGAAAGAAAAAAATTATGCAACCTTCAACGGTTTATAAAAACGAGAACGAAAACGCTCATTGTGAGTATTTGGGTTTTTCACTTTCATGGGTAGCATTTTTTTCATTGGTTGAGTATCGAAAACCACAATTCAAAGTCCACGCTATCACCTCCGCTTTTGTTAATTATTCACAAAGTGGAAATACTTGCCTTGAAGAACACCTTGTGTTCTTAAATAGACACACAAAAAAGTAGCGTTCTTTTTTCAAAATTTTATAATTGGTTAGTGCCTTATTCATTCGGTCTTCGAAAAAAATTCTTCGGCACAAAGTTGTTCATTATAAATAAATACTAACAACTCAACCATAAAATTTCGTAAAACGAATGCTACTTTTGTGGCCCATAGTACTCTCCACTAGAACCAAATGTATAAAAATATAACCAGTGATCCATTTGATAAACATTACATTCTTTAGTATTGTTTTGCTCTAAGAAACAAATGTCGAAATTCCATGATATGATTTTCCACTATAATTTATTGTACTTTTCGCTTGATTAAATTTATTTATGATATAAGTAATTGTCTATTTTTTGAATTATTCATAATGGAATCTATTTAATAGCTGTCGTAAAAATATTATGTTCAACAATATTCTTCTACAATCACTTTAGAAGTAAAATTTAAAAGACAATTACAACTGTACGACTTGTCGTTAACCGTCACTATTACATACCTACTAGACAACAATGCAATGCATCAACGATCCGGTTTAAAATATAGACTAAACAAATAAATCTTTCGGTACTTTTTCAGATAAAAGTAATCTACTTTGAAAATTCGCTGATACTTTTCGCATTTGCCTGATAATTCCTTCTTGAATTAAGTTCGCTGATAATTCCAGGTTATCCGATTTGTGGTTACCCTAATAATGGTACCAGTCGCTTTTTCGAAAAGAATGGGTGAAGTCCATCAATCAATAATTCACCTAAAATCTTAACTATAAAAAACTCGAAATTATTAAAAAACGATAGTTCCGTTTATAATTTATAGTTTTAGTTCATTTTGGTGTGTAATAATTACCAAAAACCAAAATGATTATATCATTCAACAAAACGAAACAGAATATCAGCCAATGTGTGGTAAGTATTGGTGTTTGTTCCTTAGGACTACGACATCTGGTGACTAGAACTAGAAATATAATAGTCGGCCTCAATTGTGTTAGTTACATTTGCGTTACTAGAGTTACTTTAATAAAATAAACAAAAAAATATTATTGTGTTAATGAAACTGTTTAAATGTAGCCTGACTAAAGCCTCCATTTTAGAATATGACGTCATCGAGTAAATTTACCAATAGTAATCGATATGATTCTGTCATCAAATGTACTTAGATTTCAGTTTGCGCATTAAATGGAAAAACCAATTGAAAATCGGCCTGCAATTTTCTACATAATGTGTGTTAACTACGTAAATATTGTGATTAAAACTCAAAAGAATTAAGATCAAAAGAATGTTAAAAAAACTGTAAAGGTGGATGGGTTTTCGTATCTTGTTTATATTTTGTTATGCTTATGATAATACCTCTCTTAACAAAATATATATTTTGTATCTTTAATTAAACAATTATTATTTTTACAATAGGATAAATAGGGATGATCTTAACACTTTCCTGAACATTTTCCCATTTTGTTCGTTATTATTATCATCTTATGTTTTGTTCTGTCGAATTTTATTATTATATGTTTCTATGCCCACTTATTACTGTTTGTTTAATGTTCACAATTTTTAGTTCTTTTCTTTGTTATCTACATTTCTTTGTTTTTATAAAGATAAAATTTTTATATCCATCTAATACAAAGATTTTAGAAATTAATTGTATAAATAATTTGAAAAATTTGAATACTGAAATAATTTTTTTAGGTATAAGAAGAAGCGTTCTAGTTTATTTTGTCGCGGTATCCTGGCTCTCTTTATCCTCAAAGGAGCGCTGCCCGAACCTGCAATGATTCCGATACTCGACAAAACAAAAAAAAATATATTAGTAAACGATATTACTAAATATTTTGTAATTGGAACAACACGCACGTTTTTGTTTAAAGAAAAGAAGAAAAAAAAAAATTAAATTAAACACAAGTTTTTTACGAAACAAAAAAAAAAAAACCTGATTTTATTGCTTTAAAAAAAAAATGATTATCCAATTTCTTTTTCAACAATTATTTTAATTCTTTTTCACACAATGTTAAATTTCGAATTACTTGATCAAATTACTTGTACAAATTCCAACTTTAACTTGATCTGGATTGAACACGAATTTTATACTTTGAACTAACAGACAATACTTGATTTCAACTTTTATACTAATCGCACAATGATCGATTTAAAACTCATCAGACACGATTTAAAACTCTGAACGAATCGCACAATGGCTGATTTAAAAACTCTTCGGACAATGGTCGATTTTAAACTGATTTGAATCGACACTGGTCACGGTTTATATACCCACCATGGGTCGTTCTAGAATATGATTGTTTTTATGAATAAATATTATGTTTTTGACAATATATTTTTGCATGGAGGCTTCTAGAATATTTAGTATATCAACACCCATGGACGTAGTCGGAGTGTTCAGACAATTTATAAAATTAATTAAAAATTATACCTCTCCTTGGGTTTGACCCATAGTCATACCCCGCTTGGTTGATATTCAAGCAGTGACTTAATGCTCACGGCCAGTGTCAATTTAAAATCTATACACAAATTGTATGATACATTCATAACTGTAAGCTAGCTTACTTTTGTTTACAAAAATTATCTTGTTTTTACAAAATTATTTATTTGTGATCTATTTATGTTATTTTGTAAAACATTCAATTTGTATAACTTTTGATTCTCTTAAATTAAATTATATGCAATAATTTTTTTCAATTTTTGATTTTTTTCTTTCTAAATAGAAAAACTTTAAATCAAAAGTATCTATTAATCTTATTATCATTTTTCGACTTAAAAAAAAACTTTGTTTAAGAAAAAAAAATAAATCGAGCTATATTATTTTCTTTTTGTACTTTCAAAAAAAACTCCTTCTTTTTGCAAGGAGAAAAATATTGTTATCTAAAATATTTTTCGTAATATTTTACTTTCATAATTAAAATGTGTGTTGGATCAAAAAAATTATTCTTAATAATTTTCATTACAACAATTTAAAATATAAAATAAACACCATTCTTCAATATCTTAAATATAACTTTATAGATAATTTTTGCTCAAAATAATAGTTTAAAGCTATATAATAAAGTCTATCGATATTTCAGTAAGGTTGGTTTTAAAACTATGGTTTTAAAACTATGCAGGCCTCTTTGGGCTATATGGTTTTAAAAAGAAGCATTTTTTAAGTCCACGGTCATATTACCCTTATGTTTCTTGTTTTGATTCTCATTACACTTTGAAACACAGAAAAATTCACCGATATATTGAATAGTGATTCGTATTAGATACACCTAATGTGTTAAAGAGAACAAAGTTTTATTTTGATATCACATCTTATAGCATATACAACTTGTATTTTGTTTTATTTACTATTCGCAACACTTGTTTCAGAGTAGTCAGAAAATATTTCTTTTCTGTGAACAAAGGTTGTCAACAATTTACATTAATTACTCTTAAATATACAAAATGGCGCGTTAAGGTCAAATCTGCATACTTATTTACGAGGCGTAATCAAAGTAGATGGGAACCAGCTATGCTTTTAAACTTCTGTTGGTTCAAAGAGATACTGTGAGGGCCGACTAGAAGCGGGATGATAATGACGAAAAAAAAAGAGTTTTTAATGAAAAATAAAATTTTGATATGACTATTTTACCTATAAACTATTTTATTTATTTATTTTTTTATTTTATTTATTTTTTTTACCTATGACTATTTTTGCCTATAAACCTTAATTGTGCTGGCGGTGAGGTATCATTATTACATATTGTGAACCCAGTGACAAAAAAATTTCTTTCATAGTGTTATGCGTTGTATAGGCAATTGTATCGGCTTATAAATTAATTTATATTAGAAAGCTTTTTTTTCGTAAGCCCATTTAAATAAATTAAAATTAAAAATTAAAATATATTCTTCGTATAAGAAAAAATACCATGTTCAATATTTTACAAATTCTCTATACATAATAATAGAAATTTTATGAAAAAATTCATTTAAATGCATCTTTTATTTCGTGTACTTTGGTTAAATTTGTTTGTACCTATCACCAGAGTTCTAAGCGAGTACATACGTCGAAGTAAGCTTATTAAATAAATAAATTACATACCATCGATGCCATTTGATCATACGATTTCAATTACAGAATACATTTGATGATTCTTACCTGAAACAGAAAAAAAAATGAAAGTATTAATATAATTTCATAGTAAACAAGGTTTAGGTTTAATTATGAATAAAACAAATATTTTCTGATGAAGAAACTGTGTTCCGAAACCAGTCAAATAAAATTATTGTTACGAGAATCCCAAATATTTGTTTTATTTAATAACTATAATAGATATTCTTCAAGTAACGACCCCCAGCAATACATAAAACCCTTTTTTGACAAAATGGAAACCCGACTTGAAAAATCAAATATTCTATAACAAAAAATGCATTAAAAAGTAAAAAAATAATTGCCTATTCTTGTGCTCATTTTAGTTCACCTAAGCAAAATTTTTTAAATATATATGTACAATTATTGTTATTTTTAGAGTCGGTGTCAGCATAGAGAAATTCACATAACTTTTGGACACCGCCTCCAAACAAAAAAAAATTCAAAATCGGTTCATAAATGACGGAGTTCTGAGGTGACACACATTTAAAATAAAAATACAGACGAATTGAGAACCATCCTCCTTTTTGAAGTCGGCTTAAAAATTTAGTTGTATACTATATACTTTGTATACTTTTTTTACTGTCGCAAAGGAATAACCTTAAATTAAAATATCATTTATATTTAATGCCTGTACACACTCGGCGAAGCAAAGCGAGACATAGCGAGCACGAGTGTGGACTAACAACGCTCGGCCTGCCTTGTGAGGCGAGTCGCCTCGCCTCGCCATCCCTCCATTAATAGTCGGTTTTTTTAACACGAGTCAAAGAAAGCGAATGATGAATACATTTGACACGAGCACGAAGGACACTCTTGTCTACATTCGATTCAACGTTCAACCGCTATTTTTAAATATTCAACTGTCAACCGCTTTAATTGTACCCATTAATATTAATAGTATAACATGAAATTAAATAAAAACTGTATAAATTTATGAATAATTTTATTTATTCTTTCAGTGTCCTTCAATACTCATTTGAATAATAATTATTTTGAATATTTTAATAAAAAAATTACTTACTCCGTAATAATTAATATCATAATGTCATTTTTCAGGTATGCCAACGTAATTTCGTTGCCAAAATGACGAGAACTGTATTGCCGGCCGAACATTCGGCGAGAGTGTACACAGCTTCACTAGTGGCTCCTCGACTTACGAAAGTCTCGCCGAGTGCCCTCGGCGAGTGTGTACAGCCGGCATGTTTATCACAACTTACAATATGAATAAATATGTCAATTGGGTAGAATATGATCATGGCATTCAAATTTGTTAATAACAATACAGTGAATGAATTTTAGGAAATATTTTGTGTTTTTTATGTAAAGTTCAAGAATCTTCCTGAAATATCATTCTTCCATAAATACTCTTGAAAAAAAGACTCTTGAAAAAAACTTCCAGGCACATTCCTAAACTTATGTTGTAGTTTATACCATACCTAGATAAAAACCGATGCAAGCCCTAAAAAGTCGTTTATAAAGAAATGAAAATTCCCACTTCATTTTTGACATAATGTCAATATTAACAGAGTCATAATAAAAAGAATAATAGTTTATTCTTGTTTTGCCCTTGGAAAATGTCGCGTAAAAGTATATTAATTTGGATCAGTCTATTTTCAAAATGAATGGGAGGAAACATATATTTAATACTAAATATTAAATATATGATTAAAATATGGTTTAAGAAAGTTGCCCTTCTACTTTTAAATAAGTTCCCCTTACGCGCATATAATTGTCAAAACAAATTAATTCAGTTCTACACAGTATCTCATTATACAAACAAACCAACAAAAATTAGTACCTATTCATTGAACAAAAATAAAACTTTTTAGTCATGATAAAGTTTCTGTAAAGACTTAATTTTTCTCAAAAATGCAATCTTATCTTTCCATTTTTTGAAATGGGTATAAAATGATTAATTATTAAGAAAAACAGTTAACGTGAATACACCTTTTATGTTTTTTTTCTTCAATATTGTCAATCTAATAACCTTGAAGGTCAAGCTTCCAGAAGGTAAAAATCGTTGTCAAAACAATTTTTATTCGGGTTATTTATTCCAAAAATGGTCATTTGAAGAAATATTCAGGTGTATAAATATATTAGATAGCTGATTGCGACCTGAAAGCGATCTTTCCATAATCAATCATTCAAACTGTTTAGGCTTAACGCACAAACTAGATATAATAGTTTTTTATATAATAGTTACTCTATTATGATATTCAAATAGGGGTAATACGTACAAATCGTAAAACGGAATCACTATCGGAAATTTGTTGAATATTTAGAAATGACAGTAAGCACCCTGTATCAAAACAGATCGGAAATGCTTTTTTTCGTCTTATATTATTTACATGGAAAATGGAAGGAAATGAATAAAATGTACATACATGTATATATAAACCAAACGTTACAACATGGAACGGATGAACAAAATGAATGGCTAAAACCCGGTATGAGGGTGGCGTCCTAGGTCTCGTCACCGGGACATTTGTTCACAACATTGAACTATATGTATATATGTACGTAATCATTCAGTATGATGAAATGTAATATACCGACACACTCCTTTTCTCGACATATATTTAATGCAGATAGTTTGGCTAGACTCATTAAATCATTTTAAAATTGTGTCCTTCACATAATTAATTGTAACCCACTATGATATAGAAATGTTAATCTAACATCCAGAATAGATGTCTCCAACCTCTTAGCCACATTCTACACATTTTAAACTAATAATAAATATATACCGTACGTGTTGGAAAGCATTGCTAATAGAGAATCAATGTTAAATATTATTTACTATAATAACTATACACAATATGCTTAATAAAGAAATAAAAATAGTGAGTACTCTTTAGTGTGCCTGTTATGTATGCTTGCTGGACTGTTTTGTACTGCATTAACATGTAATGAGAGTGGGTTAAATATGTTCATTGTTGTCTTCTTAAGCTTAGCATTACTTCTAACAATCGGAAATTCTATTTTGAATATCCCTTATTATGTTGAATGTTTGAAAATAAATGATAGTAGTCTATTAACGGTATAACATAAAACAACAATACCCACAAATTAAAAGAAAAATAAAACCCCAAAAAGAAAAAAAATAGAATTCCAAAAAAAAAAGAAGTTAAACCAACGGTTCGAATATTCCTCCATTATTTGCTAAACAATATCCGAGTCGATGGTAGAAAACTACCCGGGTATTTTCTAGCAATTGAGGAGAAATGTTCGGACAATTATTTGTCTTAATTGTTAAACCCCACAAAAAAAGTCGTTAGGAGATAGATCTGGTGATCAGGCTGGGCAGTTGAAGATTCCAAAACCACTCTTAAGATGTTCCTGGAAAGTTTGTTCCAGGAACAGCCTTACTATCATGGCATAGTGTGCAGGGCAATCTTGTTGGAACCATACAGATTCCAGGTCTAAATTAGGAAGAGCTGTAACACTTGGCAAAATATTATTTCGTAACTAACTCAAATATTTTTGAGAATCTAAAGATCCGTCAATGAAGAATGGTCACTAAATAATATGGTAACCCAATATTTCAGTCCAGACATTCAGTTTCAGTATGTATGTGCATGTATGGTTTTATAGTAAATATTTTATTTATTTATTTAATATTGATTCTCTATTAGAAATGCTTTTGAAAACGGTCTGTATAGTAGAGTCTTACTAATCCGGCACTTCAATAGTTCGGCACGTCCAATAATCTGGCATCCTACGGCCGTGCCTCCCTCACCGCTCTTTACTCCCACTCCGCGCATTTATTTATTTTATTTTTATTTATTATGAATTTTTCTATACAATTCAATACTCCGGCACCATCTAGTTTTTGATAATGCCGGATTAATGAGACTGAGATACAAATCAAATAAGAAATTTTAAAGAAAAATAAGTAATGTAACAACTAACTGAGCTAATTTTTTTAATACCCAGTGTATACTGAGTTGTATATCAGTGATTGAATTGTTAACAATTCTGCTTATTCGAATTGTTAACAATTCACTTTCCGAGGAACATTTCATCCATAAATTAAGAGAAAGCTATTGAGTTTATGAAAAAAGTTTTCAATCAAAAGTGGTTTATTTTAAGATAAGAGAACGAACCGTGATCGGCACTATAGTGTGGATCGACCCTTATAGTACTGTGACGTTTGCATGTACATAAATAATATGTAAACAAAAATATTATTTACAATTAACTTAATTTTTTAAATTAGTAGTGAATTCTATTGTATAATCAATATTCATTATTTTCTGAACTCTATGTACAAAGGTTACATGCACTCGTATATGTTGAAGGATACGATATAGAATATGATTTTTATGATACCATAATTGTATTCGTTCATCTACATCTGGGGTGTTCAAAATTTTCACTTTTTGAGATTCCTAGAATTTTAATGGAACACCTTGTGTATTTTGAAGGGTTGGTAACAATAATGCATCTTCTCTACTATTATGCAATTGTAGAAGCTTGTTTATTTATCAGTTTGTTTCTGTGTTCGAGCATCACGCAAAAACTGATTTTGATGAAACATATTTGTTTCAACTTTTTTTTTGATTTCGCTAGGAGAGATAGAAAATATTTCCTAATAATAATTAATAATTTGTTGGAAGCGTCGATAAATATTTGAAGTAGTGGAAGTGGTGGGAACTCTAAAAATATTTAAAATAGTGGAAGCGGTGGGAAATTGAGTATTAACTGACGAAAGCCTTTTTAGTCTTAACTGACGAAAGCCGGATATATAACAATAAATTCGCGAACGAAACCGCGGGCATAAGCGAGAAATAAATATAATCAGAAAAAATGAGAAAAAACATTGTTTTATTTAATAGTTATTTATAATCACTTATGAAATCAATTAGATTTTCATAGTCTCTTACAATTTAGTATACTGATTTAGCCGTTAGGGAAAATGAATTTCGAACCGAGGAATTGGCTTTATTTGTTCGAAAAATATTGCAGAAGAGTTTTTTCTCAGTGCCGAAGAGGTCATGTAAGTATTCTAAAAAACATTTTAGAATCATCTTTATGTTTTTTAAAAATCTTTGAGGTTCTTTATGAAAGGCCGGAAAGCAATTAAAATTATTCTGTTCAACTGAAGAAATACAAAACATTATTTGTCACTCAAAAGATGCAATTTTATCTCTTGTAATAAAAATTCCCACAGTCAGCATCTTATCAACAATAAACAATTTCTTACACATACTTATTAATTTTTTTTTTTAATTGCACATTTTTTTGATGTGAATGTAGGATAAGGAATTCGTATGCAGACTAGCTGACTAATTGGAAGATATGCGACTTTGATAGGAACTATGCCGATAGTAATCTGGAGTTCGTGAAGGGAAACAGCAGAAAACCTTCATAGCCGGTTACTAGGTTCTTGTCCATACGCCGACAGTTTAGTCAATCAACCGCCCCATTATTTTTTTTAATTGACAAACTGCCGTTGTTGGTATTTCAATCCATAACCTCCCGGTTCCAAGTAGACAGTATACAACTTATTTAGTAAAGACTTTTTAGTATAATATAAAAAATCTGTAAACTAAAACCATTCATTTGATACTGTAGCGGTATCGCTTCTTCATTAAATTATTATTATAATTTTGTTTATCATTTTTATTTGTTGCATAACAACTATAACTTCCCTCTATTATCACGGTTGCTTTGAATGTTCAAGGTTGTTAACATTCAAAGCAACCGTGATAATAGAGGGAAGTTATAGTTGTTATGCAACAAATAAAAATGATAAACAAAATTATAATAATAATTTAATGAAGAAGCGATACCGCTACAATACCATAGCGATACATGTGAAATTAGTTGCTTAGCTTATTATGTAAGGTATATCCACAATGTTGAATTTATTATTACGTCACATAGCCTATGAGACGCGGAATACTAAGATGAAGCTAACGACACTTCATTTATCAAAATATGATAAGAAGCTTAGGAGCTGCATGGGAGTAGATGAATGTACTAACATACATGCATACATACACAAACAAACATAGATTGGTAAACACATAACCCTCCATAGTCGAAGTTGTTAAAATACAGAAAACTATAATTGATGATATCCCCTGTACAAATAGAAATAGAATATTTATTATCGTTCATGTAGTTGATATCTCGATAACCTTCACAACAACAACAACAACAAAACAACAAGAACAAAATGAAAAAAAAAAAACATCTAACTGAAAAACATTTCGTATAAACAAAATATATGTATGTCGAAAGCAAAAGAAAAATGGTTATTTCAGTTTGCCAAAAGATATAAATTTATGTAATATACATACTATGGGTCACAAAAGCAGCGCTCATTTTTCAAAAGTTTTTTGTACATTATTTTTGTTCGGTTTTTGGGAAAATGTTTCGAATAAAAGTTATTAGTATTTTTACAAAAGCGTGCAAATATGTTTTCGCCGTTTTAAAAAAATGGTGCTGCACAAGGTTTAGGTTAAAATTGTCAGGTGAAAGACGGCATAAAGTAAGTTGGGTCATTTAGTAACAACCTAACCTTAAAGTACGAGTATTATTGACTTCGTATCAGTATCATATAACTTTTTTCGTCCGAAAATGTCTAAATTTGTGCCAAATAATCATCATTTGTGGGAATTTTTAATTTATTTCTTCAATTTAAAAAATCTGTAGCTAAGGCGCATCGATTGCTTGTAGAAATATATGATAAGGCTGCTTTAAGTGGGAGAACTTGTCGTTAGGGGTTTCAAAAGTTTAAAGACGGTGACTTTGGCGTAGAAGACAAAGACAGAATATACATGGAAAAAAACTCATGCTGTGTATTTGATAGGATCAGCTGGGTGTTATGTATAACGAGTTGAACAAAATTGATGAGATTGAGCCGAACTCTGAAAGAAAACGCGCATTAGTACTCCAGACACGACAAAATTATTCTCCTACATGATAATGCTCGTTCGCATGTTGCGGTTCCGACCAAAAACGATTTGAAAACACTTGATTGGGAAGTGTTACACCACCCGCCATATTCACCAGACATTGCGCCGTCCGACTATCATTTATTTCGATCAATGGCACATGGTCTGCCTGAGCAGCGATTTATATTATATGAAGATACCAAAAATTGGGTTGATTCGTGAATAACCTCAAAAGATGAAGAGTTCTTCAGAAGTGGTATCCGAATGCTGTCTGAGAGATGGGAAAAAGTAGTTGCTTGTGAAAGACAACACTTCGAATAACCGTAATGCACCGTTTTGTCACAATAAATTCCTAATTTTTTATTAAAAAAATCGACGGAAACTTAATTGTACTCCAATATAATAAACAAATTTTATCCGAAGGATTTTTTTCCAGAAAACCGAATGAGTAAGGTAGAAATCAACTTAGAAATTTTGAAAAATGAGCGCTTCTTTTGTGGCTCAGAGTACAAACTATGCTATACAAAATATTGTTCAGTTTATTTCAAAATTGTTTTTGGCAGGCGTTTTATTCAAATATTGATGATTAAGATTCAAATTTGTCAGTAAAATTCTTAGGATGTTGTAGAATGTCGTTAAATAACAAACGTTTAATCTGATTTCTTTGCTAAACAGTGATTGAGGTTAAACAATTGTGATCTAGAAATTGCCTGATATAATTAAATTGTGCTTATAAAGATGGACTGGATTTCTTTAAGGTTGATCGGACACATGTATAGGTAAAGTCGGCAATGTAAAGATAAAAATCTGAATTTTTGATATGTTATTAATTGCTAACTCATGCGTATAAACTAATTTTAAAAAAAAATCTGACGAAGGGTTTTCATGTAATTAATCATTAAAAATTGGAATTAACATATGTTGTGAAAAGCAAGTGTTGAATGAATGCATACATTTTCGATAATGTTGTAACACCTTCTATAGATTAAAGAGTAAAAAACTTCTAGTTTTATAAATTAAATCTCGTACATTACGTTAAAATAAAAATAAAATAATCAAACGAACAGTTTTGTAAATATCTTAATTAAAAAGATAAAAAATTCACGAAAATTTTCGTCCAATCGTCAAAAGACGATTATTTATTATTGTTAGTAATAAAATAATTACATAAATCCGATTACTAGTGATTAGATGCTATATAAATTTAAATAATTAATTTACAGATTAAAATTTTTAATTTCTGTTAAAAAGAGTGCTTCTGTTTATTATGAAATCTACTTTACTGTCCGGTCAACCTTAAATAGTTTCGTTGTTCCAGGTAGATAGATAGATTGTAGAGACTACCCTGAACGGGCTAACACTTCGACCATAAGGTCCATTGTGATGCCTAACGATGTAAGTGAAGCGGAAGGAATTTGTGAGTAGACTAGGAATTGGTAGGATATGCGGCTGCAGCCGACTCTAATAGGAACTATGCCGATATTCATCTGGAGTTCGTGAAGGAAATTGCAGAAAACCTTCTCAAGCATAGCCGGTTACTTCGTTCTTGTCCATACGCCGACAGTTTAGTCAATTTACCGCCCACTTTTTTATTTTTAATTGACAAACAGCCGATGTCGGGATTCGAACCCATAACCTCCCAGTTTCCAAATATGCATACTGCGCAGGTATAACGCCTTAGACGGCTCGGCAACTTGGACTGGTTTGTTGTTCCAAATGTAATTTTTAATAATTGATAGATTTTACTTGTATTATGTATTTGACAAAACAAATTTACAACATAAACAATAATGAATTCATTCTTTGTCAAATAACAATAGCAGCATCTGTCAAATAAAATCAAGAGTGTATGCGTACTTGTGAACGCACGTAGGAAGTTATACTTCTTTATAAATAATTTATTAAAATAATATTAAATAAGGTCAACACTTCTATTAATACACAAAAGTTTAATAAAATGATATAGTTGTGAAAAATTCCAATAGAAAAATTATATATTGTACCTTAAACCATTGATTCTACATTTTATTATGGTAGAACAAAACCAGCGCCACTTCTTCCGTTAAAATTAGAGTTAGCAAGACTGTCCTTGAATCTATTATTTACAATATAATCAGAGAAAATTTATCAAGACTAGGCCAGGTTTAACAATATATACATTTAATATACAAAGTTTACCTAGAGCCTATAAAAAGGATATTATTGATAATGTGACTCGTAATTCTAATATTCTTCTTATATCAAAAACGTGGAATAATAATGATGAAGACGGTGTTGTAAAATTTAAATGAAAGATCATTCGTTCTATTATGTATATTTTCTTGTATTTTAATATCCAAAAATCATAGCACACACAAAATTTTTGTCCACTGAAAAGTGGGGCCACTTTTGTGACAGACTTACTTGTTGTCTGTTTCGCTATGTATCTAACTAATCTATGTATATATAAATTAAGTCTTTCTACTGTATAGCACACATCTTTTACTAAATATCTCCCAAGCACTGTGCAACCCAGTCCAAGTGGCCGAGCGGTCTAAGGCGTTTTGTCTGCGCAGTATGCCTAGTTGAAAACTTGGAGGTTATGAGTTCGAATCCCGACATCGGCAGTTTGTCAATTATTAAGAGAAAAAAAAAGAGGGCGGTTAATTGACTAAACTGTCGGCGTATGGAAAAGAACAAAGTAACCGGCTATGCTTGAGAAGGTTTTCTGCAGTTTCCTTCACGAACTCCAGATGAATATCGGCATAGTTCCTATCATAGTCGGCTGCAGCCGCATATCCTGCCAATTCCTAGTCTATACACAAAAATTCCTTCCATTCCACTCACATCCTTAGGCATCACAATGGACCTTATGGCCGAAGTGGAGCCCGTTCAGGGCAGCACCTACAATCTATCTCCATCTAAGCACTGTGCATAGAGCAGGATAGAAAACTGTGTAACATCAGCGATTCGTGTCATGCTGAAAATACACTCTGATCGGATTCTCGTAACGCGCTAAACGAAGCTGAAAAAAATTGATTATTAAAATTTTCAAAAGGAAACTCTTTATGATAAAAATTTAACATTTATTGGAAGTAATAATAGCCAATAGATAATAATCTTCTTGTTATCTAAAACTACTCCTTATTATTGAAATACACAAAAAGAAATTTTACTTTGTAGATTAAAATTATACTTTTCCATTATGTTAAAATATAATTGCACTTAGAATACTTCAATCATTAATTAATTAGTAAAGAAAATGCTTTTCATAACAAATACCAGGCTTGAATAACAGAGAAAAAATATATCTCAAGATATTTTTCTTTGTTTGCAGAAAGTCAACCTGTATAAATCGATTTGATTTCACCTTGTTATGTAGAAAAAGAGTTATATATAGATAGGTAGGTACTTTAATATTGATGGCGTTAGGTCAGAAACAAGGGTGCGTCAGTCACTTGATGGTAGGTTGACGTCGTCTGAGAGAAGAGTCGGTGGTGTATGTTGTACTTGCTTCGCTGACTCTATGTCATATCATCATGACATAATCTATTTCGGTGATACCTAACATGTGGGTGATAGATTTGAATACGTATACTATCACGTAGATAACCAACTCTTTACAACTGATATACAGATGAAGTGTGTCTCGATATCTTCGTTTCATTGTGTAATGTACTCGATTTAACTGTCGATCTAGACAGCGTAGTGTAGTAGATATTTTTCTGAGTTACCTTGTAACTACCAACAAGCTAATAAAACATTATTGAATTACAAGGCTAAAATAAAACATTGATTTAAAAATAAACTCTTTATTAGCGAATTTCCTCCGAAGGAAATGCAGCTATTGCTTTTGCACCAATGTTGGAATTTCGTAAAAATTTCTTCAAATGTCCATGGATCCTACCTATTAGATGTTAAAAATCACTATCGCTAAAATTTATATATAAGTATATATATATATATGTATATATATATATATATATATATATATACATAAGTACTTTTTTTAAATGTCTGTGGACTCTCTAGCGGTCACAGTTTTATTCCGTTTGGAATGAAATTAGGTATTTAAGTCGCTTTTGGTATTCTAAAGGTCAAGTTCGTTAATGGGTAAAATTTCAAGAAAAAAAAAAAAATTTCGCAGAAATCGGTTATCACATATAAAATGAGGATTTTCCTTGATTTCCCGGGGATTTCTTCATCAGAATGCGATTTGGTGCCAATGGGACCAATGGAAAACCAAACCCTTTAAAACAAAAAAAAAAATTCAAAATTGGTTCATAAATGACGGAGTTCTGAGGTAACACACATAAAAAAAAAATAAATAAATAAAAATACAGACGAATTGAGAACCATCCTCCTTTATGAAGTCGGGTTAATAAACGCAAATAAAACCAAAAAATATAAACGAAATATTTGACGGTTATCTTTATTTCCAAAGACAAATTTGTTGTTTTCGTACATTGTCTACATTAAGGTAAATGTTTTTTACTTACTATACTTCCATTTCTTTTTTCACACTTAAAATATATACTACTTATCTTTGTTTATAAATGAATGTATTATACAAAGAGTTACAAAGGTGAGGAGTTTTATGAAATGTAAGAAAATTAAAATTTCAGGTCTGTTCAATTTTATTGAACGAGAGTGTATATTTCAAACATAATTTAATTTGAAATAATTTTAATAACAAATTGTTATCGAATAAATGTTTTGGAGGTACTGGTTTTTATATTATATATTCTTGGAACAATATCTACAACATACACAAGGTACCTAATAATAATATACATTGAACATATATTCGTTTGAAAGCAACAAATTTTATTTCGGTTGAATGAACTAACTGGAAAACTAATAAGCCACGTTATTAGGCCTCTTAATTTTCGATTGACTTTATGTAGCAAATATTCAATTTTGGTAAATTGTATTATTAGATATACCTCATCTGAAATGGTTTAAATAAGTATAGTTATAATTATTATATCCAAAAATTTTCTATTATAAAGGTTGTCTTTTCGGTAGGAATTAAAATATATGTAATACGACGTAGGCCAATAACACGGTTCCAAATTTTTACAAATAATCTTGTAATTTTAGCATTTAGTGATTGTGTATTACTAATACATTCAAGATTTAAACTCAAACTTCTACAATATAAAATTAATTCTGACCTCTATTTAGAAACATCTAGAATAATGGGGTTTTACTTCTGTCTCTCAGACTCTACGGTCTATAACAGAGTCCATCCACATCATTATTTTTTACCATTTCTTAATTTTTCATAAGTACATTTTTTACTGACGTGGATGGAATTTTACTGATGTGGATGATAGAGAAGGGATGTTTATGCAGGCTAGGAATTGGTAGGTTGTGCGGCTGCAGGAAACTTCGATAGGAACTATGGAGATTCTTATGAGGTTGTAAACGGAAACTGAAGAAAACCTACACAAACATAGCGAGTTACTGTGTTCTTGTCCATACGCCAACAGTTTAGTCAATTAACCGCTCCATTAGTTATAATTGACAAAAACTGTCACCGTCGGGATTTGAACTCGCAATCTTCCAGTCTGAGTAGGACGCCTTAACAATCGCGGCTACTTGGCTGGTAAAAACTTCTTAAAGAAAAAAATTTACGAGCTAAAAACGGTACGTATTTTCCGAGTGTAATATTTAAAAGAATATGGACGTCTACGTCCCATAGACTGATTACTATCTTTAAGTTAACCAGTCAAGTAGCCGAGCGGTCTAAGGCGTCATGTCTACGCAGTATGCAGCACTTGGAAACTGGGAGGTTATGGGTTCGAATCCCGACATCGGCAGTTTGTCAATTATAAAAAAAAAAAAAAAAGGGCGGTTGATTGACTAAACTGTCGGCGTATGGACCAGAACGAAGTAACCGGCTATGCTTGAGAAGGTTTTCTGCAGTTTCCTTCACGAACTCCAGATGAATATCGGCATAGTTCCTATCATAGTCGGCTGCAGCCGCATATCCTACCAATTCCTAGTCTACTCACAAATTCCTTCCACTCCTCTCACATTCTCACATCCTAAGGTATCACAATGGACCTTATGGTCGAAGTGTAGCCCGTCCAGGGCAGCCTTTACAATCTACCTCTACTATCTTTAAGTTAGTTCACTCATTGTTATGAAACTGATAGCGAGTGGCAATTCAAAACTGGATACTAGTGGAAAAAATCTGTATAGGCCAGTGATTTCATCAATGATCCTTGCATTTTGGAAGGTTCGGATTTTTATACCCAGTATATTTGTAAATATACAAGGTACCTTAAGTTTAGTTCCGACATTGTACCGCTTGAAAATATTGATTGCAGAAAAAAATTTTTGTTATAGGTGTTCATAAAATTACCTAATTAGTCTATTTCCGCATGTCCGTCCGTCTGTCTGTCTGTCTGTGAAGACAGTTAATGGGAAAAATCGGAACGCGTTTCTACCCGCCAGGGAGAAAAATTTATATCTTTGACACCCTAAGTGATAGAAAAAAATTTTTTTGACAAAAAATAAATAAATTTTTATGCTTCATAAATTTTAGTAGCTTTAAAGGATCTTATTTTTCTCACAAAATACAATCTTTGAAGCGGCGTAAATTCTTTGAAAATCAATAAAATTAGTAAATATAAAAGGTGAAAATTATTCGTAATAGAATGTGATGTGTTTTCTGGTTAAATTTGACCAAATTTCACCACATTTACAGTACACAAATCTAAAAAATAAATATATTTGTGACTAATTTTTATGTTCTAATAAACTATCCATGTTACGGTAAAAAATGTCTAATTTCAACTTGCACAGATTTAAATTTTGAACAAAACATCTCTCTATAAATTTTTTAACATGAACCGTTACGAACACTAAAATTTAACCTCAAACTGCCACCCGCCCGAGCAGAAAATAAATGCAAGGATGGGCTTAAAAGTAAGATTTCCATTGTCCATTATAAAAATATACAAAGTGTTATTTTGCATTGGTTAGATTTGCAATGATAGAAATGTCCATTCCAGATCTGAGATGAAGACATTCATATAGTAAAAATACTGTAACAGCTAAATACTCTTAAAGCATGTATCTTACTATTTGAATTAAATAAACTCTTCAGATTTTCCATTTGATATAAATATTTCATGCATTGATTAATCAAAATAATTAAATCAAATGTATTTAATACAAAGTAGAAACTAGAAAAGCTGAATTATTATTTATTTGTCTTATAAAAACAGCTTGTTACTACTAACTTCACGTAGAAAACTAAAATACATAAGTAAATTAAAATATTCCGTCAATGGGTGTACGTAAACTGGGCAATACAACTACCTCAAAGTTAAATAATAAATTTGATATATAAATCTATTGATTGATAAATAAATTGAACACTAACGTTAACATTTACATCCATTTCTTTTCATCTTTGTGTTATTTGCGTTTCTATATTTATGCTTGCGGGAGAAGATCTAGTTGAGTAATCCGCCATATTCAATTCCAATTAACTAATTAATTGGGATAACAATATTATACTGGACTAGCTGACAGGATTCGCACTGAAATTGTGTCCAAACTATTGGTTATAAGAAAAAATATTCATTAAAGTTGTTTTTATTATTTTTATTAGATAAACATCTTTTATATTTAAAGATTTTCTCTATCTCGCACCGTTTAAAAGCAAGGTTCTTAAAGCGTAGTTGCCACGTGTACATAGATGCATGAAATTCAAAGTGTGTAACATACATTGACTAGTTAATTCTGGAAGGAACATAAGTCTTCATTTTCTATTCATCATCTTTCTCATTAACATATTTATGTTCGTACTATGAGCCACAAATTTTTACACACATTGGGACTCCATAACGGATCCATTATGTGAAGTCTGTGTAGCTAGAAGAGGAAACATCCAGCCACATTATCTTTAACTGCGAATTTCTAAGGAAATATGCATTACCACCTATGAATGAGTTTTTGAACCTGAATATGTACTATCGTCTATCAGCCCCTTTTTGAAACTGATTTGTTATATGTAATATCACCTATGAACAACTTGTTGACATGTGGTGAGAAAACATTGGCGAAACGGTGACAAACGGTCTAACCCGTCGAAATAAATGATTCACATCAAAATTTTCAGTCGATTTGTACCTAATCTAATTGTTTTCCGAAAAAATAGTCTGGATTAAAAATTGTTAGTCATAACAATCCTAATATTTATTAATCTAAGCCTTTTTTCAAAAACAGATCCATTCTCGGCACTAATCGACTGTAAAGTTTCTAAAAAAGAACATCACTTGTGTGGTTGAGTGTACGAGATTGCCTAAAATTATTCAACTCATCTTATTCAAGGTTCTAAAAAAAGTACCCAGTTAACATACATCTTCTGCAATACTCACCAATACGGACATAAATAATAATAATTTTCCTAGTAAATGGAAAGTTTTTTTTTCTTAACGTATAAAACGTAAATAGAAAAACTTTAGTTAAATGAAGTTAGTTAGATCACTGGTAGTTTTTTCAACACTGGTTGATGTAAGTAGTTATAGTTATAAAATCACTACTCGCAAAGAAAAACCTCGTATTATAAATAATAAGCCCACTTTACTTAAATAGCTTTTTCGCTTCGTTTAAAAGTGTCATTTTGATTAAACGAAAGTTAGTAAATGTAGAAGTAAGTCTATGTTAGTTTGAAAGATATTTCTCGCGTTTCTCCTAGAAAATTATGAAGTTTTCCTTCAAACAAAACTATCACATTTTTATTACTTGGTTCATGCATTTTCATGTATGCAAGTGAGTCACTATATATGAGTTGTCATGAGTAGAAGAACACTTACTTACATCTCTTTTTGACTTGCTACACTACTTCACGGTTTTCTAATGTTTACTACAAACTTGAGTTTATTAAAACTATATGCGGATCTCATTACACCTTAAAGAAATATGTGAGGAGCACTCAATGTGTTTTGTATACAGTGGCTTTCAGTTAAGAATGGATATTTAACAAGTTATGTAACAACTAACTGAGTTAATTGTTTGAATACCCAGTATACAGTGAGTTTGTATATCGTTTCTTGAACAATTCTTCAAATTCAAAGTTTACAAGATATGCATGTTTTTTTCTACGATCAATATCAATATTTTCAAGCGTTACAAAGTCGGAACTAAACTTAATATACCTTGTATATTTACAAATATACTGGATATAAAAATAGTATGTATGGATGCTATGTACATGTATGCATGCATGCCTTCGTTCACCTATCAGTTGTATTTCTCATTTTCAACTTTGAGCACAAATTATGAGAAAACTATTGATTTTAAGAAAACAATTTTCAAACAATAGTTATTTATTTTAAAGAAAAGAAGATTTTTTGTCAACAAATTTTATTTCTATCTCTTACGGTTTCAAAGATATAAATTTTCCCCTCTGGCGGGTGGAAACACGTTCCGATTTTGCCCGTTAACGAACTTGACCTTACTTTTTTACTCTAGAACACACACAAAAATTTTCGGCTCGTTATCATTTTTCGTTTTTGAGTTATCGGCTTCACAGGCAGACAGACGGACGGACATGAGGAAATGAACTAATTAGGTAATTTTATGAACACCTATAACAAAAACTTTTTCTGCGATCAATATTTTCAAGCGTTACAAAATCGGTACAAACTAAACTTAATATACCTTGTATATTTACAAATATTCTGGGTATAAAAATGTATGATCGTTTTCCATTTAACACGCAGCCACGGAGTGTGACACAGTGTGTAAGGATCGTGTGTTTCACAATTTATTAACAACTTCAAGAAAAATTTGCGTGTATTGCGAGTATATACGAGAGTGTTACCAATAATTTTCAAAAATAATTATTTTTAACAATTAGTGTACGGTACACTTTGTTTATAAGTGCATAATAATTAAATATGATTATTATTTATTATTCATAATAATTATTAATAACTATTAATAATTCAAAATCTTTCAAAATAATTTAAGTACAATTTATTTGTACAACGTTTACTAACATTTTGACAGTTTTATGCGTTTTTACAGATGTGGATTTTCTCTGCAAAACGTTTAAGAACTGATTTATAATTATGTATAAATCTAAATTATATTCCATTTATTGCACTTTTCCAGACAGCATGCTCTGCAGTGTGGTTGGAAAAAAAGAACATCGTCACATAGTCCGTGACTCTTTGTATAAATGGAAAGCAACCAATGGCACTAATAAAATATATAATATGTAAAATATTATGGAAAACCTTAATTGGTCCTCACTACTTTTTTCGACGAAATGTCTACATGATATATATTTTAATATGTAGTTTTAGAAAATGCAAGAACTTTGTCTTTCATCACATTTTTCATCACGCGGTAGCTGACATGAAATACTTAGACGAAATGCTTTTATATATGTGTATATAGTTTTCTTAACTCCAATATTATTTGCATACTAATCAAAGATTTAATGAGCAAGATGTGACGATAAAACTATTGATTATGCAAGAAATGTGTTTTTAGTTTGTAATATAATTTCAACAAAGTTCTCCTTTAAATCACATAAATTTTATACAGGAGATGCATATAAAGCGTTTCCGCTACTCGAAGGTCGATTCGGTGTACCTACATTTATCTATAAATCTATCCCCTTATCATTAATTGTATTTATAGGAACTCAATTACCTATACAACTGAGAGTATCAAGTGATGAAAATTGGAATATATTGGAACTGACGTTTAATGAATGGTTTTAATTTAATTTTTTTTAAATTACATTTATAATTGCACTTTAAACCATCTATGGTCATATGTACAGTGTAGTGATTGTTTGTAATGTCTTATATCATGTATAAATTTGTAGGTAAACAGGATTCACTATCAGTCATGATTATATTGTGATTCACAATTTTTTTTATTTTTATACCCAGTATATGTAAATATACAAGGTATATTAAGTTTAGTCCCGACTTTGTAACTTAAACTTCCTTAAATTTTATGTGAGGTTAAATCTATACTAATTTATATGGATGGTGTATTGCAAAAAGCGTTCAACTGACAAAACATGAAAATTAGAGTTATTCCTCCCAAGTGGGAGAAAACGTTGTTCCCTACAATGGTTCCTTAAGGTAGTATTACATTTATCAGCTATCATATTTCTGATTTTGAAGCCAATTATCTCAAAACCAGCCACCTGCTGGTTAACTCTTTTTTGCATAACGTCATCCATATGATGTAATGTGTAACGTACATCACAGACGTTACACATTACATCATATGGATGGCGTAGCAAGCACAAACCTCGTTTAGCACGCGCCTATATTTAGGTTGTATATTAATTTACAAATATGTGAGAATAAAATGAAGAATTTTTATAATGAAGAACTATGTGCCAACCACTCTTCTTCACATTCAACTATTTCATAATTTATCAATAGTATATTACATGAAATATGAATATGTTTTATTATTATACTATTATGATTATTATAGAAACTTATGTTATACAATACTAGTTTAAAGTTTCCTTCCTGTTTACCATCACCTCCACCCTTCGCCGCTTCATGCTGTGGTTCTGTTATTAATATAGAAAACCTAACTATATTGGAGATGAGAAAGATACTTTTCTATTGTGTGTGTGTGTGTGTATGTTTTGTTTCAACATCGGTAAAGTTCTACCACCCTTTCTTGTTCAGTTTGTGAGTGTAATTATAGTTAGTTAGTAATTATTCAGAGGTTCTTAAACATAATCTCATTTTACTTTAATATGTTTCTCGTATTCAAAAATTCAGTCAAGTATTGTATAGCATCTTATAGATGATTCTATATATGAATATACTGTCACTTTTACTTAGAATATCATTGTGCTGGAATAGTAATTATCCGAAGTAAAAGTAGTACACACGAGTAAAGAGAAAACAATCTCGTGTGTCATATGAGATTTTTGAAGTAACAATAACATTACCGAATAACGACCAAATTCCTTCTTCGACAAAGTTCCTCTCTCTCTGTTTTCATCGATCTTTCTCTCGCTCTCTCCCTCTTTCTCTCTCTCTCTCTCTCTCTATAATATTTGTATGTAGAATAGGTAGGTTGTGAAACTGCAACCAACTTTGATAGGAACTATGCTGATATTCATCTGGAAGGTGAAAGGCAAGGAAACTGCATAAAACCATACGCCCATTGTCCAAACGCCGACAGTTTGTGATTACGGAAGGAAATTGCAGAAAACCTTCACAAGCATAGTGTTACTGTGTTCTTGTCCATACGTCGACAGTTTCGTGAATTAACCATCATATTTCTTTTTTTTTAAATTAATTTAATTGACAAACTGCCACCGTTGGTAATCGAACCCGCGTCCTCTCAGTTCTGCCTCTAACAGCTCGACCCTCGGACTGGTTAGCGGTGAAGAGAAAACTTCAAGAATCGAATCCAAAAGCCATTGTTTTGAATATCACATGAAACACAAATCAATTGAGCTAGCTATATAAGACCGAAGGAAATAAATATTAATATAAAAATTCAAAATACTTTCATAGTATGTTAATTATTAATCTGGTAAATTGATGGATCAAAAAGTGAAGTCGAACAAAAGAAATAAATATTAATTTTTGAAGATGTTCGTAAAGTCAAGCAGAAGTTAATGATATCGGTAAATTTTCTGAATCGAATGCACAATTAAATATAGTTTTGGAATATATTTTGGCGGAAATAGTGCTATATGATAACTAGCGTAGTCTAAAATGTGTATTCATCATATTGACAGAATACATGTAGATAATCGGGTTGACAGACCGACGGACGGTCTGTACGATAAGTAATATATGCGGAAATGAACGAATTATGAACACCTACTTCAAAAATTTTGTTCTACGATCAATATTTCCAAATGTTTCAAAGCCGGGACTAAACTGAATATATCCTTGTATATAACCAACAATTCCTATAATATAAACAGCCCTTTATGTAACTCACTGATCTATACAAAATCTAACCCCCTTCTCAACATGCTAGAAGCATGCAATATTTTGAATTCGACGTGGAATAACTTCAAACTTACGATAATTATCGAAAAACTTTAATTGTCCCACCGCAATCTCCCTAAAACTGGGAAAAACTCCAAATATACTATCTATACTTCTATACATGCTAGAATGGTGTGGTATTTTTTAATTACGAGTATATCCAAAACGCAAAATCAAGGCCAAAAGCCGCCTCGGTAGTCAAGGGAGCAGGAGTCCCTTGCGAGCAGAGTCAGACACATGTATACCGGGAATAAGAATATATTAATACGAATTATTGTCTCTTAAAGAGATTGATTTTTAAGGAATTCAGTATTAGTATCTCTAAAATTTTTAATAAGTTCTCATTCTATTTCTGATTTAATTATTCGAAATAATACATCATTTTGTGTCACAATGCATATCAAACAAACGACATGATGACGTCAATTATTATATTGTACAAAAATGTAGATACCTACATATGCGATATCGTATCTTTAGCCACGGCCGTTTATTTACAGCATATACAATAACAAACAAATTCGACTCGAAATTATTCATACAAATCTATTATATGGTATCATTTATTTATTAACAAAATAAACATTATTTCGGAGCCACTGTATTTGTTTATTACAGAGATAGAAGGAGTGTATGAAATGTAAAACTACACACAACAATACACACTTTATGTATATATAATTAATTGTAACATGACAATGAAATAATCTAAACACAAAATGTAACTGTGTTTTGTGTCAATGGGATAATGAATTAATGATGATATTTTTTATACCATGTAACACGCATTTCACATCATTTGTCACAGAACTTGGAAAAATAAACTGAATAATATTAGGTTTTTTTTTATTGAGTTAAAAAAAAAATTATTCATCAAATAAACCTAAACATGTGTTAGATATTACATTTCAAATTTTGCCCCTATTCCTAGAATATTTGTTTGTATTTTATAAATACGTATTTTGACTAACACAATGTAGTCATCATCAGTATGAATTAGCTAATCGGAACTATCTCTGGGATATGGATTCAGATATATGTTGCTTGTTGCTAATTTGCAAAATTAAGAGAGATATTCAAAGTCTTGCGTTTCCTTTTCTCTCTAGACCACCCTTTCCCTCTGGCCAAATATTACCTATTAACGACCTTGGACCTTCAAATACCATACACCATTTCATTCCGATTGAACTAAAATTGTCGCCTATAAAGCTCTCCTACTTAAATGTAGATAATTTAAAACAAGACAACCGTAACCATAGATCACTTTTTTCAATATTTTGATAAATATATTTTATCTACGAAATAAAATGAATGAAATGGAAATAAATAATACTAACCCGAAAATATCGCCTTCATCTTTCGCAAGCAGCAAAAGTCGGTCCACCAAACTTTCCCTTCTTTCTTATGCTAAGTATCTCTCTCTCTAGTAATTGTTACTGAAGTTTTCGAGAGAAAAAATGATGAAGAGAAAAAATGAACTTTAATGCTTTTTATCTCTCTTAATTTTTTTAAATATTATAATAAAAACTCAAAAATTATATCAGTAACAGCTTTGCCTTTTTCTAAAGAAGATTTTTTTTTTAAACGCGTATATTAAAAACTTGAAAGGATATTTAAAGCACTAATATATAATTTTTTAAATTAATTATTATTTATGCATAAAATACGTAGATTAAATGATAATAATAAGTACTTGAATTTCGTTAACGAATCTGAATAAACGCAGAAAAAGAAAAATTGATTGGAAATAGGAAGAAAATGAAAAAGAACATTTTTTAATACATATAATAGAAATAAATCAATGCTTTTTCCTTTTATACAATTATGAGGCCTCTACCATTCAAACAAAAATCAATTATCAAATACTTTGTATATTTTATACAAATTGTATATTTTATATATTTTAAATGCGTTGAAGTTATTAAATAATTAATGAACTTCGCTTAAATTTAATGTTATTTTAGATATACTTGTAGATTTATATTGTTTATAATTTTAACAAGAGTAAAGAATGACTTGTTATGATGGCCACCATATTGAAAAAATGATGAAAAATCACTTCGTCCTAAAAACCTCGTGTTGCATATCTTTTAGAAAAAAGATCAAAATTCAACGACAAATTATATTTAACTTTCAATTTTTAAAGTAGGTTCGGTTATATGTAATTTAGTTTTTGACATACTTGTTTCTAAAATGACTAGAGATATTGAATTCAAAAATTATCAGCATATTTCTATACCCGGTATATCATATATACCATGGTATATTAACGTTAATCCCGACTTTGTAATTGTTCTTAAAATGACCTAATTAGTATATTTCCGTCCGTCAACACAATTACTCAAAAACAAAAAGAGATAACGATCTGAAATTTTGTATGAGTGTTCTAGCGCTAGACCATGTTCGGGAAAAAGGGGCAAAACTGTCTATATTTGAAACCATAGGAGATATAAAAAAATTAATAGACAAAAAATGTACTTTTTTTTTAAATAAACCACTTTTGTAAGAAACTGTTTTTAATAAATTCAGTATATTTTTTATCGGGTATTTTAGCAATTAACTCAGTTAGTTGTTATTTTCACGTGTTTTAAGTTTAAATGGAGCCAGTTTATAAAACTAATAAAATAAAACGTGTAAGAAAAATTAATTTTATTCCAAATTCCATTATCATAGACAAATGCCTAGAAAGAAATTGACTTTCCTAATATCGATATCGTTGGAAAATTTCTAGTAAAACAGTTTTTGTCTCTTCTTTTATAAATGCTAATGTATATACTAACCAATTTTCCAGAACTATTACGGTTGATTGACTAAACTGTCGGCGTATGGATAAGAACGAAGTAACCGGCTATGCTTGAGAAGGTTTTCTGCAGTTTCCTACACGAACTCCAGATGAATATCGGCATAGTTCCTATCATAGTCGGCTGCAGCCGCATATCCTACCCATTCCTAGTCTACTCACAAATGCCTCCCACTCCAGTCACATCCTCACATTCTAAGGCATCACAATGGACCTTATGGTCGAAGTGTAGCCCGTCCAGGGCAGCCTTTACAATCTACATCTACCTCTCTGTGTATTGAAAAGTAATATTCGGCAACTTTGTCCTCGCTTATAATAATAGTACTTGGGCAACCGAGCACTTGTGGCACATATGAAATGTTCAGATGTTGCTCATTTAATAGTAAAGGATACAAAAGTAAGTTTACGCAACATCATCACACCAATTATGGCCATACATAAAATTTGATCATCCAATTAGCCGAACGGTCTAAGGCGTTATGTCTACTTGAAACTGGGAGATTATGGGTTCGAATCCCGACATCGGCAGTTTGTAACTTATTTAAAAAAGTGGCGGTTAATTGACTAAACTGTCTGCGTATGGACAAGAACAAAGTAACCGGCTATGCTTGTGAAGGTTTTCTGCAGATTCCTTCACGAACTCCAGATGAATATCGGCATAGTTCCTATCAGAGTCGGCTGCAGCCGCACAACCTACCAATTCCTAATCTACACACAAAATTCCTTCCACTCCACTCTCATCCTCACATCCTTAGGCATCACAATTGTAGCCCGTCCGCAGCAGCCGCTACAATCTATCTATCTACATAAAATTTTATAAAAGCTTCTTGTTAAGACAAAATCTTCTACACCTCAAAAAAAGTCATCTACTCATCTCTAAAATGTATAAAATACGCAGATTAAATGATAATAACCAGTTGATTAGGAAAACTAGAAGATCGTAACTAATATTCAATATGAACGTAAAACGATTTTTTAAACAATTTCGATTCGACAATCGTCTCCTCAGGCTGCTTTATATGAGTTCATTCTATGTTCAACTATTCTTACCGAATAACAAAGTAAATTAAATTCATTGTTTGAATATATCGAAAAGGAATATTACTACATTTATTCAATGTTGCTTCATTGTCCCGGCTAACAACAGCTAAAGAAACAAAATATTCGTTATACACTCTACTCTGTCTATCTCCTCCTCGATATTATAAGCAGTGACTGAAAACTAACTGACGATGATGACGATGGTAATGGGATGGAGAAAAAAAGAGAGTAGAGTTTCGACCTAATATGGGTGGCGTGACATTCGATGGTGTATAAAATATGGTAGAATGGAACTTATACATAGTAGTGTTGTAATAAAACCATATTTTGACAAAATGGAAACCCGACTTCAAAAATAAAATATTCTATAACAAAAAATGCACTAAAAAGTAAAAAAAAAATTGCATATTCTTGTGCCAATTTTAGTTCACCTAAGCAAAAAGGCGGTGTCCAAAAGTTATGTGAATTTCTCTATGCTGACACCGCCTCCAAAAATAACAATAATTGTACATATATATTTAAAATTTTTTGCTTAGGTGAACTAAAATTGGCACAAGAATGTGCAATCATTTTTTTACTTTTTATTGCATTTTTGTTATAGAATATTTGATTTTTGAAGTCGGGTTTCCGTTTTGTCAAAATATGGTTCATTTCTCGCTTTTTAGTGACATTGAAGTTCTATAACTGATTTTATTTGTCTAAATATGGGTAGACCAACTAAACGACCTACTAATTTTTAGTTCATTTTTTATAACAGATTTTCAGTTTTTTTACATGCATTTTGTTTTTTTAAAATTCAAAATCGGTTCATAAATGACGGAGTTCTGAGGTGACACACATAAAAAAAAAAACAGACGAATTGAGAACCATCCTCCTTTTTGAAGTCGGGTTAAAAATTCATTCTTCTCTAGATATATCTGTATATTTTTCATCTCCAACAACATACATTATATCGAAATGGCATACATTAATAATTGAAATGATAAATGAAATTTCGAGAAAGAATACGATTGCTAGTGGCCCTACAATATTAGTATATAAATTATATATTATGAACCCCACAAGTTGATGTCCTTTTTTTATATTTTATAAATTATTTGTGCCGTATTCATTCGGTTTTCGAAAAAATGCTTCGGATAAAAGTTTATTAGAAGTATAATCATTATATTATCGAATGATAATTAGTGAGAACTCTAGGTTTTTGAAATAAAATTTCAAATTCGCCCCCTTTACCTAGATCAGTTTTTTGTATTATAAATACGTATTTCGACTACAATGTAGTCATCGTCAGTATAAATTAGCTAGTCGTACTTTACTCTTTGACAATTAGAAATCGATAGAAAGTCGAAATCAATAGACAAAAATAAAAATGAATAGAAAATTAACTTAATTCAATATACTAGATTTAAAATATAATAAATTTTAAAATATGTGGAAATTATTCTTGTTAAAATTTTTTCTTCACATTTATTCCTGTTAACTTTACTCTTATTAAAATTACTGTTATATTGTCTCAGGATATGTTACTTGTTTCTAATTTGGTGAAATAGTCACCAGAATGTTTCAACTGGTTCTGTTTTTATAAACGGGAGTGTACAATGTATGCTTATTAATAACTTTTCCTAACAAAGTATCAATGCCGTTAAATACTTTGATTACTTAAAAAACAGACATTTTTGTTGAATTCATTAATCCCTACAAGCAGCTTATTAAGACTTTTTTTAAAATGATTTTAATTTTTTACCTTTTACCCAAAAATAAAGGATTTTTTCAAATTTTAGGGTTTAAAAAAATACGATAATCCTAGTTTGTCTGTGCATAGGTAGCTGTGTGGCATTATCAAAGCATTTTCAGAGTGTAAAAAAAATGTTAACAAAATGTACAAAATGCTATTGGCGTTTGTTTCTAAAATTTATGTAAACACAACCCTATTAGATAAAAAAACATATATATATATATATATATATATATATATATATATATATATATATATATATATATGAGTACATAATTCTGTAATCTCTAATTAATTATTTTTGTCGAAAGTTAGTTTATATCTAGATTAATGTACGTACGTAAAAGGTTTCACACGAATACCAATTGTAAAAAAAAAACAAGTAATGAAACACCTAACTGAGTTAATTGTTAGAATACCCAGTATATACTGAGTTGTATATCAATGTTCGAATTGTTAATACCTTTACTGGATATACTAATGGTGTATGAGATGTAATGTATTTCTGCATATGTCCGCATTCGTTTGACTAAATAGTATGTCATTTGCTCTTTGAGCACAAATTATGTGAAAACTATTGAGTTTATAAAAAAATTTTTGAAACAAAAGTAAATTCTCTTACGGTTTCAATCATTCATATTTTCCTCTCTGGCGCGGGGAGACACGTTCCGATTTTGAAAATTTAAGAACTTGACCTCACTTTTTTGCTATAGAACTCACATACAAAATTTCAGCTCGTTATCTCTATTCGTTTTTGAATTATCGTGTTCACGGACAGACAGACGGACAAGCGGAAATGGACTAATTAGATAATTTTATGAACACCTATAACAAAATTTTTTTTCTGCGATCAATATTTTCAAGCATTACAAAGTCGGAACTAAACTTACCTTGTATATTTCCAAATATACTGGGTATAAAAACAACAACAAAATGTTAATTTTAGTTGAGTGAACTAACCGTTTTCCTACTGAATGGGAATACAAAAACAAAACAACACATTCATATTTACATAATGAGAGATGAAATTTTCACCATTATGTTGTTTTTTTATTTTTATTTTTCCTCATTTCATATCGTATTTAAAAACGCAACAAAAAAACAGAACTTTTAGTCATTATTGTAATTTATTACGTGAAATAGTGTGTACAGTGCCACCATATTAAAATATCCGAGATATAACGATGAGAACACAGCGTAGTAAATAGAATCGTAAGTGAATAATCATGAGATCATTTTCATGTATAGACGGTAAGTAGTAGGGGATGCAGCGGGTGCGCTGTTTTAGTGTATAGGAATGTTTGGAAAAGCAGTTAAAATAGTGAATAGCGACATATACAATGAAATGTAGAATGGCGTAACAAAATGGAAATTATTTAACAGTATTTATTACCCTAAATATCATATCAGTTAACAGTTCGTACCCCTACATTAAAATATAAAGTATTACATACTTAATCATTTAGAGTATCAATGGCAACTTTCAATGTCTACTCGTATTTAGAGGTCAAAACAAATTCTGTAACAGGAAAGTCTATCATAAAGGGCTTGAATGCAAAACTTAAAATGGTTATTATAGTAGGGGGAAAAGTACAGTGACTATACTATCTCGGTCCATGAAAAAAAAATGTAGAAAATACTACTATGGAGACATTTCTTTTGATTATGGGAAGGAATCAGTTGTTGAGATTATCACCATACTGCGTTTTGATATTTCCAATTCTTGTTGTTGTCGTAGACAAATTATGTGACACCGTAACAGTTAATGCACTTTTGATATCGTGTTACTAATGTTTACTGTACACTTCTGTCCATGTTCATAGTTCATAGTTTCTAAGGCCCGTATTCATAGTCCAGTCTGGAGCAAGTGCTTAAGCTTACCTTCATGGAGACCGTCTTATTGGTTTTAAGGCATGATGAATTCATACATATATATTAAGATCATCTTAAGACGATGGTTTCAAGCATGATCTTATTCACTTTAAGATTTGCTTCAAGCAAAAGCTTGAAGATTGCTTTAGCATAAAATCGCAAACATATTTATAACACTGGTGGAATATGTTCTATTATTATGTTCTATTAGTGGTAATACTCCAATTTAATACTGATTTTGTCGAATCTAAATCTTTTTTTAAATTCGATGTTTGAATAAAAATCAAAAGGATCTTGTATATTTCGAATGTAACGTTTAGGAATTTTTATAATTACGTCTTCATTGTCAGAATCAACATCGATATCAATATTATCATCAATATATTGATATTATATAAACCCAAAAAAATAATTATCTTCACTACTTTTTTCACTGCGAAGTTATTAAGGTTGTCTTAAGTCTACTAAAACGCTGACTTCTGAGAAAATCCATTTTTTAAAGTAAGCTTAAGGTCAATAATAATATTGTCTCGTACATCATCGGTTTACAATTCTTAATATCGCCTTGAGCTATAGCTATGAATATTTATTCAACTACACATTCTCGTATCTTAAATAAGATCAATCTTTCGTGATTGCATCTATGAATCTAAACGCTGCCTTAAGATCATGCTTAAAGTGAACTTAAGCTTAAGACCGAACTATGAATACGACCTAAGGCAACTAGATTCAAGGCAACATCTTTGTTCTTAAGGTTTCGGTGAAACAAGAATAGCTCACTCAATATATTATACATCAGTTTAATATTTTGTAGATATTATTTGCAAGAATTGGCGCATTTGCCATACATTCTTTTTATAGTACAAATAATATTAATATTTCAGTGTAGGTAAATAATAGAAATACAAACTTACAAATTGTATTGATAAAAGCTATATCAATAAATAATAAGTATAGGAAAATATCTAAGTTTTCTGAATTTATACCCGCATTATTGGCGGTATTATCGGTATTTAGACGGAGATATAATTCGTTGAACAAAAATTCTCATCATTTTTTGTTTTCTTTGTATTATTGGAATCTCCAAAAATGCATTCAAAACAAATTCAGGTCCGATTCATCGTATTAAACGCTCTCAAGGATATGTGCAAATTTTGTAGTTTTAAATCTAACGGTACGAATTTCTTATGGAAAGGAACTTATGTAAATTGGTTTAATTGCATCCATTTTTATTTAACAGTATATATATACATATATATATATATATATATATATATATATATATATATATATATATATATATATATGTGTATATACATATCTGGAACGTTTAATTTAGAAATATAAGAATTAATCGACTCGAAACGAGTTGGAAGTTGAAAATCGATTCGATAAATTAGAAGTGGTGCAAATCGGCTTTCCAGATTTATATTAAAACAGACATAAAGTTAATATACATATATATATATATATATAAGTTAGTAACAGCGTTAAATATTAATACAATATGGAAATGGAATGTTCGAAATAAATTTGCCCTATTCATGAAGTTAATTTTTAGAACCCACAGACAAAGAAATTTAATTTAATAGTTTTTAATGAAACCATGATACTTTTTAAAAACATAGTAATGACACAAAAATTCACTTTTAAGAGAGTCAGTAAGTACATTTAAATTTAGGTTTTCAACGGAATATATAACGAGTATATATAAAATGGTATTTGACGGGGTAGATAGCTTCCAACTTAGATACTATGAAATAGTTCTACGTCGTCATCTACGTAGCACTATGTAATGTATGCATACATTGACGTAACGAAACGAGTATTAAGAAACAAACTTTTAGACATCTAATTTACGAAACAATATTATTTTGTTACTATTAGTTTAGTTATATACACACACAAATAAACTCTATTCTGTATATATAATAAAATTTATTTCCAAAAATTGATTTTATTATTGGCGCCATGATAGAGAGCTTATACTATGTCTTACTCTGTCTGCTATCCTAAAGATTTGAATATTTGATAATGTTTGTATAAGAAAAAGTTTATTTTTTTGCTTTTAGAATATATTTAATAATTTATATAATTCACAGACTCGAATCACATTGATACAATTTTTTTTGGAAAAAAGTAAAAACAAATATTTTTTTTTATGAAAGAGTAACTTTATGGTTTTTTTTCGGGATATAATGACAGGGATACTAGTAGTTTGAAATAAATTTGTTCGAAAAAAACCTTGATTGAGAATTAAATGTTCATTTATACTAAATTAAGGAAAAGTGTAATTTTCTTTAATCAAAAGGAATGGAAAAAAATTATTAAAAATTGAGTATTTCAAACAAGAAAAAAAATTTCTTTACGAGCTGGAATATTTAATGTTAAAAATAACCACTCAATAATTTTTGTTTTAATTGAATCTGGACTGTTTTCTTGGTTTCTAAGCGATTCACAATAATTATGATCCTTAGTAAATTCAATCCGCATAAGAAACGAATCTCAAATTTAAGGGTAACATGTAATTAACAATTTTATATAATGCAGTAACTTTCTTTTTTATGGCTCTTCAAATTTAGAATTTTCGATACGGAAAATTTATTTAAGCTGTCATTCACACACTTCAAGTTATCAAATCTGTGGGGTAAAAAAGCGAATAAGTAACTCCAAAGAAAAAGAAGCATTCAGATTTCTTTACATAAAAAAGATTAAATTTTTTCCGTAGTCGTTGTAAGGTAAAATTTGGAATGCCAACTTGATTAAGCGTACTAGTTATTGGGTAAATTAAAAAAGATTCGATTCGAAATCGGAGTAAGGCTTCTAAAGTGCATTTGTACCGCTACCAATTTAATCTGTTGTACCTCCTTTCTTTCAAAGGTGTTTCAAGAGTCCCATAGTCTTGCTAAATGTTAGGATATCGCTGGGCGACACCTCATTGATTTCATCTGGCTGGAGTTCCATAAATTATGAATGATGTATTTTGAGAGAGAGGCATTTGCATAAGGATCGTCAATTGGTATTTTTCTAGTTGTAAAAGCCCATATGCCTTTTTCCATGAGAAGCTTTTATAAGAGCCTTTACATGATATTTTTTTACCGAAGACCGATTTGACTCCCATGTGTATCGCCCATTCTTTTAATTTATATTTTATTCTGCTTTCGGCACTCCAAAAAAAACGGTGAGCTACGGGGTAATCAAACAAACTTATATCGTTCGTTTTCCAACCACTCAAAGATATATAATGTACAGATTTCTAAAACTTAAGCGATCTCATAGTACAGAAAGTGGAAATGATAATTTTTGTGAATGAGACCAAAAAAGTGCATCCAAAAAAATTCTTGTAAAAATGAGGTCATGTTTCGTGTGAAATTGTGGCTGAAGCAGAGTAAAGAGTTATCGAGATCTAAGAGTCATGTACAATTATATTTTATTTTAGCTACAATTTTTAATTAAAAATTCAATGATATGGTTGTCTATATAGTATACAACAGTTCTTTCATACTATGTCTTAAGAAACATTAATGGGTTTTGACATAAGTATTGTGTTGTAACGCCTAAGTATAGACAAACAGTAACATGTCATAAATCATTGTATAATTATAATTGCATTTTAAAAACTGATTTTAGTGTAATGATAATTTGGAATATTTTACACTTAATTGTCACATAAAACTAGGTTAACCAAATTAACAGACATTTACTATAAGTAGATATTTCTAGGCAAAGTTATCTAATAATATAATGTAAGTCACTATATTTTAATTTATTTGAAATTTTTAGTACTGAATGTCTGGTAAAAATAAAATTGTAGTTATTTTCAAACTAAGGTAATTTTTTTCATATTCCGATCATGTTTTATATTTGTAATATTTTTCAGCAAGTTTAATGGAACTAAAAAAATTTTCGAATAAAAGTTGTTTATTCGAACAATTTTATTCCGATTGGAATGAAACTTGTTATTTGAGTCGCTTTTGGTATTCAAAAGGTCAAGTTCGTTAATGGGTAAAATAGAACAAGGGGAAAGGAGGGTTTAGAGGGAAGGGGAAACACAAAATTTGGCATATCTCCCTGAATATTCGAAAAATCGAATAAGAATAAGAAGTAAAGTTGTAGTTACTAAGTTTTACTGTAATTTTGATTCTTGTCATTTTTACTGTTACAGTAATATTTACAGAAATATTGACGGTTTAAGATTGAAAATTAAATTCCTTAATATCTCTGTACAGATTAGAGTTTGAGCAAAAATGATAAGGTGATAGTAGAAAATTTTTACACCTTTATGCCTTACGCATTTTTCGATTGTTCTAACATTAAGAGAGATATTTTATATTTTATATTTTGTGTTTTCTTCTTTCATTATGCCCCCCCCCCCCTTTCCCCTTGACGTATGTCATTTATTAATAAAATTGGCTTTGCAAATTATAAAATTATTTACGACATTTCATTTTGATCAGACTAAAATTGCGACCCCTAGAAAGTGATTTATGTATTCTAAGGAAATTCGCTAAGTTGAAGCAGCTCCTGTGTAACGAATTTTTTTAAGTTGACAGCGTAACACTAGAATTGATTGTGCTGTGCATACTATTGAAACACTCTGTACAAATGGTAAATATTTCAATTTGAATATCTCGTGATGTAGAACTTCTAACAATATAATATGTATAATAGATATTTTAATCGTTCGAAAACTATATGATTATCGTATACAGTTACAAAATGATATCGTCATGATATTGTTTCCTCCATTTTGCATGACTATCTCTATCTGACTGTCGTTTTATCATTTTCTGCTGTATTTAATAAGGCAGACAGGCAGACACATATATAAGATGATATTATTAAATTGAAACTAACAATTTTCAGTCAGAAGAAAGTCTGTCTCCTTTAATATATAGTAGACATACATAAAGTATATACAGGCTGTTCTAAATTTTAATCCGGAAAATTGAGTAGGCGATAGATCTCACAAAAATAAGTCTTTTATCACGCTGTTGTAGGCAAATGTGTTGATGTTAAGGGTGATCAATTAGGGCAAATATTGTAATTTATTTTAATTAAAGTTGTTAACTTTTTTAGTAGTTCATTTTATTAATAAAATTAAACCTTTAAACTCGGCCTTGCGCACTACCGTGCTCTAGATTTATTTTTTCAGGGAAAATTTTCAATTTTTCTTGGAAAGTAAGCAAAATAGCGGAAAATGCTAGAGAGATAAAACTTGTATCTTTAGTTACTCAATCTAAAAATATCTAGGTTGCCCCAGTTCTGCCACTAGAATAATTATATTAAATCTAATTATATCAAACTAAGCTACCTACTTATTACTAAAACAAAACGAGCCAAGTATAATCGAAATTTACCGTATTACAATCTAGCCCACTCTGTAAAAATATACATATATATATATATATATATATATATATACAGGTGGCGCATAAGTAACGTTATGATTTAATTAGCGAATAAATTTTTTTTTTACGTTTTTTTTTTTCAGAATTAACTTTGAAAAACTCGGGAAATTTATGATGGAATGACTCAGCACAGAACAAAGAACCATAGTTCTTCCTTTCAATTTTATTTTGAAAGTAAGCATTCGATTATTCAGACACAAAGATCATATCGAAATATCTTTCATGTTCCGACAATTTACCAAATGGTTCAGCGTTTTCTTCAACATGGGGCTTTATGTGATCTTCTGTGTGCTGGAAGACCTAGTGCAGTTCGAAACGATGTGAAAATTGTTCGAGTACAAGCAAGTGTTGAGAAAAATCCCGAAACTCCAACCAGGCAACGTTCTCAGCAGTTGGTGATGTCTAGGTGGTCTTTGCAAAGAATTTTACATACGTTACACCTTTTCCCATATAAGATTCAATTGGTTCACGAGTTAAAACCAAAAGATGTAAAAATACGCATTCGTTAAATAAATCATAACGTTACTTATGCGCCACCTTTATATAGGAATGGACGGAATGAATAAATTAAGTATATTATTAAACTCCAAGTAGAAGAATATCAGAAGAAGTATACTCATATTGTGACTAAGAAATAGTTAAGTTTATTTCCATAAATAGATTTGGCTTCTTTGCTCTTTGTTTTAGTGGTGTGGTTTTGCATATGGGAATAGTGGTGTATTAGTGTTGGTGATTCTATGATTACATTTTAATTTTTATTATGTGTACCAAATAAAATTGCATCACTTTTTCAAAAAATAAATAAGAAGAAAATAATATGTATTTTATTCGTTATCATAATTTTATATCCAAATGAATTTTCTTTCAAAACTTCGTTTTGAATAATTCTTCGTTTTCTATAAATAGCTTCTATCAACAGAACTAAATAGTTATAAGTAATCGACTTAACATATATAATCTCAAATTTTATGTATCATTGTTTCGTAAAGGTTCGTAGGACGTTCGGTATTATCCCGAACGTTTTAAAGTTACATATGTGATAAAATGATAGTTTTATTAAATGTACACTTTTAAGAAAACTACAAACTGAAGAAGGAAAATCTAAAACTAAAATGATGGGAAAAGCAGCAAAACATTCATGATCTTTACGACAATGCAAATAAAAAGAAAAATTCAATTATGTTATTTATTTCTTCAAAGATCAATTTCATTAAATATTTATATAAAATAATTTTTCGAAACAAAAACAAGCCCTTAAACCAATGTCGTAAAATATAATGCCATAAAAATTGCTTGACCGAAAAACATGTTTTTATATCTACGAAATGAAAGCAATTATGAAGCTTTTAAGCATATAATTAAACAAAGAAAGTACATATGTAAATTGGCGTCATAAAAGAAAACAAGAGAAATGATGTATATATTTATGATTTTATTTTTGTATTTTTATTTTTCTTGTGATGAATAAAATGGCAATACTCCATCCCGTTGAGGTTTGGATTATATGTTTCGGATGTAAAATTTGGGCACATGAGAGATGTACACTGATAGAAGAAATTTCTTGAACCAAGTAAATATGTTTTCTTCAAAATAATATACTCTGAGAAAGAAATTCTTAAATGATAACAAGGATTTTTTTCTCAGAGTATGTTATTTTGAAGAAAACATTTTTACTTGGTTCAAGAAATTCCTACACTTGGATAATCACCACCGACAGGCTACTTGTGTGATCTTTGTTGTAATGAAATAATGGTAACTGTTAAATAGGTTACCTCATGTCAGGCAAACACGAACACCGAATGGGGTAATAGCAACCGAGCCTATTCAACAATTATCATTCTGTAATACGAAAGTTGACTTTTAGAAAATAAAATAATTATAGTTTTGTTTGAAAACAAGTAAGAAAAACATATCGACGGTTTAAAAGTTTTGGGAAATTGGTTAACAATTGGTCTTTTAAATCGGTCATCCTTATATTTAGCACAATTTTCGCAATGCGCGAAATTTCGATTTTATTTATATAACTTAATTACAATAATTTGCACAGGATTGACTTAGGGCGACCGATTGCCGTCGAAAGACGATTATCTACACTTATTACTTTACTGCTAATATTTATGATGTTTAATACTATAATAATAATAATAATAATTTCTTTATTGATTTACCCATACTGGGTTTTTCAATGTAATTCAAAAAAAAAATATTTGAAAAAAGAAATGATGTATAATGAGAGAGGTAATCTTACTGTGGACTCTCTTGGTAAATTTAATTTACCAAGATATACCATTTAATAAAGAGTGAATTTTTATTGGACACACATTGTAATATTGTGTACAAAACAATTGTTTTCAAAGTATTATACAGTTGTGTGCTTGTGTGAGTGTAGTTTTAAGTATGATGTTTAAATTCTTGAATGTAATGTGATACTACAGTTTAGTGTTTTATTGAAGTTCAACTCCCGCCAATTTATTCAATAATATAGCAAGCAAGCATCAGCATCAACATCAACATTCTACCAAGTGAAACTTCAGAACTTCTGTTTTATATTATAATATACACACATATATATTTATATATCACTATCACGCATACATACATACCCACACACACACACACACACCTAGAAATTTCTAGTGTTTTCTTCGTAAGCAAACAGTATTAATTCTTCATTTTACAATTTAATGAAGGAGACGGATATTGTTATATCTTAAGTATTATTAAGAGATAAAGTTATCCTCGATGATGGTATTATATGCATACACATATAAATTAATGAGCTTTTGTGTGCTTATTTTGAATAGTTCAATAGTTTCTTTCAATTTTATGTACATACATACTACATTCGCATCAATAATCTTTTCACTCTAATTGGCATATAATCAGGGATAATAATGTACATTTTTCATTGCAACTTTACAGAACATGATTAATAGATATCACTTGGTACACAATTGTCAATTTTAGGAAATATTATCATCCAGGCGTGCACAGAATGGTGTTTTGTGGGAACAATATGTTTTTCAAATATCTCGAAAAATGTAAAATGGTTTAATAAATTTCCATAAGGAATAATTATCTTTTTTGGCGAAAGTAAATGGCGGTAGACAAAATGGGTTGGTAAACTATAATACAGCGAAGCGGAGATAGATAAAGCATAAAAATAAGCGATAATATAGATTTAAGTTAAGAAACCTACTTGCACACCCCCTCCCTTAAACCCTTTTCGAAAACGGTAAGAATTATATAAAAAATTACAAATCTATAGCATGACAGTGCGTATAACCAAGTTTAGAGGGCGTGGCCATGCGCCTTACAGTGACAATTACTA
This sequence comes from Nineta flava, assembly GCA_963920215.1. Taxonomy (NCBI): domain Eukaryota; kingdom Metazoa; phylum Arthropoda; class Insecta; order Neuroptera; family Chrysopidae; genus Nineta; species Nineta flava. Next base: position 35,196,133 of record OY986045.1, read on the forward strand.
CAAGAAATATAAGGTCAAAAATGATCCCCTTTTAACTAAACGTTTTAACTAAAAGAGCTACAGAGCTGACTTACCAAGAGAAAATATTAAATTCATACTTAATTTATATTTATTTTCTCGCACTTGGTGAATAACTTGGCACTTTTTGATCGAATATTGTTCGTTCGTTACAAAATCGTTCGTTCGTTCGCTTTTTGTTTGAAACACAAGAATTTGAATGAAAAGTTCTGAATAACATTATGTTTATGCTACAGGTAAACATCTTGCCCAATCCATTCGGTTTTCAAAAAAAATTTCGAGCTTAAGTATATTTACTATACTATATTTGTAAGAAACAACTTTAAGGTTTTGCTCTTCCACTTACTGATATCTTTCTTCGTTTTAGAAATAACCGGACGCAAAGAACCTGCACCCTAACTTCATTGTTTTCGAAGTTTTTGAAAAAAACTATAATTTTCCTCATTTTCACCTCTCCCAATTCGAGGAGGGACACATTTGTTGGAATATACTAAGATATCCTGGTAGCAGTACCTTTCACAAATTCCAGATGAATATCGGCATAGTTCCCATCAAAGTCGGCTGCCGTTGCTCAACCTTCCAATTTTTAGTCTACATACAAATTCCTTGTCCTTTAAAGGCAGAAAAAAAAGGCCAAGAAAGCATTTACCTCCCTCCGCTACTTCTACTACTACCATAAGATACACTGGTATATTCGAGCTAAAACCTAATCTAATAAGAATGATTTATGAAATAAAATTTGCGGATTTTAAACCAATGTTTATTTTTAACCTCAATATTTAATAATGAAGTTTGTTGGTAGTTACCAAGTGTGACCTAGAGACATTTGTATTGGACCAAAGGCGTCTTGATATTGAAGTCCGAGATCTAGCCGCAAGTACACTAGACATATAAAGTGGTTTGGTAATATTAGAATTGTAATATTCCTTGTTCTTAAAAAAATAATAAATATGCAATTCCACTATAATTAAATCGCTCAACAATATATCATACACTCTACATAGATAGAAGTTCATCATGGGGCTTAAGAATGTACGAGCACTACATGTCCATTTATAAAATTATTAAAGCTACCGCCGACAGAAATAAAATTTGCCCAAAATATCAGTTTTTTTCTTAAATATCTTTTTTGTTAGACCCGTCATCCCGGAATTTTGTTGGATCAATCTCTTTATTAATATTTCTATTTTCTATTGCGTAGTTTTTTTATATTTGTCTTATTTTATTCCAAGTGAAAATTATCAAAATATGTCAAAATATGTGTAAAAATATGGGTTTCTCTATAAGAGCAATGCATTAAAACATGAACTTTAAATAATTAATTTAAGCCCCCCGAAACCCCCTTCCCACATTGAAACTTTTATAATTGATTTATAAGCACTTCAACTACATGTAAACAAAAAGTCAAATATTAATCTTTTTGAAGCTTTAGTGCTCGTACATCCCTAATGTAAACAACAGAGATCAAAATTTTTTCAAAAATATCTTTCCGGTTTAAAAAAAAATCCATCATCGTCATCGTCACGAATATTTCAATTTTGTTGAAATAATATGAGAATTTCCCATGGCATACGTATTTATTTTTCCAATAAATACGATGGCATTCGTATTATTTTTCCAGGTTGAAGAGGAACATGCCTAGTCTGAACAGTTTATCATACTCTGATGAATTACAAACTCAGAAAGATATCAAAATGTCATTTTCGATATCTAATTTTAACACTACATAAACTTTGTATGCAAAACATTTACCATTTTATTGCTCAACCTTTTTTTCAAAATATAACAATTATTAACAGTTCATTTTCTAAATAGACGATCTATCTTAAATGTTATGACTATAAACTCATATAAACACTTTTGTTTAACATTTTTCATTGTTAATGTTCTCCAAAGATATCTCAATATAGATCATATGAAAATTACTTTTTATGCATATGATCTATTTTAAATTCAATACCATTCGAATTTATTAACATGTTCTTATCATGTCTGTTAATGCTTTATGATAGGAACATATAATTTTTATCTTTCGATTAACGAAAAGTGCTTAACTTAATTATTTAACATAGGTTAGGTTGCTTATTTCGGATGTCCTGGATGGTACAAACTTAAACCGTGAGGTCCATAGTAATACCGAAATAAGCCTGACGCATCCTTTCCACTATTCCTGAAACCATTTCGAGCAGGTACAACAATAGGGCTTTGACGCCGGTAACCTTTAACTCAGAGCGGTCGTCAAAGAATGGTAGACCCAAAAAGGCGAGTGAGTCTCTTCATAATAAGAGCTGGCCAATGCTATAGAAGGTGAGTCATAGTCTCTTACTCCTCTTCACAGTGGTAGTTCCTGCAATAGTCCCAGTGTACAGGCTGTGCTAGATGGTATGTGCCCTATACGCCTTGAAATGTACTAAATTTTGAAGCACAAACAGGAGTTTCAAAAATGTATGTACTGTATGTTTAAATGGTTTTACAGAGTTATCAAAATAACTAAAATCGATACAATTTCAGAAAATTCTAATCTTTGACCCAAGAAACAATTGTTGTATCGTTTTTAAAAGTGTTGTCATATATTTGCGATCACCGTTACAAATTTTTGAAATCAGCGACTCCCGAAAACTTGCACTATATCAATTTTGAGTATAGTTGAATGAAAAAATCCAAAATGTCTGCCGTTTTGAAACCGCCATTTCGACCTTGATTATAAATATTTTATTGTATAAAATGCTCGACGGAAAATTTTAAGGTTTGTGCTAAACAGTTAATTGGAATTTAACAAACTACATAAATTGATCATTAATTTATCTCGCTACGATATATATAATTCGAAAATATTCGCTGAAATACAAATTTGGTGAAAGTGTCGGTAAATATTTGTGTAAGTATCGGAAGCGGTGAGAAATTACATTGAGGTTTTCAGTCTTAAAATGACGGAATCCACAGATAAAATAATAAAAATTTGTATTTTAGTTTTTTCATAAATTATTTATTAAGTCTAAAAAAGGCTAAAAATCAATTTAATTTCTTGACGTGTCCACACTTATGTACACATCCACAAAATTTTTCTTTCGGTGAATGTATTTAAATTACATTATGAATTCAACTATATAATTCATCCGAAATAAATAAATTATTCAAGATTGACATGCAAGATTTATAGCAGACATAGAATAAAAAGTAAGTTAAATAAAAGCTTTTAAAACTTAGATGAAATAATAAAATATATACCTGGGATTAATATATTAAAATTAACCTATATACAAAATAAATGTTTTCAATTATTTATTTAACAACTCACTAATTTTAACAAAGAATAATTTTCCTGACTAATTTATAAAAAGAATTTGATCCTTACCACTAGTACGTACATCCACATAATAGAAGAATCTTCTAGTATTAGTTTTTAAGAGAATTAACATTGTTTGATAGTATATCGTTTATTAACAATTGAAAAGTTTTAGAGATGTTCTCAATCGAAAATTACACAAACCAACAAAGATTATCTCTCACAGCTAAAGTTCAGTTCGGAAACTAAGAGATGATTATTTGTTTGTAGTATTTGTATTTGTATTTATTCGAATACTATATACCGTACGTTTAGTTTACATCTTCGCATAGCAGATCTCCCACGAGTATGACAGAGTACATATGTGTACATTAAGCAATGTGTATGAGAAGGAGGTCTTATAGGTTTGTTTTGTTACTGTAATGTTGTATGTGTGTGTATAAATTTTAGAGAGTGGGGATTTTTTGTTGAATACAAATATTATTAATTGTTTTGATAATATGCAATCATTACTATGTGAATGCTTTTGGAAAATACGTGTTTGTGTATTTTATTTATTGGTATTATTACAACAATCGGTTATTATTACACAAAAGAAGAAAAAGTGCAAATTGTTAAATGGTATTTTTCCGGACATTCCGCACAGGAATGTGTCAATTTATTTATTGTGGCATTTGAAGGTAGACAATCACCAACCACTCGAACAGTTATGAATATTATTCACTGTTTTGAAACATATGCTTGTTTATCAAACCTATAAGACCTCTTTCTCATACACATTGCTTAATGTATACATATGTACTCTCTCATACTAAACGTACGGTATATGTTTATAGTATAGAAAAATTATAGAGTAATGTTTATTGTGTGCAATCCTCCAAGGAAATTATTACTATAAGAATATTTTACAATAATCTAGCTCACATTCGCTAAGACGCACATAAAGAATTACGAAAACTAAGTCTATACACTATAGTCTCAAGTTCTTGGATATTCATTTCCAATGGTTATTATGAAACACTTCCCGTGGTCCGATCGGGTTGCGGTACGTTCGATGCACGGTCCACTAACATTCAGAAAGAAATTGTCAGAAATGCAAAAACAAGGGCCGGATCTATAAAGTTAAAACTCAAAAAGCTGGATTATCTTTGGACCGGGGATCTGTATCGAAAAAACGTTCAAACAAAAGTTGTAGAGCTCGTTGAGGACAATAGCCACTCTTTCCCTCTACCCGAATTATTTTTCATTTTCGAAATATTTGAAAAAAATTTAAAAAAAAAATATTGTTTGTATTTTCTTTTTGTTTATTGTCTGTATGTGTACTCTCCCAGACTCTACCGCAAGGGACTTATGGGGGCGGGGGTCTGGGGTTTTCAGATGAAACTATTTTCTTACATCCATCCGAAAAATTGTTTTTTGTATTTAGAGATGTTCCCAATCTTGCACCATTTAAAACATGGAACAAAAATATTTTTATTACATTATGCTTCTCCCTTTAAACTTAGCAAGTTTTGTCTACTGAAACATTTGTGTCTAAAATATTTTAAAATTTGTTTAGATATTTCGGTTGAAACTTTTCAAATGAACACACTGTATATACACAGAGTATAAAAAGTTAGTACCAAGAGCTGCCAAAAGTGTAGAGTAAATTATGTGAAGATGTGATTTTGATAACTATGAATATTGAAATACAGTACGATCGTTGTCAAATTAAAGATGAAGGAGTCCCAATACGATGTAAATCAAAGAGTGAGTATCAATTTGTATCATTTGTATCAATTGATACAAATGATATCATTTGTATCAATTTTTAAGTCCTTCTAAAAGACTCAAAGAGAACCTCGTAAACTTTTCAAGATTTGAAAGAAAAATCATAAAACTTTAAGAAGAAATCACCCTGGTGTTTTACGGGATTTTTCCTACTGTGATGTTATCTAAACATAATACACCTACCATCAAACTTAATGAATGTTAGGTTATCATTATCAATAGTACTTGCTATACTGGTTTATGGACTAATAAAAAATAACATATTATTACTATAGGATAGTCCTACAGTCTATATAAATATTTCTGAATTACATTAAATCAGACAGTTTTATAAATAGGCAAAAATTATATAGGTACTATAATTCTCAACCCTAAAATTGATATCTTTTTTGACAGATTTCAAATTGAACAAGACAAAATGTCAGAGATAGATGAGGTAGAGGTAGATTGTAGAGGCTGCCCTGGACGGGCTACACTTCGACCATAAGGTCCATTGTGATGCCTTAAGATGTGAGGATGTGAGTAGAGCGGAAGGAATTTGTGAGTAGACTAGGAATTGGTAGGATATGCGGCTGCAGCCGACTATGATAGGAACTATGCCGATATTCATCTGGAGTTGAAGGAAACTGCAAAAAACTTTCTCAAGCATAGCCGGATACTTCGTTCTTGTCCATACGCCGTTCATACGCCGACAGTTTAGTCAATTAACCGCCCCTTTTTTTTAATTTAAATAATTGAGATAGCTTTTGTCAGAGATAGCTTTACTGATATAAAATTTTGGAAAGAAGAATGGGGTTGACGCAATAGATTCATTAACCGATTTGAATTTACAATTAAGCTTTGCAACATGCCTATAAATACCATGCATTGCTCTCCATTTTAGGAATACATTGCAGTCTCTTATAGTCAATGTGCACGTGACTGCTTTTATTCAAAGCTCAATGTTCTTTAATTTTAATGAATGTTTGCGCTAAAACTCATAGATTGCGCTCAGACCTCCTAATCTATAGACAGGGCTAGAAATTAAAATTGTTAATATTCTCAACTACAATATGGTAGAAAATAAAGGTACCTTGTTTACACTTAAGCGCAGCTTAATGTTGAAGATTTATGCCGCCAATTTCGTCACCGTCTAAGCTCAACAAAAAAGCTCGTGTTTGTTATTTATTATTTGGCATTCACCTTTAAAATATAGAAAACGAGAAAACGGTTGTTCATTTATACAAAATACGCTACTTGATCAACAAAAGTCCCGATCGGACGACGAAATTGGTGATTTTCCTATATTTGAACTAATTTACCTGAAATATTTCTGAACCAGAAACCATACTTATCAACAAATCAACTATATACTAGAAACTTCTAATATATTTTGACGAACATATATTTATATATATATATATATATATATATATATATATAATACATACATATATATATATATATATATAATACATATATATATATATATATATATATATATATATATATATATATATATATATATATGTATATATATACATTCCACTAAACAATTTTATTTCTAATGTTTAATCTAACTTAAGAAATCTACAATACTATTACGTTATATAAGAAGCTTTCGTCTACACAAACACATTTATCTACGTAATCTCGAATGTTTCTTTATTGCCTCACGGCGCAATAGTTTACGTGATTGGTGTACACTGGTGGCGTTACTACACTGAATATGATGATGCCTACAATATAGTATGTAGTTAGTGCTTTACTACTATAGTAACCAGCTAGCTAGCTCACTCACATGGTTGGTTCATTTACTTAATACCCACAATCTAGTAGTTTACAGTCGATTGATTTCATTTCAAGTAAAAGATACATATTATAGATACATACATACACATTATACAATACATACTGCATATACATACTATATACATATATACAGGATGTCCAAAAAGTTTGGACGCGGCATAATAAATCGCTTAAGGTTGTCGCGGTATCTTATGTCTCTTTTTCGTTCGTTTCAAAAAGGAGCACTGTCGAATCTAGACAGATTCAAATACTCGAAACAAAAAAAATTTTTTGTTCTTTTTTTTTTAAAATAAAATAATTTTAGATCTAGAACTATTTTTCTTATTATTTTCTTTTTGCAATTAGATTGTGTGCTGAGGTCTTAAAAATTATTTCACTAATTTTCATTACAACAAGGTGGCTCTACAAAAAATTTTCAAAGGGTAACCCCTCGTAAAACTTCCCGAGGAATCGAATGCGCTAATCAGATTTGGGGTCCGATGGACCCATAAGGACGCTGCAATGTCTAACTTTTAAATATTAAATGGAAACCATATATTATTTATTGCATATTCGTATTCTACGGACAAAAATACGTATCTTTTGTAGGAAAACTTTATCTTAAAAGTGCTTTCTTCTCTCGCTAGAGGGCGGCGTTTTAAATTTACTATTTACGATTAATAATAACAAAAATTATTATTATTTATAATAATAAATTTTAATTATAATAAATTTATTATTATTTATAAAATCGTAGTATTAAATAAAGTTTATTATATATCGAAATTTAGTATTCAATAAATTCTATTATTTTTCATTCATTCGTAGAATTTCTCCAAAAATTCACCATAAAACATAATTCCCTCTAACGAGAGAACAAAACACTTTTAAAAAAAAGTTTTCTTACGAATGAATAGATAAAATTTTTTTTTCCGTAGAATACGAATTTGCAATAAAAAATATGGGTTTCAATTTAAAATTTCAAGGTTTGACCCTGTTTTGCCCTTGTGGGTTCACTAGACCCGAAATCTGATTAGCGCATTCGATTCCTCGGGAAAAAGCGCATTCGATTACTAGGGGATACCGTTTGAAAATTTTTAGTTAGAACCACCTTATACGATTCATTATGTCGTGTCCATACTTTTTGGACACCTTGTAAATATATATATATGTACATATATATACACCATCATCATTGATTGTAATACATCCATCTCCAATTCATCCATATGGAGGAGCATGGTGTTTTGTTTTATTACAGAATACTGTACTGTATAGTGTTTTCTATTATAATGTAGCTGTAGTACCCTACTATATGTAACATAATACAAATATGGCTATGAAAACTTTGAATCGTACACTCAATATTTTTGTATGGGTAAAAGATGATTGATTATGATTTGAAATTTAAACACAACAAATATTTCGAGATTTTCGTAACAATAATTTTCTTGTTTGACTATAGTTTCGGAAGGGAAATGTATACAACTTAAAGGACGCATTTTAAATAATCAAGAAATTATTAAATTCAATAATTGCGATTCAATATTATTAAATGATCAACCGAAACAAAATTCAAAATTCTCCTAATTCTCTTAATTTTTTTGTATATAATTAATTCGGCATTGCCCTAATCTGTAATAATTTTGTACATACGAACCATCCCGTACCTTTGACTATCAACAGATGTCAGAGGATCACTGTAAACATGCTTTTGAAACGATTATACCCCTCTTTTATTTGTGTTTTGCCCATACACCCATCCTCAAAGGCACCATTTGAATAATAGTTTCCGAACTAGTTTTTTCAAGTTTGAAGCAAAATTTGATACAAATTCGTTGATCTGATCTTTCAGTCATTTTTAACAATAACAAACCGACGAACGCAAAAATGCCTTTATAAACAAATACACGCTGCGCATGATCTATACGTCCTGTAGGTGTCGGCGTGCAACCGATAAGTTCGTGATCAAATTTTAGCTAATTGGCAGATTGTTGGATTTGAAATAATATAGAACAATTAATTAAATACTGATATGAAAAAATTAACTTGTCAACCAGGAATCGAATCTCGGGCCTCTGGATATCTAGTCCAGTATGCTTCCGCTACACCAAAGACGACTGTGACGTAGCAGCCAACTTTTTCAAATCATTCTTATTTTTATTTATTTAGACAGTATTACTTCTGTCGAAGTTATTATTCATATATATTTATTTGTGTATACTTAAGCGTCAACAATACGATGTTTGTCCAACTTCCTTTCTGTTACGTAAGACAAACTGTAGAACGAGTTAATTTTTTCATATCAGTATTTAATTAAAAATTCAATGACAATAACATTTGTCTAAATAGTATACGCTTAAGTCTTCTATAGTTTGCCTTACGCAACCGAAAGGAATTTGACGCTTAAGTATTCACAAATAAATATATATGAATATAACAATTACTTTTCACATACACTTTCATTACACCATTATGGACGGAAATTTAATTCAAAACGTTAATTTATCATTCCGTAACAATGTACAGTTCGAATATTGTATATTGTTTAACGTCAGTTCAAAATGATGATATTAAAAGTTTTATATGTTTACACTGTTAATATTTATCTTATCTGACAATATTTTTTGAACTAGAAAAAAAAACCTCAAACAATCTCTCTCGAGCTTCTTTTATAATTTTATTGTGTAGAGATAGTATCTATACATGTATACTGTCGGTGTTTAATAATGCGATGTCAAACGTGATTACTTTGATACCGAAATTTCGAATAATGTTGGATTAAATGTATTGTGTTCTGCTATTTTATGCTAAATGCTATTTTAAACTAAATAATTCAGACACGAAAATATCCCAGTAGACCCTATTGGCTTGATGTTCATTTTGATAGAATATTTAGACCACCATTTAGACCATAGTTCGTTAAGAGATAGACCAGTCCAAGTAGCCGAGCGGTCTGAGGCGTTATGTCTGCGCAGTATGCCTACTTGGAAACAGGGAGGTAATGGGTTCGGCGGATCCCGACATCGGCAGTTTTGTCAACTATTAAGAAAAAAAATGCGGCGATTAATTGACTAAACTGTTGAGAAGGTTTTCTGCAGTTTCCTTCACGAACTGCAGATGAATATCGGCATAGTTCCTATCATAGTCGGCTGTAGCCGCATATCCTACCAATTCCTAGTCTATATACAAAAATTCCTCCCACTTCATTTCTCGATTTTTCAAGTGGCTCAACATTATTCGAGATCAAAATTTGTAACTAGCGTATAGATTTACTAGAATCCTGTTTCTCGTGGCATCATTAGTCACGAGGCCCTTAATTAAACTGCTCTGGGAATTATTAAATCAATCTGAAAAATTAAAAAACCGCTTTGGTAGGTGGTCTAAACCACCCCCGACAATATGCTACATCATTATCTAGAAAAAAAAATTTATATTCCACCATGTCAAATAAACTACCCACCAAAGACATCATCAATTATGTTTTAAATGATTACCAAAACATAAATTGTAAAAGAAATATATTCTTTAGTTAAATATTTTTGCAGTATAATTAAAAAAAACATATTTTTTCATTCATAATATTTTAGTTCAAACTTCCAATATGTTTTTATATTGTAAGTATAGTTATTTATAAATGATTGATGTGTATAAAGAAAATACATGTACGTAAAAGCTTGCTTCGAAGTTTTTCCCAAAATTTCTCTTTTCTCTTTCATCCTTTTTATACGAACAACATCCCGCCATCAACTTTCAATGTTAATTATAACACATAAAACATAAGTTTATCTTTCACACTCAATTGAACTAGCATCAATCATACCAGATAACACTGTAAATATTATTACATTGACAGTTTGTGTAACGAATTATTGGGGATCATTACATTAGTAAATAGATGTTAAGTGACATTTCATCGTGGATGACAAAGAAATCCATCTGTTAGACATTCTCGAGATTGAATAATTGACAGTTTCCGATACTAAAAAATGTATATAAAATACAGAAAAACAATTGGTAACTTATTTAACATCAATATCTTACGAAATAGCAAATACACTATTAATAGTCTTGCGACATTAATAGTACAATCAATTTGAGTTCTAACCTCATAAAGAAACTTTTTCTAGGCTCTGTCTGAAATCTTTTAAGAAAAAATAGCAGGCCTTCTTTGCCATAAATATGCCAGGTTAGTTTAAAACGATATTTTCAAGTGCACAAACGAAGAATTTGATTGACTTATTTTGTTTACCGACGAAAGAAGGAGGTACTCAATTCAACCTGTATATTTTTTTTAAAATGTATGATCACGCATAACTTTTTACAGAGTAGTCCGATTTTGATAATTCTTTTTTTGTTGGATAGGGTATACTTCAAAGTTGGTCCTATATAAATTTTAAAAAAAATTCAAATTTTAGCTCAAAAATTTAATTTAATTAATTTTAATTCAAAAAAAATAAAAAACAATACATGCAACATGCAAAATAAACAATCCGAAACAAAAATCTGTATATATAGGCGACTTCTCATTTAAGTATTTCCAGTGCCTCATTTTTAATCACACACCATATATTGAGGTGAAATTAATTATTATTAAACATCAAAATGGTTTTTTTTTCAAACCATGAATATACACAATTATTTAAGATTTAAAAATAACGTATATTTTGTTGTATTAATAATAAATTTTCATAAAAAAACTTTAATGAATTAATTTTTTGAATAGAGTTTGTAACATAACCTTCAAAAAAGGTATGTTATTGAAAAAGGGGTAAATGATCACATCGTAAGGTTGCTTTAACTTTTAAAGTTTGTTATCTAGAGACTGATTGTATGATACACACAATTTAAGATGGGTTTATCTTATATAATAAGAAAATTGTTGCAGTTTTACATAAACGTTTGTTTGTTTCGGTTTAAATTTCGTGAATTATACTCCAACAAATCGAAAAATTATTAATTAATTTTAATTATCAGAATAAAATGTAAAACTGATCCGCTAGTTTGATACTTAATCTGAAATATTTCATGAAAACTTAGTAGCTAATATGCAGACATTGCTGTTTTACAAATAAAACTAAAAAACGATAATTAATTGCTACAACTGTTACTAAAAAACAAAACCAAAGAATTTTCGTTCTTCAGTGTATTTGCCAATCCGTCAATATGAAAATTTTTGCAATTCGGTTAGTTCCAACAGAAAAAACTACAACCGTAAATATACCTTTGCGTTTAAGAGGGGTTCATATTTTGTTTATTACCCACTGTTTTATTTTGTTTTTTCAATAAGTGAAGAAACATGGAAAAATACGGAATGTTAACAACCATGCTGAATTGTCCACAGGTTGAATTTTTCAAATTATTATTATTTGTATAAAATCTATTACAATCGATGTTAACATTCATTTGATCAATCTGGCATTTTGTACAAAACATGTCCTACATAATTGTGGGGAGTAGACAATCATGTTCACAATAAACCAGAAACAACCACGCGGCGCGGTATGCATCGATAGCAATCGAAGAGTCATTAAAACTAAATGAGGAATATTTCTTAAAACGAGCAGTATATATCAGGAATGTTGCGGATGCGAAATTTTTTACATCCACGAATGCGGATAAGGATATTTTACGGCTCAGATCTACGGATGCAGATTTATATGTTTTTTTAATGATACATAATTTAGGTACCTGAATTAAGAAAAAAAGAGGGTAATAATAAAAATTAAAGCTGCGCTAACCAGTTTAAACTGCTACGGGTGTATCGATTTTAAATGTTTCTTCAAAGACGTGACTGTACGTGAGAAAGACGTAAGTGTGCTTTATTGTATATTTTACACTAAAATTTAACTCGGACATGCATCTAGTTTAAAATAAGACTAAATCACACTTTGCGTCGGTGTTGGCATGGTTGAATCATTTGTCAAATATATTAGGCAAGGCGAAACGCTCAAACACTAATGTAAATTGTTGAAATAGATAAACGTCTATATAATAACACGTCTAAACACGTTGTGATTTATTTACAATCAGAAATGCTAAACAAAACAAGCAACATCCCCATCCGCAAGCTCCGTAAGCTTTACACTTCATTAAATGACTAACAACAAACTTTGTTGGTTGTTTTTTTTTGGTTTTGATATAAAAATCAGCAAATTCAAATCAGTGGAAAGTACGAATAAATGACTTGATGGCGATTTTTCGCAAGTTAGTTTTATAATTTATAAAAAAACGACATGTGAGTTCCAAAAACATTTTTAATGAAATTATTACACTTTATACCTGTTAATGGCAACACCTATCTTAACCAAACAGTATGTGGAATTATTGAATTCATTACAAAATGATTGGAAATTGTATTGTTTATTTTAAATTTAAAGAAAAATTGTTTTTTCAGTCGTTTAATTTTTTGTTACAAAGTATTTTTTTGTCGTTATTTATAAATACAGAATTTATACATATATTAATCTTATATTCTCTCTCTTTGTGCAGATTTATCAATAATTAATGGTTATTACAAATTCAAATAATAGCAAAACAATATAGATGTCTAAATAATTAATTATATTATCGGATATCTGATGGTAGGAATAGTATTAAAATGATATTACATAAATCTTAAAAAATGAGTGTCACACGATCAAAAAAAAAGATTAATCTCATTTTAATGAAAAATTATTATATTGATAAACAATTAATTTCCCCAAGGGACAGAAAAAAAACGATATTATTGAGTATATACTGCGCAGGTTAGTATATATATATATATATATATATATATATATATATATATATATATATATATATATATATATATATATATATATATATATTACGACACACATGAACATACGACTGTTTAATGACAATACATAAAAAAATTATCAATAATTTTTTGCTATTTGAATATCAGGATAAAATTAAATATACTATCCTGATAGTAAGTGATCTTGACAACTAAATTTGATGTCTATTTTTCAAATTTTATGGTTGATATGTGTTTGACCCATTCGGGTTCGGGTTCGGGTCGGGTTCCAGGTTGACAGACTCCTCCTCTCTCCGTGCCACAAGTAAACATTATTTTTTAATTATTTTTTTTTTACTTTCCTTCAAGCTTTAAAACTGACGGAAAAAAATAACGATACTTCTTTCTGAAAACTCCTGTATATAATATAATATTTAGTATGCCCGCCTTTAATATTTAATGTGAAAAATGTTATAAAAAAATGTTTTACAGCCGTTATTTATTACCCCCTTGAAAAAAATGGTAGTTGAAGGAATTTTTTTAAATCATTGAATACATTTGTATATATTTTTTCGACTTCCGTTAATGCAGTAAAAAACTTGATAATTTAAATACTGAGTAAGAAAAAAGTGTATGTGTACTTATGCACGCACGTGAGAAGTTATACTTCTTTTTAAATAATTTATTAACATAATATTAAATAAGATCCACATTAAGACACAAAAGTTTAATAAAACGTTATCGCAGTGAGAAACAACAGGAGAAATATTATTTATTGTATCTAAAACCAATGATTCTTCATTTTATCATGGTAGAACAGACCCAACGTCACTTCTTCCGTTAAAAGTAGAGTTTGAATGAGTGTGAGGAAGAAATTTTTGTGTATAGGCTAGGAATTGGTAGGATATGCGGCTGCATCCGACTATGATTGGAACTATGCGGATATTCATCTGGAGTTCGTTTAGGAAACTGCATAAAACCTTCTCAAGCATAGCCGATTACTTCGTTCTTGTCCATACGCCGACAGTTTAGTCATTTAACCGCCCCCTTTTCTTTTCTTTTTTTTAATATAATTGACAAACTGCCGATGGTTCGTTACTTGACGAAAATCCATTATAATTAATAAATAAAACAAATAATGAAAACACCCTTCTCCACAAAATATTTCATATTTATATATTCTCTGAAGAAGGAACTGTGTTTCCGAAAATAAAATATGGTTAGGAAAATCTCAAATATTTAATTTGTTTACTAACTCTGAACCATGTTGTTTCAGAGTGTACTCACAAAAAAATTAATTTGCACACGAACTTTCACATGAAAATTAACGCATTTATATAAAAAAATGTGAACACTAAAACCGTAGTTTATTTGGTACGAGTTGGTACGTTTCAAGGGTCTAGCTTAAAAGACTTTTTCACATACAGAGTGTTTCGAAAGTGCACAGGCCTATTTTAGGGGTGCGTATTGCATCGTAAAATAGACTAAAAAGTTTAAACAAATATGTAGCTCAAATATTATAACCGATATATGTAAAGTTAAAGAAATGTATATAACACTAACACATGCAGAGTAACTGTTAAAATTGGTCTCCAATACGACATTCAGGACGACGAATCCATATGCGTCTCTGATAAGTCTTATAGTGAGCAAGTCTTATAGTTTATGCACTGTCATGCATAAACCATATCCCATGCCAAAATATACAAAACAGTTCAAACAAACATATGCCTCAAATTTATTACGGACGCATTGAAAATTGAAGACAGAGTTCATCTTAAACAACCAATACTTCCTTCGGTAATAAATTATTTTTAACATATAATAAATTTTTTTGTGTTTGCCGAGTTCTATGTTGTGCAGGAGAACAAAACTCTTGAAATAGAAAAAATACAAAACTCTTCCTAACTTATTAATGGTGATTGGTGATTAATAAACTATTAACCTCATGAATTGATTATGTCTTCTTTTAGGTTTCTTCTAAAGGGTTACTATACCAGACATTTTACCAATACTACCAGTTTTTACTTTTAAAATAAAAAACAAACGAAAGCACTTAATGAGAAGGTGGGAAGTAAAGTGAAGTTTTTAACATCGACTCGTTTATTTAACATACTTTCCACAGTCCTGTTCGCATAACCACTACCAGGCCATTAGCATCATCCTCATTCCATTTGTCTAAATCTGGAATTTTTATATCCTCAGAAATAAAAATTTATATAGGTGCGTATATTTTTTTTTTTTACATATATATTATTTTACTCATAAAATCTAAAATACCATACATACTAAATTAACCCCTCATTACCCCTCTTGTATATTCACGATATAAAAAAAAAGTGCCTACAAATAATATGACTGCAGTAGAAGTGTTTATTAACAATTATTTAAAATATCTTTTAAACTTATTTATCGTTATACCACGTTATAAAGTAAAATTTTTCTAGTTTTTTGCTTTGGCTAGAAAGAGACTTCTATTTGACCTATATCAATGTGGTCTTGACATGGGTGCCAGGTCAAACGAACATTCCGGAGAATTTCAGCTCCGTGGAGCTGGCAAGAAATGGCACAAAGCTGTCTGGCGCAAACATCACAAAACATCTAACTCTCAACAAACTACTCCTGAAATAAACCATATTAGGGGAAGCAAATATAAGGTGACGAGAATAACGTATATACTTGTGATATTACCAAGCAGAGTAATATCACAAGGGTTCTTCTGGCCAGAGTTCAAATTTACCCCTCGTTTCGAAGATAGTACCACCCTACAAAGATTATCGATAGACAACGTTAGAGCAGCCATCACATAACACTGGCAGAGCGACATACATAGACATTTTTGGGACTACCAGTGCGCTCCAAAGCTGCCACATTGATGATACTCACCTCCTAAGACAATGCCTAGCCATAATTTTGAAAAGACTCACCATTTTGAGTCAACAAATCTTTGACGGCCTCTCTGAGCTCTACCGGCGTCAAAATCCTATTGCAGTACTTGAACAGCTGCAAGATGGACTTGATCGGCATGGACTTGATGCACTTGACGAACTGACTTTGTTCCATTCAGGATAGCCGGTATATAACCTTACTTTACCTTAAAGATTTGTACCATCTCTCGAATTTGCTGAATTTCATAATTTAAATACATTTTCGAAATTTTCGTCTATTTGAAATTTTAGTTATGAGATTTGGATGGAGAAGAGCTAAAAGATTAACAAATTTCAGGCACTTATAAATGTGTATTAATTCGATTAATTAACTCTCTTTTATATTTTAATTTATTATCATTGCTTGGAACGGATATATTATAAAGTTTGAGTGGAAACTCCTTTAAATTAAATAAAACATTCTATTTTTATAAAATTTGGTGAGAGATATACGTTTGTTCGTTGAATTTGTTTTTTCCATTCAAGAAGAAATCCTTACAAAAACATAAAGTCACAGTTTTTGTTAATAAAAAAAGTTGTTTTGTCAAGAGGAAAAGAAACAGGCATACACATATATTATGTCTGTTCCTTATTCTCTTGAAAAATAAATGTATATCTTACAAAAATGCATACATACGCGGTTGTTTATTTCTGAAGTAGACCAAAGAAGCCTTAAAGCCAATTCTTTCTGTTTTGAGTTTTTCAATCTACATTAATTGGACTAACAGTTTATTTCCCATTGTTTAAAACTCATAATAATGCTGAGATTGTACTTTTTCAATTTATAAACATTCAATCGAGATATGTATTTGATTAAGGTAAACAACATCTGCCAAAATAATGTTTTTAATTATAAATTAGCATAATTCGATATTAATTGTTAATGCATTGTGAGGAAAATTGCTGATTAATATTTAATATTTAATAGAGAATATATTATTGTTTAAGGATGTAAGAGTGCTGATGTATAGTCCTTTTATAAAATTCTTCAAAATCTTATATAGTACATTCAAAGTCCACAATAATGTTTATTATTTTTTGTCGTAAGTTAAAATTAAAATTTAATTTTTATGTAGTCGGTATTCTTGGGATCCTTACCGATAAGTAAATTAAACCTACATTTAATTTACTTTTGAGAAGAATATTATTAGCGAATTTCTTGAAAGGAAATAGAGCTATTGGTCCCGTACCGAAGTCAAAATTTCGCAAAAAGTTCCCCAAATGTCCATCGATCCTACTTAGTACATGTCCAAAATCACCATCTGGAAAATTTATATATATATATATATATATATATATATATATGGACATGTAAATGGGTAAATTCGGACAAGGGGAAAGGGGGTTTTAGAGGGAGGGGGAAATACAAAAATTAACATATCTCCCTTAATACTCGAAAACTCGAAAAATTTATAAGAAGTAAAGTTGTAGGTATTAAGTTTTACTTTAATTTTGTTTCTTATCATTTTTTCTGTTACACTAATATTTACAGAAATATTGGCAGTTTAAGATTGAAAATTAAATTCCTCAATATCTCTGTACACATTAGTTTGAGCAGAAATGATAAGGTGATGAATTGTAGCAAACATGATTTTCTACAACTTTATATCTTATGCATTTTTCGATTGTTCTAATATTAAGAGAGATATTTTATATTTTGTGTTTTTCTTCTTTCTTTATGCCCCCCTTTCCCCTTGACGTATGTCATTGATTAATAAAATTGACCTTGCAAATACTAAAATCATATACGACATTTCATTTTCATCAGACAAAAATTGTGACCGCTAGAAAGTGATTTATGTATTCTAAAGGAAATTCGCTAGAAAGTTGAAGCAGCTCCTGCGTAACGAATTTTCTTAATATTTAAAAATTGCTTCAAAAGATTCAGAGTGTATTACTACGTAAAATACCAAATTCCCCAGCTACCTTTGTAAATTTATATTTTGAGTTAAAATTTTCACTGTCATTTTTTTTATAATATCTGACTATATACGGAACCAAACCTATCATACTACCTTAAAAGGTTCACTATGATTTGGTATGGAGTAGTTAGTTATATTATCATTTGGTAGTGATAGACCGAAAAGCATTTTTTAGTAACTATTTCCACGCTCGTTGTGATGTTTCTATTCATATAAATGCAACTTTACCAGTTTTTTGCAAACTAATAATTTTTCTATCTACAGAATACTCGAAAAATTGGCCTATCTAAATCTAACGACTATTAAAAAGCGTTATCAAAACTGATGATGATTTCAATTATATGATTCGAGTTCATTGAAAATGTGATTTTGTGTTTTGTCATATACATTTCACAAAAATATCATTTTGATTGTGATAAAAATCTAAATATAAATATACAAAACCATTTATATGCAATCAAATATCAATGACGGCATTTCATATGGAGTTGGAAAAACTGTTTAAAAAAAACACTGGTATAGAAGAAGTACTCATACGAACAGAGCATATGGATCAGAACACAAAAACATCGTAAAATTCAATCATCAATATTTTATTGGGTTAACTTATTTGAATATTTCACGATGAATTTTTTAAATAAGTCACGAAATGGATATTTGGTGCGCGTGCCGGGAAATATGGAAAGTTCAAGTATCCGGCAATTTTAATCGTAAAATTAACTATTAAATTATTATTTTGCATTATAGTGTGTAACTAATATATATATATATATATATATATATATATATATATATATATATATATATATATATATATATATATATATATATATATATATATATATATAAATTAACCCAATAAAAGGGGAGTATAAGAGGTTTTTTGCTTTTAATATTTAGTTTAAAAAAGAAAATTGGTAATTACCATTTGTCTTCTTGTTTCAATTAATAGGGACAAGAAATTTAGATCCGAAGATCCAAATGTTCAATCAATGTGCTGCGATAATATATATATAGGTGTAGTTATAAGAAATCCATTATTAATGAGATTTAAATAAAAAGAACAGACCCAGACTCAGACTCTCTCTTCTTTCTCTTTCTCTTAATTTCATGCAATAATAATAGATTTCTTTTTACTACACCTTTATTGTAATCCTTCCAAATATTTCAAAAGCTCGGTCACGTATTTAATAGATAAAAAATATCCAGATATTCCTAATTTTAGTCCCCATTTTCTGCAGCAGGAAATGGTGCAGTAATAGAACAGGTGGAACAGTTCCAATATCTTTATAGCAAAGTTTCAAGAAATGGTGGCACAGAAGAAGACGTGTAGAACAAAGAATTTGAAAAGCTAAAGGTATCTTTGCACTATTACGACGAATCCGGAGATCCGAATAGCTAAGCAGAAGTACAAAACTCAGAATATTTGAGAGTAATCTCAAGTTGGTGCTATTATATGGATGTCAAACATGGAAAATTACCAAAGCCATAACAATAAAATACAAACTTTTACCAATACTTGTTTAAGAGGAATTCTTGGTACATTTTGGCCATACTACGAGCTCTGGCGAGGATGCCAACAGTTTCCTATTACAGAAACAATAATCAAATGAAAATTTCGATAGATTGGAAACATCCTCAGGAGAAAAGATGCAAATATCATCGGCCAAGCATTGGACTGGAATTCTCAGGGCAAGAAACGGCGAGAACGGCCTAAGACTATTTGGAGAAGTACAATGGAGAGAGAAGTGGATGATGAAACGAAAACCTGGAGCGACATAAAAGAGCGGCATAGACAGATTGAGATGGAGAGCCTTTGTAGCAGCCCTACGTCGTTTCAAGGGATTAAACAACATTGATATGTAATAAGATAGATGATCATTAAATCAAAATGTAGTAAACAAACACAATAATAACATTAAGAACAAATATTTTGGTCCCGAGTCGAGAAGACAAATATTAAAGTTTGATTCAATCAACCGATCATAAACATTTGTAAAAATATTTTCAAGGTTCCATGTAAAACAAGAATTTTTGTTATAGCAATAAAAAAAGGCCCCCTTATACAAATACTGATATACATTTCAGGAAGTTTCACAATGCTTTATCAGTTGATAAAAATGTAATGCACACATCCTTTACAAATTCACTAGAATAAATTTTGTTAAATGTGTTTGGGAAAGTGCTATAAATACAACATAATTTTATAATTTTTAATGAAAAACAACATAATTTGTATAAAAGCGTAAAACTATCATAGTGTTAGACCAATAAATAAATTATATTTCTATTATTTTGAAAGATTTTGAATTATTATTCGTTATTTAATAATTATTATGAATAATAGGGAATGGTTTATTGTTCACCATTGAATTTTCATCTGTGACACTAAACGCCACAAAGAAATAAAACATAAAATACTTTTATACAAAAAATAGAACCGACGAAAGTAGAAAATAACTGAAAAGCAAAAAATAACCGCTGTTTATTATGTGCAACCGAAAGGCTAATCCATTATGTGTATTTTTATTTGCATATGTCAGATAATTGTTTTTTTTTCAACATTTAGACAGTTTGAAATGTCAATTTTATATATTTTTTTAAATTTATTGACAAATAATTTATTCCCAAAATATTGTTTATGCAGGTATTTCTATAGAAACTAAAACTAAATTAGAGATCTGGGTCGGATATAACTTTGGAACGGTCAGAAAACAACTATAACTTTGGAATGGTTTGGAATTTTGAACTTCTGATAGTTTTTCTGTGGTCGTGAAAAAAATTTATCCAGGGTCTTTCTCATCATTATTTCGCTATCTCCTATAATAATAATAATAGCCAAAATTTCAACCAAATGCTGGATAAAGATCTTCCCCAAATGCGATCAGTGACGATCTTTTTCCATGGCTATCTTCTATAGTCTTCTACAAATAATTCGGGCGTTGTCTCTTTTATTGGTAAAGAAGATAATACTGCACACTAAATTTGGTTTCCCTTTTTTGCCACTTTTGCTTTTTTGTGGGTTTGACTCTCATCAAGCATTTGATGTCAAAGAATTTTATGAGTTAATTTGTCATGGTTTTATCCATTTCTTTTTTGGTGAACTATTCTATAGTACACACAATCTGCATATATTTAAAATATTTGTACATGTATAATCATAATGATCTGTTTCTATTAGTGTTGCCTGCAATCGATATAAAATCAACATATTTTACGCATACAATTCTCCTAAAATATATTGGATAAAACAAACAACAACACCAATATTGTCGTACAAATTGAAAATATAGTTATCGGTACAGAAATATAAAAACTAATTGAATTAAAATTGTAATTATACGATACGGTTTGTAATATACGTTTAGAATAAATGCATACGATATCTACGTGTGTGCGCACTGATGCACACAGTCCTGCAATAAAATTGAACCAAGTTGAATCCAAAAAATTCCCACTGATGCACACTCTACTGCAATAAAATAGAACCAAGCTGAATCCAAAAAATTCCCACTATCTTTTTGTTTTTGTTGGTATGTGTAGTAACGAAAAATATTAACATGTATTAATTTTTTTCTTAAATAGTTAGATTTAGAAATAAACGTTACATGACTTTTTGTATAGACTTACTCTGTTTATCATTTACAAGGGTGCCCGATTCCTAATATAACCTTGTCATGAAAAATCGTTATTGTAATTGGTGGACTAAAAATATAAATATTTATATATATATATATATATATATATATATATATATATATGCTAATTTAATTTTTATTCGGCTAAATATCACGAAACGTCAGAAAAATTGGAAATTGGCAAATTGACAACAATATTCTTATATCAACAAATATTTAGTTCGTTCTTGTCATTATTATGTTTTTGTCTTATAATATTTTCTGCTTTTAATAGGTTTAATTATTTACTTCGTTGTTTAACATTTTTCTAGAGATAATTTTATGATTATATTTGTGTTAATAAACACTGAACATACAATTCAATTATGTTTAATTATGTGAATGTTGTTTTGTTCAATTTATTTTTTAATGGTTCTCAAAAGACTGAAATTAATATGGAATTTAAAAACTAATTAAGTTGTTATTCGAAGCTATTAAAATTTCTGTCATAATTAATCTAAAATTGATTGAATTTTTGAAATTGATTAAACCATGTTAGCGCAATCAAAACTTTAAATCATTTAAAGCTTTTGATAGTTTTATATATTGAAAAATAGTTCAGTCTTGTTGGTTAAAAAATAGACATATTAAAAAATGGCAACATTAACTCTTACAAAGAAATCTTCAACAGTCGCTTTTTTTTAATTAGTACACCATGCGGTAACTTACCTTTGGGTAGATATGATCAATTTTGAAAAATAGTGTATGCTAGTAGAAATTTTCTTACCTGTAAAAAAAAAGAAATAAATTAACACCAATAAATACACAAACAGCTTATAGTTTTACAAAGTCTTGAAAAGACAAGAAATGAGTAAAACCTTCGATTGCATTTTTTTCATTTCCTACTCGAGATATGTAATTACCTGTTTCCAAGACAGAACGGATAAGGTATATGCGTTTAGAGTAAGAATTTCTCTGTTAGAGTTTTGTTTGTCTACTACTATTTTCTTTCCAAACGACTAGAATGATTGCGATACGAGCCTTTGCATTACATAGGTATCATATCCAAGCAGATTCTACGATAGGTTTTACCATTATAGGGCACCGAAGCCGTTATAATAGAGATGTATCTGGTAACCAGTTAGACTGATGTTATTTAACATTGGAACGGAAAAACCAGCAAACAGCTATAAATTTTAAGAAACCTTAAAAAGTAACAGTAAAATAAATTATTTTACTTAAATTATAAAGAGTAAAATAGTTGTAGGTTTATCCATTAGAAAATATATCCATACTAAAATCCACAGAGGCAGCTCAAAGTCTTTACTCCAATACTTATATAAGTAGTAAGGGGTTCCAGCAGATTCCATTAATGCGACCTACAAGGTACAATGCGACTCTTTCTAGATCTTTTTCGAAGGCTTTCGGGTTTTAATCCCAAGCCTGCGTAGGTATGCGATGTTTCAAAGATTTCTGTAGTGAAAATTACGCATTAAACTTTGTCAATATTATGCGAAAGTTTTCATTTAATTAATAGTCCAGTAAATATAAACATTCGATCTTGTAAAAGGTCAAGTAGTTTGATTTTTTTTTAAACATGTTTTTTGGATCTCAGACATTAGTAAATCACCATATTTGCTAGTTCGAAAGACCTATGCTAACTGCGTAATAGCAATAAAATACCAAATTTTCGAACTTTTTTCAGTTTTTACTCAATATTTTCTAATGTATGCTTCTGACAGAAAAAAACTACACTCTAGGCTCTACTAAGAGTTTCTTAGTTTACGCATATTTTTCCTAACTATAATTGCGAATAGTTCGAAACTTTAACTTAAATCTAAAAATAAATATCAAAAACTATACTAATTTCGCACAGGTTATTGAACAATATAAAATGGTTAACCCGAAAATTATACTTGAAACAAAAAGATAAGTAAAATAAACTATATTTTGACAAAATGGAAACCCGACTTCAAAAATAAAATATTCTATAACAAAAAATGCACTAAAAAGTAAAAAAATAATTGCATATTCTTGTGCCAATTTTAGTTCACCTAAGCAAAAATTTTTAAATATATATGTACAATTATTGTTATTTTTGGAGGCGGTGTCAGCATAGAGAAATTCACATAATTTTTGGACACCGCCTCCAAAAATAACAATAATTGTACATATATATTTAAAAATTTTTGCTTAGGTGAACTAAAATTGGCACAAGAATATGCAATTATTTTTTTACTTTTTAGTGCATTTTTTGTTATAGAATATTTTATTTTTGAAGTCGGGTTTCCATTTTGTCAAAATATAGTTTATTTCTCGCTTTTTAGTGACTCTAAAGTTCTATAACTAGTTTTATTTATCTAAATGTGGGTAGACCTACTACGACTAATTTTTAGTGAATTTTTTTATAACACATTTTTTTTTTTACCCGGTTTTTTTTTTTTTTAATTTTAAGAGCATTTTTTTATAACAGATTTTCAATTTTATTTACATGCATTTTGTTTTTTTTTTGTAAAAATTTTTTTTTTTGGGGTCGGTTTTTTTTTGTAAAACTTTTTTTTTACCCGTTTTTTTTTTTTTTTTTTAATTTAAAGAGCATTTTTTTATAACAGATTTTCAATTTTATTTACATGCATTTTGTTTTTTTTTGTAAAAATTTTTTTTTTTGGGGTCGGTTTTTTTTTTGTAAAAAAATTTTTTGAAGTCGGTTTTTAAAAAAATTTTCTTATTTTCCCATTATGAATGAGTATACCCTTTCAAAAAAAAAAAAAAATTTCGCAAAAATCGGTTATCACATATAAAATGAGTATTTTCCTCGATTTTCCGGGGATCCCCTCATCAGAATGCGATTTGGTGACAATGGGACCAATCGGGAATCAAACCCTTTAAAACAAAAAAAAAAAATTCAAAATCGGTTCATAAATGACGGAGTTCTGAGGTAACAAACATAAAAAAAAAAAAAAAAAAAAAAAAAAAAAAAAAAAAAAAAAAATACAGACGAATTGACAACCATCCTCCTTTTTTGCAGTCGGGTTAATGAATGGTGCAACATAAAAGCCATAATTTAAACCACATAGACACATGTAAGTACCACATACATACATGGAGGGTGCATACATTATTATATATGATTATGCCTAAATAAAATTTTATATTAAAAGTTTAAGTTTATTTTTATATTAAAAAATATATATAATTCATAACATAAATCACAAAAATTTGCTATTTATATGAGTATGTATTTACATATAGATATACATATATGTATTGTATGTATGTGAATACATATATACAGGATGAGTGGGAAGAACGGACCAAAATCCAGGAGTGTATTATACATGTGAAAATCCTTTTTTTTTTAAATGCATACATGTTCTTATGCGATTTTTATTAATTTTCTTTCATAAACTTTACATAACTGTCGCATAGCATTGAGACATTATCTGAACAACAAAGTTATCAATAGTTTTTTGAGTCTCAAACATACTATACTGATTACAACTGTTTCAGATCATCAATTTTGAACACAAGATAAATTTTTTAATTACGCTATAACATGAAAGCAAATGAAAATCGTATATGAACAGTAAAGTATATTTGAGTTAATTTTACAGAATACACTCCTGGAGTTTTGTCCGCTACTATATATATATATATATATATATATATATATATATATATATATATATGTACCCCTGAAAAAACTGTGGAAAAAGTGAAAACAATTTTTATTCTCGATTTTAATAATAATCATTTTCTAGGCTTCTCAATTCATACAGTTTGAAATTTAACTATGGGTCTGATACCTTGAAAACCGTTAATCGAATGATATTTTAACCAACGCCATCGTTTTCACTAGGTCCAAATTAGCTTAAAACCAAGTTTTTATCAAAATCATGGACATAAAATTTTCCTGCAATTTTAGCGATTTTTTTAAGGGGTACCCCTTGGAAAAAATATGAAAAAAGTGAAGAAAATTTTTCTTCTCCATTTTAATAATAACCATTTTCTAGGCTAATTTTGACCCAAACATTACGAAAATCAGGTTCATTTTAACGTCCAACCAACACATTTAAAAATTTTAACTTCTCAATTCATAAAATTTGGAATTTTAGCACTATGGGTCTGATACCTTGAAAACCGTTAATCGTATGATATTTTAACCAACGCCATCGTTTTCACTAGGTCCAAATTAGCTTAAAACCAAGTTTTTATCAAAATCGTGGACATAAAATATTCCTGCAATTTTAACGATTTTTTTAAGGGGTACCCCTTGGAAAAAATATTAAAAAAGTGAAGAAAATTTTTCTTCTCCATTTTAATAATAATCATTTTCTAGGCTAATTTTAACCAAAACAGTCCGAAAATCTAGTTCATATTAACGTCCAACCAACACTTTTAAAAATTTTCAATTCATACAGTTTTTTAGCACTATGGGTTTGATAAACAAACTCGCGGGAAACAGCTAGTATAATATAAATTCAAAAATAGTCTACCTTGCACATTCCATGTCTTCATTAAATTGAAACTATTCACACTCAATTTCGTATACGCTTCGTTAGACAACAAGAAATTAAAAGTCCAATTTAGGAGATTCGACTTCTATTCGAAATAACATTAACCAATTACTATTAGAAATTATATTAGGAGATGTTTTTTGTGATCATCTAAATAAAATAAATAATACAACTTTTCGACTATTTTAATATCGATAATGTCGAAATGTTACAACACATAAATATTCAACAATAACACAAAATATTCATGTGTTTTTCCACTAAAAATATGAAAAACATACAGGAAAATGAGGACAATTGAATGTAAAAGCATATATATATTATGTATATAGGTTTAGTAGTAGTATTTGTAGACCAGAAAAAAATAACCATATCGGCGAATATATATTTGTTAACAATTGAATATAAATTTATATACGAATTTATGTAACTTGTTTTTTCTCCTTCTCTCATTTATACAAGGAGAGAATGAGAATATTCGCTTCAATGGTTTTGTTGTAATAATAACGTTTAAATATCATACTGTTCGTTTACAACAAATACTTTTACATATTGTTATTATGTTATATATGCACATTCGCTATGGACTATTTTATGTATAAATGCTTGCCTTTTCACATTTCTCGGTCATGACTTTCATAATGGGTGTCTCACTCAGCGAGAAATATTTATAAAAAAAATAAAAACAGAGAATAATAAATAACCGAGTTCGTTGCTGAAATATCCTATATACTCCAATCAAATCTAATCAAATACTAATTTATCCTCGGAATGAAATGAATTCATTCATAGTCTTCAGCATTGGCCGCCTTTCTTTTCAATAAAAGTTGTTCATTATAAAATACGTTTTTTCTAAACAATTTTTCGAAAACCGAATAAATTCGGTACAACTCGGCTGTAAAATTTTGAAAAAAGATCCCCACTTCTATAATTTGTAGTTTACTTTTTTATAAACAGTGCAAATGTTGTTTCCCATACATTGATAGCGATCTCCAAAACAGTAAGTAGTCCAGTTAAGATCTACATCCGTGCTTGCAAAAGGTCAGGTCGTTCTGAATTTTTTATATGTTGTTAGGACCTAAACCAATATTAAAAAACCAGATTTGCAATTTCCAAAGTGTTGTGCTAGCGGCGGAGTACCCAAAAAACCATGAAATTTTCGGACTTTTTTCAGTTTTTGCTCAATATCTCAGTGAAGGAAGGGTCTGACCGGTATAGACATTCTATACAATTTTAAAGAAGACTAAATTTTCAACAATTTGAGATTAAAACAAGAAGCTCTATACAGCTATTGGTTCCTAAGATACAGTTCTTAGAAAATAGGCCATTTTTTCCAAAAAGTGAAATTTTTTCGAAATGGACACTTATTTCGTAAAATATCTTCTAAAATACGCATCCCACGTCAAATATTATATGTAATAAACTTGTAGTAAATTTAATTAGCTTTCATTTGAAATCAGACTGGTACCTGTATGCTCAGCGGTTCTCTCAAAAACGGCAGATAACCAAAAACAGTCATAAGTTAACTAGCGCAGCGCACATATTTACCAGATGTTTGTATCCATATTTTCGGTAAAAGTAGGCACCAATTGCAATCAAAAGAAAGGAAACAAAAGATCGAGGTCGTACTGCAGTTATCAGAACATGAGAAAATGACACACACTTCTTCTTCCATGCTTCAAGGGGCCACGCTTGTTTTTGAGAACAACAGTCTCAAAAAATAGCTGTACTGAGTGCCCTTTGTTGGAGCCCATCTCCACTATGACTATGTGATCGACAAAACGTTTTTGGAGGTGAATTTTCGTTGTTCTCACATCAGGGATACAACCACCCTTAATTTGCTGCAGAAGGTGTGATAAAGAAAACTGGCATTCATCACTGTTTTCCAACAGGTAATCGTACACACAATCCAATCTTCAGTATTACTGGTTAGACGATACCCTCTCTTATTCCTAGTAGCAGGTGGTAATCTAAACAGGCGCTGTAGCACAATCTGTGGTACACCCCGTCTGCAGCAACCAGGTCGTCAATGGCGAGGAGGCGCTCATATTGTGCTACAGGAGCCTGTTTAGATTACCACCTGCTACTGGGAATAATGATCATAATAATAATTTATTATATCAGAAATGATGTACAAATGTAATACATATTGGTTCGTCATATAACAGTCTCAAAAAATAGCTGTACTGAGTGCCTTTTGTTGGAGCCCATCTCCACTATGACTATGTGATCGACAAAACGTTTTTGGAGGTGAATTTTCGTTGTTCTCACATCAGGGATACAACCACCCTTAATTTGCTGCAGAAGGTGTGATAAAGAAAACTGGCATTCATCACTGTAATCGTCCAACAGGTAATCGTACACGCAATCGATCGTTTCTTTAGTATTACTAGCAGGACGTTCCGTCTCTTATTCCATGACCACTCTTTTCTTTTTAGAAATTTAAGAGAGAATCTAAGTCAAAAAACATTAGCTATGATATACTATTCATCGGTTCATAGCAGACTTAAATATGGAATTTTGTTATGGGGGTCTGCCTCTCAATCAACACAAATTTTCATAAAGCAAAAGAAAATATTACGAGTAATTGTTGGTGTTGGCCAGCAAATTTCCTGTAGACAATATTTTAAGGATCTGAGAATCTTGACGCTCTCCAGTATATACATTCTCCATTGTCTCGCCCACATAAAGAAGAATATTCATACGGTAGATCAAAATAACTTTAATCACACGTATTATACAAGACATGGTAGCGACTTAAGAGTACCCAAGCCCAACTTAAATGTCTTCGAACATGGTCCATCTTAAAATGGCTTAAAATTTTTCAACAAGTTACCATCTCATATATAGCTTGAATGTAACCAAAGGAATTTTGAAACCGCCTGCAAGAATTTACTGCTCGATCATTGTCCATATAATGTGGATGAATTTTTTTCTAACAACCTATAATGTTAGGAATATATGACGAACCAATATGTATTACATTTGTACATCATTTCTGATATAATAAATTATTATTATGATCATTATTCCCAGTAGCAGGTGGTAATCTAAACAGGCTCCTGTAGCACAATATGAGCGCCTCCTCGCCATTGACGACCTGGTTGCTGCAGACGGGGCGTACCACAGATTGTGCTACAGCGCCTGTTTAGATTACCACCTGCTACTAGGAATAAGAGAGGGTATCGTCTAACCGGTAATACTGAAGATTGGATTGTGTGTACGATTACCTGTTGGAAAACAGTGATGAATGCCAGTTTTCTTTATCACACCTTCTGCAGCAAATTAAGGGTGGTTGTATCCCTGATGTGAGAACAACGAAAATTCACCTCCAAAAACGTTTTGTCGATCACATAGTCATAGTGGAGATGGGCTCCAACAAAGGGCACTCAGTACAGCTATTTTTTGAGACTGTTGTTCTCAAAAACAAGCGTGGCCCCTTGAAGCATGGAAGAAGAAGTGTGTGTCATTTTCTCATGTTCTGATAACTGCAGTACGACCTCGATCTTTTGTTTCCTTTCTTTTGATTGCAATTGGTGCCTACTTTTACCGAAAATATGGATACAAACATCTGGTAAATATGTGCGCTGCGCTAGTTAACTTATGACTGTTTTTGGTTATCTGCCGTTTTTGAGAGAACCGCTGAGCATACAGGTACCAGTCTGATTTCAAATGAAAGCTAATTAAATTTACTACAAGTTTATTACATATAATATTTGACGTGGGATGCGTATTTTAGAAGATATTTTACGAAATAAGTGACCATTTCGAAAAAATTTCACTTTTTGGAAAAAATGGCCTATTTTCTAAGAACTGTATCTTAGGAACCAATAGCTGTATAGAGCTTCTTGTTTTAATCTCAAATTGTTGAAAATTTAGTCTTCTTTAAAATTGTATAGAATGTCTATACCGGTCAGACCCTTCCTTCACTGAGATATTGAGCAAAAACTGAAAAAAGTCCGAAAATTTCATGGTTTTTTGGGTACTCCGCCGCTAGCACAACACTTTGGAAATTGCAAATCTGGTTTTTTAATATTGGTTTAGGTCCTAACAACATATAAAAAATTCAGAACGACCGGACCTTTTGCAAGCACGACCGACTTTTCATGTTTAACTTTACTGAACTAAAGTGATTTTAAAGAAATATTAGGACATGAATTAAAAAAAAATTTATGCTCTACAAGTTTCATAATGAGTTTAAACATGATTTGACGCATAGAAAATGAGATATTTGCACAATTCTATGTTCGTGAACCTCTTTAATGTCTGAGGACGAAGACACGTGATAATATGAGGCTTTTGAGCCAGTGTTTTTTGAGCCAGTGCATGCTAAAAGAAAGAAATTTTCAGCTTATTAACTTTCACTTGACGTTGAACTGATTTTTTGTCTTACTTGACTTACTAGAGTTCATTACCTATGCTTAAACTGTTTATTTTACTACTACGCATGACAGATGTACAAAAATTTTAGTATGCATTCAAATGTGCTACATACATATGGAATATACTCATACGAGTGCGTTTTTAAACTACAGATGTTTGAGCTGAAATTGTAAGAAAACAAATCTATTTCTAATTTTTATACCCGGTATATGTAAATATAAATATTAAGTTTAGTCCCGACTTTGTAACGCTTGAAAATATTGATCCCAAATATTGAAAGTGTTTGGCATAGGTTCACAGAATGGCCTAAATCGGTCATTTCCGCAAGTCCGCCTGTCCGTCTATGAACACGATAACTTAAAAACAAAAAGAGATAACGAGCTAAAATTTAGTATGTTTTAGAGCTAAAGAAGTTCGTGAATAGGCAAAATCGGACCATGTTTAAGCAACTTTGAAACCATAAGAGATAAAACAAAAATTTTTTTTTATTTTAAATAAACAAGTTTTGTAATAAACTTTTTTAATAATGTCAATATATACCTACCGGGTATATAAGCAATTAACTCAGTTAGTTGTTAATATCACATTCTTTATTTCTCTTTCTATTTTTTTTCAAAAACCGTTTAGTGAGTCTTAGTAAAATTGTGCAAAATTGTGTCTATAGAGTTCAAGTAATATAATGACCATATTTGGGACGCTTCGTAGCTTTGTTAATGGTAATTGAATTGAATTTAATCTATTGAGTGAAAAAATCTCCATAAAAACACATTTTAAACAGAAATTTTCACAATAGCTTTGTCAAAAAATCTCCATAAAAACACATTTTAAACAGAAATTTTCACAATAGCTTTGTCATTAGTGATTAACATTATAGTAAATTCGTAGCATTTTCGATATACCTTCCACACATTCTTAAATTAGAATATTGTTCTTTTTACGCCTAAATATGTTTTGGGTTTATGTTGGGTTTATTGTAAAATTTAACGTTATATACAGAATAAACTTATTCTCGAATAAATTATATGAATCGTTATTTATGCGTTTACCAAAAAAAAAATTCAGTTTTTGGTTAAAAAATACAGGTTCTTATTGAGCCACCCATTACTTATGTCGTATTAAAAACACAAAATATATACACGTAAATATCACTGTCTCATTTTAGTGACTATATATATGTAAACTCTTTCCACATATTAAACTTTAATTATATTCCAAACACCAATAATAACATAACAACCAATTTAAAAATAAAATTTTTAACCATTTCAATTTTTAAAATACATTTTGATGTTGAACAATAATTTCCACCATCATAAAACATAATACAACTGATATAAATGTTTCTGAATTTTGTATTGATGTGTAAAGTGGGGATATGAAAAGAATTTATTAACCATATAGTTTTAGCAAATATATAGGATGTTTCTTTAAAAGATTAATTCAATATCTATAATTGTAAAAGCGTAGGGCACTTTATATTATGTACTGAAAATACACCATTAATCTTTTCTCGAAGAAATGAACCCAACCTCATAATAACTAGGAATTGAAAACATGCTACGTTTTAGTGTACACATGCTAACAAAAGTAACGGTCATTTAAAAAAAAATTTATATTTAATTTGTGCATTAATGAGTCCATTTTCGATAACATTTCGATAACATTCGGATAAAAGCTGTTCGTTATAAATGTGCTAACAACTTACTATTCGAAACATTTTCCCAAAAGCCGAATGAAATGAACAAATCAATGAAAAAAATTTGAAAAATGAGCTTTACTTTTATGGCCCGTAGTACCACTAACACTCGTAAAAGGCAGAATGTTTATTTGTTCGAAACTTTAAATGATTAATTTTCACATTTTAGTAGAACTTAAATTTTTCGTATTTTCCAGTACCGGCGTCGCCAAATTATATTGCATGGCGTATTCTCCAACTACACTTCGACCATAAGGTCCATTATGATGCCTAAGGATGAGTGGAGTGGAAGGAATTTTTGTGTATAGACTAGGAATTGGTAGGATATGCGTCTGCAGCCGACTATGATAGGAACTATGCCGATATTCATCTGGTCTCATCGTTTTCGTTAGAACTTAAATTTTAATTAACATTAATAATTTGTACAAAAAAAAAACGTAACTTTTATATTTGAGATCTCAAATACAACAATTGTATTTGAGTATTTTATAAATTCATAATTCAAGAGCGAATCGTCCGTCCCGCCGTACAGTTCGGAAAGATCACACTGTCCCCTAACCTCAAGAAACATAGATGCTTGTTGAGCCTGCAGTGCTCGGTATGCACCCCAACCAGAAGGTTTATCACTCTCCGGTTTTTCCAATAAGTCAGGTTGACCTCTCGGCATTGTACCCAGCTACCATTTGTATGGCTTGTCTGCAAGCTGCTGTATCTTTCCATTTCCAGTTCATAGACTTATCCATCCATTTGTCTCGGATAGAAAGTTCAAAGAACCTAACTTGCTTTCTTTCATTCTTACCCATCGCTAAGAAAAAATTGCTATAAAATATAATGAATTGATTCTACACACTTAATTAATTAAATTTATATGTTACTACAGCCGATATATTTTCGAATAAAACTAGCTCCACAAATTACATATATATATATACATATATATAACATATATATAATAATTACATATATTATATATAGATATATATATATATCATTTTCCATAAGAATCACTAAGTTTTTAGTTGTATTATAATGGATACTACACAAGGATATCGAACTCAAACGGGAGAATTGACAAAATATGGCAACCAAATGGTAATAGTAATATTTTCTTTTTATGCCACTAGCGTCGCTAGTTTTTCACCGTATTACAATCCGTACCGAAGTGAATACAGTATTATAAATAGGAGTGAAGTAAGCAAGCAACCAGTTTTATTTCGTAGCGATTATTTTGAAGTATGCAATTTTTTTCAACTAATTCCTTATTGAAAAATAGAAATTACTTATCATTTATTAAAAAAAGTATTTTATTGAAAAAATACTTTGGCTGCAAATAATTTTTATTTAATACTATAAATGCGTAATGTTTTTCAATTAAAACTCGCGCCTTATACTCTCACCACTGTTTCCGGCATAGAAGCGACACTACTGACATCTTTTTTTTGCCAATTATTTGTTTACATGGAGTTCGGCATCCTTGTGTATTATCCATGGGTATAATATTCATTCCAAATAAAACTACTTAGGAGAACAAAAATAATATGTAATTTTTATTTTAAAAATATCTTCAGTGTATAATAAACTATTGCTGACTCGGACACAATATAAACCATCGTACTACGTTTCTACCAAAGAATTGTTCGTTTTTTCTTTATATTCGTATATGATAAAAACTTTTTACTTTTTATAATAATAATAATAAAGAATATATATCGTTGAATGGTCGAGAGACGAGAATAGAGAGTACCAAAAACGGTATCGTAGTCAATGCGGCAAAAATGTTGCAAGAACACTATAATTTTATGTAATATCGAGTTATTTTTATACCCAGTATATGTAAATATACAAGGTATATTAAGTTTAGTCCCGACTTTGTAACGCTTGAAAATATTTATCCTTGACATAAATGCTTGGAGTGAGTGTTCATAAAATAGCCTAATTCGGTCGATTAGGTTAATCCGTCTGTCCGTGAACACGATAACTCAAAAACGAAAAGAGACAACGAGCTGAAATTTTGTATGTGTGTTCTATAGCAAAAGAGTGAGGTCAAGTTCGTTAATTGGCAAAATCGGAACGTGTCTCCCCCTACCAGTGGGGAAAATATACATCTTTGAAAGCGTAAGAGGTAGACAAAAAATTTAAAAAAATCTTATGCAGAATTGTTAACAACTCAATCACTGATATACATTTCAGTATATACTGGGTATTCAAAGAATTAACTGAGTTAGTTGTTACATTACTTGTTTTTGTATATATTAATTATGCAATATTTTCAATAATTTTGTTTATGTGTGATATGATTTGTGCATATTGAAGGACAAGATAATATTAAACATTATAGAAAGATGAATGATCGTTATTATTTTGGTAAATAGCTACACCACCCGCTCTTAAGTTAGAACGTTTCAATTTGACTATACAGTTGATATTAGGTACATGAATGTCTTCATCATTATCACTCAATTTTTTTAATAAAAGAAAAAAGAAGAATATTAGAATTACGTGCCACATTATTATAATATCATTTTTAAGGCCTCGTAAACATTGTATATTATTAGATGTATGTATACTTTGCTAAACTTGTCCTTGTCTTGATAAATTTCACTAACTCAGAATCTAATGTCAGTCTAAATATCTAATTTTAACGGAAGAAGTGACGCTAATTCTGTTCTACCATGATAAGATGTAAAATCATTGGTTTTACTGCTTTTCTATACACTATAAAATTTTTCTATTGTAGTTTTTTACTACAATATGATTTTATTATACTTTTGTGTCTTTATAGGTATTGTTGGCCTTATTTAATATTGTTTTAATAAATTAATTAAAATGAAGTATGACTTCTTACGTGAGTGCATAAGGTATACACACACTTTTTTTTCATACATCTTTACATAACACTGGAATCTACATATTTATAATAAAAAAAATAATTTGCGGTATTTTAACCATACCGACACTCGTAGTATTACCTACCACTGCAAATATACTTTTTAGTTGAATTGCACCACACTATACCCACCCATAATATAACACACAAAAATAATATAAAAAACGTCTCCGTTTTTTGCTTAAAAGTAATATTTATGAGTACAGTTTTCTACTGAGAGATATGAAAGTAAATTTATCATATAAGATTTATTAATATTATCTGGCACATAATATTATATATTATTATTAGTATTGTAACAAATTTTTATATAGCGATCACAAAAATTGTGCTTATTTGCATAAGATCAATACTATATATAAAAAAATTGTTAGGAAAACGGCTGACCTTTGATAAAAATATTACGGTAATGATCGAAGATTAAGGATTGATAACATAAATCAACGTTAGAGGTTATAGGTCAATAGTTTTTATTGAAGTAAAGCATTTGTATAAAATTCCTACTTTATTTCAAAGTATACGACAAAATGTTTTAATATTGCATAATATCACATCACTCAATAATAATTATACTACCGTGCTTCAGTAATATGCAGTAAACTTCATTTAATGCCTTTTATTACTTTTGATGGTAATAAATTTTTCCGATAATTTTCTATACGAGTATATTAATTATAAAATGAATAATTATAAATGTTATTTTAACAAGATAATAAGTTTGTCAAGTATTTCAAATTGGTTACATTCCCCATATATAAAAGCAGTAAAATCATTTTTCAAAGTTAAAAAGCAGTAATTTTCAACCTGTACTGCTTTTATCCACCGAAATATATAAGCACTACTTTTTTTACTCTTTATTACCTGATTATAGATTGTTCAAATAATAATATTAGAGTATTAAAGTAAGTGTACCTATGTTTGAAAGAAAAATTTATTTTTTTTATTTTAACGATTAATTTTCATTTTGTGATCATAACATGGTTTGAAAACTTTGTAAACTTTAAATGAAAATTTTGACATATTTACATATTTCTAATCTCACATTTTTTCTTTTTGTTTATTGCGTTTTACCTTTGACAAAATAATACACTTAAATAATAAAAATAATGCAAGCAGTAAAAAATGCACTACCTAATTCATGTTTTACAGTATTGTATAAAAGCAGTAAAACAATTAAATGACTTTGCATGAACTCATGTAACATCTAATTAGTATGAAAAATATTATTAGTATGGAAAATATTATTAATTTAGATTTGAAATGTCAAAAACATAAATTTTAGTTTTCTGTTTTCACTTTATAGTTTACTGCTTTTACCTAAGCACGGCAGTATAGCTTTACTAGCTGAAATACCCGGTATTTCTTATAAAGGAGTTCGCTTCCATTCTGCTTTAAGTATTGGATAAAGCAAATAATTTATGTACACAGTTCGTCTTTATTTAAAAGAGGGGACCCAAATCGATTGAGCCGTTTTAACGTCCCTCCATATTAGTAAGTTTCTTGACTGTAGTTTTTGAGATATTTTTGGTCGGCTATAGGACGTAGAAAACTCAAGAAAACTGTATGTAATGGTTCACAAAAGTTGTAGTTTTTTCGAAAAAAGGCCGAAATATTAAAGAATCTTCTCGCTTATCCAGTTCTTGCTCACCCAGGTTTGATTGTATTATTTTGCATCCGGTATAATCCAGAACGCTTAACATTCAATTAATAACTCGGCATGAATACACTACATAACAAGCATTAAATAAAACAAATAATTAAAACGCAGATAAATAAACTTGTTTACGTCATAATTGTATGACATATAAAATATGAATAATAAATACCTATAGAATGAAATAATTTTCATGGAATTATTAAATAATTTCATTATTAAATCATAAAAACTATAAAAAATAAAAGTACCTAAGACTCGATTTTTTAATTATTATAATTACCATATTAAGGTAATCGACTCACGAAGATGTTTCTAATTCTAATGAACTCTAGAGAAACTAGAGAAAAAAATACAATTCTTCGCCAAGGGGGGGGGGGGGATGTGAATGTAAGATAAATAAAAAGGGAATATAATTAAGACCATAAGTGATAGAAGAAAAATATACAGACAAAACATGTTTTTTGTTTGAATTTTTTTTATAAACTGAACAATTTTGCCAAAAATTTAGCTCAAACATCTGTAAGTTCTGTATATATATATATATATATATATATATATATATATATATATATATACAGAACTTACAGATGTTTGAGCTAAATTTTTGGCAAAATTGTTCAGTTTATTCAAACAAAAAACATGTTTTGTCTGTATATTTTTCTTCTATCACTTATGGTCTTAATTATATTCCCTTTTTATTTATCTTACATTCACATCCCCCCCCCCCTTGGCGAAGAATATATATATATATATATATATATATCTATATAGTACTATTAACCACATATAGTAGAGTATTAAATTATATATTAAATTATATATATATATATATATATATATATATATATATATATATATACAGAACTTACAGATGTTTGAGCTAAATTTTTGGCAAAATTGTTCAGTTTATAAAAAAAATTCAAACAAAAAACATGTTTTGTCTGTATATTTTTCTTCTATCACTTATGGTCTTAATTATATTCCCTTTTTATTTATCTTACATTCACATCCCCCCCCCCCCCTTGGCGAAGAATATATATATATATATATATATATATATATATATATATCTATATAGTACTATTAACCACATATAGTAGAGTATTAAATTGAATATGTTCGCCATGCGCGGTATAATCAAACGGTATACGGTTGGCGTGAAGCCCTTTTTTTTTTATAAAAAAAGAAAACTATTTTTACATTTCTTAGAAAAAAACAAATTCTTCCAAATATCTTAAACTTAATCTTTCAATAATTTAATTTAATAAAAAAAGATAATGCGACACCAAAAAAAATGAATAATCACTGTCAACACTAGTCTAGATTAGTTCAACATACAGTACATACATTGAATCATATGTAGTATATGTTATACTTAAGTATGCTCATTTTAAATCGCTGTAATAATTGAATCTATGATATTGTTTTATTGTGACTTTCACGACAGAACAACCTTAACACGTTGCAATGATATTTGCATTACCTATCCCATAAAAATATTATACAGCTTATTAATCTTGAACAATACGTTCTTGATGGTAAAATATTTATTTGATAATTAAATTTTAATATGAATATTGTTCATTTCATATAAACTGAAAGCATTCACAAACTGCGCATTCATATAGTAATTCTGGGTAAGTTACCCATAGCGTTTCGAACGGAGAATATAAAGGAGTAAATACGTAGATATTCCCAACATTAATAATAACACTAATTATGCTACTTTAATGGATATTATTCTCAGTATAAAGACGTATGAATTACATCTATTTTCAAGAAAAGTCTGTGGTAGAAATCCAATTGTAGCCTCCTCGAACAAAGTAACAATTTTTAAGCCGATCAACCGTAACGTTTCGCATCTAGCAAACGATTTTTAGCACACAAATATTTAATTTACGATTCTTGGCACACAAATAGTTGAGGTAACTGATATGTTGAAATTTTTCGCATATAACGAATTCACGAATGAGATGGTTACTGAAATAAATCACTGATGCATTGCAATAAAACATATTTTAAAGGACGTCCTTCCTAAAATTACCTTAAATTATTCCAAAAAAATTTTCTAAATTGTGAATTTAAATATTAAACATCAAACCTTAGGTCAGAAAGAAGAAATTAAATCAAAACAACGCTTGAATTAACTTGATTCAACTCCTTCTAACAGGAATTGAAATGTACTTCCATTCATTTCCGTGAAGCTCACACTGAAGCGTGGGATTAGATAGATAGATAGCTTGTGCCCTGGACGGGTTGCACTTCAATCATAAGGTCCATTGTGATGCCTAAGGATGTGAGGATGTAAGTGGAGTGGAAGAAATTTTTGTGCATAAACTAGGAATTGGAAGGATATGCGACTGCAGCCGACTATGATAGGAACTATGCCGATATTCATCTGGAGTTCGTGAAGGTAACTGCAGAAAACCTTCTCAAGCATAGCCGATTGATTCGTTCTTGTCCATACGCCGACAGTTTAGTCAATTAACCGCCCCTTTTTTTCCCCTAATAATTGACAAATTGCCGATGTCGGAATTCGAACCCATAACCTCCCAGTTTCCAAGTAGGCATACTGCGCACACATAACGCCTTAGACCGCTCGGTCACTTGAACTGGTGAGCGTGGGATTAAGGTCTAAACGGATTGACGGATCCCTTTGACTTGCAAAGCTACTTCTTGGACATTTTTATATCCAACATTATCCTTAAATTGTACTATACATGTTTTATCTTGTAACTTTCATATTTACATCTCACTTCTTCATAACACATCCGAATGTTGATTACTTTTCTAAAAAAAATTACAAATACCTACGTTTTATAAGAACAGGATAAAAGTGTTTTGGATCATGGAACGGAACCACTATTCGAGAAATGCTGATGTTGGATTCGGACTTCCAAAACCAATTTAGCCAATGCCCATACCAATTACGAATTACAATAAATACAATTCTTAAATAAAACGGAATTATTTAAAAAAATGCTATACCTATAGCCAATTTTAAGAGAAGAAACAGATTTAAAAATATATTTCACCAATATTATCATACAATTGATAATAGTATGGAAATTAATTTAAAACATCAGAGGCATATTTAAAAAAAAAATCTTATGATGGTTGTACGTTTATTCGCAAATTGAATTTGTGTTCTTTTGGCAATTTTCCATGAAATTTACCTAATCTTACTACATAAACAGGTGAGAAAATTAAATTTTATATTAAATTATATAAGTAGTGTTTACCATTTCAATCGATATCTATAATACAGAACGATTCAACGAAACAAAATGTTTGATATATCACGGACTAATTTACTTTATCTATTGAACAGTAAATTTACTATTTAATAGCAGGTAAAAACAGGAATATTCGAACAATAACAATAGCTCTGACTAACTGTAAAATTGACGTAAATACCTTTCCATACAGTTGAATTATGTTTTTTATATTTATTTTTTTTATATACGCGATACAATTTATCAGTCATTAAAAAGCTTGTAGAGTGTACGATTCATCTATATAATAGGGAATATGCATGAAAATTTTTTTTCACATTTATTTTCAGAATATGAAAATACTGTTAATACTGTAATAATATTTAAAAACGAAATTAAAATCCGACAAATATCAAGGAAGCTATAAGTTTTTAAAGATTATTATCTGTCTCTTTCTTGCAAAAATACTAAAAACGGAGTTTTACGTGTATATGGTGAAAGTGTAATATGACATCACATAACATATCAAGAGGGCTATCAACCTCTTTGTCTAATCGGAAATTTCAATCATTAATATCTCGCTTATTTTTAAAGTTATTTAAAAAGTAATTTTAAAGATATTTGTCAAGTAAACATGCTACAATTCAAGTGAAAAAAAATTTTCATGCATATTCCCTATTATACATCTATCAAATACCGGAGAAGACCGTCAGGACCAAGTTTAAGCATAGACACCTACCTAAGCATGTGATTTTTGTTTCTCAACAACCTTACTCTGCAGAATAACTCAAAATGCTATGTAATCGACTCATAATATTATTAACATTCTAAACAGTCGAAACTTGGTTTTTTATACTTTTTCGACTATTCACCATTCAATATTAGCATGGTTGCCTGTGCCGTTATGTAATACTAACTGAGCTGACTTGAGTTTACTTGATTTGACCCTAAAGTAATATGTATGAATATACGTGACGTTATTTAACATCAGTTCTTGATATATAAACTTAGTCAGCAAGATGATATATACGTGGAATGCATGTAATTCGTTATTATCTTGGTTTAAAATTTGTATTACTTGTTATTGTTATTGACTGTTTATAAATTTATTGATGTTTGTTAACAATTGCGTCTAACGTTATTCCTATCCTCTCTGATAGCCAGGCGGCGATAAAATCCCTCAGCTCGGTGGGACTACCTATCTTCTAAGGTGACACATTACTGCCGATTTTTTCTGAATGAGCTATCGGCAAATGTCAATGTAAACCTAATATGGTTTTCAGTCCATAGGGACTTTCAAAGGTAATTGCAAAGGCAGCTCGCCATAAATGACATAAAGCTATCGGACACAAGCATCTCTAAACATCCAGGTGTACCATTTGCGAACTGCACTTTTCTCCTGAATGGAATTATTCTAAGAAAGGCCAATATTGAGTGAAGAAAGGAACGCACTTGTGGTACTACAAGACAGATATGGTCAGAGTAAAATCGGAGACGTTCCGAAGATATTATCTCCCATCAAAGGCCCTCCATAAGCAATGCAGTAGTAGCCATTACTGGGAACTTGGCTGGAAGGTATACATGCTGAGCGTATGGGGTTATTAGTGCACTATGACTGTTGCAGAAACTGTCAAAATGGGGAGGAAGAGGAAACGATGACCTACCTTCTCTGTCGTTGTCCATCTCTTGTTAGGGGACACTAAGACTGACACACTTAGGTCAGCTATTGAACTAAAATATCTTGGTAGACGTCAAACCTTTCTTGCTGTTCGTGAACCGCTCTAAATGGTTTAAGTAATAGAGGCTCCCTATGAGACGTTCCTCTTTTCAGGTTTCACGCTGGGCCTCATGGTTACAATCTAACCTAAACTAACTAATGCGTCTTTCCATCCATCCATGGTAGGGCCACCTATCAGTATAGCTGTCTGTCTATTGTTATGGTGACATCTCTTGTCTGTAAATTTCAGTTTTTATATTTGCGTTGGTACCTACTAAAGCTAGATTACGCTAAATAAATCAACTGGTATAATTTTATACATCTAGCAGCATTATATAAATAAAATGAAAATTAAAAGCCTATACACCTGGATATAAATACGTCGTACGATGTACAGTATATGTATAGTAAAATCGGATTGTTTCATAAATACATGAGCACTTGTATTTATGATAATCTTATTATGTCATATATATCTCGTCGTATCAGTTGAACAACAACATCAGTAGAACAGAATACAGTCGAACCGGTATAAGTTGAAGTTCAAAGTCGAATTATCAAGTGCGAGGGTCACAAACGACGATAAGTGTGCTGAAAAACTCAATAAATATCCATTGGGCAAACAAGTAATAGTTTTTGGCGGATACCTTTTAAAGTACACGTTTCAGGTAACCAGTCGAAGTGGTCGAGCTTTTAAAGGCGCTCTGCTAGGAACTGAGAGGTTGCTCAATGAAATTAGTTTAAAAAA
Organism: Nineta flava; assembly: GCA_963920215.1. Lineage (NCBI taxonomy): Eukaryota > Metazoa > Arthropoda > Insecta > Neuroptera > Chrysopidae > Nineta > Nineta flava. Next base: position 35,239,008 of record OY986045.1, read on the forward strand.
ACTAATTAAATGGCGGTTGACTAAACTGTCGGCGTATGGACAAGAACGAAATTAACCGCTTTTATTTGAAGGTATTTTATTAAAAATGCAAAAATAGTTAATTGTAAAAGCGTGAAGCAATATTGTTTTGAAAAATTCTTTGGATAGACGATAACGGCAGCTTTTCAATTAATTAATTATTTTTGACTTCCTTGTCACAGCGTCGATATTATTTTTTATGAAAATGTAAAAAAGAAAAGTTTCGTTTTTATTTTTCATATTTTACCAACGCTTCCACCAAATTTGTATACAACAAATTAATTTACTTCTCATATTTAACCAACGCTTCCATCAAATGTAACCATATTATTGTATTGTCATCATATGTAAACGTACATTTGTAAACTTTTAAATCGATTCTAATCGAATCGAGAAGTTTTGCTTACATGGTTGTTATAGGTCAAGCAGATACAAGTGGGAGATCTTTTAAACTGCAGTGCTAGAGAAAAAGTTTAGACAAATTCCACTGTAGTTATAAATCCTTAAAATACATATAGATGAAAAAAATAATAATAATAAAATATAAACACATAAATAATTCAATTTATTTTTAATTACATTGTATTTGATTAATTAATAATTAAATAAAATTTATCGGCGAAACAGCAATAATAATAGAAAGACATGTGCAGGATATACAACAGGACCAGATCATGTCATACATCACACAAACACACACAAACATATCAAAATGTTATTTATAATAACATAAAAATAAAGAAAATGATATTAATTCGGTGTTATTTTTCGGTGTTTAATGTTTATCTATGTTGGTCGGACGTAACAAATGGCTGTAATATTGGACATACTGAGATGAATTATAATAAAATACAATAACGTGAAAAAAATAAATATATATCAAGCCCATGTTCAGTCAAATGGTATCTATAATACAAGCATTAAGCTACTCTACAGCAGATAATCCTACAAATATTATGGAAAAAAATTAATTCCAAACAAGGTTCATAAAATAATGATTATAGGTCTAAAGTTTACTGCAATTCTAAGGACTTCCACAAATTAAAGCTCTGTAATATAAATTAATTTAAATAATATATATTTCATGTTTTTTTTCTCTCAACATATAAACGTGTTTCACTAACGATTTTAAAAATGACCATCATATATCTGTATGCACATACAAATCCACAATTTCATTCTATTTGGAATGAAATTTGGTATACGGTGGAGTGTGCTTTTAGTATTTGAAATGTCAAGTTCGTTAATGGCTCCGAATCGGAGATGGAGAAAAGAGGGTTTACAGAGAGAAGGAAACACAAAATTTGGTACATATCTTTTAATATTGATAAAATGGTAAACTATATCATTATGGTCCGGGAGACCAAAGGTTTTTTTCAGGATGATGCTCCTTTGTAAGTAGCTTCGTTTTGCGAAGACACCCAATTTTTTTAATTATAATTTCTGGAAGCTGTTGAACATTGAGGATGGGAGACTCGGAGCCCATTGCATTGAATTCGTAGGGCGAAAATTTTTCCTCGTTCTTCACTTTATTATCTTACAATTAATGTTAAAAATAACGTTATGCTCGTAAACTTTGAATGAACGGTCAAATCGACATGTTCAACGGCTTCCAGAAAATTTCGAGTTATTTCTAAGTTTAATTGTAAGATAATCAAGTGAAGAACGAGGAAAAATGACGAAAGAATGACTTTTAGAGATATCAATATTATGAAATTAGATTCTTAAATCTGAACTCAAATATGACCCAAGTTTGGGAAAGTGTGGAGACAATCACATCATTTGACTTATTACGAACTTACGAACAAAAAAAAGAAACTATAAATCTATTTTATATTTTGTTCGTGGCTATAATTACAAAACGCAACCTGTATAATAATACGAAAGCTGATAAAATATTTTCTTTCAAAACATCCAAACCACCTTTCATATATAAACCTTAATGACACGTATATGGTAGGCATAATAATTACAGTGTAGGTTATACCCAAACCCAATAAGATAAAGTAAATTATATATTAGACGTTCCAGACCGTTATGATATAGGGTGGGCGAAAAAGTAGTGCAAACAATTTAACATGATTAATATGAAAATGAATTTTTCTGATGTATATTTTTCGGAAAATAGTTGTGAAAAATGCTTTGACGGACCAAAGTGCCTTAAATATGATTCAATAGTCGTCGGAGTATTAAGAAACATTAAAAAGTTCAGTCAACTTGAATTCGCCAATGTTTTGCTCGTGATATATAGAATATCCATGAAATAGAAATATCATCAACATTATAAATGTTAAAAGGAGAAAAGTATTCGGATAGTTAAAAAAAGTCATATTTACTTGGAAGGTTCTTCTAAGCAGGTTCTTCTATTTATAACGTGTTATAGAAATATCTTTACTTTCCTATTGGTAAAATTACTCATGACGCCATATTCCAAGATGGCAGTTTTAGTCAGGGTACATTTCAAAAGCTATATATATATATGTAAAAAGGTGCATAAATATATATGTCCTTTTAAATATATATATATATATATATATATATATATATATATATATATATATATATATATATATATATATATATATATATATATATATATATATATATAGTATTATATATTTTCTTGATGTTATATAACTAGTGGTTGAAATGTAGCCTGACTTAAGTCGCCATCTTGGAATATATGTATATATTAAGTTATTCGATCACGTGGCGTTTTGAAATTATTCATCAAAATATTTTGAAGACGTTGAACAAAAATTTATGGAAGTGAACAGTGAAGTCGTTATTGGCTCTACGTGAGCATAATTCATACATACACAGTACAATATGTCCTATCTTCTTTTTTTTTTGGAGAAAACCTCATACCAGAATTATCACTTTTTATTTTTCATAAAAAAAAGAAGAGTTTCATTATTTTACAACACAAACTAATGTATTATTTTACACAAACATAATATTATTTTACAGTTGAACCTGACTACTCTGTTTCTAACTCTTGCCACCAGATGTCACAGTCTAAGGAACAAAATACCATATTTAAATAGCTAGTAACGAAAGCTACAATGCCCTTCAGATAGATATAAATTTTTTTCGAAAATATGGAAGAGCTTGGTTTGACCTTGAACCTTGGTTGAACCGTTTGAACAATTATTGTTAATGGGAAAACTTCTTGCTAAAAAATATTTATTACATAAAATATATTAAAAATGTATAAGCAAAAATTACAGGATTTTTAGATTTTATCAGTGTCCAATAAGTTTTGATGATCGTGGGGTTAATTAGCTACAAAATTAACAATTTTTTATGTTGAATTGCTCAGTCGCTAATTTATATAAATTTTTCTAAATCTTTCTTTTAGATTATCGTTTAGATCGACTATACCAGGATATCATGGAATAATCCAACAATTTCATGGTTCGGTGCTCATTTGCCCGAATTAAAAAATCAGGTATCCAACACTCCCTGAAGCTGAGGTACAGGGGCATTGAAGTAGCAGCAATGCAACTCGTGTAAAGAAGTGTAGACTTTAAAATGGGCGGTGTACCACCGTGTAATATCTGTTGTTTCAGAATGGAAGCGTGTTCCTATTCCAGTTCAGAGTAGATTAATACTTTCGGAAACATAAATTTATTTTCCAAGACTATATCTCGGAAACTAAGCATTTTGGATCGATGTTCACACAAACTGTTTTTTTCATATATTTTGTTCAGTTCGATCACATGCTAAAATTGTGTACACTATTTTTCCGAACATCCTTGTATACTACTTACTTCATACTTGTTGTATGATAAAGACGGGACAACGAAAAAAGAAAGACGAAACATGTAAAGAAAATGTTGTTGTTATTGAAGCAGTGTGTACATTATTGTATATTCTATTATGAGGTTTTCGTTAACAATAATAATTTTAAGAACCCAGGTTTTAACTGTGCATACAACATCGTAAGCGTAAAACAAATTTAGGCAAATAATCAATGTATAGGCTTGAAGTCTTGACAAAGAGAAATTGTACTTAGCCGGTAAAATTTGAAGGAATATATTGCCAAAAAATGTATCAAAACCGTAGCTTTCGGCTATTTATCCAATTTTTATGGTATGTTTGTAGTCATTTTTGAGTTAATATATTTAATTTGGAAAAATTAAAGAATAAATAATGAACTTTCAATTTGCTACTAAAGATCGGATGTTTTTACTAAGTGAATACTATTGCTCCGTACCGTATTTCACGATATCTCACTGGGTGAATCTACTCCATAACTTTTACATACACGAACAATTCACCGCCAACATATATATATATATATATATATATATATATATATATATATATATATATATATATATATATATATACGCCAGCTATCACATACGTTACTTTACTATAAATTACTTCAAATTTTGTATGCAAACCGAGTTGGTCAGGCTAATTTGGTCTAGGGTCTTGGGTTAGATAGATTGTAGCGGCTTTCCTTGACGGCAACACTTCGACCATAAGGTTCATTGTGATGCCTAAGGATGTGAGTGGAGTGGAAGGAATTTTTGTGTATAGACTAGGAATCGGTAGGATGTGCGGCTGCAGCAGACTCTTATAGGAACTATGCCGGTATTCATCTGGAGTTCGTGAAGGAATCTGCAGAACACCTTCACAAGCATAGCCGATTACTTCCTTCTTGTCCATACGCCAATAGTTTAGTCAATTAACCGCCCCCCCTTTTTTTCTTAATAATTGACAAACAGCCGATGTTGGGATTCGAACCCATAAGCCCAATCTAATTTTTGTTACAATTCATCAAAAAATAATGTTTTAAAATGAAAATACTACGAACCCGATACGTTAAACTTAATATTCACATTTTGGTTCGAGTGTAACTCGCAGCCAAAACGGTTGCAGACATTTGAACTAGACATTAGAGAAATAAATAAATTTTCTGATATTCTTACCGACACACATACGTATATTTATATAACATTCTATATGTTAACAAAACACTAACAACCTCGTATGTAACACAAACCATGGTACAATTTATTATTATTCGATACATGTTACAAGGTATTAGTATTATATATATATATAGAGAAGTTCTCCAAACTATTTGTCAGTACAGATGATACAAAACAAATACGTATTATATATATTATATAGTTTTTGGGGGGCAACTCTAATATGAACTTTTCAACAACATACTGTAAATATTCCACATGTTTATTATACCCAAACATACACATTCTATATGTGTATTTAATTAGAACTGTTTATAATGAGTTGTCATGTTTTAAAATGCAAATTGAACAATCCATAAACTTGACAATGACATCACACAAACTTACTCTTAAGTACGGAATAGACGAAGAACATTGTTGCAGCAACATTGAACTCCGCCTATAAAATATTTTCAGTACAGACGTTGCAACCAAAGTTTGGGAACATAAAATTTAATTTTATTATTTTATGACGCTAGTCATAAAAATTCAATCATTTCTCATCTTGTCTCTATCTATCTCATTTAATTTGTATAGTTTATTTATATGTATGTATCTCTAGTAAAAACTAGTGTTGGGATAATATCTATATTCTATACAAATAAAAAAATTATATATATAATGTAAATTGTAACCAATATAGGTAATAAAACATAATAAAATATTAGGAAAGCATAAGATTTCTGATAATATGGGCAAGTTGTATATGAACATTTAACTCCTCCTACAAAATATCAAAAAAATTTTATTTTTACAGCAACCGTTCAAGAACATGTTTTTTGTTGCTGCAACCACTATACACACACAGCAACATCCTAGGTTGCTGAAAAATGTCACTGTTCAATGTTGCACGTTTGTAGGCCCTATTAGGTATGTATATTATAACAAGAATGTACTTGTATGACAAACAAGCTTTAATTATACGTCTGTATATAGAGGTTGTTTGTCACTGTTATTTATATCTTTTCCCCTGATACATTTGAAAGTATATGCCTTAGTGTCTTTTAAATTTTCCTTCCAAAACAAGGAATCAAAATGGTATCTGAAATAAGTTAGATTTGCAAAACATTGTAGTACCCATTTTCGAGAAAATTGGAAAATCAGATAAAAACAGCTACACGTTTTATAAAAAAAGAAGAAACTTCATGATTAAGATTAATGTATCGTAGTTTGATGGTCACCTCTAAATATATCCAGTGTCATCTATTCCTTCAATTCCTATTTGGTGAATGGTTTCCCATAAACATATACGAACAACGTGATAACAAGTGCTCAATACGTAATGTTTCTCTATCGATGATATAGCACACTAAACATCTTTTAAGAGACTCACCATATTCTTTATCTGGAATTAATTAAGCTCTTCTTTTCGAAACTATCAATAGCCGAACTTTGCGACTGTGGTTAGTTATGTTAGTTGTCGACTAAGTAAATTTAGTCGTTTATATTAAGTGTATACTTTTGACTTGAGGACTAAATCTGAAGATACGGAAACACGTATACTGCATTCATACATTTTTTTTAGAAAGTATTTTTCAATAAAATTATATAAAATTATATAAAATTATTACATTTTTTTCAGTGTACAACAAATCCCGACTTCTCTATACATTAGTTAACGGTATCCAGCGAACCGTAATGAAAAAACAGTCCGAGAGGTTTTGTGACCATAAACTTGTATAAATATCACAGAATTGAAAACAATGATTTCTAAGGACAACGTCAGAAACTTAGTTACAAATGAAAAATTGTATTAAGAAGCATGACGCAAACACATATCTAAAATATATATCGCCATTCTCAAATCACGAGAGACGCTTGACAGTTCCTCATAGTAAATACTAGAGAGGTTTAGGATTTTGTTCATTATTATAGACTAGTAAAGTATGTTTGGCCGACGACCTCTGCGCCGTCCCGTGTTTTTTATTTTAAGTTATGGTTAATAAAAGTATTTCTAAAGGTACAAAATCATGTAGTAATTTTCATGTTTTGAATGTCTATGATGAGATTGATGTCAATGATTCTCGGTAAATTTTTGGTACAGTATACACACTACTAGCGTACAAACACTTCTACAATCATAATGTCACAATTAATATGAAATGTTCACATAAAACTGTTGTTATAATTAATAACATTGTTAATTACAACGAATTACAACAATAACTTTGTGACAAATGTTTTTGTAGCAAAAGTGTTTCTCTTAATACTGTACCAAAAATTTGGCGAGAATCATTGAAATCAATCTCTTCATAGATATTAGAAACATGAAAACTAGTACATAATTTTGTACTTAAACTTCTTGGAAACTGCTCATTAATTGTATCACTGGCATTGTATGTAATTATTTCTTTATAGTTAAAATTAAAGTTGACGTTTTACATGTATATCCGTATTTTGAGTTTTGACAGAACCATAACTTAAAATAAAAAATACGAGATGGCGCAGTACTTTACGAGCGTATATATACTAACCTTGATGTATACAACTTTTATATGATTGAAGAATTGCCAACTTGTTGCTTTATTCTTCAAATCAATATACCACATCAAAAAAGATCGATTAACCGGGACTACAAAGCGAAATAAACAACATAGACTTGACAAGTCAACATTAAATTTCGTAATTATACGAAAACAACAATATTAGATGATTTTTAAAACGTAAACATAAAAAATAGAGTGAGCAAAAACAGTTTACAAAAAGAAAAACCAGTCATGATAATCTATCTACTCTTAATAAGTCTATAGTTTACAACGACTAGAAAATCATTATTGAGAGAAAAAGAACATAGTGTAACACCCTGTCGGGGGTATATAAAGAAGAAACCTCAAACTATACACACATACTGTGAACTAAAAAGATCGTTACAGATTTAATAGATTTATTGAATCGCACCGAAAATAGTAATTAGTTCCAATTTTTCATTATTTGTGGTAACATTAAATACATACCATCAAAACCAACAACCTCCTACTACATAGCTTCCATATCAGCTTTCTATATACTAACAGTTTTACAGGATGATACAGTTTATTTGGAAATGCAAAATTATCTCACGTATGGAAAAGTTTATTTCAATTTACTGGTTTAAAAGGGTATATAGCCAGATTTTGAGGCATAATATAGACTATAATTTATACTTTTATCATTCTTAAATCGAAAGGCACAAAAATAATTTAGTACACATTTCCGATTTTGTCAAATTTTTGGGTAACATTAATTTCCCATATATTAATAAAAGTGATGCTATGATTGCTGTTGAGAGGAAAGTGGTGCGAAAGCAAGTGAACAAATAGATTGGCTGCTTCAGGGGAAGCTGTTGAGGGGAGCGCGGCTAGGAAGCATGTGTCCAGAATATATTGGTGGCTATAATTTTAACTTTTCCCAGAGGTTCTTTCATTTTAGAATTTTTTAACATAAATATTGAACTGTTATCACAAATGTATAAAACCTATAAATAACGAGAACTATAAAACCTTTTAGTTAGCGTTGTCGTTTGACGTAATGAGCCTTTTGTACGTTTACCAACATTAGAACTATTCGTAATTTCAACGTCATTAAGAAAAAGAAAATGGTAATGAATTCACTGGTATACCCTGTAAATACTGTATAGTTAGTTGATGGGAAAATACACCAGATGTTTTTATATAAAATTATGGCTTTTTTTAAATGTTTTCCGCCAGTACTATGGGTATTCGAATTTTTTTCTCATTTATATGGTTTTACTAGTACAAATATATATACACACACTAGTGCATTATTTAGGTAACTTATTTTCACACTGTGTTTCAAAAATTATAATTTTATATAGTACATAAATATATAGACCAAGCAAAGAATGGAAAATTTTTCAATAATATATTTAAATTACAAGCTTTACTCTGCCACGCGTTGCTGTTGCTAAATGGTAAAGGAAAAAAAGGCCAAACATAATTTTCAAATATGTTTATTTAATATTTGAAAATAAGTTTCATACAAAATTCACCTCCACCCCATTTCTCCCCCTTAAAATGTGTATTTCAAAAATATTTTCTAAGCTAACGTTTACTATCTATACTAGCCCAAGTGGCCGAGTGGTCTAAGACGTTATGTCTGCGCAGTATGCCTACTTGGAAAATGGCAGATTATGGGTTCGATTCCCGACATCGGCAGTTTGTTAATTATTTAAAAAAAAAAGGGGGTCGGCGTATGGACAAGAACGAAGTAACCGGCTATGCTTGAGAAAGTTTTCTGTAGTTTCCTTCACGAACTCCAGATGAATATCGGCATAGTTCCTATCATGGTCGGCTACAGCCGCATATCCCACAAATTCCTAGTCTCTACACAAAAATTCCTTCCACTCCACTCACATCTTCACATCTCTAGGCATCACAATGGACCTTTTGGTCGAAGTATAGCCCGTCCAGGGCAGCCTCTACATTCTATCTATCTATCTATCTACCTACCTGCCAAATTTCAGATTCATGAAAACAATTTCGCCATATTATCTTTACAACCCCATTCCACCCCATTTTATGGGAAGTTTAAAAAAAACAAATATGCAAACTTTAATTATTTATTAAAAACAATATTTCTGCAAAGTTTGAAGAAAATCGAACGGCATAATAAGTTTTATACACAATTATGGATGAATGAAAATTGACTTTCTAAACTTGTTGCGAAACAAACAAACTAACCAAATAGAACCATTTAAAAAAATCATTTGTTTTCCTTGTTGAATATAAAACTAAGCGACACACAGTAGACTAATCTGTTTCGTTAAAACATTAGGTATTTGTAATCAAGATAATGTGCTGACTCGAATACAAATTATGTAGCAAAAATTTTCAATACGATTGTGCCGTGCCTATTTCGTCTAGTTTAATTTAGGTTTTTTAATAAAGAAGATGAACTTAGTAATAATAGAGTTTAGAAAGACATGATTATGTTTTATTCAAGCGTAAGAAATATTTAAATTAGGGAAAAAAAAATACAACATACGATAGAAATCTGTTTTTGAATTGTTTTTTTTTTTTTTCGTTTTGCACAGCTTTTTTTCCCGTGCTTTATTGATTTACAATTTTATTTTAAGATAAAGTCGACATTTGTTGTAACTTAAAGGTTTTTAAATTAGTTTTTTTTTTAACATTATTCGAGATTTTGTAAACCATTTACTTTTACTTTTACTTTTCTTGCTTTTTCGTAATGATAGTTTGATTAAACAAAATGGATTATGATCTTATTTGCATATGATTCGTTTTTTTTTTAAATAACTGAACATTGGAGATTTTTTCTAAATTTTTTATTATTACCAACGATTGTCTTTATATGAATATCATTTCGTCAGAGTTTTGAACTCGTTATCCAGGTTTGGAAGTTACCACATAACTCGCGTTTTTCGCGCTTCGGTTTAATAAAAGTTTTTACCTTTGATAAGAATTAACTTTGAGATGATTGAAATTATCAATTAGGTCATAAAATGGCCTAATTAAGAAAAATAGAGTATTAATTAAAAAAAAAAAACTAGAATAGTAAAGATATTAAATAAATTTTTTTTTAAATCGCATTTTGCCGTTTTGTTTTCGAAATATAAGTTTAAATTTTTTCAAAATAACTTTATCTTGTATACATGAACAGTGAATTTGTCTATGTGTTACGTATGTGTTACGTATGTGTGTATATGTATTTGTTCTATAGTAAAATCAAACCGGTTTATTGTCCTGTTTATATAACACAGTGCTGGAACGTCCTTAAATAATAGTGAAATTTCTCGATAAAAAGACTTACTCCACACGTATGGTTCAGTTTAAGATCATAAGCCTATTTACTGATATATTTTATGTACATACGACGTCAAAAGTCACACAATCATTTCAAAATTTTTAATTGGTTTGTGCTTTAATCGATTTTCGAAAAAAAGCATCGAATAAAAGTTATTCATGTTCAATATACTAACAACTTTTACTCTACATATTTTTCCGATAGCGGAATAAATAAGCCATAAATCAAATATAAATTTTGAAAAGATACAACGATTTTTGACGCCGTATTCACATCTCGTTTACTGTATAACATACGCATGTTTCTGACTTCTAAATAATACCATCCAAATAAATTAGTAGTCAACGTACTAAAGGGTTGCTCATTATATACAGAGTCATAATAAACAATTAACTCTAGTTCATATAAACCATATTTTAACAATTTGCAAAGGGATAATATATATTATTATTTATCACAATGTCTACATTCATTGACAATAGCAAAAAGGAACAAATAATAATTTCATTAAAAAGTATATAAAAAAATATTCCATTTTACGTTCCGGGAACAGAATACAAAATCGAATTATATCTATGCACATATAATATATTCAATTTATTATTAAATGACAAAAACACGCAATCAATAAATAAAAATATGAGGCCAAAAACAAAATACTTAAGTTAATAAAAATTCAATTATATAACACACCGACCATACTATACCAAATGTGTGTGCCGACGCAACCATTTTGCCTACCCGATAATAATTCGCTTTACGATATATTAAATACAGTCGAACGTGTGTATAAGCCGAAATTTGAAACATACTGGAAAATAGAAGCCTGTGAGGTTTTATCATTTGAAGAGTCCTACAACCACAGCTTACATTGTTTTATTATATAACAAGTGTTGTCGAATTACAGGAGTACAAATAAGTTTCCGGCGTTTTAAGAAAGATGGTGCTGGACAAGGTTTAGGTTAAAATTGTCAGATGAAAGACGGCATAAAGTAAGTTGGGTCATTTAGTAACAACATAACCTTAAAGTATTATTGACTTCGTATCAGCATCATATAATTTTTTTCGTCCGAAAATGTTTAAATTTGTGCCTTAATAATCATCATCTGCAGGAACTTTTAATTTACTTCTTTAATCTGCAGCTGAGGCCCATCGATTGCTTGTAGAAACATATGATAAGGCAGCTTTGAGTGAGAGAACTTGTCGTGAGAGGTTTCAAAAGTTTAAAGACGGTGACTTTAGCGTAGAAGACAAAGACAAAATATTTACAGAAAAAGCTCATACTATGTGTTTGGTGGGACCAGCTGGGTGTCGTGTACTACGAGTTGCTTAATCTGAGCGAAGCCATTACTGGAGCCCTGTACCGAACACAATTGATGAGATTGAGCCGAGCTCTGAAGGAAAACGCGCACATTACTACTCCAGGCACGAAATTATTCTCCTACATGATAATGCTCGTCCGCATGTTGCGGTTCCGGTCAAAAACTATTTGAAAACACTTGATTAGGAAGTGTTACACCACTCGCCGTATTCACCAGACATTGCACCGTCCGACTATCATTTATTCCGATCGATGGCACATGGTCTGCCTGAGCAGCGATTTACATCATATGAAGATACCAAAAATTGGGTTGATTCGTGGATAGCCTCAAAAGATGAAGAGTTCTTCAGACGTGGTATCCGAATGCTGCCTGAGAGATGGGAAAAAGTAGTTACTTGTGTGGAGAATACTTCGAATAAACGTAATGTACCGTTCTGTCACAATAAATTCCTAATTTTTGATAAAAAACGGCGGAAACTTAGTTGTACTCCTATAAAATGCGAATATTCAAGATATGAATGCAGAGAATGGTATTTTCCAATATGTGACAAAGTGTAAATTCGAAAAAATCACGGCGAAATCTATACAAATACTAATTTTCAAAACTCCAAGAAAACTTTCTAGATAGCCCTCCTTTTTGAGCACCAATTTTCAGGTTGTGTGTAGAAGCAATGGAATGCAAAAAAATATTGCTATATTCTATTTCACAACGTTGTAACATTTTTTACAATGCAACAACATTATTACTTTATACAGGGGTTCAACTGTATACAGTGATGCGTTTTATATAAATGGAAGATAGTATAATATTATCATTGAAGACGAAAGTTCTATTTTCCCAAATGTATGTATACTCCTTAAAAAAATAAATAAAAATCGATTATAATATATTTTCATGAAAAACTTTTTATTTTCAATATAAAACACGCAACTAATAATAAAACTTCAATAACAGTTTTAGAGTATATATGATGCTCAAAAAATGTATTAGCAATAAATTGATACGTAGATAAATTTGATACGCTAGAAGGGACATAAAATAACTATTATGGGAATATACAATTAAACGATCTAAAAGCTTGTTATCAATTATCTTTCGATTCCCAAATTACAGGGAGTATACTAAAATTAAAATTTCGACCATATTTAGTATATCATAATCTTTTTTTCTATTGAATGGGTCGTTATTTGACGAAAATCCATTATAATTATTAAATAAGATAAATACTTTCACAACAATAATTTTATTTTGTCTGGGCATTAACCTGAGGGCGGGTATTAAAAAACATGACTGTTTATTGTGTGCAACCGAAAGAGTAATCCCTTATGTATGTTTTTATTTCAAATAATTATTTTTTTCTAAATTTTAACAGTTGGAAATCTGTTTTTTTCTTAATTTATAGAAACTATAAACTATATTAGAGATCTGAGCCGGCTATAACTTTGGAACGCTCAGAAAATAGCTATAAGTTTGAAACGATTTGTAATTTTGAACTTCTGGTAGTTTTTCTGAAGTCGTATGGAAAATTTATCCATGGTTTTCTCTCATCAATGTTTCCGTATCTCCTATAGTTTTCTCCAAACAATTCAGACATTTTCTCTTTAATATGTAAAGAACATTATAATGCATACTATTTTTTTTTGTCACCATACGTCATTGCCAAAATGACCAGTTATCAATAGTTAAGAAACGCAGTTTCTTCATCATATAATCTGATATTGATTATATTTTCTTTATGAAAATATTTTTTCAGATGAAGAAACTGTGTTTCGAAACTATAGTCAAAATAAAATTAATGTTACTAGACATTTTTTGAAGAGTCGCTATGTAATTTTAAAGTATTTCGATAAGCATTTTACATTATATCTTTTTTACGAGACCTTTTTTATTTTATTTCGAACAGTCAGCAGTAAACACATGTACCAATTGATGATTACTGATACCTAGTATCAATATATAATTTAAATTTATTTGAAACGTCAAAATCCTTCTAGTAAATTTTATTGAGAAATAAGTAACAACTATACATTAGATAGATAAATAGATAGATCTTAGAGTCTAAAAAGTATTGCACCTCGACCTTATGGTCCATTGCGCTCCCCCTTCTACCGTAGTCCTGAAGCTTGCTTATCAGGTCCTCCAAAGGTTCATATATTCGGGGTGAGATGCACTGAATATCCCGTATCTGCTGTAACCTAGAGGTTCGCAGTCAAAGATAATGTGGCTGGATGTTTCTTCCTCCTCGCCACACAATCTGCACATAATGGACACGTTATGTAGTCCCATTGTGTGCAGATGCTTCCGCAGGGGATAATGCCCAGTAACAAATCCGGTAACCCTCCGCAGTTGTATTCTGTTCAGCCTCAGTGCATCCCAAGATAGCCTCTTTGTTGCACTCTGAAGCAGTACCTTCCTGAGCTCCTGCCGCAGTACTTTTTCCCAGTGACAACTAAATATTAGTCAAGTGAATAAAGGTTCAATTTATTCACCAAATTTCAAAAAGTAACTTTAATCATTTCGAAAACATTAGTTGTCTTTCAAATATCTAATACTGTATATAATAAAGTAGCCGAAAGCTGGAACCACAGTTCTAGCTAATAATTGTAGTCAAAAATTATATAATTGAGTCTATTCTTATCGATTATTGTCATAAATAGGATCGTTTAAACTGAAAACCATTTAACGCCAAGAAGGAGTACTTCGAAGTGCAACTTTTGTGTGAATTTGAATATGCATTTATACGTCCCGCAAGAATCTGAAACGTGTTATATTTATTGCCTAGAAGAGAACAAAGCTCAAGTTATCGAACGATAGGTTAACAAGCTTTCACAAATGTCTATAGTTCTATAATAGACACTTAAGGAATGTCCTGGAACCGACAACATTGACGGTCCATTTCAAGTCTCATTTATTAAATACAGCGGTCTATAGAAGATAGTACATAGGACAGGACGTGGTAGAATATTACTACGTCTCTCCCGTTCATCACCAATCATTTAATATTTACTAGTTTGCATACCAAACAAAACAATTAAAGTTTTAAACACCATAATTTGATGTTAGTTGTGGTTAAAATTATCCGCAATAATTTTTCAATTATCGAATTGACTATTCATAAATTATAAATATTTATTAAAACTAGATGTTGTTCTTTGTACACATTGAAGATACACAGACAAACCGCAGTACAGGAGAGTAAGTTTAGCATTCAATGTAAATGTAGAGGTTTAATTCATACAACGATATCACAATTTGCACAATGCGGTTCAAATCGATATTCACACAGCACACACTAGGTAGTAGTATATTTACGAATTATTAGCACACAGTTAGTCATAATAGCTGTAACGCGGTTAGTAAATGACTCTACGTATATAAAATGAACGGACAAAACATAGACCATCAATGACTGAAATAGGAAAGGTTTGAAAAGCAATATTATTACCTCTCTCGTTCTAGAACAATAATATTATACGGCGTGAATTTTTTTTTTTTAGTTGTTTTACACTGAACAATTTCATGAAAAAGAAATTGTACATTCCCGTTCAATAAAATTGAACCGAATCAGTGTCTCACAATTTTGATTATTCTTGTAGTAAATTTTTTAACAGATACAACATTTTATTTAATTTTTATATGTAAAAGGAAGATATAACATTTAACATGTATTTACATTACATATTCTTACTCTATCACTGACTTGTTTACATAAATAAAAAATATGAAACTTTCTTTTCTTTTTTCACATTTAAAAAATATACTACTTATCTTTGTTTATAAATAAATAATATACAGAAAGTTACAAAAGAGAGGAGTTTTATGAAGTGTAAGAAAATTAAAAATTCAGGTTGGTTCAATTTTATTGAAATGGAGTGTATAAGAAATTTGTCCTTGTACAATTAATATATGTGATGAACATATATAGTGTGAGTTACACGGAATCATTGATAACATTATGCAACACTAAAACATTCACTGATATATCGAATAGTGATTCGTATTAGGTACACCTAGTATAAAAAGAAAAACAAGGTTTTATTTTGAGATCACATCTTAAAACATAGATAACAACTATTTCGTTTTATTTAACTCTTTGTAACTTGTTCATCATATTGGATTATGAAAATTGATATTTGACATCTGGTGGCGATAATTCGAAACGTAGTAATCAGGCTCAATTGTGATAATAGTTACATACATAAGTTACTAGAAACACGTTAATCAAATAAAATTAAGAAAATATTATTTTGTTAATGAAACTTGTTATATGAAAAATATAACGAATTGCTGAAATGAAGCCTGACTCCACCATTTTTAAATACGACGTCATGGGTAACTTTTCCAAAAGTTTCATTTTTCGACAGTAATTACCTTAATTACAGTAATTTGCAAAGGATTGACTTATGGCGACCTATTGCCGTTGACAGACGATTGTGTATACTCATTAATTTACTACTTATATGGATAATGTTCGATGACGGAGGAAATCTTCTTACCCAGGGCTCTTGGACAATTTGGTTTATCTCACATGTTATCTTTTAGAACTAAGATATTAAGGAATTTAAAACCACAAATTGTAGAATCAAAGTATAAAAATTTTCACATTTACTTACAAATGAACCACAAAAACCATACCGCATTTTTTCCTACACATACATTTTCATAGATACACAGCGCGACATTATTCCAAACGTAAATAGATTTAACAACATCGCACAGAATATTGATGTCGTCTTAATGACGTCATTATATATAGGGTCAAACAGACAGATAGCTAGGCTACTGTATACCCACTTAACAAACTCACAACCATACACAAACATTAACATAGTTGGTTGATAAATTGAATTGTATCAAAAACTAATGACCCAAATAAATGATTTTCTCTCATGTATGTATGTAGAATGAAATTGTGGTTGAATAACCTTCTAACTGATTATTTTTTCCTATATATGGTCACAATAATTACGTTTAAAAAAATACATTTTGTTTTTGATTGCTATTGAATTTTTTTGTTTAAAAAAGTTATAAAATAAAGAAAAATCTGTGAAAAATCCACAATTTGTAGTAAAATTTATTACTACACTTTTTACTTTATTAATAATTTTCATTTTACTAATATTAGGAAAGAAATTCAAGATTTTATGATTCCGTCTCCCTTGAGCCTCTCTTTCCGTCTGATCAATTTTACCCATAAAGTTGGTCTTTCAAATACAAAAAGCACATCATAAACAAAATTTCATTATCATTTAATGTCATCAGACTCAAATAGTGGATTTTAGAGAGCGTTCAGACACATATTTTTTACATCTTCTATAAAGCATGTTCAATGAAGATTTGTAGAAATTTTTCCGAAATCTCTTCATCGTTACAAGACCAATAGCTATATTTTCTTCGAAAATTCTCTAAAACCTCCCATAAATAGTGAGTTAAAAGTATCCGACAAAAAACATAAATGTGAGAGGGATCGAGTTTTCGCCCACAAAAAGTATTGATATCCCAACAAAATAAAAAAAGGACGCCTTCCAAATTAGTGAATACTACATAAGAACAAAGATGAGAAAATGGTTGGTACCTATATATTTATTGGATAAGTTTCTCAGGTACAGGGTTTTCATAGTTTACTTGGCAAGTTTATAGCTTGGTACACGTACCGTCAAATGGCGGGTCTCACGCTACGTTTAAAATATGTGCTTCGTAGCTTTTTAGATGCAGAGGCCTAAGACCGCCTCGAATCCTTCCTATAAACATAGTTAGTGGCTTAAATATGGTCTGACGCACTACCGTTCTATGTTATATCTATATACTCAAAGAAATACAATCAAAAAGCTCCTTACCCTTACCAAAAGGTGTTATTTTTTTAATTATTTTTTGCTTAACAATGAATTAATTGTAACATGCGTTACTAAAGTGAATAACAATCTCGAATTTCTTTTGCATGGAGAAAGCCATTGTTGGTGTAGAAGAGAAGGTTCCACGTAATACTAAAACCTACTTTAAATAAGATTAAATAAAAATGCAATTTATGGAATTGAAACCAAAAGTTTATTTTACCTGATAAGTAATCATTCAATAGTTTGCTGATAGTTACCGATGTAACAAAGGGAATATATATTGTATTCGCAAAGGTATCTTCATATGAAGTCGATTGAGATTTAATAACGAGGATACACCATCATTCCCAATCGGTTATCGAAATTAAGTTGCAAATTCAGTGGCCCAGATATATTTTCTAAAATATATTGTAAAGTAAATAGTACATTTTTAAACCTCAAATTATTTTCGAATGGTTCATTTTATAAATATTTTAGTATACAATACATTATTTAGAATGCCTACGAACGAATGGGAGAACCCATGTTGTAAATATATACATATTTTCTATCTTGTCATTTCGTATTTTTCCCTCATTGTGTATTTACATGAACCTTTTTGTGTCCCGTTTTTCTCGTTGAAAAGGACACACAAACACATTTGTAGGACATTTATATTGTATATACATATACAGATTGGATTGTATATCATTTTATTAGCGAATTTTCTTAAGAAAATTCAGCTATTGCTTTTGTATCGATGAACAATTTGAAAATTCATATTTTGAGGTAAAATTTTCAGAATGTCATTTTTTGAAATTCGATATTGAAGTTCGTGAATTGGCAAAATCGGATTATTTTTGGACAAAATGGGCAAAACTGCCCATCTTTGAAACCGAGAGAGATAGAACAAAAATTTGAAGACACAAAATGTTTTTAAAAATAAACAAATGTTGTCGCAAATATTTTCGTATAAAATCAGTATATACAGAGTATTTAAGCAATTAAATCAGTTGTTATTTTGTGATATGTAACTTTGGTGTATTAACTTAAAATTAAATTCGTAAGCCATGAAAGTAAATTTGTTTCGAAATATCTTTGTTATTTACACATACGAAATTTTAATTAAAATGTACTATACATATAAATCTTCCGGAAACAATTATCTACATGATGGTGAAAACCGTTCAAAATCCGTTGCGTGATTTAGAAGGAGAGCTAGCAGATAAACATACAGACAGACGCATAAGGCAACTTCCTTTTATACTATGAATATAGAAGACAAGCCAATCGTGAACCGTTAACGCATACCGGTACAAATATATCCCATTACAATTGTTAGATTGGAACCAAATTTAACAATCATAATATTAGTACACACATTAAAACGTCGTAAAAATTTGATTCAATTCTAGAGAAACATGGATATGCGAGTGAACAACCTTAATACAATCGGTATATAGTATTACCATATATTCTTTTAACGTACATAAACATTTAAGTGTACCACGTCAATATTGTTCACCGATTTATACACATATTAAGACATTAATTTATTGATTTATTTTATATGAACTGTGTGAATAGAAATTCATACGATCACACATCATTTACACATCACCTGATCAATTTATTCATACATCAAAGGTTAAAATAGTATATGACAAATTTAATGGTATGGGACAATTATGTTGTATAATTGAGATGGTCTCAATTTTTTATTTCAGTCACATACTTCAAAATAAAATATAAATTGGTCATAATTATCAATTATAATTTATTGATTTAATTAATTCAATATAAATTGACTGCAGTATAGAAAAAATGAAAAAATATATCTTTCCTACATCTTTGAGACTCAAGACACAGTTTTTTTTTAATTTTCAACCTATATATTCTATATATATATATATATGTACGCACACTGGAGGCCTAAATTTTAGTTTGATAGCAATGAAATTTGGTATCTGAATTTCTTTTTGTATTTGAAACGGGCTAAACGGGATAAATCGCGGAATAAGGCGAAAAGGGAGTCAAAAGGAGGGGTAAATAAAAACTAGAATTTCTCTCTTAATATTAGTAAAATGGAAAAAATTGTAACTAATAAAGTTGTAGGAAATTAATTTCAGAAAATAAATTTTCTAGTGTTAAGAGATATAATCCATATTTTGTACTTTCTTCTTTCTCTAAACGCCCCTTGCCCTTGATCGATTCTATTCATTAACGAACTTGCACATTGAAATTCCAGAAGCATATCAGATACTAAAACATATTTATTTATATAAGTGTCCGATTTATTCCTTCTTCATTCGGTTGTCGAGAAAAATTCTTCGGATAAAAGTTTTTCATTAAAAATATACTAACAACTTTTATTCAAAACATTAACCGTCCAAGTGGCCGAGCGGTCTAAGGCGTTATGTCTACTTGAAACTGGGAGGTTATGGGTTCGAATCCCGATATCGGCAGTTTGTCAATTATAAAAATAAAAAAAAGGGGGCGTTGGATTGACTAAACTGTCGGCGTATGGACAAGAACGAAGTAACCGACTATGCTTGTGAAGGATTTCTGCAGTTTCCTTTACGAACTCCAGATGCATATCGGCATATTTCCTATCAGAGCCAGCTGCACCCGCTTATTCAACCAATTCCTAGTCTACACACAATAATTCCTTCCACTCCACTCACATCCTCACATCCTTAGGCATCACAATGCCTTATGGGGGAAGTGTAGCCCATCCAGGGCAGCCGCTAAAATCTATCTATGGGCCACAATAGTTGCGTTCTTTTTAATCGACTTTAATTCAAAGCATTTGTGTCAAATCAATTATAAAAATTTGAAAGTAGAACGCTACTTTAGTTCCCATTGTGTACATCGTGTACAAATATGGTACATCAATTTCGTTTATCAATGGTATCTAGGGAAATACAAACAAAAAAAAGTTTAATCGAAATTAGAATTTTATTTTATTGTACTCAATGGAAGCAAGCACAGTCACACACAAGACTAATATCATTTGCAATCAACAACGCAGATAATTATAGTGGTATCTACACACCGTGTAACGGAGAAACCGTGTTTTTATTTAAAGTAGGCGTTTACTCAAGCTCTATATATTTTTTGTAACCTTATTGTTTTTTTCAATTATATTATATAAGGTGGCGCTTAAGTAACGTTATGATTTAATTAGTGAATAAATTTTATGTTTACATTTTTTTTTTTTCAGAATTAACTTTGAAAAAGTTGGGAAATTTATGATGGAAAGACTCAGCACAGAACAAAGAACAAAAAATTTTCAATTTTATTTTGAAAGTCAACATTCGATTAATCAGACACAAAGATTATATCGCAATTTCTTACATGTTCCAACAATTTACCGATTGGTTCAGCGTTTTCGGCAACATGGGGCTGCCTGTGATCTTTCGCATGCTGGAAGACATCGTGCAGTTCGAAATGATGTGAACATTGCTCGGGTGCAAGCAAGTGTTGAGGAAAACCGCGAAACTTCCACCAGGCGACGTTCTCAGCAGTTGGTGATGTCTAGGCGGTCTTTGCAAAGAATTTTTCATGCGTTACATCTTTTCCCATATAAGATTCAATTGGTTCACGAGTTAAAACCAAAAGATGCACAAAAAAAGTATCATTAAATAAATCATAAGGTTACTTATGCGCCATCCTTTACTTATTCTTTTAATTTAAATAAAATGCTTTTTTATAATTAAATAATAGATTTTTAATTTAGAAAACTTTTTTTAAATGTAACATAAAACTCATTTAACTAATATTATCAAATTAGAATTATTATTTTATTAGTATTTTTATTTTGTTTGGGGGTATATAAAAAATATAGTTTATGGACGTGGGCATGTATCCAATTGTGAGGAAACTGTAATTAAAATAAGACAAGCATTCCAAAATATAGATGAATAATTTGTCAAAAAGAGCTGCTGTTTGCCTGTAAAAGAATGAATGGTAGACATTTTAAACAATTTATGCATTAAAATTTATTTATATTATTTAATATAATTTATATTAAATAATATTGTTTATATTAATTAATTTCAACCAATCATATTAGAGCTTGCGTAAACGCCAACTTTAAATAAAAACACGGTTTCTCCGTTACACGGTGTATTTTAGAGGGCGAGCATGTTTTCACCTAGAATTGTATGTGATTGCGTGCGTGCTCTTATAGTGAATCGTAAACATGGTAATATACAATCACTGATCACAAATTCTTTCGAAGATATCGGTAAATATATTCACTTTGAATTTCATGCTTCTGCCAATATACGATTAGTCGTATAGGGCTTTAATTTTTATACCGGGTATATATAATATACTAGGGTATATACAATTTTTTGTATAGGTGTTCATAAAATGGCTTAATTAGTCCTATTCTGCATATTCGTCCGTCCGTCTGACACGATAACACCATACGCAAAAACAAATATTGCGTTCTAGAGCTAAAAATTAGTTTGTGAATGGACAAAATCGGACCATGCCTTTCCTCGCCTGGGGGGTAACATCCATCTATGAAGCCGTACAAGATAGAACAAAAATTTACAGACAAAAAATGTTCTTTTTTGAAAAATTAACAACTTTTGTTTTAAACTTTTTTTCATAAACTAAATAGATACCGGGTAATAAACTCAGTTGGTTGTTAGTTTTAACTGTATTTTTTTTAATTAATTTATATCTGTAATTCTCCATTACGAATATACAGGACAATTTTATTACTTTAAAGCAGGGGTGCGAGACCCGCAGGGACCCGCGAGATTTAATATAGGGAGATATAATTTTATATGCGGCCCGCAGAGTAAGTTATGATGCATTTCCAAAGTGCCCTGCAAGATCATTTAGGTTGGCCACCCCTGCTTTAAAGGATTCATTCTTAATATACACTATACCAATGAATTTATCCGGCCCATGAAAAATTAAAGCCATAAAATATAATCTTCACCATAACTTGTGATCAGTGATCGTACGTAGAATGAAATTCCATGAGTAAAAAATTAACCAAATATATAATACAGAGAATTTGACCGTACAAAAACAAATCATTGTTCACATCAAATACACAACGATACATACACACACATACACACACGTCCGAGGGGGATTGGGAGAGGGAGATAAAGGGGAAAGGAGCAGAGAGAGAGAGAGCACGCGATCAAGGGGAGAGGAAGTAGAGAAAGAGTAAAGCATATTGGTGAAAATAAAAATTGTAAAAGACGAATAGAAAAACAATAACTATTCGACAGTATATGGTTGTATTTTATTCGTTCACTACGGTTCTATGAATAGATCTCATACATGCGACGTTTGCCTGTTTTGAATTGTTAGTTTTATTTTTAAGATATATTAGTCTTGTTTCTAATGAATATCGATTTTACGAAATAAGTATACGCATCCATAGTTTAAAGCCGGTTCTACATGATGCTACGAACGCTCGCTCCAACGTTGGACCGAATTTGCTACAAACGTTTGTCCAGTTTCAACAATTTATTTTCCTGCAACGTATTAATATTGAGGCGAAAATCCTACTCCCTACCAAAGTCCCACGCTTCATAAGAATGATTCATGCAGCGTTGAGTCGGACCAACAAACATTTCTCTTCAAACGTCGGAAGCATCCCTTTGACTCGGTGCAAGAATACCAACATCGGTCGGAACATGGTCAAATGCGAACGTTTGACGCTCGCCATTGGACTCTCGTAGGTTGTGACCATCAAACGTCCAACGTCTTGTAGAACCGGCTTAAAGTAGATTTCGAATCCCGCTGAAAAGGAGAGGGTAGTACATTTGTTTATTTGGTTCTTTTGAAGCTGAACTACGAATGCATTGGTGTTCTTTAATATGCAATCTATATTACGTTCATATACAAGTGCCACAAATTTCATAGCACACAATAATGAAAAAATGTATACTGAAAAATATCAGTGAATAGGGGGGGGGGGGCAATCCTACGTTTCCTGTGCACGCTGTTCAACTTTTGTGACTCGTTTATTTTAAGATAGATAGATTGTATTCAGCGGTATTACATTGGACTGTACGGGCTACACTTCGACCATAAGGTCCATTGTGATGCCTTGATGTGAGGATGTGAGTGGAGTGGAAGGAATTATTGTGTATAGACTAGGAATTGGTAGGATA
Organism: Nineta flava; assembly: GCA_963920215.1. Classification (NCBI taxonomy): domain Eukaryota; kingdom Metazoa; phylum Arthropoda; class Insecta; order Neuroptera; family Chrysopidae; genus Nineta; species Nineta flava. The sequence continues at coordinate 35,263,061 of OY986045.1, forward strand.
TTCGACTGCAGCTGACTCTGATAGGAAACTGCAGGAAACCTTCTCATATATAGTCGGTTACTTCTATCTTGTCCAGACGCCGACAGTTTAGTCAATTAACCGCCCCCTTTGCCTTTTAATAATTGACAAACTTCCGATGAATGTCCAGATTCGAACGCATTACCTCCCAGTTCAAAGTACACACAATGCCTTTACAAGCGCGGCTACTTGGCTGATCTACTGTAGTTAATTCATTATTATCTGAAACTCATCTTTTATTAAACATTTTTGAAACATGAATCGAGGAACTACAAGTGTGTTTGGGTCGTTTGCCACTTATTTCAAATTATCCACTTGAGAATTGAAATTGTATGAAAAGTTTTAGTTTCGTATCGAAAAAATAGTTATTTTGTTTCCCCTCGAGCTATAACACTTCAAATCGGTGAAGTTCGAAGTTCGTTGAAGTGCAGTTCGTTCATTGGTGAGCGTAAATTTTTCCAGGAATAACTTTTGTGGGCGCTGTCAATACACATTTAAAACATTTTTCTGGCGGTAAATAAAGTATGTGACACAAACCCTTAAAGATGTTTTGAAGTGAGAGTTATTATAAACACAAAATATGCATGTAAACTAGAAAAGCCGCTACAATAATAGCACATCACAACATAAAGCCAAAAGAGAAGAAATACGTATACATACATGCACACAAACCAGCCAAATGAAGAATGTCAAAACAAAAGAAGACCACAGAACAATGGGATGTTGTTTAGTGGTTCAGTCTGTATGGCATTACATACATATGTGTATGTGTGTGTGCGAATTCAGATAGAGCATATTCAAAAAGAAATGAATATATATGGAGGACAAAGATGACATACAAAGTTCATATATAGTTTAAATAAATTTCATTGACTTACAAAATATCCACACCTATTTTTATGATCCAACAGTCTAGTCCAACTTTTCTTTTATGATCCATTTCAATAAATTAAATCAATATCGTTGTCATTTTTATAAACAATCCCTAAACCACTTATAACATGGACGAGTAGGTTCGTTCTATTTTCAATGTAAACTAATATTTTTAAGATTGACCAGACAGTACAGTATATTTCATAATAAACAGAAACACTCGATTTAACAGAAATTAAAAATTTTAATCTGTAGATTAATTATTTAAATTTAGATAGCATCTAACATCACTAGTAATCGGATTTATGTAATTATTTAATTACTAAAAAAAAAAAAATCGTATTTTGACGATTTGAAAATATCTTTTTGCATTAGATAGCATTCATGAGTAAGGCTATAGGCTATCTAGCATTACTTTAAAATGCTTAGTTAGCGTTAAATATCGATATTTGTAAATCGAAAGAAAAAGTATATATTCAATAGATATCCTTATAGTGTGCTATTAAAGTTTATAGTTACTATGGAAACGACAATCAAAGTTGACATTTCAAAATTGAAACAAAATTTTAATAAAATAATTTTATAGTTATTTTTTAGAAGTATAGTTTCTGTGAGAATGATAAAATCAACAAAAATTTTAACCGACTCCAGTTTTATATAAATCACGGGGGATAGTTATATGAATGCATTTTATATAAATGCGGAAACTGCAAGTCGCGGGAAACTGCTAGTATTAAAATAAAATATTATTTGATATTTATTTCGAATTCCAATGTTAATCAGGAAGAAAAGATTAAAACAATCACATTCAACCAAATTTGTAAACAGCAATAGAGTGTGTACAAAGGTCATGTCGCTAGAATTAACTGTCAAAATATTTTATTAGACGGGTAAATATGTTTTGTGCATTATATACATTAAATTATAATATGAAATGCCATTGATTTATAACATTAAAATTACAATATGGAATTCACTCCCACAAAAGCGCCCTCAGTCGAATGAAACTTTCTCCAGCCCCAGGAATTTACATACGGAGTTATAAACAGATAAAATATGGCACTCTTTTAATCGGCTTATTATATTGCCATCTTATAAGAACAGATGAAAGCAAGTGGAGTAAAAGACTAACAGAGTGGCCACCCTTGGATAGGAAAAGACACCGGGGAAGGTAAAAGAAAAGGTGGGCAGACGAAATAAGGAAGATATGTGGTAGCCTTTGGACAAGAGATGCAAAGAATAAAACCAAATGGAGAGAAATGGTGGAAAAGATCTAGGAATGGAATATTTCATGATAATATGGGGAAACAAGCCAAAGGAAATCGGGATCAAACTTAGATGATTAAAACCCATACCCCTCTTCACAGAGGGAGGCCCCTGCTCTATAAAGAGTGAAACAGGGCTTTATTATTATTATTACTATATTGCCGATTACCGTCGTACAAAAAGATTATATTTAAATATAGTTATCAATCTCATAAATAATTTTATAATTCTACAGTACTAAGAATACATGGTTGAATCCTCATATGGTGGCTTAACATATAACGAACTGACAACTACTGGTTGTTGTAAATGCTTACCAAGCACCTATTCCATATACTGTGGATTTTAAATGAAGGAATATAACCATAGCAACTATCAACTGAATGAATTTAGCCACAAAAGCAAAATATACCTTACTGACTATAATAATACGGAATATATACACAATATTTACACTACTAACACAGCAAAAATGTTCAAATTAACACTGGTGTATGTTTGCAATAAGTTTTCTTCTCTCTAGACACAAAAATCGTTTTCAGGGTATTATTATATTTTAATTATTCATATCTGTGTAGGTTTGATATACATTTTATATATTCTAAAAACCTTATATATTTTGTCTATAAAATAAATAAAAATTAAGGAAAAAGTTGTACACCTTTTCACTATCGAAAATTATTCAGAATTATTCAACAGAATTTGTACATCTGAATTAAGGAATGGTGTATTACGAAATAATACTCAATATCACCGAGTAGGGTTTTCGGATGTTCCAGAATAATATGTTACTACATTATTTTTCAGCAAATAATATAACAATTTGTAAAAATATAGACTATAAATTTAAATTATTGTTTAAATTATTGTATATGGAATCCACCAATTTTGTACTATTATCTTGGACAAATGTTTAGAAAATCCACCCAAGTTGTTTGAAATTTTAATTGAAATATTTTTTCGGAAACCGAATTGTTAAACCGAAGTGAAAACATCAACGAACAGAGTTAATTACTTAAATACCCGGTATATACTGAATTTATGTAAAAAAAATTAAAACAAAAATTGTTTATTTTTAAAAAAAGAACATTAGTCTTTACATTTTTGTTCTATCTTTTATGGTTTCAAAGATGAGCAGTATTGCCCATATTGCTCAAATATGGTCCAATTTCGCCCATTCACAATTTTACAAACCTGGAGCAGTACCTACTTTGGGTCTGATATCTAGAAAACCATTAATCGTATCGTATTTTAACTAACACCATTGTTTTCGTCAGGTCTAAATTAGCTTATAACGAAGTTTTTATCAAAATCGTAGACATAAAATTTTTCTCCAAATGTAGCGATTTTTTTAAGGGGTACCCCTTGGAAAAAATGTTAAAAAGGTTAAGAAAATTTGTGTTCTCGATTTTAATAATAATCATTTTCTAGGGTAATTTTGATTCAAAAAGTACGAAAATCCGGTGCATTTTAACGTCCGACCAACACAGTTCAAAATTTTCGCCTCTCAATTCATACACTTTGGAATTTTAGCACTGTGGGTCTGATACCTTGAAAACCGTTAATCGTATCGTATTTTAACCAACGCCATCGTTTTTGCTAAAAAACGATGGCGACATAAAATTTTTCTCCAATTGCAGCGATTTTTTTAAGGGGTACCCCTTGGAAAAAATGCGAAAAAAGTGAAGAAAATTTTTGTTCTCGTTTTTAATAATAATCATTTTCTAGGCTAATTTTGACCCAAACAGTACGAAAATCAGGTTCATTTTAACGTCCGACCAACACATTTCAAAATTTTGCCTTCTCAATTCATACACTTTGGAATTTTATTAGGTAATATAAACCTATATAATGTATATACCGTGTATAAAAATTATTAACTTAACCAACGATAAACTTGTTTTTAACTTGTAATAAATGATCACCAAGGTAACCTAATTTCATGTTCACTATAATTAATTTCTCTGAAATAATTCATTTGGTCTACATAACTCCCAAGTGTAGACGATTGTTTTTCTCCTCAAGACGATCCGAACAACTGGCTGTCCGAATAATTTGGAATTTCGATAATTTCGAATTCTACTGTATAATAACAATTGATAAATAATTTCAATGGTTCAAACCATGTTTAAACAGATTATGTCAGATATTTAGACAACGGTGTTAAATATCTATTAAATATGTGCTTACAGTAACAATTTAATTTATGAACGGTAAAACGTATTTTATTTAAACAATATTATTCAGACAATAGATTAAACATGTTTTGTTTTACTTGAATTCAAATATAAATATATTTTTTTGTGATACAATTACACAATAGAGATATTAAAAAAACAGCAAAAAAAAACACTTTAATATATTTAAGCATAATATGTAGATAAGACAATATGCTAAGACTCAACAATATATCTCACAAAAGAAATTCTATTCAGAAAAGTTAATACAAAAACTATATTCATACTTTTATGTAATTAAATAATTTATTATGCGTGCCCCCCGGGATTTATCCATGTTAAATTATCAAGATATTGATATTTTCTGTCTGATTATCCCCTGGGCATACAACTTCTTAATAATGTCATACATACAAGCATTAAAACAAACGTATGTTAAAAATTGTAAATGGATTTCCACAAATTAAAGCTTTCAAATATATATAATTCAAATAAAAATATTTACCTAATTAAAAGCTATCGTACAGAAGAAATCGATGTCTTCATATAACTATGGGTGTGTATACTGTATATTGGCTCGTATCCGAGTACTGTTTATTGTTGATATTTCTTTTTTTGGTCTAAAATAATGTTTTTCGGGAAATAATGTTGCTCTAAAAATTTTGGATTAAAATAATGATGTTCAGTAATTTGAACGGCTGGCTTTCTGGGTTGAAATTACAATTCAACAATTCTTCTTCTAACAGTTTTTGCACTAATAGTAAGACTAGGATCCATAATGAGGCATTGTCTCATTCCGAAGGGTGTTTATTAAAATTAAACGATGTTAATTCCGATTTTGAGATGTCCACCACGCAACCCAGAGTGGACTCCCATAGATATTTTTTGGAATGAACTTGTCCGACGTATAAGAGGATGAATTAACCTAACCCTCTTGGTAGCTCACAACGGCCCATATTAGCTATAGTGTAGGAAAGGGGGATAATCATCCAAGATGTCGTAGCAAACTTAATTATAAGTGTATAATTAATAAGGTTTGAGGCAATCATTAGAGCAAATGGAGGCAATACCTTCCAAAAATCTCAAAAATAAAATGTTTTTTTTTTTAATTTCAAAATTTATGAATATTTGTCCTTTTTTTTTTTTTAATTAATTTTTTTCCCGTAAATTAAAAAGTGCGCCGCTTTTTTTTTGCTGTTCAGTGTATGTAAATTTATGTTTTTATTAGAAAAATATTTTATGAATTTTTCTTCTATCTCTTTTGACTTCAGAGATAGATTTATTGTATATATGCAGCAGGGAAGGAAAAGGTAGAAGCTCCAACACAGTTTCTGGACACATTAATTTTTGGGGTTCCTTGGAGTCTCTGGTGTATCAGCCAAAACATATTTCTCCTCATATTTTGAATGTAGCTCCGTCAACTCCTACACTATTCAGAATATTTTCAGGTTCTACACTATGAAGCGTTTCAAGATTTATTAATTTGAAGGACAAAAGAAAGTTTTTCATTCGACGAATTTCAATCGATGCTACACAATACCATATTAAGTGTACACAATCTAGTTCAGATGTAGGACAAGTTCATATTTACAGAATACTTTAAAAATAGGTCACGAACCCATTCTAAAATGATTATTTGAAGTGTTAAAGGCCACTTAAAGTCGTTATACTTATACATAGTAAAGGTACACGGTAAAAACAGTATAACAAAAAAAATTCTGCGTGTTTTATAATATACAATTTTTATTTTAGTTTATAAGTATAAAATAAACTTACGTAATCGAATCAGAAAAATGTTAACCCCTCTCTTCTGAAAAATTCGGGTTCATTTATTTCAAAAAGCATACAATCCAAAATACTAATAAAAAAGCCGTCGATTGGTTGCGCTTTCAGATCTAGATCTTTTGTCAGCATTAGGTCAAGACTTAGATAGTAAAAATATCTTGGCGACCAGATCGGAATTTATTAAAGAGGTGCAAAAATTCTGTCTTCCTTTATAATAATTGGATCGGGTCAGGATGAGTCCGTGTAGAGGGTTTGATACATAAAATAAACTCTTGTGTAAGTCATTTGCATCGTTTTTTGTATCATAATATACATTTATAGCCTACTTTTTTATTTTATTTCATGTTTAGGTTATTTTAACCATCATTAATAAAAAATTCAGGTTTCTTTATTTATTACTGATATGACATAAAATTTTATTTTATTATTATTAAAAATGTAGGTATTGAATTTTTTCTTTTTTTTAGAAAAAAATAATGCGTCAGTGAATAAAAACCGACACATTCGTATATATTACGTTTTCTTATTCTTAATTTTAAATGATTCGAAGCGTTTATCGTAGAAAAAATGACTTCTTAATACAAACACTCATTTGATGTTTCCGATTCAAAACTAAAAAAATCAGGAATAAAATCACGTAATTTACTTGCCTGATTCATCATTCTCTGTTGTCGAATAGAATTATTGGCGAATTTCAATTGTTGAAATATTTTTGGGTGTTATTGTGGTTATGGTCTACTTTTAGGAGGAACCACCCTGTTGTTCACCTTTAAAACCCATGGACTTAAAACACCATGGAAAAGATAGCTGATACTCCTAACGACGCCATTGTTGCAAAAAACATTATTTGCGTATTGCAAAATACATGATAATTGAGTAAGTAAATAATCACCGATTTCCTTAATATAAACACTCATTTGGTGTGCTCGATTCAAAACTAAACAATTGAAAATAACAACTAACTCAGTTAATTGCTTAAATTACCCGATATATCCCGAATTAACTTTAAAAAAATTTTAAACAAAGTTGTCTTGATAATATGCCTTGGATAGCGTTTTGTATTAACTGACTACTATATAGAGGTTCAGATCGGTATGGAGAAAAGTTAAATATTACAACTACCGAAAAAATGTTTTGTGTTTAGTAGCAAGTTAAATAAAAAACGAGCAGATAAGGTCAACTAGATAAAATTACTTAACTCCAATATACAAGGTGGGCCAAAAGTAATGTCATAATGTGAATGGGCCATAATTTTTGTAATTGACATCTAATGCCACTGTGATTTGACTTTTATGTTGCATATAGATAGAGAATTTGTTGACAACAAGCAATGGAGCGATACACTCTTGAAGAACGCGGAATTATTGTTACTGCTTATTTGACCAATTTATGGTCTGTTGTTTTAACGCAGTTAAAATGTTATGCCAATAAACAAAACTTGCGTTTCTGGGGCACAGAGAATCCACAAGAAATGCACGAAGAGTCTTTGCATCCCCTCAATGTGACTGTTTGGTGTGGCATTTGCGGTGAAAAAGTGAATGACCGTTACTTTTTTGAGGACGCCGACGGCATTAACGTAACCATAACTGGTGAGCGCTACAGACAGATGTTGAACGAGTTTTTTTCGCCGCAAGTTGCTGAATTGGGTCTCACGCAGCTCGAGCAATAATGGAGATTTTGAACATCAATTACCAAGCCGCGTGATCTCCCGTTTTGGCGAATTTGAATTGGGCGGTTAGATCGCCAGGTTTGACAACGCCAGATTTCTTTCTTTGGGGCTTTTTGAAATCTCGTGTTTACCACAACAAACCAGAAAGCTTGAAAGTTTTGAAAGCCAATATTCAAGGAGAAATCGCAAATTTGGAGCCAGATGTTTTGCGAGCAACAATAAAATCAAAACGTCATAAAACGAGCCCAAATTTGCATAACTCAGGAGGTGGTCATTCAATAGGTGGCCGCCTATTCACATGATGGCATTACTTTTGGCCCACCTTGTATAAGTCACATACTTTATGTGTCTAAATACGTGCCTAGTGTTCAAAAAACAGTATCACAATTCATTATCTAAACACAAGTACTTACAGTAAACACTGGGAAAAATGATGCTAACGGGCATCTTAATATTGAAAGGATGCGAAATAATATAAAATATTAGTAGAGGCGTAAAATTTTCCCCGTAGAACCTCGCTTGGGCAGTAGTTTACTCATAAAACCGAAATTAGTAGACAGCAAGACTGGAGTATTGTTTATTTCCAAAAAAAATACTCCAGGTGACTTTATGGGCAGGGTGCGCGACGAAAACGACATTTGAAGACCGCATTAAATCATGCTCTAGAGCCGTTGAAGGAATAGCAAATTTTTATAAATTAAAAAATAATAATTTCTGATTGCAAAAAATATGGCAATGCCACATCTGAAAGGGGCTAATTAATATTTTTTAAACGTATTTTGTTTAAAAAACATTTTAATAAATATAAAATACATTTTTTATTGATTATTAGCTGTCAGTTTGCTGTCAAAAGTAAAAATAATCATAATTTAAAAATTCTACTAAAAAATGATATATTGATTTATATACGCTAGTAAAGTACTGCGCCATCTCGTGTTTTTTATTTTAAGTTATGGTTCTGTCAAAACTCAACATACGGATATACATGTAAAAACTCAAATGTAATTTTAACTATTAAGAATTAATTACATACAATGCCAGTGATAAAATTGATGAGCAGCTTCCAAGAAGTATAATTAGATATTTAAAAAAAATATTTCTAAAGGTACAAAATTATGTACTAGTTTTAATGTTTCTAATGTCTATGAAGAGATTGATGTCAATGATTCTCACCGAATTTTTGGTACAGTATTAAGAGAAACACTTTTGCCACAAAAACATTTGTCACAAAGTTATTGTTGTAATTCGTTGTAATGAACAATGTTATTAATCATAACAACAGTTTTATGTGAACATTTCAAATTAATTGTGACATGATTGTAGAAGTGTGTATACGCTAGCAGTGTGTATACTGTACCAAAAATTCGCCGAGAATCAATGGCATCAATCTCTGCATACACATTAAAAACATGAAAAGTAGTACCGTTCTTTCGGGCGTTAAATGGCTGTTTTGCTATTCAATTATTACCAGACTACTTAGATGTATTGCAAATATTTATTTGAGTGTCCTAGGGCGGAAAGTAAAATTTCCGCACGCAAATAAATATTTGCAATAGATCTAAGTAGTGTGGTAATAATTGAATAGGCAAACCATTGACCTCCACTATTTCATACCACTATTTCATATATGGACTAACTATCCCATGTGATAAAAATAGCCCAATTTTTGGTATACTAGAGACATCTATGTGTAATATATTTTAATTATAAGAGTCATATACAGGGAGTTCTAAAATTCATTCAAGAAAACTATACCACGGTGTAGAGCTGGAAAAAACAAACAAAAAAGTGTAATAAAGTTTTTCGATTTGACGTTTAGTTTTTAATTTAACATTAATAATAAATTCAACTAATCACATTTGCATTTTTGGGTGTCCCTACACTACTCCACCAATCACATAGCGCATAGTGTAAGGAGGTGGGGCCACAGTAGTGGAGTACGTTGGCCATGCTAGAGTAGCGACAATAAGAGTTCTCAATAAGTGTAGCGACACCCACAAAATGGTTAAATTTATTAATATTTAATTAATTATATCTCAAAAACTAAGCGTCAAATCGAAAAACTTTATTAACTTTTTTGTTTATTTTTTCCAGCTCTACACCGTGGTATAGTTTTCTTGAATGAATTTCATAACACACTGTATATTAGGCGTTAAATATGAAACTTTTATATAAATAAATATTTAAGATTGAAACCTTTATTTTGTGCAAAAATAAAACAATTTAATGTATCATAATAAATTGGTCAAAGTTATTTGATTTTATGATTCAAAAATATTTGTCAAATTCGTATGATTTTCATAATTAAATAGTACGTGAAAATGTTGTTTCTTTTATAATAAAGTTATTAAAATAATTAATTGAAAATAAGTAGGTCAGTGAGGCAGTCATTTACTGCACCGAAAAGCGGGCGGTAAGATAGTGCTTTTCACGCATAAGTACAAAAAACTAATATACACTGTTTATTATTCATTATTATGACATCAAAAGTGTAGCCCAGAGTTTTACATACTGAAAGTTACATTTAGAAAGCTTACCCTCCGGGTGTTTCTCATTTCTTTACATTTCTGCACGCATGATTTCTTTTTTAATTTTACCGTACGGATCAACATAAGACGACAGATTTTTTTTTTAAACAAAATATTTGCAGACCTTTTAATACAACTTTGCATACTCAAAGGTAGTAGAGATCTCATTTTATACAACATAATATATATTCATAAAATTTAATGACGTCTTATTCAGAATGAGTGAATATATCTCTTGTATGATAATAAATTAATATATAAGTAAATCACCTGAGGGAAAACACATGTTTTCACAGTACCTACACATAAAATATGAAGGAAAATTGAAGAAGAATGCGTGTGTATGTTACGTACCGGGCCCGATATTATACAAATCGAGATGTGTACAGACAATTTTGTACCAAGTCCGATCTGTACAAGTATTTTTTTTTTAAATACAACCGAAATAGTGTTTCGAAATGTGAAATTTTCTGCATATGTTATCATGCGCTTAACGGATTTTTACATTTCGAAACAGTATTTCGGTTTTATTTTAAAATAAGTAATGTAACAACTAAGTTAATTGTTTGAACACCCAATATATACTAAGTTTTGTATATCTACGTTTGAACAATTCTTCAAATTCAAAGTTTATAAGATATGCATTTTTTTTCAAGGGTTACAAAGTCTGAACTAAACTTAATATACCTTGTATATTTACAAATATACTGGGTATAAAAATAGTATGTACGGATGCTATGTACATGTATGCATGCATGCCTTCTTTCACCTATCAACTGTATTTCTCATTTTCAACTTTGATCACAAATAATGAGAAAACTATTAAGTTTATGAAAAAAATTTTTAAACAAAAGTTGTTTATTTTAAAAAGAAGAAGATTTTTTGTCAACAAATTTTTTTTCTATCTCTTACGGTTTCAAAGATATAAATTTTTCCCCCTGGCGGGAGGAAACTTGTTGCGATTTTGCCCATTAACGAACTTGACCTTACTTTTTGCTCTGAACACACACAAAATTTTCAACTCGTTATCTCTTTTTGTTTTTGAGTTATCGGGTTCACGAACAGACAGACAGACGGATGGACATGCGGAAATGGACTAATTAGATAATTTTATGAACACTTATAACAAAAAATTTTTTCTGCGATCAATATTTTCAAGAGTTACAAATTCGGAACTAAACTAAATGTACCTTGTATATTTACAAATATTATGGGTATATAAATTACCTGTACAGTGCGGACATGGTACAAAATTGTCTGTACAAATCCCGATCTGTACAATATCGGGCTTGGTACGTAACATAAATAGACATACGTATGATGTGCTATGCGTTGTAGTAAGTACCTACCTATACATTGGGGAAAATATTTTATAAAGTGAAAGTAGGCTTAAATAACATAATTATTTTAAGAAAATACCCCCAGTTTTAAGTACTTTTATAAAATATAATATATAGGACATGTAATGAATGTATAGGACAATTTCTTAATTACAAGCAAAATATTAATGAGAGAATGTACTTTATGCGTCGTACAGTGTAATATGTGTCAAAAATTTTATGTTCCTTATAAATTGTATAACAATATTCATTTTCTAACATTTTATATCAATAGCTTTAAATTTTATTTCCGAGATATTCTCATTGGCAGCCCCGGATCTACGATTTTTCCGAGGCAAACACTTAAATTGGCGCTCCGTTCCTCCTGCATTTACATGGTTTCAAAAAACTCACGAAACAAATATACTGGGTGGGATTTTTGTGACTGGGAGAATAAAAATCATTAAATAAATGTGCACTCTTTAATACTTATTTACTACAGCTTTACACGTCGAGCTTTCCTTTCCACGAATGAGACTCTAAGATCGCAAGGTCAGTTAGCCGTTCCTGACTCATTGTTGAAAGCAGGTACGTATACTTATTTTTAGCTTGCTGAAACTTCGCTCGCAGCTTGCACATGTTGTCGGAAATGTGTAATATATCCTTAAAGCTATACTATTATTGGAAAAAGCTTCTTGCATGCCATGGTTGAATGTATATGTTGCAACAGCTATCGAATGCATTTGTCTTTTTGTTGAATCCAATTACAAGTGGAGCTTGCTTTTTAAATACGGCCAGTTCCTGGCAGAAATCAAATGCGTTTAAGTCTCGAGAATATTTTCAAGCTAAGTCAGATCCATTATTTTGCAGATCTTCAGTGGACAAATTTACAAAAGCCTGGCCACTCAAGAAGCTAAAATTTGCATTCAAGCTTTGCAAATGATTGGTATATATTTATCGTGTAAGTTTCTCAGGTGCAGGGTATTTCATTTTTTACTTTATACTTTACTATGAGATACCTTGAAGTGAGAAATGCCAGAGAAGTTTACACAGTTAATTTTCAATTTGAGCTTCATAGTTTTTTTGGTTTCTGAGAATACAGAGATCTAAAAATCGTCTCTAGTCCATCGTGTAAAACAAAGTACGGTATGCACGTTTGCTTTAACTTCGGCTGACGCACTACCGTGCTATGGGATAATTTATGGTACAGGCAACCGGATATTCTTCATTTTACGAAAAAATTTGTAAATGAAAAATTTATTAACATATAGGAACAATTTTTTTTTATTTTTTGCAGAATCTTTTTATCGAACAAAAGTTCTACCCTTCAAAAGAAAAAAAAGATAGGTCATTATGCGGTACTAAATATGTTTGTAAAAATAGCCATAAATCAACCAATATATTCACAGCGAAAGCCCTTATTGAATTATTCATATCATATAAATGTGCCCTAATATAATAAAATAAACTATTAAAAAAGTTAAAGAAAGTTACTCTAGAGGGAAATATTTTTATTAATACAGAACGTATAAAAGCTATGTAGCAGATTTCTGCTTATATTTTTCTTTTAGATAATAGATATCATCATTGGTTTACATTTTTAGAAAAGTTATAGCTAATTAACTAAGAAGTACCAGCCCAAGTGGTCGAGCGGTCTAAGGCGTTATATCTGCGCAGTATGTCTACTTGGAAACTGGGAGGTTATGGGTTCGAATCCCGACATCGGCAGTTTTAAGAAAAATTCAATTATTAAGAAAATAAAGAGTTGGTTAATTGACGAAACTGTCGGTGTATGGACAAGAACGAAGTAACCGGCTATGCTTGAGAAGGTTTTCAGCAGTTTCCTTCACGAACTCCAGCCGCATCTCCTACCAATTCCTAAACACAAAAATTCCTTCCACTCCACTCACATCCTCACTTCCTCTATAGGCATCACAATGGACCTTATGGTCGAAGTGTAGCCCGTCCAGGGCAGCCTCTACAATCTATGTATCTATCTATCTATCTATGGTAAGCATGACAATAATCGACAAGGGAAAAGGGGGGTTTAGACGGAGGGGGAAACACAAAATTTGGTATATCTCTCTTAATATTGAAAAAATCGAAAAACACATTAGGAGTAAAGTTGTAGAAAATTAGTTTTACTATAAAAAGCTTGTTTTAAAAAATGTTTTTTTTTTATAGAAACGTATTTATCTATAAGATAAACAAACTTAATTTCTTAAATATGTGTCATGTACAAAAAAAAGTATTAAGAAATAATTTTGATAAATATTTGACACCGTTTTCTTTTATAGCACATTCTGTATATATATATATGTATAACGGTTTAATAGGTCGGTTGTATGTGGGTCGAATATTCTAAGAAGCTATAGGTGATAACACCACATTATAGTCCGTCATATACATTATACGACCAGTGGCTGATGTAAAATACCTCCATAAATATTTTTCCTTTTCTTTAAGTACAGACCTATAATTTTATTAAGATATCATCATCTTGACATAGAAATAATATAAAATAGTATAATAGTTTAGAATTCTGTAGAATAAAACAATGTAGAAATAATATATATGAGTATAGGTGATATGCAATGCGTGTCTAGAACTTATTTTAAGTAATGTAACAACTAACTGAATTAACTGTTTGAATACCCAATATATACTGAGTTGTATATCAGTGTTCGAATTATTAACAATTTTTGAATTTTGAACACAAATTGTGAGAAAACTATTAAGTTTATGGAAAAATTTATCTAACAAAAGTTGTTTATTTTAAAGAGAAGATTTGTTGTTTTTAACCTTTTGTTATATCTCTTATGGTTTCAAAGATAGACAGTTTTGCCCATTTTGCCCAAACATGGTCCGATTTTGCCAATTAACGAACTTGACCTCACTTTTTTGCTCTAGAACACAGAAAAAAAATTTCAACTCGTTATCTCTTCTTCGATCTTGAGTTATCGTGTTCACAGACGGAAATGGACTAATTAGGTAATTTTATGAACACCTATAGCAAAAATTTTTTTCTGCGATCAATATTTTCAAGCGTTACAAAGTCGGAACTAAACTACTTTGTATATTTATTATACTGGGTATAAAAATAATTCTATTGAGTACTGACCTGAGGGCGGGGCTTAAAAAACATGGCTGTTTATTCTGTGCAACCGAAAGAGTAATCCATTACGTGTTTTTATTTATGTCAAATAATTATTTTTCTAAATTTTGAGTTTGAAATGTCAATTTTTTTTATATTTTAAATTTATGAACAAATAATTTATTTCCAAAATTTTGTTAATGTAGGTATTTCTTATAAAAACTATAAACTTTTTTAGAGACTGCTTATAACTTTGGAACGGTCAAAAAACAGCTATAGCTATAGCTTTAGAGCAGTTTTGAATTTTGAACTTCTAATAGCTTTCCTGGAGTCGTAAAGAAAAGTTATCTATTGTCTTCCCTCATCATGCTATCTCCAATAGTTTTCTCCAAACAAATCGGCATTTTTTCATATATATATATGAAGAAGATACTGCACACTAAATTTGGTTTCTTGTTTTGCCACCAAACGTCGTGATCAAAATGGTGAGTTATCAATTGAATCCAACAATCAATTGGATTGAATATGTCCTAAATGTATTCGAGGAAACCTTGAAGAATATACAAAGGCATATAATTATGTTGTAGTTTTTATACGGAAACTTATAGACATAATTATTATACCATAAACCGCTTTTAAAGATTATATATCTTGCTTGTTACAGAAAATGGTATTCTTAGTCATTAAAATCGGTTAATGTATGAAATATTGCTAATCAATATTTAACAATTTAAATTAAAAAATAAATTTAGAAGTTCTAATTAATCCGGATAATACATATTAACATATTTACAGATTGTCATCGTCAAGACTAACACCATTGTGCAAAATTATCAACATGTAAAAATGAGTTTAACATGTATTTATAAGAAAAAGAGACAGGCATACTCTTAATAATATACGTATTTATTTGTCTCCTTTTCTCTCTGCTAATAAATGTGTAAAGAAATTGAGTGGATCGCTTTTAAAAGTTTTGATATTTAATAACTTTTAAAGGCGCACTGCACTGTCTTCAAGCCTCGTGGCAGATAGGTATACTTGACCACAAATGTTGAAAGATGAAAACAAATTTCGAATAAAAGTTGTTACTATATTTATAATGAACAACTTTCTTCCGAAGCATTTTTACGAAAACCGAATCAATAAGACAAAAATCAATAATAAAATTTAAAAAATTAACATCAACTTTTGTTGTCCAACCCTCTTGAGCCTGCAGTGCAAGGATACAGGTAAATATCCCAACCTGAAGGTTTATTTCTTTCCGGTTTTGGTCCATAAGCCAGGTTGTCTCATTTGTTTTTTCCATTTTCTTTTAATGGACTTACCATCACATTCGTGGAGGGCAGAGTAAGTCTGTCTCCTAGTTATTCCTAGATATGGTTCCGATCCCTGGCACACGAGTGCGGCTTCTTTACGGACATGTTCGTAGATTGTGTCCTAGTACCCGCAACAAGGTGACCTCTTTTATCTTTGCCAGACTCTCCAGTGATTCTGCGCATTCGAGAATTAGAAGATTGCTTTGAGCGCAGGCCGAAAAACATTATATCTATGCAAAAGGTAGAGAGGTAGATTGTAAAGTCTGCCCTGGACGGGCTACACTTCGACCATGGGATCCATTGTGATGCTTTAGGATGTGAGGATGTGAGTGGAGTGAAAGGAATTTGTGAGTAGGCTAGGAATTGGTAGGATATGCGGCTGCAGACGATTATGGTAGGAACTATGCCGATATTCATCTGGAGTTCGTGAAGGAAACTGCAGAAAACCTTCTCAAGCATAGCCGGTTACTTCGTTCTTGTCCATACGCCGACAGTTTAGTCAATTAACCGCCCTTTTTTTTTTATTTTTATAATTGACAAACTGCCGATGTCGGAATTCGAACCCATTACCTCCCAGTTTCCAAGTACTGCACACTGCACAGACATAACGCCTTAGACCGCTCGGCTACTTGGACTGTTATATCTATGCTAGCTTTCAAAATAGTAATTGCGACATTACGACTACCTAACATGGTGACAACAACCCTGTGTTTTCCGACAGTTGCTGTAACCACATTCGTTGTTTAGCAATAAGCTCTCAGACTATTATTAGATTTTCTAAGATTAACAACCATTATTAGAAAAATTTAAAAAAAAGAAATAAACGAAAACATTACATTAATCTACTACGAAGGAAAAACTATAAATTTTCAGATTATTACATATTGTTATCGACATATCGTATAGTCAAGAGTAAGTTATAGCTACACATTATACGTATCTTAAATCGATAACGGAAAGATCGTATGTCGTTATAAATTTCAAAAAAATACGACAAAAAAATTAATAATTTTATTTTACTTGTTTTTTTCTCTATATATATAAATTTTTTGTTCCAATCTTTACAGAGTGTCTCACAACGATACATCGTATTTAAAGTATTAGAATAGGAAATATGCATGAAACTTTTTTTTCACATTTATTTTCAGAATATGAAAATACTGTTAATACTGTAATAATATTTAAAAACGAAATTAAAATCCGACAAATATCAAAGAAGCTATAAGCTTTTAAAGATTATTATCTGTCTCTTTCTTGCAAAAATACTAAAAACGGAGTTTTACGTGTATTTTAAATGGTGAAAGTGTAATATGACGTCACATAACATATCAAGAGGGCTATCACCCTCTTTGTCTAATCGGGAATTTCAATCATTCATATCTCGCTTATTTTTAAAATTATTTAAAAAGTAATTTTACCTTGATATTTGTCAAGTAAACATGCTTCAATTCAAGTGAAAAAAAATTTTCATGCATATTCCCTATTAAGCTTAAAATACTAAATAAGAGTGACATTTTCAAATGTTTGCGTGAAATTCTTTTAATGAACTACGGAGAAAACTTCGATGGTAGTTGAGATATTTCAGGCAGTTATTACTCGTGACAGTGAAAACAAAAAGTATAAAATACAGTAGACTAAACTAGCTTATTTCCGCTATGCCAACTGAATAAATCTAATATAACATATAGATAGAAAGATAGATTGTAAGGGCTGCCCTGGACGGGCTACACTTCGCCCATAAGGTCCATTGTGATGCCTAAGATGTGTGGATGTGAGTGGAGTAGAAGGAATTTTTTGTGTATAGACTAGGAATTGGTAGGATATGCGGCTGCAGCCGTCTATGCCGATATTTGACTGGAGTTCGTGAAGAAAACTGCAGAAAACCTTCTCAAGCATAGCCGGTTACTTCTTTCTTGTCTATACGCCGACAGTTTAGTCAATTAACCGCCACCTTTTTTTTCTTAATAATTGACAAACTGCCGATGTGAGGATTTGAACCCATAACCTCCCAGTTTCCAAGTAGGCATACTGCGTAGACATAACGCCTTAGACCGCTCGGTCACTTGGACTGGTAATATAACATATTTTTGGACATCACACATTTTTCTAAAATTAAAGTTCAAAGTATCAAAGAAAAATATTTAAGATGAGGATATTTTTCTCTTTAAAAAAAAGTAGTTTTTTTTTTGTTGGCAAAAAGAAAATGATATCTGGTTTGGATAGAGTTTTATTTTTTATCTTGCTTTGAAAAATGCTTTTAAAACCAAAAATCAGATCAAAAATTATATAGATTATTTTGAAAAAAAATATATAATTTGTTTGATACATGTTTATATAAATAAAATTATGATTTTTGTCAAAAACAAGATTGTTATTATATTGTTATGAATGATCTATATATTGTAAATTCTTGTATAGAAATTTTACATTGGCTGGATAAGTGGATATTAAAATATCAAACAAGAGGGGTGTCATACTGGTTCGATTCCTGGCAGTGCATTCTAATTTTTAATACGTTTTACAAATAATCAAAACCACCGAATGCGCCCATGGTTGTTGAGAAACTAAATTGTTCGAGAAACGTCCATACAAAAATATACTTTCAAAAATATTTTCAAAAACAACAACAACCATGTTCTAGAAAGGTCTATGAAGAGTATAAAAGCCATGGTAATTGCTAATTTAATATAAGAATAATATAAAAAAATTAAATTCAAATTATTTTTTTTGAAATCAAATAAACATCAGGTTTGATTTTCATAACGTTTTTTTATTTTTATTTTTTTAAAGTGCATGCAGGTTTGATTTTCATAAAGTTTTTTTGTTTTCTTTACTCTTTTTATTAAAATATTTTGTAAAACTTTTACTAATATTTTGTTTTTTTTTTGTGTGTCGAGTATCAGAATCTGTTGTAGGTTCGACAGCGCTCCTTTTGAAGGTTAAAAAGATCCAAGATACCGCGACAACTTTATGATTCACGTTCATTGCTGGATAACTCCCAGTGCAATAGAGCAGGATCGAGAACTGTAAAACATCGATCTTCTATCAGTTGAGTATTACATCAGCGTTTCGTTACATGCTGAAAATACACTCTGATCGAATTCTCATAGCGCGCAAAAAAATAGTGTAACTTGGAAAATGGTTTATGTCAATTTTATTATATTTTTTAAATATATGAAAGCGTGTTTCTAGATTTTTTTTAAATATAAATTATTTTTGTATTCCTGTGTATAGATATATACAATCCATTTTATACCTATTAAAGAAGATTACACTTTCTGAGACAAACTGTATATAGTCGACATTATTTTGTATATACATAGTGGAAAACCATTAAAATAGATAATGCTTATAAAGGCGCCAGACTAAATCAACATCATCACATCACTGAGAAAAATATTTGTGAAAATGTTGTTCAACTATATACAAACGAGAATTATACAGACCAAATTATTTATATGTATATTTTTTATTTATTTATTTAAACTAAACAAATTTGTTTTATAAACACACAAAACTACTATTACTGTGTTTTTGTGCCAACAAAAAATACTGAAACCACTTTATATTAACCAGCAACATCATCAACAGCAAGCAAGCAAGCAAACAAGCATCATCAATGGTTATGGTTACATTGGAAAATTGTTTCATATCTGTAATTTTACTTTACAGAATATATATGATCAATAAATTGTTTTTAAATAAACACATTTCTGTTCGCATTGGAAAATATTGTATAAAATGTAAAATACGTAACGCAGGAGCTGCGTCAACTTAGCAAATTTCCTCTGAATAAATATATCACTTCTCTTTTGGAAGAGCCCTTAATCAACTTTTATCTTATTGATGTTCATGGCAACCAGTGATCCTCAATGGCGGTCTTCGAACATTTGTTTTTTGAATAAACAACTGGTTGCTTCCACAGAAACCACATCAAGAATTTTATAGAAGATTCTTGCAGGAGTAAAATTATTAACTGACTGTTTTCGTAATTTTTTTAACCGATTTTGATGAGGTGTGATTCGACCAGTAATTCAAAATGCTAAAACATTTTTATTGAAAATTTTTTGTTAAAGTTACTAATTTTTTTTATGTCTATGTGCGTGAAGTATTTGCCGAGATTCAAACAGGATTTTGTATCACCCTGCCATTTTTGAAGAGCTTTATTTCCCTAAAGAAATATGTATCAGGTTTTGCTATATATTTATCAGCGAGATATAAAATTTTCTCATATTTCTCATGAAGTGAAAACCAAAGAACTTGGGTGAGGAGGATCTTAGTATTAATATTCATAATAGCTCATATTGACAGTGGTCTCATTTGAGGTACCCAATAACCAATTTTTCGATATGCCAAGATAAAAATTTTGTTGTTGTTCCACTTTAATATATATATTTCTGGTGGATTTTATTTAAGACTCTCATTTACAGACTTTTATACGAAATTTATATATACGGATTCAATATTTCGACCTAGCAGTTGGGTTTCTTGATTTGATTAATTAATACTTTTGTACAAATCAATGGACTTAATCTTGTTCAGATTCCTCTAGAAAAGCAATGTCTCTTCTGAAAATCAACATTATTTCCCAGCTTTAAAATACAGAATTCATAATACATATTCGCAACACTTTAAAAATAACTAGAACACATATCAATACAAAAAATCACACATTAAATAATTTAAAAAATATAAATACCTGTATGAGAAAGTAATTATTAAAAATAAATTATTGACGAATCACAATGGTATTTTATATTCAAAAAAATAAATATAGGTGTGAATCCAAAAAAAAACTACCTCTTTATGTTGCAGCCATATATAAATTTAGACAATTAGCCATTCGGCTACATGGTTGGAAAAGAACAAAATGACTAAAATTGAATATAATTTTGCTACTTGTGTGTAATTCAATTACAATCTTAATGTTATGGGGAACTGAAACCAAGAGAAAATCTGTTTTATAATGATAAAAATTTTCAAGCAGCTAATAAAATCGTATATTTATTATCGATAATATGCGTTTCATCGGCTTAAAAAAAATTAAATGAAGTTTAAGATATTTCCAAACTATATCAGCTGATCGGATACCCGCGCGAAAAGAACTATATATAAAACATCATACATATACTAGTATTTCAAACGACTTTCAAACAGCGCGTCGGTACTCAGGATGCCAACTGAACCATTAAAAATTACCTTATGCTGCGGACTTTTTTGCGCACTTTTTTACGCATATTTAATCAAAAAACTTAACAACCCGATGGGTATTCTCCCAAAGTTTTAAGGAAAAATATTTCTAAGGAATTGAGGAAAGTATGTGTCGAATTTTAGAGCAACCGTGGCTATATCGAGAGAGTTCGAAGTAAAAACAGTCGGAATCGTGCATTTTATTTCACCATGTTTATGAAGATGCTATTAAATTTCTCCAACATACATAACGATATTCTCAAAAACGCCATGGGGATAAATTCTCAAAAAAATTCAGCTAATTTCTGAGTATTCATTTGACTAAAATATTGTGAATTTGCGGAAGTTCTTATCAACCTAATAATAGTTTGAAAATACCTTAATTATATATATTTTTTGTAATTAAATTAATGCAATTAAATCTTTTGTAACATGTTAGGAAAATAAATTATTGTAATTGAAAAAAATATATGTCACAAAAATATATGGCAGATCTTATTAGAATAAACACGTGCATATTACATAGGTTTAGCCTTGGAACCTTTTAAATCACTATTTTAAAATCAGTCTATTATAATAAGTTTTTTTTCCATATGAAGTAAAGCTGATATTAGCCTAAAAACTGGACGAAACCAGTTCGAAAAGTTGACATCAATGAAAATTATTTTTTTACCGATAATTTAATAAACAAGAGAAAATCACAAATAACTGAATTAATTGCTTAAATACCCGGTTTATACTGAATTTATATAAAAAAAAGGTCGTATATGAAATGGGTATATGTGAATAGAACTAAGGTGAGTGCCGTGGTCGGCTAGATATCTTTTATACGGCTGCCGGGTTGATGTGAAATAAGGCGTATCTTTTATATTTTTCGCTATGATGCACCATCTTAGAGTTATAGGCGCAAAACCAAAAAAGTCCGTAAATTCCAAGGTTTTTTTGGTTGCTAAAAATTGTCCCCAGGCATTTGTGTCTGAAGTCTGAAAGTGTTAGCATTTTTGTTTTACATGTTTGTACCTAATTAATTATACAAGTTAAGATAATAAAAAGTATAACACCACTTTTTGCATCATAGCCTCATGTTTTGATTCTCTACTGACTGAGGTGTTAGTAAACTCAGTCTGTCGCACTACCGTGCTCTAGATTTATGAGAGAGAAAAATAGTTCTTATGATTCCGAAAGATTTCACTTACTTAGTATGTGCCGCCTAGTCAAATAACTGTTTACTTAAATTTGCTTATCCTTACGCAAATTACATGAACCAGATTAACGAACGTGAATCGATACTTTACACACACAAAAATATTCACACATACCATGTAGATTGTTTATTAATTGCGTATTTAAAAAAAATTCACCATTCATCCATTTATGGAATAATTCAGCTTAAAGTGACACATTTTCTGTTGTATAAAATGACTATACACTCATATTCAATTATGTATTCAAATATTGATAATTTATTCAAGTTTTGTTGATAATAAATAATTGTGATATATATTTATCTGTTAAGTGTGTATATGTATCTTACAAATTTAATAAGGTTCTAAGGGCTTATTAATTCCAAGTTAAATGTAGCTTAATAAAAATGGACTCGAAATTTAACGCTTCAAGAGAGCATGAGAAATTTTTTTGTTACTTCTTAAATGTTAATTCTTAACATTTAGAGGTCATCAATAGCGTGTCAAAGATGTCATCTACCGAGGGCTAATATTTGCCTATACATCTTGTTGAACTTGAAATATAAGATTGGTTTTGTTCTTGCCTCATGAGTATGATCTTAAATGAACTCTTCGACGTTTTATTTCTGAATATATTCGAAAAGTTCAATAATGCCAGTTTTTATCACTTTTAATAAATTTTAACTCTACAGATTTCTTTATACTGTTGTCTAATTTTAATTCAGCTTAATGAGCTTACGTGTTTAGAAACTTTGTAGAATGGGCAACTAACATTGGATAGCACTGAATGAATCGGTGCTGAATACTTGTGGATTTTTAGAAGTCCTTCACATTGATAATAAAAGCTAGACTTTACTATCAAAACTGACTCCATGCCCTGAAAATTCCAGGTTTTCCCGATTTGTTGGCAGTCCTGATTTTATATTATAAATCCAAAACTACAAATTCAAGCATCAGGGTGAAATTTTACAGTAAAAACGAGATTATGTCTTAGATATTATTGGGTATCAGATTTTAATCTACAGACTCCTAGCATTCAATTAATTTGCATAATTCACACCTATTAATCCAGCCCATATATTTGATACATTTATATAGAGAATATTTATAATACAATGTTGAATGATGAATTATGTCTAATATTAAAAATCAAGTGACATTCAAACTACACAGACTATAATATCCAGAATTAAGTCACAAACATCTAAGGTTTTAATCTACGGGTTCCTATCAGTAAAGTAACTAGGACCATAACTCACAACTAAAATCCAAATTAACTATAAGTCTTCGGTTTACTTGATCCAATTACGTAGAGAGTAATTACAAAGTGGAAGCTAGAATAATGTCTGGTATTAATAATCTAGCGTGATTCTAGCTGAATAGTCTAACATAAAATGTTTAGTGAAAAAATTTAAATTTAACAAATAATGTTGTCTAAGCAGCTAAAGTAAAAAATGGTTCCAATTTTATAGAGAATGAAATTTTCAGAAAAGATAGTACATATAGACAGGTTCTCACACTATGAGAACCTGACCCGACAGCGGAGAAAACACCATCAAATATTTTACCGCACATAACTTTTTTTCTATTATAATTACCTGAAAATATTATTTTTCATACATTTTTATTTCAAAAAATTTTAGTAGGCAAATATCTTACAGTTTCTGTGAAAAGAAACAGATAAAGACATACAGATATATAGATATCAGAAACTGTAATAGACATGAAAAGGTTAAAGTAAAAAATAACAACACACTGAGTTCATTGCTTAATTACCCGGTATATACTGAGTGTATGAAAAGTTTCAAACTACAGGTGTTTATTTTTTTTAAACATTTTTTGTCTTTAAAATTTTTTCTGTAGCCCCCCTGCACACGGGAACAGTAATGACTTCCATTACCTGGTAGCCTGTAGCTAGTTTTGTGTGGTCGCCAGTAGCTGGACGTTGAAGCAGAAGTACCTGTTCAAACGGGGACGTTAGAGTGATCATTAATAGCGGTCATTCCTGGGTAGTACTACTGGCCGTCACTACTGCTTACAGTTTTAAAGATGGATATATTCCTTATTGGCGGGGGCAAAACACAGTCCGGATTGGCCCATTCAAAAACTTGACCTTACTGTTTATCTCTAGAACACACATACAAACAATTTCAGCTCAATCTCTTTTCGTTTTTTAGTGATCTTGTTTACAGACAGATAGATAGACAAATGGACGGGTATGCGGAAATGGACTAATAAGGTCCTATTTATGACCACCCATACCAAAAAAATGTATACCGGGTATATAAATAATTATGTGTTTTACTCGTAATTATTATAGAAAAAAGCGCGATTAAAGTATTGGTAGTGTTTTCCCCGTTGTCGTATCATATTCAGCCTCATGAAATACGTCACAAAATATTAGTATAAAACATTGAAAACCAATCATCACTTATCTTAATTTCCACTAACCCAAATATTAAGTTTTTCTGTCTATGAGGATGAATAAAGTTGAATTTTACAATCAGATGGAATCAAACTACAACGATTTACCCAGATTGAAGAGTTGTTATACGGTGAAAACATACCTGGAACAGAAGAAGAAGAAAAATTATTTATATATCCATTCACAAAAAAGTACTAGTGTATGGGAGCAGAGGTGAAGATATTACACACACCAAAATGTAGATAACAACTAGCAATACTTTTATTAAAATTCTCCAACGTTTTCACCCTCATGTGGTTCAAATAGATATTGTTCGTGGTATGCATCCTACAGTTCAATTTCAATAATTAACGAACCCTTTAAATATAAATTTAAATAACACTACTCAACAATTAGATAGATCGTAGAGGCTGCCCTGTACGGGCTACACTTCGACCATAAGGTTCATTGTGATGCCTAAGGATGTGAGGATGTGAGTCGAGTGGAAGAAATCTTTATGTATACACCAGAAATTGGTAGGATATGCGGCTGCAGCCGACTATGATAGGAACTATGCCGATATTCATCTGGAGTTCGTGAAGGAAACTGCAGAAAACCTTCTCAAGCATAGCTGGTTACTTTGTTCTTGTCCATACGCCGGCAGTTTAGCCGATTAACCGCCCCTTTTTTTCTTAATAATTGACAAACTGCCGATGTCGGGATTCGAACCCATAACCTACCAGTTTCCAAGTAGGCATATTGCGCGGACATAACGCCTTAGACCACTGGGCCACTTGGACTGGTTGGTCAACAATTAGTCTTAAAATAAATAATTTCTAGATTGGAAAATAAGTTACATGTAACTATAAAAAATCTTTCCAAAATTTTCCTGTTACATACATTAAATAAATGAGTAAGTTCTCTAACTAGTAAACATGACGAAAGCTATAGAATCTTAAATCATAAGTAGATAATAATGTTCTGAAAAAACAACTCGTTATGCAGGAGCTGCGTCAATTTAGCGTATTTCCTTAGAATAAATACAAAATACAAAATTAATTTCATAAAATTTCAAATCTAAAAGACAATTTGTACCAAAGTCTTTGGATGAATCCTTTTGAAACTTCAGCATATCTCATAAAGAAAAATGAAAACTCATTTAAAGCTCGTTTTTAATCAACACGAAATTTTAATGATTTATTTCCACGGTCATCTTTTTTTATTCGAATTAACTTAGGCATAGCCATATGTGGGCTGAAATTCTCTTAACGTTGACGCGAAACGAGACGATAATTTCATAAATTTATTTTGCATAGATTTTGCACCATCAACAAAAGATATAAAATCAGACAATCAATCCAAATTTTCATTAAATAAAACAAATATTTGAAATTTTTCGGAACACCGATTCGTCATTAAAAAATATATGACGACAAAAATATACAAATTAACACAAAGGTAAACATATTTAGATACTTAAATAAACAGCATAGTAAAATATTGAATAAATGAAAATAAAGAAATATTGGTAAAACCTAAAAAATATTAAAATTCCATATATTTTTCTGATAGAACAGTACATATAATTTCAATATCTTTCTAAAATATGATCATAGTATTTTAGGCTTCAAGAAATGTCGAAAAGTTCAGCTGTAATATAAACACTAACTTTTGATTTTTATTGAAAGGGCGTAACTGTATCGTTTATTATTCAACGTGTTTTTAGTTGTATAATCATCCATTTAATACAATTATCCGTTTAGTATAATTATAACAGAGTATATCCAAGTAAACTTCACTTTCATGTGATATCATCTATAGGATGATATTTTACATTACTGAAAATAATTAGTTACCAAATAATAATACATTCAATGACAATGATCCTGGGAATGAACTTAAATAACCCTTCAAAAAATATGGACCATATATATATATACAATATTATACTATTCATGCATTCATAGTAGTATAAAACTATATGTGTGTAGTAATATTGATTTTTGTTACAAACATGTTCGTTGTAACTTTTAAGGAATGAATTACTTTATATTATATGCTTCCGAAGATGTTACTCTTCAACTTCATTTTTTTTTAGTAAGATGTTGTAAAATAAACATACAAAATATTATACCATATACTTGGCTACTTTCATAACCCGCCTTTGTGGCACCGAAATATGTTTATACATTATATACAGGGTATAAAAACAAAAAAAAAGAAAATAGCCGGTTATTACTGAATGAAGGTTTTTATTTTCGGAACACTTTCGAAGAATCTGTAATTTTTATAATATTTTTAAAAACATATTTAAAAAAAGGAATTTTAAAAAACATTCTCAAATATTAATTTTTTGCTGAGATTTTCAAGGTTTTGTTTACTTTTAACGTTATGCGCGCGTTAAGGGAAAGTAAAGATAAAGAGCTGAATTTATCTAAAATTGGAATTTTAGAAAGTAGGCAACATCTACTTCGCCGCACATTTATTATGAAATTGAACAATAAAAGCTAAAGACAAAAATTTAAAAGACTTGAAATTAAGTAATTAAACTATTTCAGATTATGTTAAAAATATAAACAAAGTTTTCTGACGTGTAGTGTTGAAGATATTTTGATATAAACAACGAAAAATGTCTGTATATCTGGATCTATCTCTTTATATTTATTTAATGGATCTTTGTCTGGTTTCATAATAATCTGGTTTTATAATATATATATATATATATATATATATACGTTTTTTTTTTTCAATTACACATTAAACAAATCAAATAAAGAGTTATATATCATTTTGTGATATCTTTGAATTCGTAAACAGATGCGAAACTCGCCAGTGAAAGTCTTCCCAAAAGTGAAATTCTTGTGTCCAAACCTGAATTACGATCCACAATGTATGTAAACGACGTATGTAATTTTTCCCAATATATTCCCAAGAAAGATAAATGTCCCAACAGCAGATAGGTATAATTCAAAGATATCTGAAGGTGGTCCCAAAGAAATACAATATGTTATTATAGAGTTATAAGTATACATATAAATAAACTTCAAAATATTGCAATAAAAACACTTTCTAAATTGTATGTACACTCCAGTTCAGAAAAAATGAACAGAAAACATTTACTATTCTTATAGTAAATGTTTTTGTTTACATAAATTGTTTACATAAATAAAAAATATAAAACTTCCATTTCTTTTTACATATTTAAAAAATATACTACTTATCTTTGTTTATAAATAAATAATATACAGAGAGTTACAAAAGTCAGGAGTCTTATGAAATGTACGAAAATTAACATTTCAGATCTTTTCATTTTTTTTTAACGGGAATGTACTAATAATATCAATATTATCTATAAATTCAGTAATATTTACGCTTAAATTGTGTTCCAAACTCGTACTCGATTTCAGACATATCAAAATATCAAATTACTAAAATAATCTAGTTTAATTGTGAAAATTTGTTAGTTTTGGTAAAAGAAGCCAACACCAGCCCCCCAAAAATGCAAATCGAGAACCTCCTTTTTTAAAGTAGGTTAAACAACTTTTTTTAGGTATACGCAATTCAGGAGTAATTTTATAAATACTCAAAATAAATGACATACTGTACGTCTTGGGTCATCGGATACTACAGAGTAGAGAATATTACTATAATATTGTTCGATAGATGATGATGGTGATTGAACAGCGGTGAAGGGGATGCTACTAACTTAGCAACAACCATGGTTGGTTGCAGACATAAACCGTTGTCGACAACAATATTCTGTCGTTCCAGCAAGCAACAACAAACGACATAACGACATACCTATAAAGATATTTACTCCATTCGAATAGGCACTATATGCTCAGTGTACTACTACATGCTAAAGGTTGGTGAAATATAAAATCGGCCAAACTTTTTAAGGATATTTGGGAGATTTATCTAAAATACTACGAAACGAACGAAAATTTAGTAGAATGTTCCTCATTTAATGCTGACTGTGACAACGATTAAAAATTATCGCATTTTGAAAAAACTGTAATTATACTGAGTGTCCAGAAAGTACCACAGGGGATTGATACGGTAGATAGAGAATAAAATTCTGAGACGAAAAGTCCTCTACCATTTTTTAACCTGACGTATAGGTAATAAGTTATTAGGCTGAGAAGTGGGAGAGTCAGCAGCGGATAAATAATAATTACTAACTCTCCCACTTTCTGATTACCGCAATTGCGCGCCAATCAGAGGCGCAGTAATTGGTGGTTGGAAATTACCAAGACAATGCATACTAAACACGTCTTGCCTTCGGGTGACAGGTTGTTGTCAAGGAGGACACAGAGAACCCCTTGGTCTAGATGCTAGAGACCCATTTGCGGTACCCCTCTTTCTAATTATTATTATTATGCTTACTAGACGCATGCTCACGCCGTTTGCGGATTATCATATCTCTATTGATAATCTTAAAGTTTTCGATTAGAATTTTGTCTAGAGAATTACCTGATCGGAGTAGAACTTCAATATTGTGGTCAGCTAAAAATTCATAAACGTATCTAGCCAGTCCAAGTAGTCGAGCGGTCTAAGGCGTTATGACTGCGCAGTATGCATACTTGGAAAGTGGGAGGTTATGGGTTCGAATCCCGACATCGGCAGTTTGTCAATTATTTTAAAAAAAGGGGGCGGTTAATTGACTAAACTGTCCGCGTATGGACAAGAACGAAGTAACCGGCTATGCTTGAGAAGGATTTCTGCAGTTTCCTTCACGAACTCCAGATGAATATCGGCATAGTTCCGATCAGAGTCGGCTGCAGCCGCATATCCTACCAATTCCTAGTCTACTCACAAATTCCTTCCACTCCAATCACATCCTCACATCCTTAGTCATCACAATGGACCTTATGATCGAAGTGTAGCCCGTCCAGGGCAGCCTCTACAATGTATCTATCTATCTAACGTATCTATTGGTCGGCTAATAGACGAATTCTTTCTTGCAACAAAAATTAAGTATACAGTATGTAGACATTATAGGAATTAACGGATTTCATGTGTGCAACTGTCATATATCGTCATCAACAGTAGTTGGCGTTGGTCGAAACGATCACATACATAGACAGTGGTAGTAGTGATTCGAATAGAATGAAAAAAACACTCACTTACTTGTGTACGACATTCAGACGACAACATCACAAAACAACAACGACAAAAAGAAAATGTGATGATTATATAGTTTTTAACAAAAAAAAATTTTATTACTAACATTTTCTTCTTCACTAGCACATTAACATTTTTATGTTGGTAGCCATTATATACATGGCGGCATAAGAAACTATTTTACAAAATGACATTTGTAACGATACGTCAAGTGCATCTGATATACTAGAAGTACATTAATTTGTAAAGAAGCCTCGAATATCGTCAGAGTTTGAGTGGATCAGTCTATTTTCAAAATGAATGGGAGGGAACATATATTTAATACTAAGTATTAAACATATGATTAAAATATGGTTTAAATAAGTTGCCCTTCTACTTTTAAATAAGTTCCCCTTACGCGCATATAATAGTCAAAACAAAAAAATTCAACTCTAAAAACTAAACTAGAGTGATGAAAACAGAAGTAAGGTCTTCCACAATATTTCTCAGTGTGCATTTACTTTTTAATGTATGGTAAGTTTTGTGGACAAAAAACCGAAAAAGATGATAAGAAAAAAAACTATTGAGAGACTGTATTTAAAAGAAGACTCACAGATTTATTCCGGCAAATAAAAAAGGATCATTACCATCATATACCATGCTCGTCTATGACAGCATTCAGGCGCGGATCCAGCCCTCAAAAAAAGGTTGTGGGTACAGTCACCCGAAAATCGGCCAACTGCGAGTCGGAGTATGAACTCACTCATGATTGATATAGTGCATTCCTATATTAAGGGGATGTTTACAAAATATATGACGCCCTGATCACGATTTTGTACAGTTCTACGTGAGCAAAGCCGTCGGGCGAACACTAGTAAATTAATAAACCTGTAAAATGTTAGTTTGTTCGCTCACGAAAATTACAAAAGTAAATGTGTGTTTGTTTGCACATCACAGTGTCACATTTAGATTCTAAACTACTGAACCTATTTTGGTGAAATTTTTACAATTTCAGGATATCAAATTAAATTAAACGCTAGTATACATTTTACATTAAATAAGCTTACGTTTCTTTTTCGCGAAAACGTTACGCCCACAAAAAGGAAGGCGGCTAGAAAGTTTTGGCGCCAATGTATATGTGCATACAACACACGCTTACTTTTAAATTAGTAGACCACTATGTACTTTTAAATTAGTAGATAACTATGCGCACCCAGCGAATAGTCATCTCTTTTTTCCACTACAAGTACTCATGTGCCAAAAAGAAACAGATAATATGTTGTCAAAAATGTGGCATAACCTGTCAGCATATCGTCTATGATGACTAAGTATTTCGCTGCGTTCCGAATCACGTATGATTCATTTTTTTTTTTTAATTTTATTAAGGAATTGGTGAATCCACGCTTGACTGGTGAATCCAGATAATCAAGAGAATTCTTCACTATTTACATGTCGATGTATTATTGTTTACTATTGTTTTTGTCTAATAACATACTATTAATTGTTTTCGTCAACTTATGTCTATCCATCCATTATATGTATGGTTGCCAATATGGTTATGTTACACTAACAGAGGTGGCTAGCATTTTCTTAATTTAACATTTATGAAATATATCTGAACATTGGTAACATTCATTGACACCTATTGCGTGATATGAAAAATCATACACATCTTGAGTGGGAATCGAATTCATCATCTCTTGCTTGACGGACCAGTGTTCTACCTCTCAACCACCAGGTGCAATGTAGGTAAAATGAACACCTTAGTTATCTTGATGTACAGTGGACGATAATATATCGCCATTAATATGGCTGCCAGAACAGGGTTGAATTTAAATTCAAACTGAAATTAGTAAATGAATGAGAATTTTATTGCTCTCAGAGCAATAAAGTTCGGGTGTGGTTAATCTAGGTGTGATTTCATTTCCCATAATCGGCATTCAAATAGTATACCTATATCTTCATATATTTTAAAGTATAGGTAAACCACATGAAACCACATCCAAACTTTATTGCTCTGAGAGCAAAAAATTAATTATTCTAAAAATATATAGGTACTGATATTTTTAGAATAATTAATTTTTTGCTCTCAGAGCAATAAACTTTGGATGTAGTTTCATGTGGTTTATATATATATATATATATATATATATATATATATTTATATATATATATATATATATATATATATATATATATATATATATATATATATATATATATATTAAAGGTCGGGTACACCACAAGAAACCACACCCGAACTTTATTGTTCTGAGAGCAATACAATTCTCATTCGTTAACTAATTTCAGTTTGAATTGACAATCAACTTTGTTCTGGCAGGGTTGATTTTCCACATTGATGGCGATATATTGTCTTCTACTGTACATTGAATAATATACCATTTGAAGGATATGACTTAAATTTTGGTTGTTATTATTTGGACGAATCTGAAACTAGTCATACAAATAATAGTGTATACAAATTGTATACAATAATATTGTAAAACATTTATTATCGTATTTAAAACTATATGAAATAGTGATTTAAACAATGCCATCAGCATCGACTGTGACATAGCCCGAAGGCATTCAGTCCACTATTCGGTTGCCTGTGTTCACCCAAATGACACATTACACCCAGAGCATAAATTTCGTACGCTGTACTTCCAAAGAAGGTTTTATATAAAAAATCAGCTTTTTTATATTTAATTTATATTTTCTAGCTGAAAAGTCGTATATGTCATAAGCAGAATGATGTCACAAATTACTAAAATTACAAAACTATATGTCAATATGTCAAAAACGCATTATTATCAGTTTCAAACCGCTAGACATACTTATACAAGAATAGATGAAGAGTTGTTGATAGCCATACGATCGATATGTGTACAATTAAATAAGCTTATGGTATTTTCATATACTATAATGTCAAATCCAAGATTGATTATTTTTAATCACATCCTATTTTGTATACTATTTTATAATATACATATTGAATCACTAAACTGCATTCAATATCCCATATCCATTCACCATCTAGTTATAATTATTTAGTAGTCTCTGATTTGAAGTCATTTGTTGTCTAATGTATTCTCTATGATATTGTTAATTCCGTATATAGTTGCTGATTTCGTCGAAATTATTCTGCGCTTAAAAAAAACGGTAGTTAGAATGTTTTATGATTTTGACTACTTCTTCCCTTCGACCCAGTGTACAGGACAGAAATAAGAATATTAAGTTTTAACTATATTTTATTAAAGTGTGTATATACAGCTTGTATTTTAAAATACATCCAATCTGCAAACAATGTATAGTGCATCTATCACTGTCTATGCACAGTGTACCATGATACTCTACTACTCTACAGGCAGACGACCCCACCAACGACTTATATAATGGTAAATGTCTGTGGCGAGAACGTATCAAATCTGCCTCCGATTTGAATGCAGAACAAAGTAAACCATATCATAGTACATTACATATAGACAGCGATAGATACACTATACATTGTTTGCAGATTGGGTGTATTTTAAAATACAATCAGTATACTATTTTCTTGTAGATGATAAACAAAGTGCGCCTTTACAAAATATAGTTCTATTTTTACAAATAAGTATTCGTCCAAACTCATCAATATAAAAATTAACAAATAGGTAATATTTGTTTCCAAGATTTACTACACATATCAACAAAATTATGGGAAACATTTTCGGTTCAGATTGGTTCAATTTTATTGAACAGGTCTGAATATATAACTTTGAAAGATGTTCATTTTTCTATTTTCTTTCATCTATTAGGCAGAATCGTTGGATATTTAGAGAAATTTTTGCGAAAACGTGTCATCGGTACAATTTCAATAACTTCATTGTCCTCGAAGACTTTAAAATTGAATTCCCTCTGATGTTTTAAACACTCAATGTACATTCAATGCCAATCATTTTAACTAGATCATTTATAAGCGATTCTATCATTGTCTAGCGATAAATGAATAAATAGGTCACACAGAATATAATATATAATAATTAAGATGCAAGAAATTTAATTAAAAAATGACTTCTTTTTGATTGCTTTCTTTAAAAAAACAACAAATATTTTATCTCTCAAAACAGTTAATTTAAATATTTTTATTTAATTTTGTTTGGCCTATATTTATCAATTGATGATGGGTTGGGGTAGGTATATTCGTATAAAAATAAAATTTGTAATTCAATGTCAACTTGGCCTGTTTATCAGAAGTATGATATTATCCACTCACTGTGATTTAAAAAAATGGCATTACGCTGGAGCTGCGTCAACTTAGCGAATTTCCTTCGAATACATAAATCACTCTCTAGTCACAATTTAAGTCTGATCAAAATGTAATGTCGGATCTGATATCATTTTAGTATTTTCAAGGCTAATTTTATTAATAAATGGCATACGTCAAGGGGAAAGAGGGGCATAAAGATAGAAGAAAACACAAAATATCTCTCTTAATATTCGATTCAGTCGAAAAATGTATGAGTAAAGTTGTAGAAAATCAAGTTTGCTACAATTCATCATCTGATCATTTTTTCTCAAACTCTAATGTGTACAGAGATAATAAGGAATTTAATTTTCAATCTTAAACCGTCAATATTTCTGTAAATATTAGTGTAACAGAAAAAATGATAAGCAACAAAATTATAATAAAACTAGTTTTCTACAACTTTACTTATTTACTGTATTTTTCGATATGCCAAATTTTGTGCTTTCCCCTCCCTCTAAACCTGTTTTGCATCGATACGAGACCAATAGATCAATTTCCTTGAAGAGGAAGTTGGTGAATACTTCCTCGATGAGGAAATTCGCTTTTTAAAGTAATTAGTAAAATCACCACAATAAAGGAATTCAGCTCATGGAAGTATATATATAAATGGTAGTCCTGAAAGAATGGCTCAACGGGCGAATAAACGATATAAGCCGTATTCATGACCCTTCTTTTAATCTTTTTATCATGTCGGATAATAATTTATGATTATGTAATAAGTGGTCACAACGTCAAGGTTTCGAAACTTTTATTGTAAAAAAATAACAAAACTAAAACATTTTTAAAACCAAACAAGATGACAAAGAAGAAGGTATAATGTTTTATCTCTTATTAAAACCATAAATAAGTTTTCTGTTCATTCACTAACGTTGGTTTATAATACTTTTTTCGTGTTTCACCTCCATATACAATATCAATGTAGAAGTAATTTGAAATAACATTTTCGTAAACCTATATTTAATTGTAATGTCATAGATTCCATTTATGGATTTTTTTCAAAAACAATTTTAAATCATGATAAACTAGCCGAGTGTCCGATTAGATTTTCCATCGGAACATCTCAGGAACCTAATCTCAAATGTAAAAAACCTACATACCAACTCCCACGTCTCTATCATCAAAAATGGCGCACTTTCCATACAAACTTCCGTTCCTTATTATACCTCCTAAGGAGGTGAATTTCCAAAAACGCTGATAATAGACTTTTATTTATAAACAGAATCCTAAACACCAACTTCCACATTTCTAACTTCAAAAATGACGCATTCATACTTTCTTCTCTTATTTTAACCCCTTAGAGAATGAATTGTCAAAAACGCTGATACAACTAAATTCTATTTATAAACAGAAGTCTAAACTCCTGTGTTTAGGCTGTACGTTGTCTATAAGTCCGTCTGTAGATTTTAATAAAGTAAAAGATGTTTTGGACATAAAAAAGGCATGGTCGTTTAGA
Source organism: Nineta flava (assembly GCA_963920215.1). Lineage (NCBI taxonomy): Eukaryota > Metazoa > Arthropoda > Insecta > Neuroptera > Chrysopidae > Nineta > Nineta flava. The sequence continues at coordinate 35,298,728 of OY986045.1, forward strand.
CGAAGATGCCCTCTTTCCAACAAACTATATTAAAGTTTTTACATGAAAAATTACCCAAATTGATAATATAACACACAATAAATCTAGATCAAAAGTCATCTGTTGGTTTCTGGTATTGATATACTTTGAGCTTTAGGTTTTTTGGAATGTTTATAGAGGTCTTGTGTATGTTGTACACCAAATTTTGTTTCTATTTTTTTTTTTAAATCGAGTGATGTTTGTTCTACATTTTTCTACATACAACAATTTTCGGTGGTATATTTCCAAACAGTATTTTATTTTCATATCTTTTTTTTTGTTCTCTATACGTCTAATTCCCTAATGTGTTGTAAACCCCAAATAGTATAAAATACGTCCGTTATTTGCGTTTTTTTGTTTTGTTTTTTTGTGTGTGTGTGTGTTTGTTTGTTTTGTTTAGTGATAAAGTAATTTTTTGTATGAAAAAGACAAAAAAGGCACATTCTGTGATATAATTTTCTGTTTTTTTACCACGTATGTATGTATATACAGCTGATATATTCTTGTAAATTTAAAAAAAAAGTTAATCTAATGCATTGTTGCTGAAAATTATGATATATGTTACCAAGTATAAAGTAATTAAGTTAAAACAGTTAATCTCTTAAAGTAATTACTTACAATTGATATATATATATACCGTCTGTTTTGGAAAGTTTTGCTAATAGAGAATCTACTAATAGTAACTACACAATGGGTCATAAAGAACTAAAAATAGTGAGGGTACTCTGTACTCTGTAGTGGGTGTGTGCATACGTAATGAATAGTAATATTATAAATTAAGTGGGCATCACTAAATACCCACTCTTGTCATCAATCAAACATCATACAAAAAGCAGCCAGATGTTTGTTAGTATGTGTAGGTATGTATGGTTTTATAGTAAATATTATATATTTATGTAACATTGATTAAAAATTCGAAAAAATTTTGGCCGCAGCAAAGTTGTTAATTATAAAAATAATAATAACTATTAATCGAAAAATTTTCCCATAAATCGAATGAATAAGGTACGAATTTTGAGAGCTACTTTTGTGGCCCATTATACTTATGTCTATTAGTGCTTATTCATTCGGTTTTTGGGATAATGTTTCGAATAAAAGTTGCTCGAATATTTATACCGATCAACTTTTATCCGAAAAATTTTTTCAGAAACCGAATGAATAAAGCAGAAATTAATTATAAAATTTTGAAAAAAGAACGTTTCTTTATGGCCATATTATTTACAATTGAGAAAAATTTATCCCCTTTGTATTACTGCAAACTTTGACTACAGTTTCTCCGCAAACTAAGTTTTACCTTTTTGAGTAAAAATACGATAATCCTCATAGTTTTCAAAATATTTTAATAGACAATTTTATTGAAATATGATGTTTTAACTTTGTTAATGACAATGCCTACTATAAACCTCATAGTTTTCGAGATATTTTCATTTCAATTAAAATAATTTCTTAATTCATTTCCTCAAACTTCAAATACATACATACTTGCAGGCTATATTCGGGAAAACTAAACCAAATTTTCCTAGACTTATATACCGAGGCTGATATTAAGCGGTAGTTTTGTTGTAAAATGATTTTTTTTTTTAAGATGAAAACTGTAGAACACACTGTGTCAGTTATGCTCAATATAATTTTATTTCTGATTTAGGGTCGATCCACACTATAGTGCCGATCACGGTTCGTTCTCGGTCCGATCTCGGCCTGGTAAAATAATACTCCTTAAAGACCTTTTTTTGGGTAACGATTCTAAAGGATTTAAATTACTATACAGACTGTGTTGAAATGCTTTTCCAATAGAGAATCAATGTTAAATATTATTTATTACTGGCAGGCCGTCTGGTTACTGTGCGGACTCAGTCAGTACAGATGTAATGAGAATCATCTCATATGCGTATGGTAGTTTGTCATTTAAGAGTGGGTACTGATTCATTGCATGTGTGTATTGTGTGTAGTGACTCATTTAAGAGTGTGCACTCATTACATGTGTACTGACTGACTCCGCACAGTAACCAGACGGCCTGTCAGTAATAAATAATATTTAACATTGATTCTATATTGGAAAAGCACTCCAACACAGTCTGTATAGTAAATCACTGTGAGATACTTGATATAATTATAAACTCTACAAAAATAGAATTAATCACTTGAATTGTGCAAATATATATTTCTATGGAAAAATTAAATGTTTTTCCAAACCATTTTCATATAGCTCGCAATATAGAATAACAGAGCTATTTGAATACACCTTTTAAAAACAACAATAAATAAAGTATTTTATTTCATATTTTATGGTTCACCATACAAACACTGCACCTCTAAATTATTGAGAATACCTTTGAGACATACCCTGTATTATAGATGGAGATAAATATTAAAAGATGGATACTTGTAGGTCGAACACACGTGTGGCAACGCTATATGTATAACATAGAGAAATGATTTACGATTTTTTTAATCCTATTATTACTTACAATCTCTATTTGCTGCTCTTCAGTTCAATGTTTTAGTTAATCAAAGATAACGTAGGCCATCCATCAACGTTAATTATGTTATATATAAAAATTACTACAAATATTATTTTCGAAGTTATACTTATTTTGGCGCATTATGACAATGCGCCAATATTCTCATATATCCTATTTACAACGGAAGTTATAATTTTTTGTTTAGTCTTGCACTTTGGTCTTGGTCTTGCACTCTCGGTCTTGGTGTCGGTCTTGTTCCTGTTCATTCGGTCTTGGTCTTGGTCTTGCTAGTGCATGTATGATCTTGGTCTTAGTCTTGCAAAATCGCAAGACCAAGACTGCAAGACCAAGACAGATTTTGCACATCACTAACTTGAATGTACCTCGTATACAATTAAGATACAGTCTAGCATCTGGAGTTCGTGAAGGAAACTGCAGAAAACCTTCTCAAGCATAGCCGGTTACTTCGTTCTTGTTCATATGCCGACCGTTTAGTCAATCAACCGCCCCTTTTTTTTATATAATTGACAAACTGCCGATGTCGGGATTCGAACCCATAACCTCCCAGTTTTCAAGTACTGCATACTGCGCAGACATGACGCCTTAGACCGTTAGGCTACTTGGATCGAGCTCACGATACTAAATTTCTAATAATAATATCGTTATTGTAATTCCTTATATAATCACACCACTATCGCGTTTCAAGAAATAATTTGTATGACGCTGACTTGTTAGTAGATACGATGTTGCAGAACTGCATAAATTGATTCATATCCACGCTCACAAACAAGCCAAACGATCAAAATTATTACAAATCATTTGGTTTAAAATCAAATCATGGATGTTTTCAAATAATCAGTGTACCATGAAATTGATATAAACTTCTTCACTTTCAAGTTGTTTATATACAGATGGCGAAAAAGACATATTTCCATTATTCGAATCATAGACACTAAACAAGGATACATAACTCCATGTAAACAAATAATTGGCAAAAATAAGATGTCAGTAGTGTTCCTTTGGCACCGGAAACAGAACAGAGAGTATAGGGCGCGAGTTTTAATTGAAAAACATTACTCATTTATAGTATTATAAAAATTATTTCCAGCCAAAGTATTTTTCCAATAAAATATTTTTTTTAAATAAAAGTAATTTCAATTTTTCAATAAGGAATTAGTTGAAGTTGAAGTGATAGTTAAAATTCGCAAAATAATTACATAAAAATGAAAAAAAAAACATAATTAAATAGTAACCTGTAATGTTGGAATTGTAAAACTGAAAATAAATTATTGAATCAGATATCAAATTAAACTTCTATTTATTAATAATAATGCTGAAAATTAATATTTAATATAATGTCATACAATTTAATTAATTTTGGAATATTTATACTCGCTTTTGGTACTTTAAAAAGTCCTGGTTTTTTAAACCCAATTGATCCCGTTGCTTATTATCACAAGCACTACCACTTTTACAATTGTCTACTGCACATACTCTTCCCATTTTAAATGTTTTTTAAACAGTTTTTTATTTAATAAATTTTTTAAACAAATTTCATACTTCAAAATAATCACTTCGAAATAAAACTATATAGTTACTTTTGGCTACTTCATTTCTATTTATTTCACTATACCGTACGTTTAGTTTAAATCTTCGCATAGCAGATCTCCCACGAGTATGAGAGAGTACATATGTATACATTAAGACCTCCTTCTCATACACATTGCTTAATGTATACATATGTACTCTCTCATAATCGTGGGAGATCTGCTATGCAACAATGTAAACTAAACGTACGGTATTTCACTTCGGTACGTATGAGTTCCTATCAACGACTAGCGACCCTAGCGGCATAAAAAGTATATATAACTTCTACCATTTCGTTGCCATATTTTGTCAATTTTCCCGTTTGAGTTAGATCTCCTTTATATAGTCTCCATGATTTGAATGTAATATTTACTACGTGATAGGAGGACGTTGTTCAATGACACGAGGCACAAAATTCATTAATACAGTTTTATACGCTAGTAAAAGTAGAAATTATACACATTGTGTACTACTATCTATGTTCTCTACTACAGTAAAAGTAGAAATTTCAGTCAATGTTAAATAATGAAATTAGTAATATATAAATTGCCACTATTTTTCAGGATAATTATCACAATCTCTATATAGCAAAATAGTTTTAATACACAATTTCTATATTTACTACCTACTATAAATAGGTCCATTAAAAACAGATTTGTGAAAATGTGTATTCATGTTATACAAAATATTTCTATATTTTTATTCGTTTGATTTTTTTTAAATTCATATTCTTAATTAACTTTTAATTATTAAACAAATTATTATTCGCAAGTTTTAATTTTTTTTAATTACCCAATATCGGTTTGCAATTTGATTTGAGGGCAATTCTAAACTCATTTGTGTATAGACGATATCATTTACCAAATAGTTACACTTAACAGTTCAAAGATTCTAAGGTGTACTAAATGTAATATTATACAGTCTGTTTTCAAAAACATTTCTAATAGGAAATCAATGTTAAATAAATAAATAAAATATTTACTATAAAACCATACATGCAAACACATACTTACAAACATCTGGCTGCTTGTGATATGATGTTGGTTTGATGTCATTTAAGAGTGGGAATTTAGTGATGCCCACTTAATTTATAATATTATTATTCATTACATATGAACACATACACTACTGACTACAGAGTACATACAGAGTACATACTACTTGACTAGAGAGTACAGAGTATAATTTTAAATAATATTTAACATTGATTCTCTATTGGCAAAGCTGTCCAAAACAGACGGTATAGTATATGTGTTATTATGGGTTAATTTCGTTGATCGTTATTGGTGTTTGTTCCTTAATGAAATGTAGCCTGACTAAAGACGCCATTTTGGAATATGATGTCACAAGTAACTTTACCAATATACATATATAAAGCTTATTTCTTCTAATACTTTAAAATTACCATATACATTATTTTAAAATAAAATAAAAAAGTTCGAATTGGGTCCGCGCTTCGCATGTTCCGTGTACATTAGATAATTTCCACCGATCTCATTTCTTTTGTTTGGTATCAAAATACTTTATTTTGAATGCAATAAGAGCTATTTTGACAAAATTTAAACAGGATTTTAAAAGTTTTTTGGTAATTCATTTTTTGTACATCGGTCATTTTTTGTGCACTCTTCGTCCGGTCACACTTTTGACGGTTTTAACGTCAAAAACGGTAATAATTTTTATACCCGGTATATAATATATAGCAGGGAATATTCAGTAAAGTTCCTACTTTGTAACAGTTGAAAATATTTATCGCAGAAACAAAATTTTGGTTCCGCATCACGAAAACTCAAAACTAAAAGAGATAGCGAGGTGGAATTTCGTATGTGTGTTCTAGATCCAAAAAAATAAGGTAAAGTTCGTGAATAGGCAAAATCGGACCATGTTTGAGAAAAATGGGCAAAACTGCTTATCTTTGAAACTCGAAGAGAGAACGGAAATGGAAAAACAAAAGCAACTGGTACTTTTTAAAGAAAAACCACTTTTGTTTGAAACATTTTTTCATAAATTCAGTATATACCGGGTATTTAAGCACTTAATTCTGTTAGTTATTTACACTTGTTTTTAAATGTCTGAACCGAAGAAAAATATCGTGATTTTGTTAGCCATTTTGTTAAACTAGTTTATCCTCACCTATATCACCATAAAATACTGTCCATTTTTTCGAAAATTAAATGGGCAGAACACATCCACTTAACTTTAGAAGTCGTCACAACAAAACTATTCAGAGAGGTGTATAATAGTTGCAAACTTTTATAAGCATATTAAAAAGAAATGCACATTCAAACATTATTTTCATTATAATAAACATAAACTATTACTTTTACCTACTATAATTAATGTTTGATGATTGAATGATTTCATTTGAAATCGATATCTATAAAAAAAATTTTTATTAAATGTCGTTTATAAAAACTACAATTATAGTGTCGTTTATAATAACTACAATTATTATCTCATTAATTATATTAATGAGATACTGAAAATTTATGAAATCATCATCGACCTCTATATATAGATAGAACTGATCAGAACTTGTATATTGAAAAGTAAATCAATTTTATGACGTCTTATTCAAATATGACCAGAATAGAAAGTTTCATATTATCGAAATTTAATATAATTTTATAATAATAGAATATTCAAAACTGAGTCGTCAGCGAAAGTCGTCACCACAGAACCATTCCTTTATTATTTTTGAAGTTTTGCTTATGACTGAGATGGCTGATATTATGGATAAGTCTTAAGAACAAAATCGGTGGACAATATTTTGTATTATAATTATATATTTATTTATTTGACTTGCCTTTGAATGGCTTATCACCAAAACTTACATTATGATACATAGATAGATAGATAGATTGTAGAGGCTGCCCTGGACGGGCTACACTTCGACCATAAGGTCCATTGTGATACCTAAGGTTGTGAGGATGTGAGTAGAGTGGAAGGAATTTTTGTGTATAGACTAGAAATTGATAGGATTTGCGGCTGCAGCCGACTATGATAGGAACTATGCCGATATTCATCTGGAGTTCGTGAAAGAAACTGGAGAAAACCTTCTCAAGCATAGCCGATTACTTCGTTCTTGTCCATACGCCGACAGTTTAGTCAATTAATCGCCCTTTTTTGTGTACTTATTTGGTAAACTGCCGATGTCGGGATTCGAACCCATAACCTCCAAGTTTCCAAATAGGTATATTGCGCAGACATAACTCCTTAGACTGCTCGACCACTTGGACTGGTTTATGATACATAAGTAGCCAAACATTAATTATATATAAATAAAATCACAGGGAAGTTGGATTAGGAATTCTAAATCAGAACATTACATTTGATCCAGTTAGACGTTTCGACTCTTTATTGAAACTTCTTCAGCAACTTCAAAATATAATTAACAAAATCACAATATAACCTCAAATACATAATTACTTAAACACACACTGTTAATTAATTATACCGTACGTTTAGTTTACATCTTCGCATAGCAGATCTCGCACGAGTATGAGAGAGTACATATGTTTACATTAAGCAATGTGTATGAGAAGGAGGTCTTATAGGTTTGTTTTGTTACTGTTGTGTTGTATGTGCCTATGTGTCTATGTATGTGTTGTATGTGTTTTGTTACTGTTGTGTTGTGTTGTATGAGACAATCACCAACCACTCTAACAGTTATGAATATTATTAACTGTTTTGAAAAATATGCTTGTTTATCAAACCTATAAGACCTCCTTCTCATACACATTGCTTAATGTATACATATGTACTCTCTCATACTCGTGGGAGATCTACTACGCGAAGATGTAAACTAAACGTACGGTATATAAACAATAGCAAAAAAGCTATATATACAATAAAATAAAGGAAAAGGAAAACTAAATGTATAGTCTTATAAAACGAATAATAAAAAAGGAAATCGAAATAAACAAAACAGATAAACAAACAAAGCATTTTCTCAAAATTGTGCTTTCGTATTTTTATACCCGGTATATTTAATACAATACTAGGCTATATTAAGTTTAGACCGGACTGTGTAACGGTGGAAAATATAGATGTTCATAAAATTACCGAATTATTCTATTTTCGCATATCCGTCCTTCAACACGATAACTCCAAAACAGAACGAGATAACGAGCTGAAATTTAATGTGTGTGTTCTAAACTAACTAAACTAAAAAGTAAGGTCAAGTTCATCAATGGTCAAAATTGCACTTTCCCTCCACCAGTGGGCGGAGCACCAGTGAGGGGGCGTATATACATCTTTGAAACCACAAAATATTGGAACAGTTCCACCTGTTCTATTACCACACTGCCTACTGTAAATTGCTCCTCACTTTTCGAATTTACGTGTAACTTTTTGTCTGTACCCTATTTAGCTTTAAGACTACTTTTTCCCTTTTCTCCTGAGTTCTTTCATATGTATTAGTTTGAAGGACATTAGGCTGTATATATATCTCTATATGGAGGTAGAAAACATTCGATGAAATATTGAATAGACTGTACATACATTTGGTATGTTCAGTTATAGGAAATAACATTAGAAAATTTATATGAACTATAGTTAATTATTCAACATTGAAATATGATGTCATTAACAAGTAAAACGATTATTACAGGTGCTAATAATTTATGGCACAGATATAATCGCACATCAATTTTCAATATAATTATTTCCTTTATAACACACTTTAATTACCTTACACTCTATCAACTATGTAAGCAAATGTTGCAAATAACTTTTTACCCACGTCTAATAGGGAATATGCATGAAAATTTTTTTTTACATTTATTTTCAGAATATGAAAATACTGTTAATACTGTAATAATATTTAAAAACGAAATTAAAATCCGACAAATATCAAGGTAGCTATAAGCTTTTAAAGATTATTATCTGTCTCTTTCTTGCAAAAATACTAAAAACATGCATATTCCCTATTGCCAAATTTGTTGGAAGCGTTGATAAGCATTGCATCGATTTTTCACTGAAGATTTAAACACTGAAATATCTTTTTTTGTAGCACCGATTACATTTACAAGATATTTAAATGCGTGTGAGAGATCTGGGAACTTGACTATTATAAATTATGTCATGCATAGAAGAAACTACCGATTTATAAAACTGCTTTAATTTTTGTTAATTGAAATATATTTTCACAAAATAGTAAAAAATCGTGATGAAATACTATTACTAAATTGTAGTACAAAAAAATTTTATACGCAGAACAAGGCTATCGTACAAGAAAATTTTTCCGTGTTAGAATTTAATATTTTCATTTGAAAAATAATCTTATACATACATTTTGATACATTTATACAGTTTGTATTAGGGTTCCGTTTTTTTTTCACTTAGATACATAAAAAATTCGTTTCGCAGAAGCTGCATCAGCATAGCGAATTTCCATAGAATACATAAATTCCTCTCTAGCGGTCACAATTTAAGTCTGATGAAATGGCATAGGTCCAGGAGAAAGGGGGGCGTAGAGAAAGACGGAAACACAAAATATTTAATATCTCTCTTAATATTAGACAAATCGAAAAATGTATAAGAAGTAAAGTTGTAGAAAATCAAGGTTCACAATCACACTTCATCACCTGATTATTTTTATAAAACTCACAGAAATGTGTACAGAAATATTTAGGATTTTAATTTTCATTCGTAAATATCCCTGTCAATATTAGGGAAACAGAAAAAATGATAAGAAACAAAATTATAATAAAATTAATTATCTATAACTTTACTTCTTAGACATTTTTCGTTTATTCCAAGATTAAGAGAGCTATACCAAATTTTTTGTTTCCCCTTTTCTCTAAACCACCCCTTTCTTCTCGATCGATTTTGCCCAATAACGAAATCGACCGTTCACATACCCAAAAGCTTCCCGTATACTTAATTTCATTCCATTCGAATTAAAATTGTGCCCGCTAGAGCGATTACAGGCTCATATATGCAAACATACATTGTTTATATATATATATATATATATATATATATATATATATATATATATATATATATATATATATTTATGTATATATATACATATATATATACATATATATATAATATATATATATATGTATATATATACATATATATATATATATATATATATATGTAAATTTTACAGATGCGGATTTTTGACATCTACTAGGTAGGATCGGTGTACATTTGAAGAAATTTTTGCGAAATTTTTACTTTGGTACGAGCCCAATAGCTCTATTTCCTTTCAGGAAATTCGCTAAACATGGCATTTAGGCTATTAATAATAAATGCCGACAGCCACACGGGAGGTCAAGCGTAGCCTCCTTGCGAGCAGAGCGAGTCGTAACTATCTCCGGAGATAGTTTTCAAACAAATAGAAATCGTTAGATGTTCCAATACTCTTTTATTTTAAATCTCGGAAATAAAAATAGCAACGTCATCACGAATAAAGATATATCATTTACAGAACATTTCAATTTTGAAACATTTGTCTGATTACTACACACATTCACACTAAATAATGTATTATGAGTCAGAACATATTTCCATCGCAAAAATACACGCAAGAATAAAATTCTTTCTATATAATTATTATTAGCTACACGAGTTAACTATATATGATTTGTACATTTAAGCTACTACATATATATATATATATATATATATATATATATATATATATATATATAAATTTATATATACATATATATTTATATATACATATATATAGGAACACAAACATCAATATTGTGTTTTATATGTACACTTTCGATGAAAAAATTGACTCTATCTGAGGGAAAAAATTTTACATTAAATAACAACTTACAGTGTATCAACTGAGTTAATTGCGCACATATCCTTTATATACTCAGTTGAGTATCGGTGCGTGAACTGTTTATTTTACTTTATACACGCACCGATATTTGAAAATATATTTTCCTCCTGACAAATGGGTGCTTGTTCGTACTGTGCAAACGTGTAAAGATGTTGTACAAACGATATCTACGATAAAAAAACTTCTCTTTTCTGCGCTGCGTATAGATAGTTGTACAACGATTGCTACATAAAAAAACTCACAAAGTTTAAATTTTGGGGGGCCATCTTCACAGAGGTCTTCTACTTGTGTTTTTAAAATTATACACGGTGTGGCATCTTTTGGTTCGTTTTTGAACTAGCGGTTACTTCGCCGCCCATAGATCTAAAGTCATCTGTGAAGTGACAGATATTGAGTGTTAAATTCCCGAAATGGCGATGTCAACTGGCCGACTAGGAGCTGTGATTTGACTCGTTGGACTATATTTATGGGAAACCATCAGGCACAAATTATATGCTAATCATCCGCAGACGAATTTAAGACGCAATGTTATGTCCTAGCTGCTATGTTATCTGCTCTTCTATTGCACAAGCTTCGGACGCTCTCCTTTCTCTCTCGCGCATCTTCGCTTTCTCCGATTTTCAAACTTCAAAGCCAGGCAATACTATTTCATGACCGATTTATTGCAGGCAATACTATACGATTGCGTTTATCATTAAATATCTGCTGATATATATTTCAATTGGTTAACAGATCAGAGTAGTTACCTATATTTACTTACCTGTTCATACCGGCTTGCCAGGTAGTCATGACGGGAAATGAGTAGGCAATACTACCCAGGCATATTCTTTATATTATAAACTATCAGATTTAAAAAAATTCGCTGAGTTAACAAGTGGATGAAGAACAGAAAAAAAAATTAATTAAAATTAATCTAATTAAAAATAGTTATGACAAGATTTTGATAGGCAATGCATTTTAGGCGTATTCGCCTATTAATAAAAAAACATAAAAAATATGTTTCATCCGGTTGCTGGTCAACAGATGGGTGAAGGTCAATCTAGGTTCGGCTCCTGTACTAATATGTCATAAATTTATAAAAATATAGCTTCTGTTTTTTATTGTATTTAAAATATATAATAAAACTTTCAATGCAAGAAATTTGTAAATTTGAACTTAATATACATTTTTTACTTTTTTTCGAATTCTCAATACTCGGATCCAAGCTAGGCATCAATCAAAACTTTCCTTATCACCAAAATTATTTATTCTATTAACAAAATTTTGTTCGGGATGTGGAAAATTGAAAAACTTGATTTTTTCATCACTATTTTCAACACATAACAACACACTTTAGATTTACTTTTACGAGCAGGAAATTCCATGAGCAAAAACAACTAAGACCAACTTTGTATTTAAAAAATAATAATTAAAATATATTAATATTATTTAGATGGAAATATATCAACTCTCAGCATTTAAAAATTTCGCCGCTAGATGCCATATCTAAATGCTAAAAATTCCAATACAATAAATTGGAAAAAGTTTTTCATATTGTTCAATTGTTTTTAATTCACGAGTTCTAGATGAATCAAATATGTCGAAAACAGAGTATATATATGTATAGAAATGTAGAAAGTAGTTATCATAATAATGACTAATACATTTTCTTGTAATTTTATTTACCTTTGCCGTTTGTTTCATTATAAACGGGTCGGTAAGTTTTTTTCTCTTTATACATAAAATAAATAAAACGATTCAGTAAATAGTAATGTCAAGGTTTATTACCTCAGCCGAGTCAGACATATTCGATTTTCTGACTAATAAATTAGTTAGAACGGTTTCTATGAAATTTTGTTTCATTATATATTAAACAAGCGGTCTAAACGTCGAGTGAGTGACAAATAAATTTTCATATACTTACACAATGTAATCAATATAATTATATTCCAGTATCGTAAACAATCACGTACAAACTTTTCGACAGAAAAAATGTTTAATATGCATACCTGAAAATTAAAAAAAAAACAAAATTAATATTGATGTAATATAATATATTCAAATATTACTATTTTCATAATTGGTAATTCTTAGAAATTTTCATTTTCATAATAAATGTAATGTTAAATTTATCATATACAAGGCACGTGAGAGATCATCTCACCCCTTTCACCTGAACCTATCATTCTTATAGCTAGATGCTCCGTAATTTACAAGCTCATCTCGATTACTGAAACTTTGCGCAGAGCATGCGACAGACCAAGTTGTGCATAAGCTGTGCTATTCGGCTGTGCTCGGTTGAAACTCAATAGAATGCAGTTGAGAAGGGTGGTGAGGCTCTTGACAGGACTCTGTCGATTGAACTACCATCTTCAAAACTTGGGGATCTCGGATGATCCCACTTGTAGGGCCTGCATGGAGGACGATGAAACCTCCATACATGTTATATGCATCTGCAGAAACCTGCAGGGTGTCAAGTATAGAATGTTTGGATTCGAAACCTTGGATCCATCAATTCTGGGAGCAATCTCGGCGGAGAAGTTGTGGGCCTTCTGTGTGGCGTCTGGCTTCGACAGAATCCTATAGCTTCATATGCTTAAAATAGCACCTCTTACACGGAGATGTCTCGCCTTCGGGTGACAGGCTATTAAATTATACATACCATTATTAATTCACAGCATAAAAATCAGCTTGTTACTAATAACTATGTATATCCCGTTATTTGAATATGTTGAGGGTGAGCCTGCCTGTCACACCATCCATTTTGTAGGAAACAACTTTTTTTGAAGTCTTTATTACATTATCTCTCAATTTAACTAACAAATTAACTGTTACCGATAAAAATTTTGCTATCGTCAAACAAACAAGTTACTCTCTTACGCGCTTCGTTAGTCACTATCATCGAGAATTTTCGCGAGAGAAAAAGTTGGGCGTCTCGTCGAAAGGAAGCTACTGACAAAAATTTAGCCAGTTACTAATCATTTAAAAAAAACCGTGCTGTACTGTGGACTATATTCTTATATAGCTTTAAATGCAAGAATCGTGTAAAGTATGTGAATTTCCACTTTATTTAAATAATTGGTTCGGAATTTGATAATGATAATATTGCTTATATTACGATTTAAAAAATTCAATCTGTATGTTTATGTAGGAAGCGTGTTTTTAAACAAACACGTCTGATAAATTAATTTAAAAAAAAAAAACATAAAAATATATAAAAAAAAATAAAATTGAAATATGAATATGAATATGAATTGAAATATTGAAATACAATATATATTGGAATATTTAAATTTACTATTTATTATATACCATCAATAATAATAGTTATTAATATGCACACGTAATAATATATTACGTTTTACAAAAAAACGTGTTATTTTACATCAATAATAATTATTTAAACAAAATCATTAAAATTGATATTTTATATTTTCAAAAATTAATTAATATTTTTCAAATAAATATTTTATTATGTTTAATAAATTATAAAAAGTTATTGCTTTTAATAATAATTGATAAAATGCATTTGAATAAAAACAACCAAGTGAAAATGTAACAACTAACTGAGTTAGTTGCTTAAACACCCGGTTTATATTGAATTTATGAAAAAAAAGTTTCAAACAAAAGTTGATTATTTTTAAAAAGGAGCAGTTTGTCTTTAAATTTATCTCTGACGGTTTCAAAGATGGACAGTTTTGCCTATTTTGCACAAGCATGGTCCCATTTTGACCATTCAAACGATTTTGACCTTGCTTTTTAGCTCTAGAACACACATACAAAATCCGTTTTTGAGTTATCGTATTTACGGACGATACAAAATTTTTTTATGGGATCAATATTTTCAAACGTTACAAAGTCGGGACTAAACTTAATATACCCTTGTACATGTTGTATACCGGGTATAAAAATGTATGTATAATATATTACGAATTATAAGGCTGGGTGGAGGTCTATAAGGATGACATTTGGAATGCCAATTTTCTTAGGACATCAATTAATTACATGTAGCTATACTATAATTTTGCTATTAATTATCTCGCCTTCTAAACGGTCAAAAATTCTGAAACCGAGTTTTTGTAGAAAACGTTATTTTTAGCCGGTGAAAAAAATGAGCAAAATCTGTCAAAAAGTGATTTCATGCTAAAACTCCCTTAATTTAAGATTATTAACACTATTTCACATATATTTAACTGTTTTTATAAACCTTTTTGTGTTCATGCATCCATTTTTAGTATGGTTGCCTTTCGGTTATGTTATACAATCAGAGGTGACTAACGTTTACTTAATTTGACAGTTATGTAATATGGCTGAAAATTTGTAACACTATTTTGACATCAAAAGTTTAATATGAAAAATCTTACAAATCTTGGCTGGGATTGAAACTAAGACTTCTAACATTCCGAACCAGTATTCTACCAATTGAGCTACCTAAATGCTATAGTAGAATTCGTCTAATTTCTCACTGCCTGATTTACACTCCCGTTCGTAAAAATTGAACCACCAGTAAGTCATATTCTATTTATATATGTTTATCAGTTTTTGTATAGTTTTTGTGTGTTTTACAATTATTATCTGACTTCCGTTTTGACTATGTCAGGTAACGCGAAAACAATGAGCTGGTAATTTTTTATTTGGAAGCTCATTTTTTCACTAAAAGGCTGTTTATACAAATGTTTACGACATATACTCAAGATATAACAAACGCAACAAAAAATAAAGAAATGTTTCGTATTTGATATAAATAAATTAAATTAAACATAATATATTTATTACCTTAGATTAAAAAATTATTCGACTGGTTTTAAATAAAAATAAATTGAAAATTTTTTATCACTTTTTTTTTTCAAATAAAATATATCTTTTTTTAAGGATCATTTAACACAATTTGTATCAATTTAAATGGATTTTTTACTATTTGACCTGTATAAATATCTGACTGTATTACATATATATATATATATATATATATATATATATATATATATATATATATATATATATATATATATATATATATATATATATATATATATATATATATATATATATATATATATATATATATAAAGTACTATGTAGATAGTAGCTACTACAATAGTAGGCATTCGCCATAAAACACTACAATAATTTATTTCTAATCGATAATCATACTGATTCACTACCATTGTTTCATATAATATATAACTACGAATTAGTATTTATGGACGGTATTATTAGGTGCTATATTTATTCAAATATACAAATGGAAAATTTTGAATATAAAAAAATTCGTGGCGTAGGAGCTGCATCAACTGAACATATTTTCTCAGAAAAAATACAGCAATTCACTTTTGGAAATAGATCTTAATAACCTTTTTTATCTTATTATGTTCATTTCAACTTTTTTCAAGATCATCAAATTCTGAAAATATTGGAAAATTTTAGAGATACAAACTCAATAAACATTTAGTCCACAGTACAGCACGGTTTTTTATTTAATTATTAGTAACAGGGTAAATTTTTGTCAGTAGCTTCCTTTCGACGAGACGCCCAACTTTTCTCTCGCGAAAATTCTCGATGATAGTGACTAACGAAGCGCGTAAGAGAGTAACTTGTTTGTTTGACGATAGCAAAAATTTGATCAGTAACAGATAATTTGTTAGTTAAATTGAGAAATAATGTAATTCAGACTTCAAAAAAACTTGTGCCCTACAAAATGGATGGTGTGACAGGCAGACCCCCTCCCCCAACATGTTCAAATAACGGGGTATGCATAGTTATTAGTAACAAGCTGATTTTTATGCTGTTAATTAATAATGGTATGTATAATTTGATGGCCACCTTGTCCTACAAATTCAGTGTTTCAATTTTCCAGTCCTACGCTCTGAACATGTCTGTGTAAAATTTTCATTTATAAATTAGAAAAATGTTTTCTTATTTCAATGACACACGTTTATACATATTGTAGGTCTCATTTCTACAACCAATAGTTCATAAAAGAATACTAACATTGTTTTTATCGTGAATACACTCAATCGCGCCAAAGAACGGTTATTTAAGTAGCGCCAAGTAATAACTACGTATACCCCGTTATTTCAACATGTAAGGGTGGGGGACCTGCCTATCACACCATCCATTTTGTAGGACACAAGTTTTTTTGAAGTCTTTATTACATTATCTCTCAATTTAACTAACAAATTAACTGTTACTGATCAAATTTTCGCTATCGTCAAACAAACAAGTTATTCTCTTACGCGCTTCGTTAGTCACTATCATCGAGAATTTCCGCGAGAGAAAAGTCGAAAGGAAGCTACTGACAAAAATTTAGCCTGCTACTAATCATTAAAACATTAAAACACCGTGCTGAACTCTGGACTATATAAATAATGTCAATGAAAAGTATATGAATTATTGTGTTTACAATTTGATGAACATTTAACTGTAAGCAAAATTATAAAATAAATGAAATTTGTTAGAAAAATACCATCCAAATATTTAATGTAACAACATCCAAATAAAACGTATTTTTATTAAACTAATTTTCAGTAAAAAAAATATGTAATATTCTTCATTAATATAATTTTATTAAGCTTCAAAAAATAAAAACATCCTTCCATACCCTTTGCGAAGACCTCATTTAATATCTCTGGAGTGAAACAAACACACGCACAAGAATTATGAAAAAATATTCACTTATGCATTGTAAAACAGCTGCGTAATATGAATGAAAAATAAAAAAAAAAAACAGGAAAATAATCAAGTTACAAAAAGAACAGTCCACCCACTCACGTTCACATAACGATGGGGGAATATTATGTAATAGAAAGAAAATTGTTAATGAAAAACCATTGATTTTACAACAAACTGGTATTGTTATTACATCATCATAACGATATAATATTGTACTTGTAAGAAAAACAAGAAATAAAACCAAACATGAAAAACAAAAATTAAACCAAACAATTCATTTCATAATAATAAAAATAATAAAAATAAAAAATTTGTTAAAAGGTTTTTTTTTTGTGTAGTGTCTGATACACATTTGAAATAACATTTGAAATTTTGCCCCAATTCCTAGAACAAATATTTGTATTTTATAAATACGTATTTCGACTACAATGTAGTCGTCATCAGTATGAATTAGCTAATCGTAACTATCTCTGGGATATGAATTCAGAGATATGTTGCGTGAGACACAAATTAGCAACAAGCAACATGTCTCTGAATCCATATCCCAGAGATAGTTACGATTAGCTAATTCCTACTGATGATGACTACATTGTTGTCGAAATACGTATTTATAAAATTAAAATAAATGTTCTAGGAATTGGGGCAAAATTTGAAATGTAATTTCAAGAAACCTAGAAGTTCTCTTTGATTATTTTAATAATCTTTACATTTGAAATAGTTTGAGAATATCGAAATCTGGAAAATGTACGGTTGAAACTATACAGAATTTTACAATTTTTATACCAGGTTTTTCATATTAAGTTTACTTCTGACTTTGTAACGGCTCTGTGTCTGTCAACACGATAACTCAAAAACGATGAGAGATAACGAGCTCAAATTTTGTTTGTGTGTTCTTGTGCCAAAAAGTAAGGTCAAGTTCGCAAATGGGCAAAATAGAACCATAATTGGGCCAAATGGGTAAAACTGTGGATCATTGAAAACGTTAAAAAATTTAAAGGCAAAAAATATTCCTTTTTTAAAAGTAAACAACTTTTGTTTGAAATTTTTGTTTGATTTTTTTGTTTGAAAAATCTCCATAAGAACACGTGTAAAATAACAATTGCTTTTTTAACTTTTAAACGGCGTAGTAAAATATAAATTCATTTGTAAATTAAGTTTTGAAAAGTTTCACAGTTGCTTTAGCATTAAGTAAGAAACATACTAAATTTTCATTCATTTCGTAGCTTCTTCCCATTTCATCCATTTCGCTTTCTCGTCAAGGTTTAATCGGTAAGTTTATAACATTTTCATCTGCATTGTATCAATAATATGAAATCCACTATGAATTTGGTGTACTTTGCCGGTATAGCAAATGAAATTAAAACGTTCTGGCCGATTCGACAAATTATTCAGCATTAGATAACTAATCGCATCCTGGTGAAGAAATCTACACGACGAACTGAAAATAAATTGAATTGAGAAATATATTTATTCATTTGAGCGTTTTTGTGTGTTATACTCCATTTTAGTATTTATGGAATTGAGATATATAGATTCGTAACACGATACACAATCATTTTAGATTAACAAAGAAATAAATATTAAACAAGCAGGCAATTATACCTTTCAAAAATCATGCGATTATTAACTTTCATGTGAATTTCATTTTGTGAACAGCTATGTAATTTATACAGACGAAAGAAGGAGGACTCAATTCAACCTGTATATATTATTTTTTTATGTATGATCACGCATAACTTTTTACAGAGTAGTCCGATTTTGATAATTCTTTTTTTGTTGGATAGGGTATACTTCAAAGTTGGTCCCATATAAATTTGAAAAGAAAAATCCAAATTTTCGCCACAAAAAAATAAAAAATAAGACTTCCCAGCTTCCACTAAAGAATAATATCATAAATGTCATAATATCCGTTCTGTGTGTAAAAACTATTTGAAATCATTCAATACCTTTGCGCAGTTTGAATGTTTTTTTAACCGACGAAAAAAACGAAGGACGTTCTCAAGTATCAACCCCTATCTTATTTTTATGTCTGATCACGCATAACTTTTTACAGAGTAGTCCGATTTCGATAAGTCCGGGTTCGATAGGGTATACTTCCTTACATTTTTTTTTTATGTCTGATCACGCATAACTTTTTACAGAGTAATCCGATTTCGATAATTCTTTTTTTATTGGTTAAGGTATACTTCGAAATTGGTACCATATAAAGTTGAAAAAAAAATTTCACCCCTAAGGAGTGAAAAATAGGGAATAATTGTTGAATGAAACCAATGAATTTTCATCTATGAACCGATTCAAAAAAATAAAAAATAAAACTTTGTAACAAAAAATAGATCCGACGAAAGAAGAAAGTAACTGAAAAGCAAAAAATAATAACTTTGTTTGGGCAAAATAGGAAAATCTTCGAAGAAATAGAACGAAAATTCCAAAAAAAGTTCCTCTTTTCAAAGTAAACAACTTTTGTAAGAAACTTTTTTCATAAACTCAGTATATACCCGGTATTTAAGTAACAAGCTCAGTTAGTTGTTACTCGTTTTATGTTTATTTTGACTGGATTTATAACAAAAACATCTACGGAACCATACAAATCGTGTACACGCATGTCAAGTCACCTTTTAGTATATATAGGTATATGTATCAAAAGGTTTGTTGACGAGATCAGGATAACGTTGTCAGTGCTTTACATTATTACTTGTATAAAAGAACTCTTTGTAGTATTAAAAAAAGAATATAAAAATCGTACTTGAATTTTCCATTCTCGACTCTATAAAGTGAAAGTTGAAAAAAAAACGCATTATATTATCTAGGATGAGGAGATGATGATGATATTGAGATTGCCGAATAGTACAACACACGGGACAATGGAAAAAAAATATTCCTTTGGTCTTTCTATTTACAAATAATATCAAACAAACGCTTTTTTCGATACTTTTTTTTTTTTTGTTATATCATTTGTAATAAAAGTCATTGTCAATTTTCATTACTTAAATTTTTTTGCTTTCCTTTTGTTATCGTCCCAATCCTTGTTTACCCTCGTTTCGTTTAAACAACACGCACGCATATGGGTTTTAATCGTAATTTTAAATATTATGTCATTAAATAAATGAGTGACAATTTCAGTTCGAAAAACATCATTTTGTGTCTAAAGAAAAGAACAGTTGTTACATTGTTCTATTGTTTGAAGACGCAATTATCATTAATGAAAATTGCACTACTGATAATTTTCTAGGAATTTATTGAAGCTGCTGGATAGATCTAAAAAGCTCTGTTGGATATGTCATTTTTAAGCTCTTAATAGGGTGGCGCATAAGTAACGTTATGATTTAATTAGTGAATAAATTTTTTGTTAACGAATTTTTTTTTTTTTTTTACCAGACTTAATTTTGAAAAACTAGGGGAATTTATAATGGAAAGACCATAGTTGTTCAATTTTTCGATTATTCAGACACAAAGATCATATCGAAATTTCTTTCATGTTCGAAATGCACCTAGCATTCCAACAATTTACCAATTGGTTCAGCGTTTTCGGCAACATGGGGCTGTCTATGATCTTCCGCGTGCTGGAAGACCTCGTGCAGTTCGAAATGATTTGAACATTGCTCGGGTGCAAGTAATTGTTGAGGAAAACCACGAAACTTCCACCAGGCGACATTCTCAGCAGCTAGTGATGTCTAGGCGGTCTTTGCAAATAATTTTACATACGTTACACATTTTCCTATATAAGATTCAATTGGTTCACGAGTTAAAACCAAACGATGCACAAATACACATTCAATAATAACGTTCATAACGTTACTTATGCACCATCCTATATATATATATATATATATCTATATGTTACGGTAAAAGTAGATATTGCGGCAAATGTACACATTTTCCGGTAAATGTGCACATTTGCCTCCTCGTTTGGGTAATGTGCATTCAACTAACATTTACAATTTCAAAGAAGGGAAATGTACATTGAATTCACAATGACCATGTCGTTTTGGTAAATGTGAGCATACAAAATATGAAATCGCAAAATACGAAATAGAGATATCGATATGGGTCGAGTTGGGTTGCGTCTGGTTGGGTTGGGTCGAGTTGGATTTGGTCGAGTTGGGTTAGGCCGAGTTGGGTTGGGTCTGGTTGGGTTGGGTCGAGTTGGGTTTGGTCGAGTTTGGTTGGGTCTGGTTCGGTTTGGCCGAGTTGGGTTGGGTCTGGTTGGGTTGGGTCGAGTTGGGTTATTCCTGGGTGGGTTGGGTTTGGTTGGTTTGGGTATGTATTTTATCATCTAGTTTCATCATGTTTTAGCTCTCTCTGTTGGAATTTTGCATATGTTTATCGTAATCGTGCCAAAATTTTCCAACTTTTCTTAAAACATGAAGGTAAGAGTATACATTTACCAAAACGTGAAGGCAAGAGTACACATTTGCCGGGAAATATACATATACATTTTACGGTAAAAGTGTACATTTCCCAAGAGTGTACATTTACCGTAACATATATATATATATATATATATATATATATATATATATATGTTACGGTAAATGTATATATATATATATATATATATATATGTTACGGTAAATGTACACTCTTGGGAAATGTACACTTTTACCGTAAAATGTGTACATTTCCCAAAAAGTTAGGTATATGTGAACTGAATATAATGTATATATATATATATATATAAATTGGTTACACAAAGGGCTGTATATATTATAAGATAATAGCATACATTTGCTAAGTCTCAAATCGATACGCCAATTCGAAGTGAAAAGACAAAGAAAAGATTAAAGAATATTTGTCCACTACATACAGATTAACAAAACAAAATAAAGATATGTGCTCTACTACAGCAAAAATGGTGTCACCGTTTCAAAATTATTATTTTAACTCATAACAGTCAACTATGGCTATATACTGGTAAATTAATACATATTGATCCTAATTTAAAATTTACTAAGAAAATAGAAAAATTTCAAAACATTTCCATCACCCTTAAAATTATTTAAAAATTACTTTCAACAGAATATTCAAACTTAAAATGTTAATTATTTACGATCGTGTTTTATTTACCAAATAATATCCTATAATTGTCATCTTCAATGATGCATACAAATTCTTCAAAAATAAAGGCTTTTACCATATACACAAAATTCATGTTTCAAATTTCGATTATTCTACCAGAATAAATTAATTTTATAGTAAATTTAAGTACAAATAAAAAATTCAACATTTATTCACTCAATTTTGTTTTGCTTGGAAAAATTCTCTTGGGAAATATATAGAAAAACAAAATTAAGAGGCAAAACTTGTATATATATATATATATATATATATATATATATATATATATATATATATATATATATATATACATTATACATATATATATATATATATATATATATATATATATATATATATATATATATATATATATATATATATATATATATATATATATATATATATACATTACATGTACACAATATATAGATGTAGTATTTTCGCAACAGAAGAAAATTGTTTTTCAATGTTGTAAATAACTATTTGCAATACATCTACTACTAAAAAAAAAAATTCGTATCTGTAAATAAATTTTATTTTTTCTCTTCTTTATCAGGCTGTTTTTCTTCGTTTCTTTTACTTCACAATAAATTTTACTCACTTATTTCAAATATTATAGATAAAAAATATTACGAAAACACTGAAGCTTTCTATACACACAGATAAAAACATTATATTGATGTGAAACGATTGAAGGAAATTTATTTTTCAAAACTTACGTAAATTAGTTGAAGAGAAAAACTCGTAAACGATGAAATATATTGAATGTAGATAACACTAAAAAATCATCGAGCGCAGTAGATAAGTGTACAATAGGTTGATTTCTGCGTAAATGGGAGCGACAAAATTTTGTGAGGGTGACCCATAGCTAGCTACCGACATATTTTAGTCCTGCGATTTCAGCACGTGATGCATTAAAATTTTATATTAACGTTATAGCTATGGTAGCTATGGTAGATGCAAAGATATCTTGCTTCAGCGAATTTCCTGAAAGGGAATAAGCTATTGGTCCCGTACCGAAGTCAAAATTTTGCAAAAATTTCTTCAAATGTCCATCGATCCTACCTAGTAGGTGTCAAAAATCACCATCTGTAAAATTTATATATAAATATATCTATGGACATATATATATATATATATATATATATATATATATATATATATATATATGTGTGTGTGTGTGTCTGTAATCACTCTAGCGGTCACAGTTTTCATTTTATCGCAATGAGATTTGATATTTGAGGCGCTTTTGGTATTCAAAAGGTCAAGTTCGTTAATGGGTAAAATCGGACAAGGGGAAAGGGGGGTTTAAAGGGAGGGGGAAACACTAAATTTGACATATCTCCCTTTATATTTGAAAAATCGAAAAATTTATAAGAAGTAAAGTTGTAGGTACTAAGTTTTACTGTAATTTTGTTTCTTATCATTTTTCCTGTTTCACTAATATTTACAGAAATATTGACGGTTTAAGATTGAAAATTAAATTCCTTAATATCTCTGTACACATTAGACTCTGTACACAAAATATTTCACAAATCTTCAATTTTGTCGAAAGATCTCTAATTTTTGGTTTGGTTTTTCATTTTGTACTTAGTATTTTTCAATAATTAAGAATGAGGTCAAAGTTAATTTAGATGTTATGTGGTTATTTTAAATTAGTACCACAAATCATACTCGCACATAATATTTCGTACTCAGAAAAATAACTAGCTACTTGAAAAGCATTCGAAATCATTATGATCATCATAACCGCGGCAGTGTATACGATAAGAATTTTAATATGAATTTTTCTGTGAATCTTCTTTCAACAACACCAAAAAAAAAGACATAGCAACATCAATCCTTATCGTAGAAAAAACAAGAAAAAAATATACACATAGTTCGAAATATAATACTGTCGATTCTATAGCAAGTTATATGATATCATGATCATACTACATATCTATTTATCTTTACCGTTTGTACTCACTGTAAAGTTGAACATCGACAGTATGTCCTAAATACAGGGTCTTTCTACGATCTTTCGCTGGTTCAATCAGATTAATCAAACCAACAACTTTTTATATCCGTATAGGGACGTATCATATTAAACATGGAAACATTGACTGTTAATATAACTGAAGTAAATGACAATTTAGTACAGCAAAAAAAAATGAGTTCAACACTGAAGTAGTACTGAAGTACAGTTATATCAACTGAAGTACATTATATTTAAATGAACGGTGTGTTTTATCATGTTTTCCAGCTTCAATCATTTCCAATTACTTTTTATAATACGAAAAAATATCATATAAAAATAAAATTTAAAAGGTTCTATTATTACAGCGTTGCAAAACTTATTTTCAATTTGTCATGATATCATATTCCAAGATGGCGGCTTTAGTCAGGCTATATTTCAACAATTAGTTATACCTATAATATAAAAAATACAAATTTTGAGGCTATTTGTTTTTTTTTCTCCATAAATTTTTTTTTTAAATTTATTAGACATTGACCAAATATAGAAAAATGGAATCGAACAGTGAAGTCGTTATTTGCTTGCTCTACATGAGCATAATTCATACAATATGTCTTCGTTTTTCTTGGTAAAAACTTCATATAATTATCACTTTTCATTTTTTATACAATAATATAAGTTTCATGAACAAAATAATCATGTTTTGTTTACTTTTATAACATTAAAGCATATGTAAGTCACAGTTAAGTCGGACTATTCAGATTCTGATTCTTGCCACCAGATGTCATAGTCTTAAGGAACAAAAATCAATAGCGTTAAGCTCTGTAGAACTCAGTAGATGTTTATTTTATAAAGTCCGAACCGTTTTTAACTATGTCGTCGCTGTAAAGGGACTGTTAATAATGGACAATTCCTACTAATAGATTATGCAACACGATCGACCGCGTCGCAAAATTATTAATCCCCGCGAGTGTGTTTTGCATGAGTCTGATTAAGATTTCGATCTCCACATAAAATGCAATCTAGTTGTTATACAGTAGGGCACCCTTCACACACACACAAAAACGAAGAGAAAGAAGAATTAAACAAACTAAAAAAATCGTGTGTCGATCGATCGTGTATACATCCGATGCAATGTGGCCATATTATGTAGAAACTTTTTTTGTTTGTTCATCCATTGTTACTAAATTTTCAGTTTCAGGATAAAATTTTGGGTTTTCATAGTTTTCCATTTTCTTGGACACTATACTATCTGTATGCCAAATATCAACTTTAAACGATATCAGGAAGTACCACCTGGACTTAATATCCTATGGGAGTGGTGAATTAAAATATCGTTAAAGCTATTTATTTCTTAACGATGAGATTAAAAATGTAGTGTTAAAATGTTGTAATCTTCCTGTAGTAATAGTCACTATCAGTACTCAAGGTCACGTCCCCTTAAACTTGGTTTTACAGCTTACCGTGCTGGATTAAAAAAGTATATTAGTTTGCTGTCAGTATACACTAGGATTACATAAGATTTCCTTTCTCAATTAAATACTCATTACTATACCATAGTGGTCCAAACACCTTCAGATTGCAAATGAATACGAACTCAAAGACCCTGTATATTACAATAAGTAAAATATTATATATAGAACTTGATATTCGGATTGCTTACGATCCCATGAGTATTTTATTTATATTGTAAATGTAAATGTAAAAAAGTATACATCTATATACTTACATACACTTGATATACACAGAAAAGATCTCAGATCATTCTGTTTTTATGCACATTTGTGTGTGTATTATACTCAGTGAATTTTTCCTATCAGCAGATCTTTCAATATTTTTGAATATAACAGGTAAAGAGAAAGAAAAGCATTTAGCCTCCTATCAGCCCCTTCCCAACGACATATATATATAATATATTTATTTATTTATTTCCATATATATATTTTATATAAAATTGAATATAATGTATACATATGATGATGGTTAATCACTGCATGTACTATTTTCAACAACTTGCGAAATTGATTACCAAAAAATATCGATATACAATAAATACATTTGTTGAGGGTTCACTTAAATATTTTTTTATTTTGAAAATTATTTTGCATTTTAGAAAAAAAATTGCCCAATTTAAAATGGAAAACATAATACAATAATTATATATTTTTTCATACATCTGTGCCGTGTAGTTCAACTTAACTTTTAAACGGGCAATATAGGGAAAATCTATAAATGCCAAAACTGTTTATATTATAAAAACAAACATCCATTTTCATACATCCCATAGTTTTGGTGTGAATATGGCGTTAATTTTTTTAAGTACGCTAGAAATCATGAAGAATAGATATATTAGGAGATTGAACGACATAGGCAATTCGTCTGTTTTTGTGTCCTCAAAAACGTGTAGAGATCATAGTTATTATTTTCGCCACTAGCGGCAGTGCGAATCTGCCCGTACGGAATTATTATTATTATTATTACATATTAAAATCAACGGTTATCACATCTTACAAATAAAAATTGTAAGTATAAAAATTGTTTAATTTTATAAATGTGAAAAAATGGGACGATGTTGTACAGGGAAAGCATAGATATACTGTTATATATCTATGAGTGGAAGGTTGTTTAAGGTTAGGAATGCGTGTCTGCATTTACGAAAGGAATATGGTCTGTAATTACCGGTTGTCATCTTCTTTCTTTATCTAATATATGTTAGTATTGTAAACATATATTTGTAATTATTAATTGCAATTATCACTATGATTCTTCATCTTTTAATTTATTGCAGATTATTAAGAATTTAAGAATTCTCTATTATTAATATTTATTTAATTATTACTTGATAATCGAAAACAATTTTTTATTATCTATAAAACTAAGACTTCTTATTAACTGAATGAAAGTGATTTCTTGGCGCCTACATTTAAACATTAAAATTCCGTACGGCACTGAGACCAGTGACCCCTACTGATAAAAGATAGTTACACCAATTCTTGACCGTTTTTTTAACATTACGTTCGCTCTCCTAATATATCTATTCTTCATGCTAGAAATGCTGGATGTATGAAAAAAAATTTCAAAGTACACAAAAAATTTCCAAATACCCAATATATATATATATATATATATATTTAACGTGTTGGGGTTGTAAATAAATAGCCAAAAATTATTATAAGATTAAATACCTGTAGTTTGAATACAGTTCCTATACAACGTTTTTAACACAACACGTTTTCGAATCTTCAATCTTATTTTGTAGTCGTATTTTGTATAATCTTTATGATTATGAGGTTATGATTGACACACTGCCTATAGACTGACAATACACTTTAGGAATTATTCAAACGTTCAACACACTATCTGACATATATTGGAGACCGTTCACCAATATGTCCAACATACCATATGACGTATGTTAAGGTATGGTAAGAAAATATCATGTGAACTTTGATGTAATAAAAAAGTGAAATGTAATAAAAAAATTTGATGTAATAAACAAATCTGAGATTTTAATGAGGAAAATGAAATAGGCGACATATCTTCTAAAAATAAGAGTAAAAGTTCAAACGTACTTGGATGTTTTCAAAAGGATGTATCTCGAAAACGAAGCTTGAAAACATCAAAGTTCACATGATCTTCTTCTTGTTTTTGGGATATTTATCGCCTATAGAATTTTCCGGATTAAAATCTAGACCACCCTATTTGTAGGTAAATTGTTGGAACTCTTAATTATTACCTTTGGACTACTGCACTCTTTTATTTTGCTATAATAGCAAACTATTGGCAAAAATTGGAGTTACAAAACATATATCTGTACCCAAGAGGTCAACTGTCAACTGTAACTCCAATTTTTTTCAATATTTTACCATTATAGCAAAATAAAAGAGTGCAGTAGTTTCAAGGTAATATTAACTTAATATTGGTAAAAATTAGAGAGTTTGCCTCACGGATATAGATATGTTTAACCAGCCAAGTAGCCGAACGGTCTAAGGCGTCATGTCTGCGCAGTATGCAGTACTTGGAAACTGGGAGGTTATGGGTTCGAATCCCGACATCGGCAGTTTGTCAATTATAAAAATTAAAAAAAAAAAAGGGGGCGGTTGATTGACTAAACTGTCGGCGTATGGACAAGAACGAAGTAACCGGCTATGCTTGAGAAGGTTTTCTGCAGTTTCCTTCACGAACTCCAGATGAATATCGGCATAGTTCCTATCATAGTCGGCTGCAGCTGCACATCCGACCAATTCCTAGTCTACTCACAAATTCCTTCCACTCCACTCACATCCTCACATCCTAAGGCATCACAATGGGCCTTATGGTCGAATTGTAGCCCGTCCAGGACAGCCTTTACAATCTACCTCTACCTCTAGAAATGTTTATATGTAAATGCATAAACATATACATTTTAATGACACCAACTAGTGGTAGGATCGATGGACATTTGAAGAAATTTTTCCGAAATCCCTTCATCGCTACAACGCCAATAGCTTCAATTTTGGTGCAAATTCGGTAAAAAATGAAAAATTAAGTTGATTGTCCGAAAACGAAACATCTTGTCCTCTTTTATAACAAAATCGTAGAATTGTTTTAATTAGCTGCATATTTTATGGGCTTATTTGCTTTCGAATTGAAAGAGTATGTAACGGTATCGCTTCTTCATTAAATTATTATTATAATTTTGTTCATCATTTTTATAATTTTAATATGTAAATTACCATGGTTGTTAACATTCTAAGCAACCGTGATAATAGAGGGAAGTTATAGTTGTTATGCAACAGATAAAAATGATGAACAAAATTATAATAATAATATAATGAACATGCGATATCGCTACAAGTTCCTTCAAAAGTTGATATGAATGTAAAATAATCCAGTCTGTTTAATGTTTTTTAAATTTGTTATAGTTCAAGTTATTATTATTCATAAAACAACAAAGTTTTAATTACATATTAAATTAATTTTCATTCTGATTCTGAAAATAATATACAAAAATGTTAAAAATCAAAAATTTGATAAAATTTTTACAAATTTATTCAACCACGTGTTCACAATTGCATGAATGTGTGGTGTCGTCTATTCGAATACCGTAAATAATATACCGACATATTCGTGTATGCAAATTTAAAAACATTTTTATTTAGATAAATGTCCAATAAAATTTTATAATGTTGAAAAAATATTTATAAATCATATTAAAAATAAAATGGATTAAAATAATTTTTTTTGAGAAATTATATCTGGATGTAGACTCCCTGATAATGGAATTCTGATGTTTTTTATAAATTTGGTATGGATTTTTAATAACTTTAATTATTTAATTACTATACTCCGCATTGATATTTGCAATCAATATACTTACTTTCTATTGGTTATATACATAGTCGAAACCGGGTATAACGACATTGAAGTGATCATACATCTAAGGACGCTATATCCGATAGTTAAAATGGCACAGAGAGTGCGCAAAAGGCCTGTGGGGGAGGAAGTGCGTAGCTAATAATAAGAAAATAATCCTACTTACTTACTGAAAAAATATGACGGTTGGTCGTTATAGCCGATAAATTTCGATAAAGGTTCGTCGCTTTATCCGATGTTGTTATAGACGGTATGTTTACATAGGTGTTTATACAAGGATTCGGCCCGGACCTTGCCATTTAGTCGAATAACCGACGCGTCGTTGTAAACGATGTCGGTATAGCCGGTTTCGAATATATATATATATATATATATATATATATAATATATATAAATATATATATATATATATATATATATATAATATATATAAATATATATATATATATCCTCACATATTATAAAATAAAGTCTCCCAGTCACGTCTGTCTGTCTGCACGTGGTAAACTAAAAAACTACCGAACGGATTTTCATACGATTTTCACCAATGGACGGAGTGATTCATGAGGAAGGTTTAGGTGTGTAATTCATTAAGGTTTTGTAAATTGGCTGAAATATGACGAAGATAGTTTAAGCAGTCGGAAAAACTCATGCCGAGAGAGAAGATAGGTATGCAGTATGGAGAAAGAGATTTGATTAATGATTTATAGTAAAATTTAGTTCCTACAACTTTACTAATTCAAATATTGATTTTTCCTTCCCCCCTTTCCCCTTGCCAAAATCACTTTATCGGTATAAAACCAATAGCTAGATTTTCTTCGATAATTCGCTAAAAAGTTTGGCCTATATAATGTACTCTAGGCAAAATTCTTTTTTTGATTATATATCGTTTTATCACGTATCACGTATCATCTTACAAATAGAGACTACTAAAATTTATTAAGATATAGGATTTATCTTTAATACTGAATTGATATTGCAAAAAAATTTGTAAAATAAAAACTAACTTTAAAGAATGAAAACAAGTGGCAATAAATTTCAAATAAAGAATCCATACATGATCACATGCTATCGGAGGATTGCATGTGTTACATGCATTCATAGGTTGAGTGGAAATGTCTGAAACCTAAGACTGCATGTCTGATACCTTAGATTGCGTTATTCACCTCCCAGTGGAGAAATGTAGTAATGTCAAAATATATAAAGGTTGTGTGGCTTTTTAAATATTTTTTTTAACCAAAAACACTTGAATAGCAAAAAAATTATAAAAATTTCAAACATTAAAATACAACACACAAGTTGGAATTTAAATTCGGAAATTTAAACATTCGGAAATTAAATTCAAATATCTCAAGAACGAAATGAACTTTCAAATGTATAACGTTATTTTGACATGTTTGATATGAAAAATCACAAAAATCTTGTATGGGGAGCCAGGACTCCAGAAGAACCAGACTTGTACCAACTAATCTACCCAGATGCTATGGTAGAATGTATATTTTCTTATTTTACTTGTGTTTTCTAGCCAGTAGGGATTTAGATAGGTCCGGGCACCAATAAAAGTGCTCTGAAGACTTACATTGATGGAGCGATTGGAAGCTTTAATTGATGTTCAGATCATCAGGACGCACTGCTTGGATGTATCTAAATTACTTTCTCGTGGGTCACGAGTAGGTTAGGCCGATAAGTAGCTATCTCACGTAAATCACCTTTCTCGGGCACTGTAGATAGATAGATTGTAGAAGCTGCCCTGGACGGGCTATACTTCGACCATAAGGTCCATTGTGATGCCTTAGGATGTGAAGATGTAAGTGGAGTGGAAGGAATTTTGTGTATAGACTAGGAATTGGTAGGATAGGCGACTGCAGCCGACTATGATAGGAACTATGTCGATATTCATCTGGAAATCGTGAAGAAAACTGCAGAGAACCTTCTCAAGCATAGCCGGTTACTTCGTTCTTGTCCATACGCCAAGAGTTTGGTCAATTAACCGCCCCTTTTTTTTTCTTAATAACTGACAATCTGCCAGTGTCGGGATTTGAACCCATAACCTCCCAGTTTCCAAGTAGGCATACTGTGCAGACAAAACGCCTTAGACCGCTCGATCACTTGGACTGATCTTCGGGCACTGTACTTGTGTTTTAATTACTTGTTATTGTTTAAAACTATTTAAATATAGTTAATTGTTCTTGTAAACTTGGTGTCCACTGTGAGTATAGTTGCCTTTATGTTAAGATATACTAACAGAGATGACTAGGGTTTCATTAATATGATGTAATATGCCTGAACATTACTAACATTATTTTGATGACACTAATGCTTAGTATATATATATATATATATATATATATATATATATATATATATATATACATATATATATATATATATATATATTTATATATATATATATATATATATATATATATATATATATATATATATATATATATATATATATATAAATTTATATATATATATATATAACAATTTATAAGGCCATTCAGCTCTAAGTATTTGCTGAATAATCCATTCACTTTTAGCACGAAATAAACATTTGATCGAACTTATTTATAATTTATTTACATACAAAATAATACCTGGAAGGCAGTTTGTTTATATTGAAATTAGTATATTAAATGTAAATTAATATTTTGTTTTGATAAAATAATAATTATTTCCAAGTATTACTTATACTATAAACTAGCATGCAATGATTATCAAATATCAAATTGTATGTAATAAAGTACTATATAGAAGCGATTAAAATATGCTAACGCTACTATCATTTCTAATAACAGCAATAACGTAAGTGAAGATATATTGGGTCTTTCTACAAACATTATGTGAACTACATCAAATAAATGAACTACATTTTATACAAAACAGAGCTAAGCTGGTAATTGAAGAATATGATCCTTTCGCAATAATGGGTATTTAAGGTTGTTGACTGTCACTCGTGACAGTCAACTAACAAACAGTATAAAATACAGTATAATAAACTTCTTTCTTTCTGCAAAGCGAAATAAATACATCTAGTATAACAAATATAGTGTTTTAATATTTATAATATTTATGTAACTATGGACCACAAAAGTTGATATCATTTTTTTAAATTTTGTAATTGATTTATACCTTATTAATTCGGTTTTCGAAAAAGAAATATACTCTCAACAATAAAAAAGTAAGGAACAAAATGAGCATACTTTAAAAATTTAAATTTTTCTTTTCCCAGTTTACGCCAAACTTAAAGACAAACGTGACACAGGTGTGAGATATTGAGATTTTTGAAGAAAAATTATACTATGGGCCACAAAATTAACGCTCATAAAAAAAAATCTTAATTGATTTGTACCTTCTTCATTCGGTTTTTGGGGAAATGTTTCGAAAAGATGTTAAGTATATTTCTAATAAACAACTTTCATCCGAAACATTTTTGTATCCGTACGTACTACAGTGATTATTCATTATTTCAGGTGTCGAAGTTAATTATCACATTGATAATAATTTTTTGTGACATGAACTTCCTTTATTATGAGTGAAACTAGTAAACAAACAATTAGTGATAGGCAAATTACGAATTTGAGAGAGATTTTTTTTTAAATGGTAGCCTACTTTTTATTAGAATTAAAAAATATAAATATACAATCTGTACAGATAATCGATACAGACTGTTAATTTGTACTAACCTAATATATTTTTAAAAACTTTTCCGATATCTCTTCATCGTACAATGCCAATAGCAGAATTTTATTACGAAAAATAGTGAAATTTATTTGCTTAGACTAACTAGTGAATTTTACAAAAAATATTAACCGTCTTATAATATCTAACAGATTTATACCAGGGATGTTGCGTATGCGAAATTTTTAACATCCGTGGATGCGCATGCGGATACGAATATATTAAGCCTCACATCATAGGACGCGGACGCGAGAGGTACTTAATTTAGGTACATGAATAAATTAAAAAGATGGCAATTAAAATTTGGTGCATTATATTTTATAAAGAGCAATCTCGCTGCCTTTTCAGGTTCCTTATAGATGTGGTTGTGCTGCACTGCGATTTATCTTGGACATGCTTATCTAGTTTAAAATAAGTGATTCCATCATTGATTCACTTGTCAAATAGATTAATCAAGGCGAAACACTCAAACAATAATGTAAATTGTTGAAAGAAATAAAAAAACATACAAATAATAACACGTCTAAACTCGTTGTGATTTATTTACAATCAGAAATGCTAAAACAAAACAAGCAACATCTGCATCCGCAAAAGCTCCGTGAAAAGCATTGATTATTGTAAATGCGGATGCGGTTGCTAAAATTAATGCGGAAAGCTCCGTGAAAAGCATTGATTATTGTGAATGCGGATGCGGTTGCTAAAATTAATGCGTATGTGAACACCCGCAATATCCTTGGTTTATACTATCACAAAAAAATTACCCTTCGCCAAGAGTTTTAAATTGATTGAAACGCATTATAGATACATATACGAGTATATGATTCAATATATGAATGAAAGTCATAAGAACATGTTTTTAAATATCATTCTCAGTATACTTAATTTACAGTTTACACAATACACAGCAGACTGAAACATTTCTATTGTGAGAATAATAATTTATTGTGTTCTTTTATTTACCCAAGTGTAAATATCAAGTGTTAACGACAATACTGTCGTCAGTCAAGTCGCCGTCATATTTACGTATTTCTAAAACCATTGGTCAGTATAAATCTTCTCAATAGCAACATTATTTATTTTAAATAATTATTAAGATATTTCCAAACTATATCCGCGCGAAAAGAACTATATAGAAAATTATATGCGAATCAGGGAGATTCCGCAATAAATCATCATACATATACTAGTATATAATTTCAAACAACTTTCAAACAGCGCGCCGGTACTCAGGATGCCAACTGAACCATAATAAATAACCTTCTGTTGCGGATGAAAGAAAGATGAAATCAACTAAATCAGATGTTAATTTAAAATAAATACTGGAGGGGATCACCACCCTCTTGAGTAATTTTTGGATCAGAACCATCTGTTGGCTAATTAAAAAGGATAATTAGATTGTACACATGGGCACAAAAAAAGCGCTCAACAATAAGAAAATTTTGAAAAATGAGTGCTACTTTTGTGGACTTGCGTGTACACAACATTTACTTGATCAATTGAATAAATAGTCATCATATAATATTTTTCACAATATAAAAATGTCCTTTTGAATAAAATAATTATTGTAATGATGAATTTATATACGAGAGAATTTTATAATCGAAATTGATCGTATAATCCGAGTATAATATATATTTTATTTCAATGAATTTTTTTTTAAATTATGAATATAACAAGCATACTTCTGTGTATTGATAAAAATTTAACGAGTCGTTTTCATTATATAGTTTACATCGCCATATTTTTTACGACCTTAGCCTGTAAATATGAATACTTAGGATTAATATGATTATTGAAATCCTAATACAGTAGCGCGTCGATTATCCGAACTAATGTTGTCAAGGGTGGTTCGGATAATCGAAATTCACCTATATATATATATATATATATATATATATATTTATATATAAATATATATATATATATATATATATATATATATATATATATATATATATATATATATATACAGTGTGTCTACTTAAGTTGGCTCCATATGGATAAGTTTTTTATTATAAGGTTTACGAAAAAAAGTTATTCTTTATAAAAATCTCTGCATTCGAAAGTATTAATATTCAGCTATTGATATCAAATGTATAGGGTGTCTAAAAATTGAAAAAGTTCGATAGGAATGTTTTGACCACTTCAATTTTAAATTAAATTTTGTATATTTTTGTTGTAAATGTAGACCATATAGAACAGATTATACGGGAAACGGTTCAAGAAATCACTCCCGAGATATTTAGGAGTGGATTTAAAGAATTGTGTAAAAGAACAATTACATGTATGGAACGCGAAGGTGGATACGTTGAGACAAAAACGAACTGAAGATAACTGTTGTTACTTATGTCAACAATAATAATTGTATTTGTAATGTAATGTATGAAAAATAAATATTCTGTATTCATTATTTTGTTACATATCATTCATTAAATGTTTCAAATCAGCAAATAAACATTTGAAGTACGATGACTGGTTAATTAGAATAACAGATAACGTGTTTTATAAGAAGGATTTGCAAAATTAAAAAAAAAATTCCTATCGAACTTTTTTAATTTCTGCACACCCTGTACATTCGATGCCAAAAGTAAATAGCTGAATGTTAATATTTGCGAAAGCAGAGATTTTTATAAAGGCTAACCTTTTTCGTAAACCTTATAATAAAAAAGTTTTCTATATAGAGCCAACTTAAGTAGACACATATATATATATAGAGACATATATATATATCTATATATATATATATATATATAGAGTAGACACGTATATATATATATATATATATATATATATATATATAGTTTTTCTGTTGACTGT
Organism: Nineta flava; assembly: GCA_963920215.1. Classification (NCBI taxonomy): domain Eukaryota; kingdom Metazoa; phylum Arthropoda; class Insecta; order Neuroptera; family Chrysopidae; genus Nineta; species Nineta flava. Next base: position 35,335,128 of record OY986045.1, read on the forward strand.
TCACGGAATCGTTTCTCACGGGTCGAACTCCACAAGAGTTTTACAGAATCCTTATCCAAATGCAACTTGTTTCAATTCTTACAATTTGATCATAAGTAATTTCGGAACGTTTATAAGAGTGCTTATATGAAGTTCCTTTCAGACAGCGCCCATAAAGTATTCATCTAAAAATGTCCTATCTTTCACCTCTAACAACAAACCGTAATGGTTTACATGTATACGAAAATAATTTTTTTTCTTTTTTTTTTTTTAATAAATTTACATTAACTTCATATTCTAATAATATGAATGAATCGATTTTTATCAAGGCTACACATTATAAGGTTCATTTATAATCTTACAACATAAAGCTATTACACAATAATATGTAAATTATAAACGATTTTCGACTTTCGTATATGTATAACCTTTTTCGAATATTTAATGTAGTTTTCTTCTATATAAATACAAAATGGCTTTTGTATTCATTTTGAATCTATCTATATATACTCAATCCATATTTTTTCATTACATTTTATTCTTCTGAATATATATTTTTTTTAAATACTGCAAAATAATTACCTCTGAAATGAAATTTGAGCTACAATTTTGTGATAGGTGGAGGTACTGACAACTGCAGTATTTTTTTTTTTTTTGTTATTTAAGGTCGCTTCAACAATTGAGTCATTAGCGACCATAAACTGCAGTATTGTTTATAGATAGATAGATTCTAGAGGCTGCCTTGGACGGGCAACACTTCGACCATAAGGTCCATTGTGATGCCTAAGGATGTAAGGATGTGAGTGGAGTGGAAGGAATTTTTGGGTGTAGACTAGGAATTGGTAGGATGTGCGGCTGCAGCCGACTATGATAGGAACTATGCCAATATTCATTCCAAACTGTATGAATTGAGAAGGCAAAATTTTGAAATTGTTGGTTGTACCTAGCAAAAACGATGGCGTTGTTTAAAATACGATACGATCAACGGTTTTCAAGGTATCAGGCCCATAGTGCTAAAATTCAAAACTGTATGAATTGCGAAGGCAAAATTTTGAAATATGTTGATTGGGTCAAAATTAGCCTAGAAAATGTTATTATAATCGAGAAGAATTACTTTCACTTTTGTAGTTTCGCTGAACGTTTTCGATTGCACATATATTAGTTAAATAATAAATTTAACTAATGTTGTTTAAAATGTATCATTTAAATGAATCCATAATTAGGATTCAATAAAATTTATATTTAATTAATAATTTCCAAAACTAATAATATATTAATATATTAATATAATTGGTTAAATAAATAACTGAAACACCATTGAATTTATTATGATATGCATTCTATTTAGTTTGCTTTTTTTTTTGTTAATTATGCGTTTTTAAATTATTTCGATAATATGATTTTAATAATTGAATTTATAAATAATTATTATGATAAAATTATTTACGTAACATAAATATTAACACTTTGGCCAGATCAATGAATAGCTTGGTTTTTATTTAACAAATTGAGTGTGATTAATCTAAATATTCGGTTTTTGAAATTAATACTCATTCAACAAAAATTATATTTATATTTTGTGAAAAAAAGGATGTGAGAGAAATGGGCATAAATATCTTGTCTAGGTTTTGAATCATTCTTCGAAATTTTAAAATTAATAATTTTCCTGCGAAAATTTACTTTTTAAAGAGTTTAAATTTCCATATTTTATTGGATATTAGGGTAATACAATGGAAAGTAATAAATTATGAACAAAAAGAGCTAGACATAATTTGGTAGTTTAAACAAAGTTGACACAGGTTGCACTGGTCTAATTAGATAGGTAAAACAAGTAGTAGCTAATTTTTAAAATAGTAAGACAAGGTTTTTCTGGATTACAAAGTGACAAAGTGACAATACAATGTTTGTCCAAATTCCATTTAGGTTATGACATTTGACAATAGGGAATATGCATGAAAATTTTTTATCACATTTATTTTCAGAATATGAAAATACTGTTAATACTGTAATAATATTTAAAAACGAAATTAAAATCCGACAAATATTAAGGAAGCTATAAGCTTTTAAAGATTATTATCTGTCTCTTTCTTGCAAAAATACTAAAAACGGAGTTTTACGTATATTTTAAATGGTGAAAGTGTAATATGACATCACATAACATATCAAAAGGGCTATCACCCTCTTTGTCTAATCGGGAATTTCAATCATTCATATCTCGCTTATTTTTAAAGTTATTTAAAAAGTAATTGTACCTTGATATTTGTCAAGTAAACATGCTTCAATTCAAGTGAAAAAAATTTTCATGCATATTCCCTATTACATTTGTCTATAAAGTATACGCTAGTCTTCTAGAATTTGTCTCACGTGACCTAAATGGAATTTGGACAAATATTGTATTGTTGACGCTTAAGTATACACAAATAAATATATGAATAATAATTTCGACAGAAATAATCCTGTCAAAATAAAAATAAGAATGATATGAAAAGGTTGGCTCTTACGTCAGAGTCGTCTTTGGTGTAGTGGTAAGCACGCTGGACTAGATATCCAGAAGCTCGAGGTTCAATTCCTGGTTGACAATTTAATTTTTTCATATTAGTATTTAAATAAAATTCAATGACTTGTATTTATTAAATTAAATAAATATTTGAGATTTCCATAACAATATTTTCATTTCATTATAATTTCGCATTCTTTGTTGGTTCTTCAGAAAATATATAATAATGACAAGAATGTAAAAATTTTAACGAAAAATGTTCACAGTGGTAGGTACTGATATTAATTACATAAATCGGCTAAAACGTAAAAAATTAAAATTTAATAAAGAGTAACGAACGACCCATTCAATACAAAGAATGACTTGTATTTATTTTGAATCATAGAAGAAGGAAGCATGATTTAATACAATTTCAAATATCTGCTTTTTGTGGTTCAGGCAACGGTTTCTGCCAATTAAAGTTCAATTTGTCCAAGGAATTCTGGAAAATTTTCTTCAAATATTCATCGAACCTGCCAGTATATATCGAAAATGTATATATATATATATATATATATATATATATATATATATATATATATATATATATATATATATATGTATATATATATATATATATATATATATGTATATATATATATATATATATATATATATATATATATATATATATATATATATATATATATATATATATATACTGGATTGGATTCCGATGTCTAGATACATAAGCTCATATTATAAATGCCATAGAATCGACCGGTCCGCTTCGCTTTAAAATCATTTTAATGATGTTAAAGTATTATTGAAATAAACAATTTTAGGAGTAATAAAATAATTTTGTACATTTATGTAAATTGTAATGGATTAAACCTAAAAATATTATTATTAAATTTTTAATTTATGTACATATTATAATAATTTAAAGTATTTTGAAATTAAAATTTTGTTTAATATTCTAGAATAGAATATATACATTATTAACCCCGCATATTATTATTATTATTATTTAGTATTTACACAGAGTGTAAATTAAACAAGAATGGAAAACTAAATAATTGAATTTAGACAATTTATTATTTAAATGCCCTGGCATATTATTATTCTAATGCCCTGGAATACGTCTCCGAAAATCAATTTTTCTGCTATAGATAATAATATAGGTAGGGAATAAGATTGTTTTACTTAAAGTGCATCAGGTAAGTTTTTTAAGAAAATAAAATAAGACGGCTTTGTTTTCCAAATGTACAGGAGTGCTTAATTAAATGGCCCGTAAAAACTTTGGGATAGATTAGATTAGATAAGATTGGATTAGATTTCGAAGAAAGTCTTTACAGTGTCTCCTTTCCTTCCAAGACGTTTCAACAATCTTAATAAACATTATGGTATCTCTAGACGACACTTCATAAATTTCATCCGTACGAAGATTTTTCCACCCCACATGAAAGTGTCTTTTCATTTGAAATAGAGATTTGTGCATTCATATTACTTACAATAATGAGTAATTTAATAAACCTCAAAAAGGTAATAATGTAATCCACAAAGGTATCAGGGAAATGTACCAACTATGACTAAAGAGTCCAAAAATATATTAAACTAGCATTACCCGTCGCGGCTTCGCCCGCAAAAATTTTGTAACACCCTTATAACCAAGTAACATAATATTTTCTGCCGTCAAGGACTGATAAATTATACACCAATACGTCTGCATATGCACTGCACTGTTACATATCAATCACTTTATACAGACTGCTGTCTGCTGCATGCTTATATAAATAACAGTCAAAATATCTACATCCCCACTCCTGGCATACAATGTATAACACACAGCACCTAAGCAACGAACATCTGTTACTATGCACTGATAAATTATATACCTATACATCAATAAATTATACAACTATACCTTTTTTTATAATATGTAAGGACCAATTTATACAAAAACTTGACAAATTATATACTAAAACCTTCTTCGAGAACCACTCTATCCATTGAAAAACAGCATGAAAATCGCTGCAGTAGTTTTTGAGTAAATCGCGAACAGACAGACAGACGCGGCTGGGGGACTTTATTTTATACTATGTAAGGATAAAAAGTTAAATTTTTAACATATTCAACAATAATATACAGGGTTGAAAAAAACATATAAAAAAGAATTGCAGTTGAAACATTACAGAAGTAATATTTGCAATTTTAATATGCTAACTCTTGCAACCCTCCACCCTCCAAACTCCAAAAATACCTTTTTTACTTCTATACATGCTAGAAGGGTGCGGTTTTTTTTATTTTTGCTAAGACGCGAAGCCAAGCCGAAGCTCATACCGGGTGTCTTCTTGCTCCTTGCGAACAGCGCGAGTCCTATACTAAATACAGCCCTTTGTGTAACTCTATTAATATTATTAACTATTATTTTGGCAGCTTCCATAGAACATAAAAATAAAATGAATTTCAGTAGACAGCAGACTGTATTAGCGCGTAGCTTGAATTATGAGGTAATATAAGAATCGATAAATTAAATGATAAATAATATTAATTCGCCACTTACTGTAAGGTAATCAATCTCTAGAGGAGAAATAGAAGTGTTGGAAATGCAGGATTTTTCTAAAGTTGGCAAGTTATGTCTTGACACAGTAACCTGTCTAGTTTTGACCCCGCAACCAAAATATAATTTCATAGAATTTATTCACAGAATGATCAGCATTGACACACGGTAATTAATCACATATATTACCAAAATGATAAATATATTAAAATGTATTTAATTATTAATTAATAAACCACATCCTTGCGTGGAAAATACATAATTTTAAATATTTATAGTGCTTATTGGATAGAGTTTATGATATAAAATATTTATGTATGGACGTGCAGTGTCCAAAATGGTTTAATAAATAAAACATAGCACATGTACAAATATTCATAATTAATTATTTACCTAACCCATATATATATATATATATATATATATATATATATATATATATATATATATATATATATATATGTATATATATATATATATATATATATATATTATATATATATATATATATGGGGATTTCTAATTCACGGAAATGATGTTACTGTTACAAGCTTTAAACATACAGGCATATCAATTAAAAGCCCTAATATGATATAGCTATAGAACAACACCTTTTCCAAACAGCACAGAGAATAATTTGAACCTTCAAAATATAAGTTTTGCATTTCTTGTAAAATTGGAAAACTTGTTTAGTAATTAAATAAAAGAATAATGTATATTATTTTTCACAATAAAAATTCCCCTAGTTTGCTAACGATTCCCGAGTTTGCTAACGATTCCTTTCATTCCATTCACTAATTCTGTATCTACTAATACAGTTTCCACTTTGTTGATAGTCTATTCAAAAATGGTAACAAATCATGTTATTAAAAACATTAACACAAAATCATTCTAAACAAGGAATCAAATCAAAGGAATATCTTTTTGGTGAATTGAATCCATTGAATTAATTCCTTATACTATTGAATCCCAGCATTAAAGCAAAAAAATTTTGTAATTGTCTTCCTCATGGAATAACACATTTTGACCTAAAAATCACCTTTTGAAATTAAGTTATTCAGTTCAAATTTGTATTCGTATTGTACTGCATTTTACACATAGCCACGCGGCATGTCCAATGATAGATGATATTGGACGCATCGTGCAACAAGTTTAGTGCTCTGAGTGTATTATTTACACGAATTATTTCGCCTATTAGAATTATTAAGCAAATAACTCATTTATAAAACGAAGTAAGAAAATACGACACATAATGACTCACTGACAGATCATCAAAGCCTGAAGAATACTTCCTATTGAACTAAAAATTTGAAATAAATTGGCAAATGAGTCAATCTAATGACACAAATAAAAGAAAAATCGGAATTCCCCTTCTCAAAACTGAGGCACGTGATGATCTTTTGCCATTTTATTATGTATAAACTCATGGTTCTAGAACTTTAAATTTCTAATAACGTTTATAGCTTAGGACACCTCCAAAAATTGGAACACGAAACAGTTACACTATCGTTGTGTAAACTTGTTAAAAGTAAATAGATATTTTTAACATAAAGTATTTTATTGCTAGATGATAAACCCTATAACTCCATTATATTTTAGCTTTCGCAAACTTACAACTTATATATAATTGTAACATTTCAAAATACGCAAATGTAACACTGTTCTATAACCTAAGTATGACTATGGCATTAGATTAGAGTCTAATTATAGTGTGATCATGACTTTAGAATTAATTTTTGTTTAGGTTAAATATTTATAGTTTCACTTTTATGTTTTAGTTCATATGGTAAGCAGTTATTTTATGTGGATTATACACCCAAAATTGACCAATAAACTCATCATTGACCAAGAGAAATATTGGTTATCTGTCTGGAGGCAGACAGATTATCTCAAGAATTAGAGCGGCGTCAATTGTTTTGAGCAAGTCTCGAATGGGAGTATTATCAGATTTCGCTGTGTATAAATACGTGGTGGATGGTGAATACGTTGTGATAAATGTACCTTTTTCATGATTGAATATACCCGAGGGAGATGACTTTTCCGTTCAATTCGAAGGGAGAAAGGTGGTGAATATCCGCATCCACTTGGTTTTTTCCCTATTAAAATAATTTCTTATCAGACCATCTGTTAATGTTTAGTTTTGTTAATAATATTCGAACTTGTTAAATTTATATTCATATTTTCTTTTCTAACACCTCTTTCATGTAACATCCTTAGTTAACGTAATAACTTTCTATAGTTTCAACTGTGCAAGTAAGTCTGCATAAATAATTTAGCCTTCCTCTTTATTTATAGTAATTCCCTTGAAAGAGGCTTTCCTAATGACCAGCCTTCATATTTGTATCGTTTCAATATGATGTAATTAGTAAAATGAAAAAGAAAGCGTATCCTATAATATATACAGCCATTTGTGTAACTCACTGACTCATTCACTTATACAAATTATACTTCTAGACATGCTAGAAGAATGCGGTATTTACATTCAATGTAGAACAACTTCAAACTTACAGGAAATGGAGGGAAAACTCCAAAAATACCTTTTTTACTTCTAGACATACTAGAAAGGTGCGGTTTTTTGTATTTTTTCTAAGACGCGAAACCAAGGCCGAAGGCCGCATCTGAGGTCTTGCACCTTGTGAACAGAGCGAGCCCAATAATAAATATAGCCCTTTATGTAACTCACGTAAACAAATTCTAACCTACTTCTAGACATGCTAGAAGGATGCGGTTTCAAACTTACGAGAAAAATCGGAAAAATTTCATTTTCCCAACGGAGCCTCCTGGAAAATGGGAAAAAAACAAAAATTGCCTCTTTTAGTTCTATTTATGCTAGAAGGGTACGGTTTTTTATATTATGTCAAGGACTCGAAGCCAAGGCCGTAGGCCACCCCGGGAGGTCAGGAGGACGAGGCCCCCTTACGAGCAGCGCGAATTAATGTACATACAGAACCTTGTTATATAATACGCAAGCCTCGTTTTGGCGTATATAGAAATAAAATAAACAGAACACGCACACTTTTGGACATGTTTAAATTCTTGGTTAGAGACAAGATATAAGAAACAAAATCAAATGTACAAAATAATTTTCAATCGTTATAGCACGTATACATCTAAATGTTTAATTACGTGATACGTTTATATGTATATAGAGAGATGATACGAGTGTAATTAATACATGCGACACAAAAATTATTTTAAATATTTCAAATAAAACGTTGATGGAAGTTAGTTTATAATGAAAATAAATATCATCATGTAACAATAATATCATTAATTGTCATAGACAAATACCATCCCTCTTAATTTATTAAAATGTTTTTAAGATGGGAATTTGCTAATGAGACTAAATTCCTACTTAAGATTTTGGACAAAAATATATGTGAACATAATAATGGGTATCAAAAATTTATAATATGAACTAATAATTTTGGACAAAACTATATTGAATGATCTATTACAAAAGAGTAATAGACCAGAGTTTCACATAATAATGGGTATCAAAAATGGTTTAGGATATCCTCTTTTAAAGTAACTCACTCGTGACAGTACGAGTTTTAGCTTTTGTACAAATTCTTTTAAATGCAACTGTATATTATGGTCCACGTCCATAATAAATTTGTATACAAACTATTCGTTTTTGAACTGCGAACCGTGAAACGCTTCATGTTTACTTCGTATGGTTGTAAACTATAAAATATGACAGCTTCATCCATGATCAAAAATTGCGCATAATTCAAATCCTGTAGAAGCTTACAACGGCATCATGTAAACTATTACCACCAGTAAACGTGACGTAAGAGAAATTTTCCTTCCTTTGGTGCATGCTTCACCGAGAGTGTGAGTGCAAGTCATTACTATGACGAAGAGAAAAGTATAGTAATTATTATTATTTTAGATAGTAGTCTGATAGAGAAAAAATGCATTGGAAATATTACTATGTTGTATAGTGAATCTCTAGACAACACTGGACTCCTTCCTAATAATATCCTACTTATCAGAAGGTGGGTCTCAAAATTTCAGTTCATAGCTTTATGGGTTTCTGAGATACAGAGGCCTGAATACCATCCTTCGTGTAAAACATAGTACGGTAGGCGTTTAAACTTGGCCCGACGCACTACCATACAATGTGATATAAGGCTACTTACATCGCTAACGTATAATATTTTATACATAGTAACCAGTAATTTATCCTTTTTGTAAATTGAATAATATTAGAGGTTAATAGCCTGATATAATGATTTCTTTAACCGAACCATTACGAAGGTTATTTTATAACTTTTTTTAATTCATAAACCATTGACACAAATTTTGTGATGATTTTAACCGTTCGATTTTTAGTAAACTAACAAGTAAAAATTATTGGAGCGGTTAATTGACTGAACTATCGGCGTATGTACTAGAACGAAAGTAATCGACTATACTTGTATCGGCATATTTCCTATCAAACTCGGCTACACTCGCACAACCAGCCAATTCCTATTCTACATACAAAATCCTTCTCATTTAGGGGTCAGTAAAAAAGGCCTAGAGCGGTCTACTCGTAAGGCTTCGATCTACCCTCCACTACAACTACATTTAGTCTCTTTGTTTTTGTTTCTTTCTTGGAATTATTCGGCTCTCTGCATAACACCATATTTTGATTTAAACTTAAAAATCAGAGTATACCTCAAAACGTTATGTTCCGATGAAAGCCCAACATTGAAATTATTGTATATGGAAACAAAATCCGGTGAGTTCAGCGGACCACAGACCTTCCTTAAAAGACTTTATTCCTATTCACTATTAGGGGAGGAGTGTGGGAAACCTCTCATTAAGTACTGGTAGCCCGATACTATTATTTTGAACATGCGCAGAGTAAAAATGTGTTATGAACCTCACACATAATGTTATAAACCTCACATATTAAGAAGTTATATAGTCTGTTTACATGAAAGTTTCTTCAAATATGTCCATCGATCCTACCTAGTAGATGTCGATCCGATCGGAATACAATTGGGTATGTGAGATGCTTTTGGAATTTGAACGATCGAGTTCGTTAATGAGCAAAATCGGACAAGGGAAATGGGGTGTTTAGAGGAAGGGGGAAACACAAAATTTGGTATATCTGCCTTAATGTTGGAAAAATTTAAAAATGTATAAGAAGAAAAGTTTAATTAATTTTACTGTAATTTTGGTTCTTATCATTTTTTCTGCTACCCTAATATTGACAGAAATATTTACGAAGTTAAATTCCTCAATATCTATGTACATATTAGAGTTTGAGAAAAAATGATCAGGTAATGAATTGTAGCAAACATAATTTTCTACAACTTTACTCCTTATACATTTTTCGATTTTTTTAATATTAGAAGAGATATTTTATATTTTGTATTTTCTTCTTTTTCATGTCTCGCTTCCCTTTTGACCTATGCCATTTATTTAAAAATTGAACTTGAACTTATTGAACTTATTCTAAGAAAATTCGCAAAGTTGAAGCAGCTATTGTGTAATGAATTTTTTTTATTTTAATACACAGCGTGAACCCGCTAATTGCCAAATAAGTTCGATATTTGCGCGCATCCTTACATTGATCATTATTCGATTATAATTGATGCATGCATGTAGTAACTTCATAAACGATTATCGTAATAATTCAATAGTATAAACATAGGTCTATATAAATCATTCATAATAACCCATCACATTATCAATAGATAGATATCCCATTTTATACTACATACAAATTGTACGTTGTCAATTATTAAATGTGGCTGAATAATTTAATACTTGTTAAGTTTTCGTGTTCAATTATACATAAATACAAATGTAACACGTATACGCCTGCCTGCTTGTAGTTGGATGGTTCTACCAAATCTACCCACCTACGAGTTATATACAGAGCTAGTTGTGTATTCTTCGACTCCAATACACAGGAGTCTGTAATATTCAATTTGTAACCACGTATACATACGTTAGTAAGAACGTGAAATCCGCCAATCATTTTAATGGCTATTTCTATGCTTAAAGGAATATTGCACTAAAGAATGCACTAAAAAGTAAAAAAATAATTGCATATTCTTGTGCCAATTTTAGTTCACTTAAGCAAAAATTTTTAAATATATATGTACAATTATTGTTATTTTTGGAGTCGGTGTCAGCATAGAGAAATTCACATAACTTTTGGACACCGCCCCCAAAAATAACAATAATTGTACATGTATATTTAAAAATTTTTGCTTAGGTGAACTAAAATTGGCACAATAATATGCAATTATTTTTTTACTTTTTAGTGCATTTTTTGTTATAGAATATTTGATTTTTGAAGTCGGGTTTCCATTTTGTCAAAATATGGTTTATTTCTCGCTTTTTAGTGACTTTGAAGTTCTATAAGTTATTTTATTTGTCTAAATATGGGTAGACCAACTAAACGACCTACTAACTTTTAGTGCATTTCTTTATAACACATTTTTTTATCGTTTTTTTTTTTGTTTTTTTTTTTTTAATTTTTAGTGCATTTTTTCATAACAGATGTTCAGTTTTTTTTACATGTATTTTGTTTTTTTTGTAAAAATTTTTTTTTTTTGGGGGCGGTTTTTTTTGTAAAAAATTTTGTAAAAAGTCGGTTTTTAAAAAAATTTTCTTATTTTCCCATTATGAATGAATATATCCTTTCAAAAAAAAAATCGCAAAAATCGGTTATCACATACAAAATGAGGATTTACCTCGATTTCCAGGGGATCCCCTCACCAGAATGCGATTTGGTGACAATGGGACCAATCTGAAATCAAACCCTTTAAAACAAAAAAAAAATTCAAAATCGGTTCATAAATGACGGAGTTCTGAGGTGACACACATAAAAAATACAGACGAATTGAGAACCATCCTCCTTTTTGAAGTCGGGTTAAAAAATTACATAGACTTTGTTTACTCTAAAAAAGACGCCATAAAACGGGGATTAAAATGTAAATATACCATTAAGTCTAGGTTATACTAACCGTTTGTTGGCATACGCTAACTTGTAAAAAGGGAATGGACGGAATTCATATTTCGCTCTATGTTACTTATGTAAGCTTTGTACTTATAAAATCCATACCCATTCTCCACGATTATTTACAACAAACTCTCTTCTTATCTTCTACTATCTTTGAGTGGAAGTTTACCTTTTCTACAACCGCTACTAAACCATACATGTGTACAGTATTAATCTGAAAATCCACATTCTAGATTAGCGATGTAGTAAAGGGCGTGAATAGGACACAAATACTAAAAACATTGATTCGGGCCCTAAATTAGAGATCCGCCTCGGATAAAAAGGGTATTAGATTACGCCAATGTTCCACGTAGACCATTTTTAATGATATTTCAAAATGTTTAAACAGTATTTTAAACATGTGGGAACATGTGGTCTGCAGCGAACTGGAGTTGTGCACTAGCAACCATGTAAATAGAGAAAAGAGATTTTTTTCGCTGCGAATTTATTCGCCGCGAAGTTCGCTTCGCGATTATTTCCGCTTTGGTGTGAGGAATCCTTTAAATTATATCATATCGCTCAAAACTAAATTTTGTCATTATGATAAACAATTCTATTTTTATGTTTCCTAGTAGAGTTAAAGTAATAGATATGAAAACCTCATAACTTCCGACATATTTTATATTATGATAAACAATTCTATTATTATATTTCCTAGTAGAGTTAATATGAAAACCTCATAACTTCCGACATATTTTATATTTCAATACCATCCGTGACGTTTTACACATTATAATAAAATGTCTACGTGTGTATACGTTGGATGGAATAATTTACCCAGGTCTCAAATAAAAATCATCCAGTCTTTCTATCTCAAATATTGGTGAGGACCGTGAATAATAGAGTGTGTATTTTTATACCCGGTATATAATATCATTTAAAAAAAGTTCAAAAACTAAAACCTGGCTACGGAAAAATCGCGCTCTAATAAATATGAAACAAAAAAGTATTCTCATCTGAAATTGTTATGTACAAACTATTCAATATTTATCGTCTATTAAATAAACAACTTACACGTAATATATTTTAATGTATTTAATACATATTCATAGTGATGTTCAGATAGCCGTGGTCATAATATGTCATTAGTTCCCCCTCAAAACCCCCTTTCCCTTGCCTAATACCATTTACTCATTAACGAATGTGACCTTTCAAATATGAAAAGCGCTTCAAATACCAAATTTCATTCCAATAGGAATAAAACTGGGACCTATAGAGAGTCCAGAGACACATAAACGTACATATATATATATATATATATATATATAAGAGTTTCGAATTTCCGAAGGAAATGCAGTTATTGTTATATATATATATATATATATAACGATAGTAAGTTTTAACATCTAGTAAGTAGGATCGATCGACATGAAGAAATTTTTACGAAATTCGATCATCGGTCCAAAAACAATAACTGCATTTCCTTCGGAAATTCGCTAATATGGTTACTTTCAATTTATCATTATAGTATAGGTAAAAATCATTCAACAAATTTCTAGATAGAACTCCCGGTGCAGGGTAATGCCGTGGTAATGTCTTTTTTATAATTGAAACAAACATTACTTCCACCAAAATGGAAAAGCACCACCAGCAGGTAATACCATATACCTTAAAATGAGATTTACAGAGGAAAATATAAAGAAAACACCTTTAAGGAACGTTAACGTATTTGCTGTTTACGGTATACACTATTAAATAACATGCGAAATTCAATTGAAGCAAAGGGATTTGAAAGTTAAATATGTTTCCCTCACAAAACGCTCATAGATTTAAAACATTTGTAAAAATGGTTCATAAAAATGTCTCACGATAATATCCAGTGGTATATTAAATCTGAAATACCGGTGAATATCTGCGTCTTTTAATAATAGCAATATTCACGACTTTTTATTTCTGCAAATAGGATATAAAGTATGATTAATATTAGTAACTATATTTAACCATTTGTAATTAGCCCATTTCCGCATGTCCGCCTGTCCGTCTGTCTGTGGACACGATAACTCAAAAACGAAAAGAGATGACGAGCTGAAATTTTGTGTGTCTGTTAAGAGCTAAAAAGTTCGTGAATTGGCAAAATCGGTCCATGTTTGGCCAAAATGGGCAAAACTGTTCAGCTTTGAATCCATAAGAGATAGAGCAAAAATTTAAAGACAAAAAATGTTCCTTTTTTAATAAAAAAAATTTTGACAAAATGGAAAACTTCAAAAATCAAATATTCTAAAACCAAAAATGCACTAAAAAGTAAAAAAATAATTGCGTATTCTTGTGTCAATTTTAGTTCACCTAAGCAAAAAATTTTTAAATATATGTGTAGACTGCTTAAAAGACAATCAAATTATTAGGATAATATAATGAACAATTATTGTTATTTTTGGAATCGGTGTCCAAATTTTATGTGGAGGATAAATTTTATGTGAAACATTAAAATTTAAATAAATACACATTAAAAAAAATACAGACGAATTGAGAACCATCCTCCTTTTTGAAGTCGGGTTAAAAATAAACAAATGTTGTTATACACTTTTTTTTACATAAATTTACCATATTTTATTAAACTTACCGGGTATTTAAGCAATTAACTCAGGTAGTTGTTATTTTCACTTGTTTTTACAAGCTTTTATTTAATTTGACTTTTATGGTAATACAATAATATGGTTCTATTAGTACCATTTATACGGTAAATTCGGGTTAAAAGTTAAATTGATTTATTTAGTCTTTAAATTTATTCTTTCGGAAAAACTAAACTATGTGCTTTTATTCTTATTAGGTAACGCACTGAAAAGCAAAATATAATTAAATGAATAGTTATATATAAAAGCATGAAGTACACGATACTGAAAATGTCTTTGAAATGACTATGATGACTTAATTTCAGTGCAAAGCAACTCAATCAAATTATAATTCACAGTTAAATTATTATTATTTGCTTTGTAGTAAGTTATCTACTAATAAAAGCATGTATTTTAATGTAAAATATAAATTAGTATGTACCACACTGTTAATACATTTTGTATATTCAATATAGTAAGTTTATATACACAAATTTACGACATATATTTTGTAAACTTTAAACCACCAATTGAATTAGTTTATTGGTTTTTCTATCCAAACAGTCGGTTGTGGCAATTTAGGTAATAATAAATAGTTTGAGATAAGAAAATACATGTAGAGAGAAAATTACCTAATTCAAATATATTCGTATATTTCATTTTACCAAATTTGAAAATAATATTTCATACATAATATTCATCGGTAGTCCAAAGTGTGAAACACTCATATTACCTCTATAAACAAGTATAATTCAAAAGCACAAATGAATTGTCTATCCTGCTCTATTGTCCTATGTGCTACAGTCCAAGTCTTGTACTAAGTCCTAGTCAATTTTCAAAATTTTGATGTAATAATCACAGCATAATATTGCTGTGCTATGGGCCATTGAAGTTCTGTTTCGAATAAAAGTTGTTACTATATGTATAATGAACAAATTTTATTTAAAGCATTTTTCGAAAACCGAATGAATAAGGCTCAATTCAATTAATCTAATTTTGAAAAATGAACAGGACTACAATGGCGCATAGCACAGCAATAGAGCAGAATATAATATATTCAATTTAAATTGAACAATCTACAATACGGAATATAGTTTTGCATAATTTTTTCAAAAAAATTTTAGAAAAATTGAAATATCTCGGAATATTAATATAGAAAAAATTATCTCCTATTCTTTCGTTATAAGTCAAAATAGAATATAGAACCACATCTCATAAAAGTTGGAGAGACCTTGCAAATTTTGTGGGCGTGGCAAGTTAACGCTGAATTTTACATTTTCAGGTCTAAAAAGATAAATAATGAACAACTTGTCAAATAACATTTTAATTCTGATATAAAAATTAATAAAGTTGAATAATTCAGTAGTACGCTGTCGACACCAAAAGTGCCGATGCAAATCTTGGAGTTCCACGGGCAACGCCGGGGAATTCAGCTAGTATTTAATAATTATAAAATATTACAAAAAAAACGCCACTTTATTTGTTGATAGTACCCTATTCTTAGCTGTATATAGAGGTAATTTATTCCTCTCTTGATAATTTCTTGTGAATTAAATTTTAAGATTATAGTTTATTATCAAAATTATTGTGTGAATATTATTGATAACAATTTCCATAATTAATTTTCAACTTTTACATACACTATCGTTCATAAATATTGAACCAGTAGAAACAATCTAAGTGTTACTGTATGTAATATTACACATATATTTAGTAATATATATAAGCTTAGAATGTACGGACTTACTGGTGCAATTGTTACGAACGGGAGTGTTCAAGATAACAGATTTTATGTTAATACTGTTTTCTCGAAAAAGTGTTTAATATTTTAATTTATTTTCTATATTTATACATAAAATAATCTTATTATTAAGAGTTAGGGAAAAAAATGTAGTTTTTTACTAAAAAACACGCTTTTATCACGCACTAAAAATTCTGACTACATCATCAGATCAGCTCCAAGATACCAAAGTAATTCATACGAAGTCATCAGAACTACATATACATACAAAGTTTCATTTCGATACAACAATTAGAAGTAGGTTAAAATTGACTTCAAAGATTTTATTACATTGTTTGTTAGTTACAATAGGGAATATGCATGAAAATTTTTTTTCACATTTATTTTCAGAATATGAAAATACTGTTAATACTGTAATAATATTTAAAAACGAAATTAAAATCCGACAAATATCAAGGAAGCTATAAGCTTTTAAAGATTATTATCTGTCTCTTTCTTGCAAAAATATAAAAAACGGAGTTTTACGCGTATTTTAAATGATGAAAGTGTAATATGACGTCACATAACATATCAAGAGGGCTATCACCCTCTTTGTCTAATCGGGAATTTCAATCATTCATATCTCGCTTATTTTTAAAGTTATTTAAAAAGTAATTTTACCTTGATATTTGTCAAGTAAACATGCTTCAATTCAAGTGAAAAAAAATTTTCATACATATTCCCTATTGAAGCTAATAAAAGCGTGTTAAAAATGTAAACCTTCCTTCAACGAAAAACGAATTAAATAATTCCGTCGGTCCGCCATACGCCGTCCGAGATGTTTTATATTCCGACTTGCGCCTAAATTATGAAATCAAATGAGATGAACGTTAGGACTTAGATGGTAAAAAATTTCTTTGTTACTTCATTGGAATTTATTACGAGGGTAAAAAATTCGAGATCAAAAGAACGTTATACCTAAGCACTGTCTAAATTTTCATTTAGTTGGTGCTCATAGCTTTCAAGAAAAATGTGGCGTTTATTGGAAAATTTTTGTAGTCAAACAAAAGCTCTCTCAATTACTATTGAATTAAATATATTAGAAAGTTTGTACAAAACTATTGAGGTCAAGGATCAGAATTAATTAGATGATAAAAATTTCTTGACGACTTGGTACACCTTTAATATAATCGTAGACATTTCGAAATTGAAATATAAAATAAACTCATATATATGAGTCATTTTCAGCGTTTTTCTGTTAACAGACGAATAAAACTTTCTTAGCAGCTTATTAAATAAATATGATGGCTCCATAAAAACTTTTTTTACACAGTTTTGCTTAATAACTTTAGACACCTCTATAAAAAATTTCTTGTGTGTTATGTGACTTTTAATGGAATTTAATTTTCTTTCGGAAAACAACTTTGAGTTTAAGTATTTCTCATGAGGTTTTAAATGATTGTTTTATAGTAATAAATATTTTTGATAACTTAATCAAAAAATTTTTTATTAATTTATTTTTTAAAGGTAATAGTATAGAGCTATCTATGTATAGTAAAGTTACTCATGATGTCATATTCTATGAATTCATTGTGTCTTAAAATCAATAAGACAGTCTTTATAAAGGTAAGCTTAAGCACTTGCTCAAGACTGAGCAATGAATACGGGCCTAAAATTTACTTTATATACACAACTATACAACGTTTTGTTTGAGTTAAAAATCCATTGTTTATATGTTTCAATCTGTAAGAACATTATCAAAACGTAAATATTAGTTAAACGTCCTTGACTTATATATTTCTGTAGTCGATAACAATTAAAAAAATATAAAATTACATCATAACTAACAAAATATCACAAATTTGAATAATATTTATAAATAAGAGATAAGGTGAAAACCTCGTATTCGTTGACAAAATTTTCTCATTCGACATTTTGTATATTCACGTTTGGGACATGCCCCAGAATATGGATCAAGCTTTTGTACGAAAATCTGGTCCCAATTTTTTGAAACTAATTTTTTTTGCTAACCCGAATGACCGAATAGATAAAATTAGATATTTTAGGTAAAAAAGGTCTTTTGTCATTTTTTCGTAAACTTGACCGTTTTCAAGGAATTTAATGTTTAATAAAAACGCAAAAACGACCGTATTCAAGGCTTAAAAACAAAATGAAAGCAAGATTATTTCATTTCAAAGCTTTCTTTTTACCGAATTTTCAAAGAAAATGTAGCTATTGGTTTTGAGGAAGAAACATCCAACCACATTATCTTTGACTGCGAACGAACCTCTAGGTTACAGCAGATATAAGATATTCGGCTGCATCTAACCCCGAATATATGAATCTTCAGGAAGACCTGATAAGCAAGCTCCTGGCTATTGCCAACATATGGGAGAAGCGAAGCTCGTCGGACTAAAGTAGAAGGGGCAGCACAATGAACCATAAGGTCGGAGTGCAATAGTTTTTAGACCCCAATATAAATCAATCGGACAATCAAATGGCTCCGCTTCCTTGACATAATACGAAAAACCGCACGCTTGTAGCATGAATAGAAGTAAAAAATATTATTTTTTCCATTTCCAGGGTGGTTGTGTTGGGAAATTAGAGTTTTTCGGTTTTTCCCATGAGTTTGAAATGATTCCGCGTCGAATGCAAGAATTGCATCTTTCTAGCATGTCTAGAAGTGGGTTAGAATTTGTATACGTCCGTCAATCAGTCAATTACACAAAGGGCTGTATTCTAAGACTCGCTGTACTCGCAACCGAGCTCCGCCAAGGATCTCTTCATCCCAAGGAGACCTTTGACCTTGGCTACGAGTGCTTGACATAACACAAAAACCGCACCATTTTACCATGAATAAAAGTAAAAAAGGTAATTTTGAAGAGTTTTTCCCATTGTCGGGGGGTTGCGTTGAGTTTAAAAAAAAAACTCTGTTTCTTTTTAAACCGTATGTGAAACTTGAATTGATTTTGTTCACTCATAAAACATTTGTAAAATTACGATAGGCATTTGTAAATTTACATTTGAACATTGTAATTTATATACTTTTTTAAGCCAATTTGCGATAAAACTGAAAAAAAAACTACGTAGAAAAATTTTCGCCGTATGCCATATTCTCAATTATAAAAAAAAATACCTATTGAAATAAAATTGCATTATAATGTACAAATATAATTAATTGATACAAATCTGATATCACCTATTCAAATTACTAACTCAAATGTTATGTATTATGTAAATCCATCCACCTACGAAATATCCTTGAGATATAAATAAAAATTAATGATTATATTTCTACATACATAAATCAATTGTTGTGTATAAATCACTATTGTGTTGATCTTATAAGCAATAAATAAGTGATTAATTAAAATATTTCTCTAATAAAATACTTCAAACTACTTATATCCACCTACCTACCTAGGAAGGAATTAGGAGGTTGGACGATCATATTTATTAAAATAAGGTTTGTGCGAAACATTAAAGATAAGGCGACTACACACTTCTTTAATGTTTCAAACCAATGCTCGTAATGTACTTATAATCCCTGTCCGGTTGACTTCAAATTTTTACTGCAAACACATGCTTTTATGAATATTTCAATCTCATCGAATTGAAAGAAATACAAGTAAAAATAACAACTAGCTGAATTAATTGCTTAAATACCCGGTTTATACTGAATTTATGAAAAAAAGTTACAAATAAAAGTTGTTTATTTTTAAAAAAGAAACATTTTGTGTCTTTACATTTTTGTTCTACCTTATGGTTTCAAAGTAAAAAAATTTTTCCCACTTTGCCCAAATATGGCCCGATGTTGCCCAGACAAAAAGGACCTTACTTTTTAGCTCTAGAACACACATATGAAATTTCAGCTCGCTATCTCTTTTCGTTTTTGAATTATCGTATTTACGGACGGACGGACAACTTTGCGGACATGGACTAATTAAGTGTTGCTTATGAACAGCCCTACCAAAATTTTTTTCTGCGACCAATATTTTCAACCGTTAAAAAATCGGGACTAAACTTAACTTATCCTGGTATATATTATATACCAGGTATAACAAAAGCACTACTTTACAAAGTGGTCATTAGTATTAGCGGCTTTGAAACGTGATCTCAGACATAATTAGCGATGAAAGCATATAGGCATGTTCGAGAGAAATGTCCTGAGAAGCATCTTTGATGGCATTTAAATGCATGTCACCGCCATTCGGAAGAGAAGATCAAACCTGAAAATGTATCAATTACATGAAATAGCTCGTACGGATACATCTAAGACTACAAAATAGGATTGTACTATTAAAAGTTATTGACACCCGCACAAGGGGTGGGCAGAGACTGTCTCTTCGATGCATAGACTGCTTTGAAAAAGACATAAGTATTCTAGAGAATGAAATTGGAAATATATTTGGCCAAGAGTAGACCAACTTGGAATAGGATTCTTGAGAAGATCAAGGGGTCTAGGCTGCCGCATCAATGGATGGCACTGATCTCTATATAACTGGGCAGATTATACCATTTCACGATATTAGCCACATTTGAAGCGCTGATCATTTTAACTAGCCAAAGGTACTAAATTTTGCTACAGTGCGCCTGCGCGACGTTTATATGTAATAAATATGTGTGATAATGTATGTGTGGCTGCCACACGTATTTCCACTATAAAGTTTTTCATCACACAAGCGCACTAAAGAAAAATTTAGTACCTTGGCTAGTTGAGGCGGTTAGACACCGCTTTAATTGTGTTCGTTATTTCACATTTAGGTCCTTAAGGATACTCTGTCCAGTTATATAGAGGTCAGTGTTTGATGGTAATGATCGTATCAATGAAAGCTAAGAAGGTACATTATTATCCTGGGATATTAAATTATATTCTGGTTTAGTAAAATTTCTTAGAGAGTAATTCTAAACAGCATTCCAAATACTGTGTCGTTTAAAATTTGTTACAAGCTTCAATGATTATTTAATTAATTTAATTAAACAATTAAAATGTATGTTGTATTTATATTTATATTCTATAAAAAACTATTTACATAATTATCATCAAGGCAACAACAATGTTGTTCATTAAATTAATAATTCATATCCTAATTATTACACACGTTTGTGTGTGTAAATTGTTACTATACTCGTATAATATACTCACCAAGTATTTATATTGTTGTAAATAAAAAAATTCGTTAGGCAGGAGCTGCGTTAACTTTTTCAGAATAAATACATCACTTCTATTCTCTTTTGAAATAGATAAACTTTTATCTTATTTATGTTCATAGCCATTCGTGATCGTTAGACTGGCTACAGACACATATACAAATAAATATTTTCTCGTATCTGATATGTATCTGTATCTATATTATGGTATTTCAAAAGTCAAATTTGTTAAAGAAAACAATCGATCAAGGGTGTAGCGGTATCGCTTCTTCATTAAATTTTTATTATAATTTTGTTCATCATTTTTATCTGTTGCATAACTATAACTTCCCTCTATTATCACGGTTGCTTTGAATGTTAACAACCATGGTAATTTACATATTAAAATAATAATATTTCATAAATCAAATCAATAAAGATCAATTATATCTTTCACATATATTTATTATTTATTTAAATAATAATTATTTAATATAACAATCATTTACCTTTACAAATTGAAAAATTTTGCGTTAATCATTCTATTTTTCAACTCTCGAGTAGATTGTTGAACAGAATGATATAAGGGTAAGAAGTGTTTAGAGAAGAAAACACAAAATATGGGATATCCCTCTTAAAATAAGAAAAATTCATTTAAATACATTAAAAATATTAAATAGCCATTTTGTGATGCATTTGTAATATTCATTATTATGAGTTTTTTTTTTTTAAATTGCAAGTATTTCTGTAAATATTAGAGTTACAGAAAATATGGTTAGATAATGAATTGTACTAAAACTGATTTACTACATCTTTATTAATTATAAATTTTTTCATTTTACTAATATTAAGAGAGAAATTGAAGATTTTAGGTATTTTTTATTTAAATTGCAAATATTTCTGTAAATATTAGAGTTGCAGAAAATATTAGAATTAGAAAAATTATGGCAGGAGTAAAATTATTAAATAACTGTAATTTCGTTATTTTTAACCGATTTTGACGAGTAAGGTGTCGTTCGATTTGTTATTCAAAATGCCAAAATAGTTTGGACGTTTATAAAGAAAAAATATATAATATTGTTATAAGAGTATTAATTACAATATTACATTTATTATCGGAGAATTAGCCACAAAAGTATAGGGGGCACTATAAAGAAATTTGGCAACAGAGCGCCGACTACGCTAGAGCCGGCCCTAGAGCCCGGCCCTATAGGGAACCAACGGTAGGTATATCGGTCAACCGATATTTTTACATTTTCGATACAATATTCTCGATATTTACACTGCTGATATAATATTATCGATTAATTATTTATTCCATTCCATCAGTTAATTAAAGAAGATACAATGTATTTTTAAAGAGGATACAATGTGTCGCATCAGAAGGAATCCAACGCAAAGCGATTATGTAGCTGGTCCATCGGGCGTACAGCGTACAGCATGTACAGGACGTTTTCACAAAAAAAATACAAATACAAATATATCACGGACCCGAACTGCGCCTTTTTTTGGAAATGACAATATCTTTTTTCAGAATCCAAAAACAAAAATTCGTTTTAATAAAATTTGTCAGATCAGTTGTAGAAAATTCATAAAATGAAAAATCGTACGTGTTAAGCCGTAGTCAATTTCAGTTGAGCAGTATGGCGATTGGACAAATTTTATGTTTGCAAGGTCTATAATGATACAAAGCCTCTACATTACATACTACGTTGTAGTCTGTATATAGATGTTGTAGCTTGTTTATAAAATGTATGAACAAATATTGGAATTTATAGAAATCATTTTTTTAATTTTTATATTATTCGCATGAGTTAATATTTTAGTAATATATCAGGCTTATGTTTTAATTTTATAAATAATAAAATATACAATAAATATCAAAATTATATAGTATGACTCGCCATGCTCGCTTGGGGGCTCTGCCACCCACACCACTAAAGGCGGCCCTTCGGGCTCACTTTTTCCACCGTACGTTGAAAGTACGCTATACGTTTCAACTGTACGTTGCAGAGATCCTCGCCGAGCTTAACAACTTTGTTTGAACGTTTTTTCGACAGCTCCATTCAAAAATTAACCCTCCTTTTTTGTTTTTATCCAAATCCGTCTCTGTTTTTGCATCTTTGAAAATTTTTTCCCTAATGTTTGTGAACCTTCCGCATCGAATGGAAAAATCCGTATTCCGGTCGGAGAACGGGAAGTGCTACATAATTTGGACTGGAAGTGAGTCCGAAAACTGGGGAGTATAGTGTGCGGAATTGTGAAGAAAAAACTAATATATAATAATGTCTCTGAAAAAAGAGGCGCTGTATTTCCAATGCAAAACTTCCAGAAAAGTGATAAATATCTCTTACATGTAAAATATGCGACTTTGAAAAATTGATAACATTTCCTGCTGAGTACCCAAAATCAGACTATTTCCCAGTACACTTCACTTAAAAATTTGCACTGAAGGCCTTACTAGCGACTATGCAATAGACTCGAAACCCCTTCCAATCTTGAAAAGTATAAATTGATGATTGAAAAGTATAAAAGTATAATTTTTTAGATTTAAGTCACGAAGAATATATATTTTAAATCTTCAGGCCTTTTATCTTAGAAAATCATCTTTTATTGAAAACTATTTTAATTTGGAATTTTTATACCCGGTATATGTAAATATACAAGGGTATATTAAGTTTAGTCCCGACTTTGAAATGCATGAAAATATTGATCGTAGGCATAAATGTTTGCAATAGGTTCAAAAAATGGCTTAATTAGTCCATTTCCGCAAATGTATCTGTCCATCTGCCGATAGATGACAGATAAGGTCAATTATGTACATGGCAGAAAATATTTTCAGAATAATTAATGACATCTATTTTTCTTTTTTCTGCAATAAATAAATCATTTGGCTATTGGTTATTAGCAATTTAGTTTGCTAAAAGATTTTCTTTTGCCATGTAAAAAGATTTACTTATAAAAGTTGTTTTTTATAATGGATTTTCGGCATAATGGTAACCCAGAGATCTATACTTAGAATAAAATTGTACACAGAGTCAATTCTGTTAATGGAAAGTATTTTCAAAATAATTTGTTACTAACCATTTTGGCAAAAAAATAAACCATATTTAGTGTGGAGTAAATGAGAAAATATCGGAATTGTTTGGAGAAAACTATCGCACATAGCGTTATAATGATGAGAGAAGACATTAGTTAAGTTTTCAACAAATAATGGATTACTCTTTCAGTTGCACAAAATAAACAGCCATGTTTTAAAGCCCCGCCCTCAGGTCAGTTCTCAATACTCAATTTGGTTGATATAGTGATAAAAGGTGCAAAAAAACATTTAAAAATTGGTCTTACGTTTCTATCTATCTCTATGCCCACAACCTATTTTTTAAAGGGTGTAAGAAAACCTCTAAATACAAAAAACCTTTTTGTAAAAAAAAAAAAACTTTAGTTGGAAATATTTTTTCAAAGACCCAATAGTTTTGTCTTAAATATGGAGTGGCTAAAATAAAACGACATATATTATATTTGTTAATTTGCTCAGAAGTTCCAACGTAAATGAAGATAGCGTGGTAATAGAGTATATTCAAACTCATACAAAGAAAACCTCACTGTTAAACGAATAATGTTAGAATTCAGTTACACTAAAAAAGAAATACTGTTCAAAATTTTTCAGAATCCAAGATAAAAAATTAAACACAAAAATGCATATCAACAAAACTTTTGAAAAAATATAGATCAATAATCAATAATAAGAATAAATTTATGCTAACCAATAATCATATGAAATTAAACATAAATATTTGTTTAAATGATTGTAATTATGAGAACTTTCTTAATTATGGAATTTAATAAACTATTCATATTCAACTAATAATAAATAATAAGTAATATTAATAAAAATACTCTCCCTAAGCGATTATACCTCAAGAATGATGTAAAGAACTCGCTTAACAGGTAAAAGGATTTATTAACATACAAGTAAAATATTCAGACGTCCCACAGTGTGACAAATTTACAAATAATGCATGTGTATAATTTTATTTATTTTACAAACATAAAACTACAGAGAGGTCAGAATAAAAAGGCTCAGTAGACTGTCAACATGTAAACTATTTAATTGGAAGACATTTAAAATCATCTGTTTTTTATAGATTTTCAGAGATTTTAAGATATCATCATTTTTATACCCGGTATATAATATATACCAGGGTATACTGACTTTAGTCTCGGCTTTGTAACGATTGAAAATATTGATCGCAGGAAAATGTTCTTAAAATGACCTAATTAGTCCATTTTCGAAAAGTTGTCCGTCCACCCGTAAACATGATAACTCAAAAACGAAACGAGATAGTGAGTTAAAATTTTGCATGTGTATTCTAGAGCTAAAACTAAAAAACGGTCTAGAGTACGGTCAAATTCGTGAATAGACAAAATCGGACCATGTTTGGGCAAAATGGGCAAAACTGCCGTAGTTTGAAAGACAATAAAATGTTCCTTTTTTAAAAATAATCAACTTTTGTTAACAAACTTTTTTACATATATTCAGTATATACCGGGTATTTAAATAATTAACTCAGTTGTTATTTTCACTTTTACAGTTAGATGATCGGATAGTCATATATGTATCTCACTCTCACACATGCAAAATGATGTTTTTTTTAAACAAAATTACTTTATGTGTTTGAGGTTGAGGTCATCTTATTATTGGATAGCATCGACAACCGATCGATCGGAAAGCCCTTGCACATTCACCGAGAAGAGCTCAAAAAGGAAAAATAAATCAGTTGAGCCCCGTTCTGGACATCTTTCCTGAGACTGACGAAATCACAAAATCTTCTCGGATATTTTTACCGAAGAAGATCCTAAAGCTGCGTCAATCTGAATAAAATTAGTCTATCTAATGGAATCTGAGGGCACTGCGAAAAACCGAAAGAATCTACGGAACACCTACTTACGAACTGTAGCGATCTGATAGAAAATATAATCAGATACTTGGATGCCTACCAAGTGCGCGTAGGGAGCATACAATACCTAGACCCACTTCAGATCCTATACTTCATAAAGGAGGTTAGTCTGAAAAGAGTGCTCTAGGCAAAAATCTCTTCGGTGTTCGCCCGATAGGGAACACAATAGATATTTCAGGTCACATTGTAATATCACTCCCCCCCCCCTTGCTCATTCATATGATTGTTGATTCCCTTTGTTTAATATGAATGTCATTACTAATGTTTTATTTCAAAGTTAACGACGTTCCAGCACTGTGTTATGCAATCAGTACAATAAACCGTTTGATATTATTATAGCACCAATACATAAACATACATATTATACAACACAGAGACAAAAACACTGTTCACATATACAAAATAATGTTATGTTGAAGAAAAGGAATAATTTTAAACTTTTATATTTCGAAAACAAAACGGTAACACGATTTTTTATTTAATTTATATAAGAAATTTCTAGCACAACTTTTTTTTTCTAATACAACAGATAATATTTGGGCGGGCATGAAGTTTTACATGCTTCTAATGAGAGAGAATGATAACTTTGATATTAATTATCTCGCGTTCTAAACGGTCAAAAATTCTGAAACATGGGATTTATCAGAAAACGTTATTTTTAGTCTGTGAACAAAAAATGAGCAAAATCTGTCGAAAAGTGGTAGTATGCTGGAACATCCTTAATAAAAATTTTAAATATCTTAAAAAATCATTCAACGATTTACTCTCATATTTTCACTATCGATTTGTGGATAATGAAAACACATTTTATGAAAAAATCAAGCAATAATCTTTTAGCAGCCACCGTGATCGCACTGCCTTAAACATTGGCGTCTACCGTCATAAATAACACGGAGGACTCATATAATAACTAATAACTTCCATAAAAAACATTCAAGGCTGTTTTGGTTCGCACTAATTTTTATTGAATCAACCTTTATATTTATTTTTTTAAATATAGGGTGTATGAAAAAATATTTTGACAAAAATTGTTACTTTTTATGATATAAATATTTTTTGTATTAAAAGGTTTTCTCTATCTCCCACCATTTAAAAATAGGTTGTGGGCATAACTGGCACATGTCATGGATGCATACAAAATTTATTATTTTGAAAATAATTTATTTAAGACTATATAGATTTTATAGATTGTGTATAGATATATAGATTGTCTGTGTTACCATTATGCCAAAAATCGATTATAAATAAATTAATATAAAACGCCAAGAGAAATGTGACTGGCCAAATGTGTTTTTTATTGCAGAAACCAGAAAATTTATTCTGATCTAAAGTAGCTGTCATTAAATCGTCTATATCGTGTGAGATAAATTTCGTCTTAGAAATGAAAAGGATTTTTCCTTCAAGTTCAGTTCAGTGCAAAATTCGAAAATGTTTGCAAATCTATTAATTAAAAGAAAAAAAATTATATAATAATGTTTTTAGGTAGAAATTTTACCAAATTGACTGATCTGAGCCGAGGTTAACACCACTTCTAACTACTGTAACGACAAGTGTGTATCCCCTGACGTCCTACTATTTTAGGTCTGTGTGTATTACCCACACAGACTGAAGAATGTAATCTCGAGAATGAAAAGAGATGGAACTTTTTAATTTCAAAATTAAATTTGGTGTCACTAGTTTTTGTGCGAAGCACTACCGCCGAATATGAGACTTCAAGAGATTTGAGTCAAGAGATTTTTTGGATTTTCACACTATGCCCCCCACTTTCACCGCAAACGTTTTTTGGCTCAAATCTAGTAAAAAAGTTTAAAAATTATTTAAATTTTCATAAAAATAAATATTTTATTGTATTTATGGAGTATATTCATATAAAAATAGTGTCAAAAGTCGAGGTATCATTTCAAAATTATATAATTGGTCTGTGCCTTATTTATTCGGTTTTCGAAAAAATTATTCGGATAAACGTTATTTATTATAACTATCCTAACAACTTGGAAACATTTTTCCGAAATTCAAATGAATAAGGCACAAATCAATTATACAATTTTGAAATGATAGATCGACTTAAGACGCTATTTGTACATTTTAAATTTTTTTTAATCGCACTAACACCAAAAAAAAAGTTGTTTTTTTCTTTTAAATCTGTAAACATTTCAGGGTTTTACGTTTTAATTATTTGTTGATATTAAAATGTATGTAAAAATAATCTGGTGTAAAATGTCACATAACCTACACATAAAGGTTGTATGGCAACCTATTCTAAATATAAAGGTTGTATGGCATTCATACCGGATTTTTACACAATTATTATTATTTTAGGTATATTAAATCACTGAATATAGAAGTTTATCACTATCTTCAAAAAACTACTGAATTAATTTATGGTATGTTTCTAAGATATCTGAATATTTTACTCGTACCCCAAATATATGTACACAAAATAAATAATATATCCAAGATTAACCTGATCATTGGATACCTTATGGCCACCTGTCTGTGTGCACAAAACAGAAAAGTGTTTTTTACTACATTCCAATGTAGGCGTCGTGTAATGCATATTGCATAGAAGCATTTAAAAACAAAACAATATAGCAAAAAAAAAAACAAAACAATACACTATCACATCACAACA
Organism: Nineta flava; assembly: GCA_963920215.1. Lineage (NCBI taxonomy): Eukaryota > Metazoa > Arthropoda > Insecta > Neuroptera > Chrysopidae > Nineta > Nineta flava. The sequence goes on from OY986045.1 coordinate 35,364,144, forward strand.
TATAGAATCGGCGGGTAAAAGCGTGGATAAATATATATTGATGTGAACAACATACCTCATCAGCAAATTCAAAATCACCTTCAAATTTCCTTTTACGTTTAGCATCCGAAACAACTACCAATAATCCGATAATAATAAAGAACCACACAAATTTCATTGTTAAATAATTTTTTATAATATAATTTTATTTAACAAAAATCACACATGAATATAAAATTTATAAAATAACCCACTAAAAAATTGAATGAAAAACACAACAATGAGAAGCCGAATTCAATTGATTTAATTCAATAATGTAACAGAAAAATTGTTTCCACCGATAATTGTCAATAACACCACTTTAATCAACAACGGTAGCCGTGAAAAACACGATAATGTGATCAGTAAGGTTTCACGACGGCAACGACTAAAACAGTGGAATACTTTATCAAGAATTTCACTCCACTTCTTCGGTGTGGTGATACGATGAACCGTCGTCAGAGTCGGTAGTTTATGTTATGCAGCAGCCAAAGTGGAACTGCGCAGAGATCGATTTTGTTATATTTTGTGTATAATGTAGGCATTTACTACTTCAACTATATATTAATATATGTGTATATATGGTATACACTATACAGTGATTTTTGTTTGTGTGAGTATTATATGTCTTTAGATAGAGTCATATTTATTGGATACGATACTAGTTAATGTGAATAAGAACTATATTCTGTGTATTACACAATGATATTCGAAAACTTTAAGGATGATATAAACCACTTATGCCAGGAAATTTTCTTATCATCTCATGTACACTTGGTCACAAAAATTTTTGTCATTTTTCTTAAATTTTGTAGTTGATTTTTTCTATTGAACAACTTTTAGTCGAAGAACTTTTTCGAAATCGAATCAATAAAGCACAAATCAAATACATAATTTAAAAAAATGACATCTTGTGTGGTCCATAGTACACTTGGCCACTAAAGTTGAAATTAAATTTTGTAGTTGATTTTTGACAAAAATAAAAAAAATTTCGTATAAAAGTTGTTACTATATTTCTAATGAACAACTATTAGCCGAAGCATTTTTTCATAAAATCGAATCATTAAGCCACAAATCAATTATAAAATTTTTTAAAATGATATAAACTTGTGTGGTTCATATTATTTCAAAATACTGAACTTCATAAATATCTGTGGCCAAATTCCAGGGCGTTAAAGGTTGATGATCGACTCAAGAAAGACAAGATTGTTTATAAAAAAATATCCATAAAAAATACATTCATTTCCTTATTGGTATTGGTTTCTCTCAGAACTATGACATTTGGTGGCAATAATTAGAAACATAATAGTGGAGCTCAACTGTGATAGTTACATATGCGGTACTAGTGTTACGTTAATTAAATAAACATAAAATTATTATTTTGTTAATATGATGTCATGAATAACTTTACCAATAGTTAGGCAGCTGAGGTCATAACAGGTTATGATCTGCACGTTACTCATAATGGATATAGATCAAGTGGATCCCTATCGGAATATATTTTTGCGAAGCTCAGGATATATTTGAGCGAAAATTGTAAAAAAATCGCATCTGCTGATAATTGCACGTGTTAAGAGTATAGCATTTATGCTAGAAATTTAGTTGACAGACGTTTAACATATACATTTTTTATATTATGGTGTATTAAACACGAATGTAAAGAGGTTGGCATTTACTCGAGTCTTGGAAACTTTAGCTTAACTTATCAATATTAATAAATATTGATAAATTATATTGATAAAATATATTCCGTACCCCGTATATCGCAGGGCCTAGCAACAGGGATTTAAGATGTTCAAATGTGGGGTCAGATTTTAAAAAAAAGCAAATCCAAAATGGATAATGTATTATATATAGTTAAGTATTCTGCCTTCGTTTATTCCCACCAAACACGTTTACCCTATTGATATTATACATTTTTGTACAGAAATGAATTATTTTCTTAAGATGCAGAGGCAGATACACAGCTGATTTTCAAACTGAGGTTTACACCATGCTCTCAGTGGCAAATATGGAGGAAGTAGTGGGCTGCACTACTTCCCGCTGTATAGCAGCGGGTCTATATGTACTCAGATAGCCAAGCTGCGCTCAAAGCAATCTCCACTGAAATACCATCTCCTCTGATTCTTGAATGCGCAGAATCACTGGAGAGCTTGGCAAGGATAAAAGTGGTCACCTTGATGTGGGTACCAGGACACTGAAACGGTCAATGGGTGGATCAGTCTATGGACAGAAAATGGAAAGATGTAGCAGACCGTAAACAAGCCAAATAAATGATAGCTGAGTACAATGCCGCGAGGTGAACCTGGCTTATTGGCAAAAACCACAAAGAGATGAACCTCCTAGTTGGGGTGCTTACCGGTCACTACATGCTCAAGAGGCATCTCTGTTTCATGAAGTTTGAGGCAGTTAGATGAAGACAATGTGATCTGTCCGGACTGTGACGGGGTGGATAATACGCCCTTCTACCTTCTGGCAGACTGTCAGAATGAGCCAGAATGAGGTATCTAGCCTTCGGCTCGACTGAAATGTGGGAAATCTGAGGTAAAACAACTAAAGTGGTGCTCTGTCCTGTCATTCACAAAGAAAGCAGATAGGTTCGACAATGAACACAGGTCTAGAGGAAACGAACCAGATGTGGTAGAGGATGGGAGAGTATGAAGGGATGGGTTTTTTAGGGGTCAGTAAAAAAGGCCTAGGCAGGTCTTCTTGTCAGGCTTCGGCGTCCTCTCTACTACAACTGCTAGCTACTACTAAGAGGCAGACGCAAGCACATTATTTAGTTCGTTTTTTCTTACAATTTAAAGCTTCCAGCATTTTTTGTTCGGTGAAAGATGATAGACGTTGGTTTACAATTTTTCTTACAATTTAAATCATATAAAAAATGCAAAAAATATAGTCTGCTCTTCATTATAAATGAATAACGCAATCAGCACGTCTCTTATATTTTCATGAACTTTCCTAAATGAATAGTTTTTCCGAAAGGCAGACGTGAGCAAAAGATAAAGGGAAGGAAAACAAATTTTTTTTCAACTTTCACTGGCTTTTAAAATGTCCCAAGTTGGAATGGCAGAGTTAAGTTTTCTGAGCTGAATTAATAAAACTTCATAAATACCACCTGTTGCACGTGCATATCACTGGAAATTTTGTGACAGGAGCTTTCTGGCAATTATTTTCACTATGGATTCATTTATTTCCAACAATGACATCTGAGACGACTAAAACAATAGGGAATATGCATGAAAATTTTTTTTCACATTTATTTTCAGAATATGAAAATACTGTTAATACTGTAATAATATTTAAAAAACGAAATTAAAATCCGACAAATATCAAGGAAGCTATAAGCTTTTAAAGATTGTTATCTGTCTCTTTCTTGCAAAAATACTAAAAACGGAGTTTTACGTGTATTTTAAATGGTGAAAGTGTAATATGACGTCACATAACATATCAAGAGGGCTATCACCCTCTTTGTCTAATCGGGAATTTCAATCATTCATATCTCGCTTATTTTTAAAGTTATTTAAAAAGTAATTTTTCCTTGATATTTGTCAAGTAAACATGCTTCAATTCAAGTGAAAAGAAATTTTCATGCATATTCCCTATTCTAATTTTGTTCGATAGCATTAAATAAAACATTCTAAGTACATTCTGTAATATTATACATATATTTAGTAATATATATACTTAGAATGTGACTTATTGGTTCAATTTTTATGGACGGTTAACTTTTCTTAATTCCCTTTGCGAAATTCTTAAAATCGAATACTTAAAGACACTTTAAACAAGAACAATGCGGTTCTTATAGCATAGACCCGCGAAACCCAAAATGGCCACTATTTACACGGTTTTAAGCTATTTGAAATAAAGGTATGGGGTGGGGTATAAACTATATATTGAGTTGCAAGTTCTACATATAGATTATAATATATCACACACCGAACATAACAACTTTTGTTCTGGTCATTTTTTCTAAAAACATTTTCTTGGAGACATATTCAGGTCACCGCTAGAGAATGTACAAATACATGGAAAATATACTTATTTATATACAGGCTGCTCATTTTAAACCATTTTACCCGAAAATTACTTTAAAAAAGCGGTTCTGAAAAAATTATGCGAATAAAAGTTGTTCGAAGGGGGGCATCTTAAGGATATGTGTTCGGAGGGGGAGTGATCTTGATTTTCATCTTGACCTTGTTCATCAAGATTCTTTGAAGATCAACTTGCGTTTTTCAAATGAGGACTGTATCAAAATGAAGAATATTTTTGTGATATAATCGGATTGTGATATAATAAAGTCTATTTTAAATTTTAAAAAATATGTTAATAGTCAATAAACAAAATTAATAATACAATGGCATCAAAAATGATAGTGAAAGATCATATGCACAGCACTACCATAACATCTAAGGTAGCTCAGTTGATAGAGCATTGGTCTAGAATGCCAGAGGTTGTGGGTTCGATCCCCATCCCTAGATGTGAATGATTTTTCATATCAAGCATTTGATGTCAAAAAATGATATCAATGTTCAAACATATTATTTAAATATCAAAGTAAACGCTAGTCGTTTCTGTTGGTATAATATAACCGAAAGGCAACCATACTAACCATGGAAATAAATAGACGCTAGTTTACAAAAAACAATTTAAAAAAAAAAGTCTATTTTGGTAAAGAATTAACCATTTCATAGCCGTTTAAAAAAATTTAAATTCAGAAATTGCCAATTAATTTTTCATTAGTTATAACTGAAACTAGCCAATTAACATTTTTTTTAAAAAGGAGAAATTTCAGCTATTTTGGAAATTTCTCCGTGTATAAAACATTTTGCGCGTAGATAGTAAGTCTGAGGATGGGGGGCACGCAGGCTAGGGCCCAGGTAGAAAATTCCACCATGACTCTATGGCCAATCCGACAATGAATATATCAGGAACTATTAATCAAATAATAATTGAAAACTGATAGAAAAGATAGCGCAGTTTTTTTTTTTAAGTTTGTAAACAAATCTTAGAAGATAATTTTACCCAATTCTAATTGACGTATCGATTTGAAAGTTTGTAATTGTATATTATATCGCGAAATACAAATTCACTTTTGAAATCAGCTATTTAATCATATTTTTGTTTTTTAATTTTCATGCGAAGTCAATGAAATCCACATTTATAATTTGCGAGGGAATTAAGAGTAGATAACGTCAAGTAAAATGCTTCAATTAGTCTTTTAAAAATCACCCCTGATACCAGTTACAGAATCAAAATACTAAAAGAATATATTTATAAATAGAAATAAGTGCAGTTTTTAGAATTAAAAAATAAATCTCTCCGGCGGGGAATCGAACCCCGGTCTCCCGCGTGACAGGCGGGGATACTTACCACTATACTACCGAAGACTTGTAGTTAAAAGCCATTAATAAGAACTTTCTTTAACATGATGCATTAATATAGTATGACATAATGCTTATAATTTACAACGTGTGTGTAACTTATCATTTATTATATAGAGTTGTGTGTTTAAGTATTTTATTGGACTTCTATATAATGATGAAAAGCGTACATAAAGATTACTTCGGTTGTGTTATTTGTGCGCAAATGTTCTTTATCACAACCCCTTATCTGTCAACTAAACCACCCCCGCAGTGCGGTTACCAAATATTTAAAAAATTTATCATCTTTTCAATTTCATCATAAAATAAAATAACATATCAAATACGTTTCCTATATATCAATTTCGCAGCATAATGATTCAAATTCGAACATATATTTTATTATAAATTTTAAAACATCAGTTTTACAATTAAATCATAGAGACAAGCATACATACTACGCGCTTAACGATCCGACAAGACCATTTAGAACAAGATATTTCTAAATTTTTAGAAAAATTCAAATAATGGCCTCTTTGGTAATTCCATGATTTAATCGTTCAATTTGTGTATTTCGTTTTCCTGAAAAGTTTAAGTATATCCAGGTTTTTAAATACATGTTGTATAGTATTTGGAAGGTTGGAAAACGCCAGGTATATTAAATTTTGGGTGCAGTCGCCTTGGGCACTTAATGCTTTTAGCGCTATCAAGCATCGATTTTAGTGTTCAACTTGACGCTGTATCGATAGAGGTAAGGCAGCAAAAGCGTGAGCGCCAAATCATACTAACTCCCAAACCGAATACTGTATAAGCGTTTGTTTATTTATATCTGTCATGGGCACAGTGTAAGCGTTCATAATCCAATACGAACTTCCACAAATTGCGCTTGTAAGCGTGAGCGCTGGAAGAGTGTAATATATTTCGATACCTTTAATTATCGATTTAAAATATAGATCATTTAAAATTATAATTGAAACAAATTATCATTGTTATTTTATCACAATAAGAGCTTTTTTTTAAATGAACGCCTTTATTGAAATTTTAATGGAAGTGGTAGGAATTTTATTTATTAACACTATAAACAACTATGATTGTTGGGCACTATTTCATTGAATTTTTTTTGGAGCGTCTAGAAAATACAAAGAAATAGTTCTCAATCATAAAAGTCGCACGGAAGAACTTAAAAAATTTCTTTGTTATTTCTCGTATTTAGACAACAAATTTTCATTTTGTATAAATCAGTAATTCTTATTATATGTTTCTAATATCTTTTCATTATTTTGAACAATATTTGAAAAAATATCCTTGAAATATTTCACATATACATAGAAACGATTCATATTTTGAATTGCCCCAATTAATAGAGATTAAGTTTTATTATCATCATTGCATAGTTTTCATATGTTGTCGTCCTTGAGTAAAAATTCCAAAAAATACAATTTTGTTAAGCAACTCGATTGTATAAAGCTTTGCGCAATAATATATCTTCTATGCCAAGTCATTCTTGCAATGGTTTTCGAGGATTCTCAAACATTTCATCAATAAGATCATTGATATATTTTGTATAACTTTCAATATACAAAGCTAAAATAAAATATTTTCAATCCGAAGGATTTCGGGAGTGTATGGATATTATAAAAACAATTTTTTCCGGTGCAAATTTATTTTATTTTTAAATCTCAGATGACATTTAGCATATATATATATTACAAAAAATGATTTAATTTCTTAATTTCCAATAGAAAAAATGATGAAAATAATTTAAAATATACAAATTAAAATAATGCTAAAGGAACCATTTAGTTCAAAAATAAAAAAAGGTAGGTGAACTTCTTGTATATTTGAAAGTTAAAATCTTCATAATCTGCCATCCATTGTATTGGCAAATCCTTTCACTAATTTTTAGCCCCGATACAAAATTCATTTACTTCAGAGTAATATAATGCCATTTATCAACTGAAAAACAAAGTTTAAAAAAGTTATTATATATTATAAAATGTAAAAATAAATAAAAAAGCATGCAACGAAAAATTCGTACCGACTAATTACAGTTAAAGACATTTGCTTAAATGTGTGATATGCAGGTTATTTGATTTAAATTAATATACCACCATTTATCAACTACGAGAGTAAAACCAAAAAAATTAACAGACTAATAAAATCAAATTATAAGAAGTTCAATAAACCAGGAAAATAACGTAAATTGATCGTCGGATTCAATTTGAATGTGTCATTAATCCTTATTATAATATTCAAATTAATGACGGTATAAAAAAAAGTTTCAAACAAAAATTGTTGATGTAATTGTATACAGCATTTGCTTTGAACGTTTTTTTCCACAGCTAATAAAGAAATGGAAACTTTCCGGCCCCAATAATTCACCATGACGTCTTATGAACGAATAATATCCTCCACAAACACAATTTTCAAATTGGACGCGACGATTAATTCATACTTCTCCATTCAATGCAATCTTTTTTTATTGAACTAACTGATTAGAGATTGTGAATTGTGCACAGCCTAAAAAAAGCTGAATTATAAAAGACTTACCTATGGGATCTGGTGACATAGAACAACCACCAGTTGGACTTTTTTCTACAACTGAAGCTGCATCTGATCGGACAATTCTAAATGGACTATCTTCTACTGATACATTTGCACTGTAACAGAAAAATAGAATCAATCTTCAAATTTTGAGGTATTTACTAACAGCCATACCATGAAATTCCATTTCCTTCAATTTCTTTCTTAACTAATTGTTTCCAAAATTTATGTACTTCATCAACAATTTGATGAGCGAATGCTGCAGGTTTTGCTTCACCATTAAAAGCGAATAAATTTTCTGGTTTACCTTCAGGAATTTTATAAATTTTAAACCACTCCACTGATGCTTTCAATAATCCAGGAAAGTGTTTTTCCACATCACTAATATCATTTACTTGATTTGCAAGTGGATCATTTACATCGATTGCAATGATCTTCCAATCAGTTTCGCCTGCCGATAAATACAATTGTTTTTTAATTAAAACAACTTTGCTATTATCATACAAATATTTAGAAACATTCTTTAAAACTCTTTTGAGAAAATCCAAAATTTGTAAAGTGGCATTTTCGGTTTTAAAAGCTTATTTTCCCGTCGTTTAGTTTAATGTAATCTCGAGCATCACTCAAGTATTTTTACTAAAACCTTATCATTAGACTTGTAAGTATTTTATCTCGCTACGATGAACGGAGCCGGAGATATAATAATAAACGTGAGCGAAGCCGCAGGTATAAACTATTATTATAATAAAATTTCAATGTTGCAACATAGATTGTAGGAAATATGTTATTAACAAATACACGGACATCCATTCATAAAGACCAATGTTCAAAAATAATATTTAACGTTAATATTTGGTGATGTTTTATCATTAATTTTGAACATTGAAAGCAATATACATAATACATTCTACGTCTTAGATGTATAAAAAATAAAATTTTACGAAAATTTCCACAAACACTTAATGTTTGATTAAGTGAAAATATAGATTAAAAAATAAAACGATATTAATCGCTAATATAAATTGTCAAATTAATTTCAGTGTCATTAATAAAAACGTCGAAATAAAAGCATTGAAACATTGAATCAAGGATTTTATTATTAAAGATAAGAAAGTATTATCATATCGACCTTTAATATACTATCATTCACGAAAATATTTCTTAGATATTGCGTATTATTGATAACTCAAACAAACTAACATAATCAATGCACTTTAAATCTCAATATATACATTTAGTACTACGAATTGTCAAATGTTGACAGGATGTTTTCAATTATACTATCGTAACTATTAATATTAAACTTCTATGCAATCCATTAAATGTAGATATTTAATTAATTAAATATTTAACTGTGCCCCACGACTTTAGCACGACAAATTAGTACGGCTGCCTGACGACATGCACATAATAAAAGTCCTAAAGACAAAACATTAAACCCCTATTAGTTTTTTTTTTTTTAATATCAATTTTTTTTCTTTATAAGAAAAATATTGACAAAACTAAATTCATATTTCTATTATCATCTTGGAAATTATGGATACTTCAGAAAATTCATTTCCCTAGATAAACGCTTATGTGAATCTTGTATTCGTTAATAATTACGTATAAATGTTTGCATTTTTAACAGGTTGTCGAAATAGAATCGAATTATCCAATTTTAATTGCCCAAAGTGTGAGCATTCCGCAAAAAAACATTGATTTTATCACAGTAATTAATTAAAACTCAGTATTCGGGGGATATTTATTGTAAGCCTGTAAACAGATTTTCTATTATCACATTCTATTTCTAAAGCAAATATATCATCAAAAATATTTTGTTTGACTTTCTGCCTGTATTTAACAAAAACTTCTCTGATATTATAGGTAGATTTGAAAAATATTTAAGTTGTAGATAATAACACTAGGAATTGTATAGTTTTTCAACTATAAAATTTCAAATTCGCCCCCTTTACCTAGATCAGTTTTTTGTATTATAAATACGTATTTCGACTACAATGTAGTCATCATCAGTATAAATTAGCTAGTCGTACTTTACTCTTTGACAATTAGAAATAGATATAAAGTCGAGATCAATAGACAAAAATAAATAGAAAATTAACTAGTATATTTTAAATACTAGATTTAAAATATAATAAATTTTAAATCATATTGAAATTACTCTTGTTAAAATTTCCTTCATTCACATTTATTCCTGTTAATTTTACTCTTATTAAAATTACTCTTATATTTTCGCAGGATATGTTACTTGTTACTAATTTGGTGACAGTTTCATCAAATGTTAATTTAATATATAGATTAATAGCAAGATAAGTGTTACTATTAATAATATAAAAATATGCAATATTTTTAACTTTGTCATATTTATAATTTTGTGTTGGAGGATGTGTTATGTGAACATGAAAAATAATATATTGAAATTATTGATTTGTATGTTGCCCTTCAATGCAAATGTAATTATAGTATTCAATGCTTTTAATAATTAATTTAAAAGGAAATAAAAAGACAAGGAACTGTTATGCACGATTTAACATTGCTACACAAAATTAACCATAAATAATATTAACCTTGATCAATTAATGCAATTGTTCCTAATAATTTAACTTGTAACACTTCACCGCGTTTTGATACTCGATATCCAATTTCTAATACATCGATTGGATCATTATCTCCTTTACATCCTGTAGCATCATCTAAATGATCTGGATTTTCCCATGTTTGTGGTAATGCTCCATAATTCCAAATATATCCATGGTGTGGAAAACAGTTGGCTACGTATCGTAATTTTCCTTTTTTAGTATCTTGTTTAATTGGATTTAAAATTTCTTTTAGTGTTATCTAAAACAAATTAATTAAAAACGCCGGTTATCTTTCAAACATTTCGAGTACTGACAGTAGGATTAATAGGATTACTGACAATTACTGTCATTAGTTCTCATAATATTAATCAATTCCCATAATTTTGTATTCATGATTAACTTTCTAGTTATATAAGAAAGTAACTGGAAATGACAGTAAAAACTTTTAATGCTGTTGATAAGTATCAACATCTAAACGTTATGCAATGTCTATATTAGTCAACACAAATTAAATACCTCCATTTTTGCTTGAGTCCACCGTGGAATTTCTACAACCATGTTATATATTTTATTTGCACTATCCGCCAATAAAGGGATATCATGCATCGGAGAAATTGGACCATCTTTATCCTCTACAAATATAAATAGATAAAAATAAGAACAAATGATTTACTCGAAAACACTACTTAAAATAATTATATAGAATTTTCATTTATTTGAAACCAACAGTGACGCAAAATTTTTAAAATTCTCTGAATTAAACTTTGGAATTTATAATTAACATATGTAAGTATAATATAAATTTTTTTAATTTAACATGTGTTTCACGTTCGGATCAAATAATTTATATAAATTATAATTAAAAGTAATGATATAAATTAATTTAAAAACTTAGGAATACTTACTGATGTAAACTCGATAATCAAACGAGTTTGGTGCACCTCTTTCTTCAACAGAATACATTTTTCTAAACACACTGGTGAAAGACAACTGGCGAAAATTGATATTAAATTGAAGTTTTTTAGTAGTTAACCTGAACATGTGCGCTGTAATCGTGTGCACTCCCATTACGCCATCTATAATTTTATACAGGTAGGCTATTAAAATGACGCAATCACTGATGGTTATTATACGTAATTTATGAACTATTTTCTTTCTCTTATTTCAAGATAGTCTTTTGACATTTGCAAAAAATATATACAGTTATGTTACGCAATTAGTAGATAGTAAACTGGTTTTAATTTTTTGCAGCCAAAATAACTTTTACTTACATTGACTTATAAATTAATTGTAAGTCAACTTACACAATAGTTTTTGCAGTGTGGAGTGGATACTGATTACAAGTCTTTGAAACTTTCAAGATATTAAAGTCCAAATTTCAAACTAACAGATTCTCTATATTAACTAGTTTTTAATTATCTAAAATTACAAATGTTATTTTTGCCTTATCAAAAAATGATACGGATATCTCTATTTTTCTAATTTAAATTTTCATTCATAAAATTACTTATTTTAAATATTTCAATTTAAAATACTAAATCTATAATAAAATGGCGGTAAAATAAATTCTGTTGCGTCATGAACAATTTCATAATTCTGATTCCGGTTTTCCAAGTAAAGTTGAAATTGGAAATTTTTAATAAAATATGAGATTTAATTTTCGATGAATTTTTCTATAATGTATTGATAATTGTAAATTTAGTATTAAGTTTGGACAGATAATTTAATAAATAGTTCAACAAATTGATAAAAAAGTTTAACTGTAACATCTATTAAAATTCACAAATATTTCTTAAAAATCATATTGAACTTAATAAGCCTTAAATATTTGTATACAATATAAAATTCGGCGTTCTTAGTAAGTTTTAGAATTTAGAACTAAATAAATACAAAGAAAACATAAAATATATATTTACAATTTAAAAATGGCGGTTTAAAAAACCACTGTCACTTTTGAATCAATATGATTGGTTGAATGATTATTTTAGTTCAATTCAGTGTAATGAACTTAACTAATTGCTTAATTAAATGTGTATGAACTTCAAAATTGGTATCGTTAATGAAAATAGAATAAGATGAGTGTTGGTTATTATGTGGATTTAGTGAGTGCGCAAGGTAATAATCCCTTTTATTCTATTTTTTGCATACGTTATTAGCTTAGGTTATCCAATCAATAAATTACGAGACACCACCCCAAATAATCGTAAATGTCATATCCTATCACAAGTGTAAATTACTTAGAGTAGAAATTACTAATTTTCTAGGAAGTTTAAGTTCAAATCGTGAATCTCGTATAGGTAGTGATTGTGACACTATGGCGGAGTTAGCAGCTTTATTACGGTCCGAAATTCCCGAAGGACGTAATAATTTAACGGACAGTCACACAAATTTGGAACGAGTTGCTGAATATTGTGAGGCAAATTATTTTCAATCAGAAAATAAACGTGTGGCTTTAGAAGAGACGAAAAATTATACAACTCAATCGTTAGCAAGTGTTGCATATCAAATAAATACATTGGCTTATAATTTTTTGCAATTATTGGAGCTGCAAACTAGCCAAATGTCCGAGATGGAAAGTCAAATGAATCACATTGCTCAGACTGTAATGATTCACAAAGAGAAAGTGGCACGTCGTGAAATTGGTGTTTTGACGGCGAATAAATCCACAAATCGTCAATATAAGATAATTGCGCCTTCAAATCCCGAAAAACCGATTAAATATGTAAGAAAACCTATTGATTATACAGGTAAGATGAACTTAGAAATATTTATTTCAAGTTTGAGTAAATGTTTGGTTTTGTAGCGTTGGATGATATTGGGCATGGTGTAAGAACTGGCACAAGTGGAACACCTCGCCAAAAGCAACGAGGTTCAAGCCAAGGTAGTATTTCATCACTTGGGGCAATGTCTGCTGCTTCAGCAATGGTGGGTGGTTATGTAGGTCCAGCTCCTACAACTAAACCCCCGACACCACCTCAAGTAACACGTGCTGGTAGCAAGGTGTCAATTTCCGGTGGAACATTAAGTAAAGGTATGTTTATTTTATCAAAACGAAACAATATATTTTAATATAACAAATGTGTCATAGGTTCCAGAGAATATAGAACACCTCCAGCAGTAGCACCACCACAAGTGCCAAGTCATTATGCACCTAACTATCCAATTGGTCATCCAAGACGGTCAAGTGAACGTGGTCCTGGCTATAGTACTTTACCAGTTGCACCACCAAATCAACTAGCACATACATTGCCACATCATACAGCTACATTACAACACCAAATTTCACAAAATCAAATAAACGTTAGTGTTGGAGGACCACAAGTGGGTATGGTACATCCACAACCGCATTCGTTACATCCACAAACACCTCCACCTCCACCGCCACCAAATACATATAGTGTGGATCAACATTCCAATATGCCACGTATGTATATCGCAAAGTATATTTTATTAATATCTAGGGCTAAATTAAATTCAGTGTTTTACAAATTCATACCAATTATTAAAACGATTGTTGATTTTATTCAACTTTAAATTGTATGTCTTATACATAATATTAAGAATTCATTTAAAACTCTTCGGTGTATTTGCATCCAATTTCAAAAGAAAACGTCAGATAGTTGTACAAAATTAACAGTGTAACGTCATCTTTTTAATAAAACCACATTAATGTGCAAATTGGTAGTTTTAAAGTTCGAGTGTATCATAAAAATCAAGGCTTAATTTTAAGTAATTCTTAAACTGGGAAAATGTTTTGCACCGTTATATAATCTGTTCTTAATCAGACAAAACAGTTGTTAATTTCAAGTTCCCGGTAAAGGCTGTTTAAACGATTCTTAAATTTAATAACTTGTTAACGCATGCGCATTAAATTCAAAATGACAAATATTACAAATGATCAAACCCCGAATATTACAAATCCCCGGACAATAATTATTTGAATTTAAATAATCAAAATAATTACAGAATTCATAGTACATAATTCTTCTTTTTATGCAATACAAATGATACCAAAAAAAACATGAACAAAGATATAAAAGGAATTTTTTTTAATATTGACGATTTACGCTATATCTAGGTGTAGTTCGGATTTTCTCTCATTACTAGTACAGGAGTATCTTGTCCAACTCTAACCAATGGGATGATAATAATAATAATATTTATTTGTTCTTTTTTAACAATACTTTATTGTATAGAACATGTCATACTTTAGGATTGGGCAAATGAAAGGAAAAGGAGGGTATGCAGCTATGACTGACTTTATTAGAAACTATCCCGGTATCTACCTTAGTGCAATCCTCATGGAAAACCATAGAAAACCAGAGGCAGAATAGCCGGTATCCAATATAATGATCAGATACCTACCGAATATCAGTGATTCGGTTTTGAACAGGGAATACATAAAATTTTGTACTTAGATGAAGTACATAAATAACAAAAGAGAACTGTAAACTTACAAATGTCAAATTAAATTTAGTTTTTTGTCAGCTGAGTGTGGATATAAGTATGCTCACATATACATTCGATCGCACATACAGATAAAAGTATGAGAGAAAAAATAATAAAAATTCACTTTTTAAATAATGACTCAACCTCATTGAATATAATACATTCCATTGGGAATTAAAAACAATCCCCTCAACTGAGAAGTCAATTACTATATGTATAATAACAATCATAAATAAGATACATAATTAATTACAAAGTGGCATAAATACAATTTGTTTTAACAATTTGTAAGTTTGGATGATTAACACCACTAACTCAAATTATTGCTAGTCACATTTTTAACTTTATATCATAAAAAACAAATACTTAAAAGATAATTAAATTAATCTTAACATTAAAGCTGAAATAACTTAAGATACATGTTTGGGGTATTCAGAGTATTAGTGGTAGAACGGTTAATATGAAATTTAGTGTAGTATTCGAATGGAATGTCAAAAATATGTATAATGAAATAAGTAAAAATGTATCCTGTTTTATCAACGTTATTATTGAATGTTCAAAGTTTTAACACGATATTAACTCTGTGTGATTAAATTTAACATTTAATTTGTTTAAACAGCTCCTCCATCTCCACTTATTGGTGCTACAGGGGATATGCAGGATCATCCAACGCATCACAGTCAATTACATCATACTCTGTCGTCACATTCTTCACGTCTTTCACAAGGACGTTCAAGTGGTGCTCATTCACCACCATTACCTCCACCACCACCACCAGAAGATGAGCATGCTTCGTTTGGTAGACCACATCAAGGTGGTTCAGGTGGAGTTATGCCAATTGTGCCCGATGAAGATGATTTACCTGGATGGGTACCCAAAAATTACATTGAAAAAGGTACGAATTTATATAAGTATGCAGGGTATTAAACGTTAATTATCTAATTCTATAAATATACAATCCATCGTAATACATAAATTAATAATTAGAGAAGTAGTTACACTGACCTAAATAAGAATGAATTAATGTCAAATATAAGCAAACAAATAAGAAAATACAGATTAATCATCAAAACATTATTCTTTTTCAGTGGTTGCAATTTACGATTATTTTGCAGACAAAGATGACGAATTAAGCTTTCAAGAAAGTTCGGTGATTTATGTGTTGAAAAAGAATGATGATGGATGGTGGGAGGGAGTTATGGATGGTATAACAGGATTGTTTCCTGGAAATTATGTTGAGCCATGTGTCTAATTGGTTCTGTTTTTATATCTAGTATCTTCATTGGCAATTGCCATTATTCTGATCGAATATATATTAAATATATTTTGACTTATCTTTGTCAAAAACTAGCACTTTTTTCGAAGATTAACTTTTGTCGTTGCACAAGTGAATGCTAAATCATTTAACGTTTCTGTGTAAACGTAGATTTCTTTTAAAAAGTGGGTTTCAAATCTTATATTACCAATTCAATTTCTTTCCGCATATTCGAATTTTCATACTTGTTTAGATTAATTTCAATATTATTTTGTAATCACAATGAATTCATTATTACAAATTTAGTTATTAAAATCAGAAATAATTATTCAAAAACATTTGTAACAATTTTGTTTACAAATTTAGTAGATTTAGTATTTTGAATAAAAATATTTTGTTGATATGATCAATTGTGTTGGAAGCACTTTATTAAATTTCTTATAAAATGCAATAAAAGATATCTCGTTTACAATCGAACCATTGGATAAATTGGCCTATCCAGTAATTCAAGGTTATGAGAATCATACATCGTCTGATCGTGAAATAAAGCAACATAAATGGTGGCAACTAAATAAAGTAATTGGATGATTTCCTGAAATCATCAATTCTTAAAGTGTTCACCATGTTTTATTGAAAATTATTGCGTTAGAAGTAATATGCAGATTGTTTCAATTTCATATTTAATTTTTAAAGTGTATTTAATTTCTTAGACATCATTTAGAGTTGAAGATTGCTACAATTAAAAAAAAAGTTTATTATTATGAAAAATGTGGAAATAATTGTAAATTATAAATTTTTATAGCTATTCATGTATTAAAGCCGATGTCCACGATATGGTATCTTTATCCTAGCTCTAGGATAGTTATCTCTATCATATGTTCATAATTTTGTTATTATTACTCCGAATCTAGCAACCAATAACTACTTAAAAGTTTTGTATAATGCTCACGATCCAAACAGAAGAACGCGGTCCAACATCTCAAATCTGGAAAACAAGCCATCATAGATTGTTTATATTTATTAATTTTCATTTATCATATGAAAATTTTTGGAAATTGTTGAGCCTAGTGTAAAAGATTGTAAAATGTTGATATTTTCAAAGAAATATTGAAACTGCAATATTTTAAGATAATTATTTTATTTTACATTCTTATATAGTTTTATTTTAAATATTTATATCTATTCAAATATGTTCGAATGAACTGTCTAAATATACGTTATAAATAAAGAATTTACTAATTTTAAATATATACTTGAATTTTTTTAACTAGTAAAATTACACAAATATACTCTTCTTACGTCTAAAAAGTAAAATTGTTAAATAGAGTGTAGGCTTTTTCAACCTATTTCAATCTATTTTATCTATGGCTTTTTCGAAAATATGTCCAAACTGTTGTAGTGTTCACTATATGCACAATTGTCGAGACTAGCAATAATGTGGAAAAAATGCACAAAATTTCCGGGCAAATTTAAAACTCAACTATAGTTTATCATGTGGTTAAAAGAAAAGATGGTTTCTATAAATATTCAATTATTACGAGACGATTTATGTCTCAGTTATGTCAAAGATGGATTTTTGTATTGAAATATTGAATATTTATAGAAACCATCTTTTCTTTTAACCACATGATAAACTTAAATTAATTATTATTATAAAAAAATGACACAAAATCAAAAATTTTTTTATTTACTCAAAAAATTTCAAAAAAACGGTAGATCTGCCGTTAAACGGAAGATCTGGCAACACTGCCCGTGACATAGATACTAAGGGCGGCATAAGAAAAGTTTCTGAGTAAGTATAAAGTGTCCCGGCCAACAACTTAGCTCAGTAATTTGACTAACTTAGTTTACTAAGTACTTAGTTCGGCCGAACAGCGCCATTAGTAGACTGGTAATACCTACCGTTCTTGCAAAATCTTCTTTTTACGTAAAGTACGAAATCCACGCCTTTTCCATTCTTGTTTTAATTGCTCAACGTTCCATGTAAAATATTTATTATTATTTCTGTCCATTTTATCAGATGAGTCCAAATATTAATTCTAATATCGAATATTTGGATCATAGATACTACACAAGGATACCTAACTCCAAGTAAACAAATAATTGGCAAAAATAAGATGTCAGTAGTGTCGCTTATATGCCGAAAACAGTGGTGAGAGTATAAGGTGCGAGTTTTAATAGAAAAACATTAGCGTTTATAGTATTATAAAAATTATTTGCAGCCAAAGTATTTTTTCAATAAAATACTTTGTTTTAATAAATGATAAGTAATTTCAATTTTTCAATAAGGAATTAGTTGAAGTTGAAGTGGTAGTTAAAAATTCGCAAAATCATTACATAAAAATATAAAAAAAACATCGAATAATTAGTAACCTGTAAAGTTGGAATTGTAAAAATGAAAATAAATTATTGAATCAGATATTAAATTAAACTTTTATTTATTAATAATAATGCTGAAAATAAAAAAATAAATAAAAATACAAATATGCATTCAACGCATTTGCATTTAAGTGTAAATTTTCTGAAGACATATCCTTTAAATCATTAAATTATTTTGGTACTTTAAAAAATCCTGGGTTTTTTAAACCCAATTGATCCCGTTGCTTATTGTCACAAGCACTACCACTTTTACAACTGTCTACTGCACATACTCTTCCCATTTTAAATGTTTTTTATTAATAAATTTTTTTAACAATTTGCATACTTCAAAATAATTACTTCGAAAGCAAACTGGTTACTTGCGTACTTCACTTCTATTTATTATACTATATTCCACTATATTCACTTCGGTACGCATCAACAAACTAGCGACCCTAGCGGCATAAAAAGTAAATATATATTCTACCATTTCGTTCCACATTTTGTCAATTTTCCCGTTTGAGTTCAATCTCCTTGTGTAGTCTCCATGATTTGGATATTTGCGCGACATGGAACAATCTATGATACTGCATGTGAACACGCCCCAACAGCCGTTAGTAGTGCTAAAAAATAATAATATAAAAAATCCCTGACAGATTTAGATACAAAGTACAGATAAATAAATATTGTACAATAAATAAATATTGGTCGCTCGGAAGACAGGGAGAATAAATATAATCGGCACCGTAATGTTGGGACAGTTTCCACTTATAGAAACTATCCATTATAGGAGTATTACATATATGTATACACCTATAGGACAAATTTGAACTAAAATAATTGCGTTATTTATCAGAAAATTTTACTAGTTTTGATCATAGCGTCATAAGGTGGCCCGGCTTTTACGAAAATATTCTGACAACGTGACTCTAACCTAACCTTCGTAGTCTGAAGAAATCATATATGGTAGTTTTAAATATATGAAAGAAATAGTGACTCAAAATTAACAAAAGACTTTAACAAAATGTCATATAATGATATCAAGGAGGAAAATATTAAACTTGAAAAAGAATTAATAATTAAAGATGAAAGTTTTATAATGGAACATGAAGTAATTACAGTCGAAATATTTAACGAAAATGTTAAAATGGAAAATGAACGAATCCATGAATCCATAAATGAAAAAATAAAGCTTGAAAAAGAATTAAATACCGAATTAATAATTAAGGATGAAATATTCGATGAAAATGTTTTGGAATATCAACAATCCATAAATGAAAAAATAAAGCTTGAAAAAGAATTAAATACCGAATTAATAATTAAGGATGAAATATTCGATGAAAATGTTTTGGAATATCAACAATCCATAAATGAAAAAATAAAGCTTGAAAAAGAATTAAATACCGAATTAATAATTAAGGATGAAATATTCGATGAAAATGTTTTGGAATATCAACAAAGTCATACGGAAAAAAAACGTTTTACATGTGAAGTTTGTAATAAAACATTTAATTATCAAAGTCGTTTAATTCAACATAAACGAATCCATACTGGAGAAAAATTATTTTTATGTGATGTTTGTGACAAAACATTTAATTCAAATTGTAATTTAGCTATACATAAACGAATCCACACTGGAGAAAAACCATTTTCATGTGATGTTTGTGACGAAACATTTAATCGGCAAAATCATTTAACTCAACATCAACTAATCCATACTGGAGAAAAACCATTTTCATGTGATGTTTGTGGTAAAAAATTGAAAAGGCAAAGTACTTTAACTCTACATAAAATGATCCACACTGGAGAAAGACCATTTTCATGTGATGTTTGTAACAAAACATTTAATAGACAAAGTCATTTAACCGATCATAGGATTATCCACTCTGGAGAAAGACCATTTTCATGTGATGTTTGTGCCAGAACATTTAATAGACAAAGTTGTTTAGTTAAACATAAAATAATCCACACTGGAGAAAAACGATTTTCATGTGAAGTTTGTGACAAAACATTTTCTCAACAAAACAGTTTAGCTTATCATAAACGAACCCACACTGGAGAAAAACCATTTTCATGTGATGTTTGTGACAAAACATTTATTCAACAAAGCAGTTTAACTCGACATAAACGAATCCATACTGGAGAAAAACCATTTTCATGTGACGTTTGTGACAAAACATTTAACGATCAAAGCATTTTATTGCGACATAAACGAATCCACTCTGAAGAAAAACCGTTTTCATGTGAAGTTTGTGACAAAACATTTAATTATCAAAGTAATTTAGCTAAACATAAACGAATCCATACTGGAGAAAAGCGATTTTCATGTGAAGTTTGTGATAAAACATTTACTCAGTCTAGCAGTCTAACTCTACACAAACGAATCCACACTGGAGACAAACCATTTTCATGTGATGTTTGTGACAAAACATTTACTAGACGGAGCAGTTTAACTCAACATAAACCAATCCATATTAGAGAAAAATTATTTTCATGTGATATTTGTGACAAAATATTTTATCAACAAGTCAATTTAGTTCGTCATATGAGAACACATGCGAAAAAATAATGTTTAGAAAACGAACGAAATTGATTTGATGTTTGTGTTCGGCACCATTGAATTACAAGGAAAGCTCAGCGCTTTGGAAAATAAATTCTGTAAACTATTATCAAAAGAATTAATTGATAATTGTTTGTTTACTGCTGATGCTGATGTTTTTATGAGTTATGAATTTATTTTGATTAGAATAAAGCTAAAACATTCTTAAAATTAGATTGTTTTTTAAACCGCTTGGTGGTGTCTGAGTTCGTTAGTACCCTGAAAACCAGACAGCGATGGTAGTGTACTTAACATGATTGCACAATAATTCCGTAGCAGTCACGAAAAATATAAAGGCCAAAACATAATGTTCGTAGCTGACAACAATGTTGACAAGATTTTAACCAAATGCATATAAAAATGCGATTGTTTTAGATTCTAATTCAATTGAATAATTTTTATTAGGAGAAAAATTAAGTTAAGGACGTTCATGCGCTACGCTAGAGTCAAATGAGTACTGTCTTTAACAAAATTTATTTAGGATTTTAAAAAAGTTGTAAAGTATATCAATAATCTTACAACCATTTATAACCTTTTTTTTTATTTGTCCTAAATATTTTAAAACTGTTTATTGTTAAATATCAGCAAATGTAAATTAGAAATTGATTTGACTTTGTATCATCAAACATTCAAATGTCATTTATCGTATGGCATCTTTATATTGTGGTTGATTTAAGAAAGCTAGTCAAAATGAAATTTAGGAATTTTTGATTTACGTAGGTACCACCCTAAAGTAAAAAAAATTCGTCACGTAGGAGCTATGCAGTTTAAGCGAATTTTCTCAGTGGAAAAAATCAAAATGAAATAAAGTTACCATGGTGATATTTCTTATATTATTAAATATTAAAACATTATAATTGCAAATATTTCTGTTATTATTATGCTTACAGGAAATAGGACTAGAAGATAAATTGTAGTAAAATATATTTTCTACCGCCATTTTTCTATTTAATTAATATTAGAAGAGATGTTTCACATTTTGTGTTTCCCCTTTCCTCTAAGCCCCTCTTTCTTCTTGTCCAATTTTTCCCATCTACGAACATGACCTTACGATACCAAAAGCACCCAGCATATCAAATTTCATTGTTTATTGTTAAAAATCTTAATAAAAAAATTACATCATCCGGATTTTACTATTTAATTTAAAAAAAAAATCAAAAGACGCACAAATAAATTTCAAGAAGATTTTGGTAGTGCAAATTAAGCACAATTTGCTGGCTATTTTGTCTTTTCGCAAAAATAGATTCGCCCAGTTGACGATGCTTATCTACCTACTAGGTGATATTTTACGTTAAACGCACTCTATGGTCCACTTAAATTTCAATTGACTTGCGACTTGCAAAAGGGTGGATGTCGTTTTCAATATTCTTTTTAATGACCCCTATATTTTTGCGAGGATAATTAGCAATTTAATCCTATAAAACCAACATGTATATTCATAATAATCATTTATTATTTAAGGTAGTCATACAATAATTATTTACATGTTTTCAAATTCAAACATTGCATGAACATTATAACAATCATTTTGTTTTTATATAAGCATTTTTTTAATTTAAACATTGTATTTTATTATCACAGAAATCATCACACGCCATATAATTGATAAAAAATATATATAATTGATAAAAAATGTATAAAGGTGAGACATTAATTATACTTTTTTAATCATTGCCACCAACTATGATATTTGAGAGTAGGTACTTTTTTGAAATTGAAATATTTTTAGGGAATTGTTGTTGAAAATTATGCATTGTAAACGCCCATTAACAATTTTACTGGATTATTCCACACCGGATTTCGGTAAAATTGCAGTTTAGCGGCTTTTGCAAAAAAAAAAATTTTTTTGGGCCTCTGGATCTATAAAAACCGAGGGAAGAGCGACATTTTCAATTGTTTATAAAAATAGTCAAAAACTGTACAAGAAAGATCCATATTATCAACATATTATTTTTTATGTTATGATATTATGGTTGATGACTATTCCAACCGAGTACTTCAAACTTTCACTTCATCGGTCATACCCGAGTTGGTCGGGTTTGGGTGTTTTGGGGCCCCCGCAATAAAAAACGTTCTATATATTTTAGACATTATGACAAAAACTTTTGAAAATAGTTAGAGCAAAGGCCGCTAAACTGAAATTTAACCCGGATTTTTACTTTACTTTTAAAAAAAATTGGATTGTGTTTAACTTCGGAAGTAGAGTTACACTGAACAACCCTGATTAAGGAATTAATTAAATTGAACATAACATATTTCTTTATTTTTCTGATTTGTCTTGTATTATTAATTTTTATGTTCAAAATTATCATTCATTCTATACAGTGTAAAACCCATTTATATGAAGATTATGATATTGGAAGAACTATGAACATAAGATTCATGTAAATGGGATTTGCACAAAATAAATTATTAAAAGAATCAAAGGATGACTGATTTTTATGAGTTTAAGTAAATGAATCAATTCCCGAGTCTGAGTTATTCGATTCTACATTGATCGGAAGTACAAATGCGTATACGTACGACTAATTTGCATGCTGCTTCAGCGCATGGAATATACTTTAAGCGTTAGGAGGGTTCATGGGTAATCGATTTACGCATAAATTCAGGTGCACTCGGTTATAAATATATATTCTGAGAGAATATTTGTCAGAGATTTTTCGTGTCATGTTATATCTAAACGTCAATTCTTAATGTATATTTATGTTTTTTATTGTTATACATATGAGAGTTATGAATCATTAATTATTTAATCGAAGCAAGTATAAATATGATACATTTGGTGCGATCTATTAAATTCGTTCAGTAATTAAGGGTAGATTGTGGAGATGACAGTTATAGTTAGGCAAGTCTATGTACAGCAATGATATGATTGTTAAATAGTTTTATTTATTACTTATTATAATCTAAGATTAAGTAAATACCAAAGAACTTCTATATTAGAAAATGCCTTAAGTAGCAGTGCCAGCGATGAGCCATTTTTTAACTATTCTTGCAAAGCTGAACCATTCTTGAGGTTAGTTGAAAACACTGACCTCTATATATAAGTGTCTAATATGATTGATATAAAGTGTCTAATATGATTGTTCCTCTTTGAAAATTTTACCCTAAAGCTCAATTTTGAATTCTCTACTAATAAACGATGAATGAGATCCTTGGCTTGAATTCCATTAGCGCAAATTTTTTTTTGATTTGTTTTAAATTTATAAACAGAAAAAAATCTTCTATAAATTTGCTACACAAACTCTAGTTTTAGATGAATTTCGTGTAGAGGTTAAACTTTTTTAAGTCGATTCTATTTTTTCCGACAAATTTTTCATTTATGATAGAAATATAGTGGTTTTTGTTTTGGCTGGTATAAACTTCGTTGCGCATCTGTGTATTTTACATAAAAACCCCTTAATAATAATAAAAACAATTATTTAGCAAAAACCACTTGCTAACACAAATAAATGCTCACTACAATCACTTAGTCACGTGTACGTGTCTAATTGCCTTCAACTTTGAGCATATATTCGCGGCTATCGTTCAATTTTCATGTATAAAAGTCCTATGGTAAATACTTTTTTCCATTCTTTCATAAAGTATAAACTATTTTATAGTCTAAATTTAAACATCCGCCGTTTCAACATGTCCATTATTGTCGGGGTAAAAAGTTTTTCGTCGATTAATCATTAAATTATTTGTTGGTGATCTATTTTGCTCTATATTTCCATTATTATTTGCTGTTGAACGAAATTTTGTACTTTCTCGTACAATTGTTGATCTTGTTTGTCGGTTTCGACTTCGTCTACTAAACCATCGGCTTAATTGATACATTGGCTCACCATCATCTGTAAAAATTTTTTCTGTAAATTTAATGAAAATTTATCGTTAACATGACTTTAGTTGCAATCGGTATTTTTTATCTGGTATCAAAAATTTTTGGAACTGTGGGACAATCGATTTTAGCTTTCACTTTGAGCTTAAACCTAGGATGACATTATAGAAAATTAAATAAAATAGACGCTAATTGACATACTCTTAACATTAAATAACATAATATTTTCTGCCAACGTCACGAAATGTGTATAAAAAAAGTTATTGACAATTCAAATAATAGTTTTCTGATGTATAAGTGCGAGAAAGTTGTTACAGATCTGATTCAATCAAAGAAGATTTACGTTTCCAAATAGGTACACGTACAATTTGTTTTTCATAGTTCTTTCGTTTATGCGAATAACAATTAATGTACTACTTAAAAATTGTTATAATATAAAAACATACAATTAATCAAAATAGTTATTTTAAATCATTTTTTGAACCCCCACACTATAGGGCGTTTGATATATTTCAGATATTGTGACAAAAACTATAGTACTCGGTTGGAATAGCTACTTTATTGAATTTCAATAGTTTTTGACACAATATCTGAAACATATAGAACGCCATTTAGTGCGGGGAATCTTTGAGATCTGTATCTCAACTGATGGTTGTTAGAAAAAAAGGTTCAAACAAACGATAAATATTTTTTATGTTTGGGCACAGCTCTCATGTGATAACGGACTCGAAAATGCAAACTTTTTATAGCCTATACGTTACCCGATAAAATTCTCCACCATCCCGTGAAAATCGTATACAAATCGGTACAACCGTTATAGAGTGATGCGGGAACATTATTCAAACAGACAGACAAAAATAGTATAATAGTTTTTTGTATCTATTTTCTATATAAAATGAACACTTTTATTATAAGTATAGATTTGCCATTATTTGTAAATTATTATTATTTCTCTGGTAGTATGATATTCGAATGTTATTCTAAAAAATCCTTAGGCGAGAAGCTGTGAGCCAATCTAGTCATAATGTATATTGACCGTACTGGTATTAATTTTTATTGGGATTGTACACAAACAATAAAATGTTTTTATCTTTAATATTTATTTACGTGAGAACTATTGATGAACCAATATCATTTCTTAAGCAATCCTTATTTCGTTTTACACGGTTATAATCAATGTCTGCACTCGGGGGTATATTTAAAGCAATTCATCCTCCTCTCCCGAGTAGCAGTCGTATCAAATATTAAACTTAAGTAAACTAAGGAAAAATCTGGGGTGAATCTATCTCATTTTCATATACAGGTGTAGTAGTGATGCAGATGTGTGAGTGGGAATATTGGTGTGTGTGAATATGTGAGTGCGTGGGCGGTTCTGTACGATCCGCGGGACTTGGTATATAAAACTAATCGTTATAGGCTACCATAAGTTTGTAAGGGTTAGGTTTCTGAGTGTGTTGTACATTTGAAAATTAACATGAACTTAGTATCTCATTTATCAAATTTTATGTTTATGCAAATCGTTAGAGAGAGTTTGAGAAAAAACAAAAATTATTTGACAGTTAATATTTTTTACGAAAAAACGATTTCAACTTTTAGTGCAGTTGGCCCCCCAAATTCATATCTTAAAATTTTTGTTAATGCAAAACGTTAGGGAATCATTGGAGAGTTTTGAGAGAGCATAAAAATTATTTGAGACTTAATACTGTTTACATAAAAACGATTTTAATTTTTATGTGTGGAGTTCCCCCACTTAATTTTTCATGTGAAGTTGGCCACCATTTCACAAAACTTTCTTTTATGCAAATCGTTAGAGTTTGAAAGAAAACAAAAATTATTTGTCAGTTATAATTTTTTATGTAAAAACGAAAAACTTAGAGGTCTCTTTGATTATCTTTGATAATCTCTAGATATATTATAGTCCGGTCATTTTAGACATAAAAATAGTGATCAAATAAAGAAAATTCCGACAGAGCCAAATCTTTGTAGAGACCTTAGGTTTACCACAAGGAATAAAGTGTCAAAAGTCCCCATCAGTCCCATGTGAGCTTAGGGACTTATTCGGGGCCCAAGGTCAAAATTTTAGGTTTTTTGGATTTTTCTCGAAAACGGTAAGTTTTATCGAAAAAGTACCTCGGAGCAAAGTTGTAGATCTTAAAATTCTCTATAAAAATGGTTCCCATGATTTTTTCTCTAAGACCCACTATTTCCCAGATATTGCGCTTGTAAGAATCAAGTTCTACATAATATGCACACATTTCCACACCACCTGTGAGGTAGTGTACTCGGCGCGTTTTTTTTAACGTGGTATCCCCGGTAGGCCTATTCCACGAACCTTTTCATACTTCATACTTCATTGTTTCACTGTAAGATGCGCATAAACCAAACGATGAGAAAATTTGTATAAGCCGTTTTGAACCAAACCGCCGATGGAAAAAAACTGAAAGACCCAGCTGTAATTTAGACTTGAAGGATCTAGGCCGAACAGCAGTCATTATGCTATGACTAATATTTGTGCAAACTAACTTTAAATGATCCAAATTATGACGCTTATTTTTAAGAATGATTTGTCCCAAAAAAAAAGATAATGATTCGGGAATATCGTTATTTATATCTTCAAACATTCTACCCGGTGGCGGGTACATAGTATTATCAAACACACAAGATTGAATATCTTCTCGAATAATTTCTGCCGCAGCTTTTAAAGTTTTCCACCTTTTTTCCTTTTCATTCAAGTTTTTGTTATCAGACCAGGCTTGACTTAAAATGTCTTGGTAATTGTCTACAAAACAAATAAATGTTAATTTTCCAGGCTTCTCTGTAATAATAATTCTACTACCATACTTTAATTTCAATCGTATTTTTATAATCCCGTTTTCTAAAGCTACATTTTGGCAAACATTCTTCAGTTCATCTAACGAAAACTGGCAGTCATCGCTACTTTCGATGAAATTGAAAATTTCCTCCATTGCAGAGTTTATAGCCTCACTTTGAGGACGGCCAATTTTACCGCCAGTATTAGGTCTCAGGAAGGATTTGTAACAACTGTCATGGTATTTAGCGTCAGCAGCAACTAAATCATACTGAAAATTAATACGCGCAAAGACAGCTTTTGACACATCATCAGAACGATCTTTAGCTAATTTTAAAATGGAATCTTTGAATGTAAGTGTAGAAACTTTATGAATTTTTCGGCGATAAATCTTCACTTTCTTCTTTTCTGCTTCTTCATCCGCTTCATCGCCACAAAATAAGCAGTGGTTTTTAAAACAAAAGCTGGATTCACTTATTCGCGCTCTAGTATGAGGTGGACTTACTTTTGAAGTACTGGCCTGTTCTTCCTCACGTTGTCTTTTTGATGCAGAGATTGAAGTTTTCCGGGTGTATGATTTTCTGCAATCCACGTGAATTGTAACGGATTTTTGGCTTCTTAAATAATCAGCAAACTCATCACTTCTCGCGACGCTTGCATCGATTAAAGTTGGCATTCCACGACTGACCACAACAGTTTCATCTTCAGTCAAAAGTTTATTACAAATAAAGCAAAATTGTGACATTTTTTGTTAAATATTAATCAGCAGTAATTTCAATAGTAGACGCTTGTAATAAATACGTATAGTCACTCGAACTGCTCGTTCAACACTAAAAGAAGCAGGTATACGTGAACGACACCACATGGACAAAAGAATAGGCAGATGTTTTTCAAGGCCAGATGTTATTCAAGTAGAGGGGATTCGGTAAGGGACCGGCGGTCGTTTTAGAGTAAATTTTCTTAGAATAGTATAATGTATACATAGAAGAGGCACGAGTAGGCATTTTTGCTTGCTTGAGTACCTAAATATGTATATACGTGGCATATGTGTGCATACTATGTAGAACATGATTCTTACAAGCGCAATATCTGGGAAATAGTGGGTCTTAGAGAAAAAATCATGGGAACCATTTTTATAGAGAATTTTAAGATCTACAACTTTGCTCCGAGGTACTTTTTCGATAAAACTTACCGTTTTCGAGAAAAATCCAAAAAACCTAAAATTTTGACCTTGGGCCCCGAATAAGTCCCTAAGCTCACATGGGACTGATGGGGACTTTTGACACTTTATTCCTTGTGGTAAACCTAAGGTCTCTACGAAGATTTAGCTCTGTCGGAATTTTCTTTATTTCAAATGTCTAAAATGACCGGACTATTAGATATGTTTAATTGGCATAGCTGTAAGAAGTAAGTTTGTTATATATACTGTATTTGATCCTTTTTACTTTGACTGTCACGTCACGAGTGAACTACCATAGGTTTTGTCTATGATTGCAACTAAAGGCATGTTAAACACAACTCAATATGATTAAATAAAATGTTGAATGCTATTATTTTGATTATCTCACCATGCAAGTGTATATTTTAAAAACAATACAATGACAAATAAATCCAATTGTGTTTTTTTCTATTCTAAAAGTTATTTTCAATTCCAATAATAATTTTCGATTCTTTTCGTAAATATATTTGATTACGCACTAAAAAAATAAAGTTAAGTAACAAAAAATAGTACCTAATTTAATTTTGTTAAAATAAAAAAACATAAAAATTTAGAAAATTTTTGGTTTATTTTACATTATATATAATATATAATATAATTAAATATAAAATAAACTTATATAAACGTCTTAGAAACTAAAATACTTTCATCCCCCTTCAAAAGTTGAGGTTTTTCATTCCAAAAGTTGTAGAATCCGAAAAATGAATAAAAAAAATGGTCTGCCGAAAAATATGCCTTTCGAAAATTTTTGTAGCTGGCTTGCTTTTAAACTAGTGAATCAAATGAATTAAAAATGTGTAGACAGCTTGAGGTTAGGGCCTGGATGACAAACATTTCTTGGTAAAATCATTAAGGAGGTGCAAGGAGAGTGCGAAAAATTTAGTGCCCCTTAGAATAATTGGATTGGATTGGAAAGAGTCCGTTTTGAAGTTGATACATATTTATCGTGTGTTCATTTGAAAAGTTACCACCTACATATTTTTTGAAATATGCATTTTAGAAAAAAATGTTTCAAAACAAAAGTTAAAGGGGAACATATAATGCAATAATTATATTTTTGTTCCATGTATTCCTACCCTCAAGGTATATCTTTAAACGGTGCAAAATAAGAAAAATTTTACATACAAAAAAATTTTTATTTCATAAAAACAAACAAACTTTGTTTGAAACTTTTTTCATCCACCCCATAGTTTTGCTGTAAATACGAAGCGTAACTTTTGTATTTTCGCCAGAAATATTTAATGAGTGAAAAAAAAGTGTTAAACAAAAGTTGTTTATTTTAATGATATAAACATTTTTTGTATTTAAAGATTTTCCCTATCTTTCACCGTTTGAAGGATAAGATATACCACGCGACACGGATGCATGGAACACAAACATAATTACTGCATTAAGTTTCCCCCTTTAAACTGTGTAACATTTGTTGGAAACATTTTTTTGAATTACACATTTAAAAAAAAATATTCAGGTGGTAACTTTTAAAATGAACATACGGTGTAATAGACTCTTGTGTAAATCATTTGCAGCGTTTTTGTTTGATAAGTAAGTAAATGTACTACACATTAATAGCAAAATAAATGGAAAACCTTTTAGATAATGATGTTTTTTTCGTAATATGTTTTGTGAAAATATATTGAAAAAAAAGAAGAAAATTTAATAAACGATCATCATATTGTTTTATTATTAGGTACCTGATCGAGAAAATGAATGTGTGTTACGACCCAATACTGGTGTTTCATTGCCTTGTTGACCTTTATAACGCATTGTTTTTCTTATTATATAACTTTTCCATCCGCATACAGCTGTCTTGAAGTATTTTCGAAATCTGTAACAAAATAGAATTTTATATGAAATTTTTGTGCCCTGTGTATCTTATAAATGTTAGTTATAAGTATATTATAATAGTATATTACAATAGCCAGCAGGACTACGGTAGAAGACATTGCACTCATACATTTATAATATTGTTATCTGCCTTTTAAACATTATTTCATTCAATTAACAGATGAGGGAAGATTTTTCTAATGCCGGATCTTAGACCATACTGATTGTTTAAGTGTGACAAAGTAAACCATATCATAGTACATTACATATAGACAGACAGCGATAGATACACTATACAGTATTCCAGATTGGGTATATTTTAAAAAACAAGCTATATAGCAGGGGTTTCAAACTCAATTTTGCAGAGGGCCATATATTAAATTTAGAATGTGTAGGCGGGTCAAATAAAAAAAAATGTACTGAATTATTATAACATTTTATTTACTTAATTATATAGTATATAATATACGGTTGTTAAAAATCATATCAAAGTTATAAAAGAGGGTAATTATTTTGAGCTCGAGGATCCAGATACAGTTTGATTGCAAATCAAACACAGTGGTTTACCTTTCCATTCTATGAAAAAATATGCAATTTCCCATTTAGACTGAAAAACTCTGCACTCACTATCAACTTTACGTTTTTGTGACATTATGCCAAAATCGTAACAATTATGGAACTCGACACAACAATTATGGATATCACATGCGCACGACACAAACAAATGCACAATACCTTCACAATCACTGGACTTCACAATCACTATGTCGCAGTACAACTAAATTAACTAAAATCTTTCTCCGACCGTATCGCTTCGATTACTCGAATCAACTGACTAACGTCGTGCCGACGCACTCCTTTTATATCAATAAGGAAGGTTCTAGTCTAGACTCGAAGCGCGTGGAAGATATTCGTGGTATTTCCGCTTGTTGCTAAGAGATGGTGTTACTGCCTACCTCTTTCGCTTGTCTAGGCACGCGCTGCCCTTGAAATTACTTATAAATGTTGTAGTGTGCGCATTTTAAAACTTCCGTAGAGGAATCGAGTGAAGTCGTGATTCTTCTGTCTGTCACACATTGCGATCGCGTATTGTTACGGCCCGGGGGCCGGATACGGCCCGCGGGCCGTATCTTTGACATCCCTGCTATATAGTATATATGGTAGGTAAGATGCTAGTGTCTCTATAGTCTATAACAGAGGTGGGCAGGAGATGACTCGGCCAAGCTCTGAGTGAGAGGTAGGGAAGAGAGATAGAGTTAATACAGGGTAACCTACCAATTATTAATATTTTCTTTTTTTAATTAAAACATTTTCTGAAAAAAATATAATAATACCAAATCTTTTTTATGGTCACTATTATACAAAGTAAATAATACAAGCAATCATTCAATACATACTCTGGAATTTTGGGTTGGTAATTAGGGTCATAAAATGTACCTTTTTAGTATATATCATATTTGTGTATGAATAAAATAAAAATATATAAAAAATATATATAAATCTTTTGAACCTTTAAGTTTACCGCTGGACCATTGTAATAAAAGAGGGAAATTTTTGCAAAGGATAATTTAAATAGAATTAAAGTTTTGGAAATTCCAAATGATTTGTCTAAATATTTTACTATTCATATCCGAGAACTAATAAAGAATTATTTACCTGATTTAATAATTTTTTCTTCGTATGGAGTATGCTCAGTATAGTGTCATGGGAATTTGATGAATTAAGTTAAATTTTACATAAAGTGGGGAGTTCTTCGAGTTAGTCTACTTTGAATTGAAAAAGTGAAAAGTACTATTTGTAGTAGTGGAAATTATTTTTCGCATAATTTGTTTTTCAAAAAAAATAAAAGTAGTGAATTTAATAATGGAGAAGACATCGCAAGCAGTCTTGGATAAGTTCAGATTATTATTATTATTATTGTTATTATTATCATTATTGTTATTATTATTATTATTATTATTATGTTTTTTGGTGTGTCTCTCCATACTGTAAAAGATATTATTTAAACAATAAATATTTTATAAAACTATTTCTAAATTGATTGAATAAATTATTGGGCAATAATCGGTAGGCAACCTGTATTGAAACATCGTTCCGTCTTGCTTCAAAACATACCTTCTTTACTTACTATCACCCAGCTTATGGAGAGCTCGTAAGGCTCAGACGAGCTGTCTGTGCCCACCTCTGGTCTATAATATGTACGTATGCGGAAGTTCATCTGTGTGGTGTCGGTCGATTGATTCGTATTGGTGTATACCGTCCATTTCAATCTGTTTTATTTGCAATTTATATTGGTCAAATGTTAATAATAATTTGGTGCCTCGATTACTGCGTAGTTAACAGTTTAACAGTTTTATTATTTTTATGGCACTTTTTTTAAAGAGTATTTTCATGTTAAAAAATTAAAACCCGATCGTTGGCTATACGGAAAACATGGCTATAAAAGAGTCATAAATAAAAATTTTTTTGTAATTTGACAACTTTAGAATTTTTACGATTGAAATTTTTTATGACCCATAAATGCCATTTCCAGTATTTTGTTTTGTTACCTGAAATAAAAATGTTTATATTCATTTTATTTTGGTGAAATTTTGATTGATTTTCCAGTCCATTAAAGTAACAAAAAAAAAAAATTTTCCTATAAAACCCTCACACGACCTCTGTATATGGGTCTAAAAACATACTTGTATTTTATTGTTAGACATTTTCAATGAAGGATGCTATCTAAAAATTTCCATCCCATTTGTTTGGATAAAATATTTGGGGTCATGGCTAGATGAATACAAATGGTGAAGGTCCGAAAGTAGGTTATATGTTTTCAAATTTATATTGAAAAATATTAAGTTTTTTTTTTTAGAAAATATTTAATCAAATCTTTCTATTGGAAATTGAGCTCCTGGCTCATAAATTCTAAATTTTATTTAATTTTATACCATCAGACAATGCAAAAATAAGTTTATGATCAAAACCGTCACGTCGGAAAAATGGCTCTTAACTTAAGGGTTTATTACCATTTTCAGAGTGAGTCAGAGAGTTGATGTACAATAAGCGTCAAAAGTTGGGATATTTACGGTTAACAGTCTTTTTTAGGTGATTTCAGCTTAAGAACTATCTGCCTACCAAAAATCAACTGTCTAGAACAACTGGAAGTACCTTAGAATATTGGTGATGAGTAAGTGAGTGAGTGAGTCAGTCTGTTCCCAAAAGTTACCTTTTTCCCGCCTCTGAGATAGATAGATTGTAGAATTTCTGCCCTGGAAGGGCTACACTTCGACCGTAAGGTCCATTGTGATGCCTTAGGATGTGAGGATGTGAGTAGAGCGGAAGGAATTTTTATGTATTGACTAGGAATTGGTAGGATATGCGGCTGCAGTCGACTATGATAGGAACTATACCGATATTCATCTGGAGTTCGTGAAGGAAACTGCAGAAACCCTTCTCAAGCATAGCCGGTTACTTCGTTCTTGTCCATAAGCCGACAGTTTAGTCAATTAACCGCCCTTATTTTTTTGTAATAATTGACAAACTGCCGATGTCGGGATTCGAGTAGTCATACTGCGCAGACATAATGTCTTAGACCGCTCGGCCACTTGGACTGGCTTCCCGCCTCTAATGCTTCCTGTAAACATAGTTAGTTCCTAAGGTATCCAAACTATTATTAGGTTGTCAAGAACTTCACGAAATTCACAATATTAGTAAAATGAATCCTCGGAAATCATCTGCTTTTTTTTGAGAATTTATCACCATGGCGTTTTTGAGAAAATCGTTATGTAAGTTGGAGAAATTTAATATTCATCTTCATAAATATGGTGAAATAAAAAGCACGATTTCGACTGTTTTTACTTCGAACTCTGAAATATTTTTCCTTAAAACTTTGAGAGAATGACCATCGGGTTGTTAAGTTTTTTGATAAAATATGCGTAAAAAAGTACCTATTTTCATGTCCGCAGCAGAAGGTTATTTTTTATGGTTCAATCGGTAAAAAAACCTTGAAAGGCCTACTTCCAGGCTTCGACCCCCTCTCCGCCACTACTAACAATTGAAAACATTTTGGTATTCATGTTCATAAAATGACAGGCCCCGACAGGTGGGAAATCTGTATCTTTAAACTGTAAAAGATAGAAGAAAAATTTAAGAACAAAAAATGTTTTTTTTTAAAATAAACAACTTTTGTTTGAATATTGTTTTCATAAACTTAAAGGTTTTGTCACATATGCAGAGTTAGTAAAAAAATTACCGGAACACCTAAATAGTTCTTCAATACAATTATTAGTTAAATAATTATTAGTCAGGTAAATTATTAGTCAAATGGTAGCGTGTAATCAGACACAATTTAAAACGGATTATTGCGTTTAAGGTCATCGAAGTGTAACTTTTTCGTAGGCACACTCTGTGACAACACGATAGATAAACTGACTGTAACGTTGTAGTATTCCGTATGGGATACGAAACAAGAATTGTATTATATCTACGTGTACAATATTAACATTGTTATTGCTGTAAAGTTGTTTTAAAATTAATTCAATTTTAACATTACACAAATTTTTTATCAAGTGGAGATTAACAAATGCGTAGAATATAGTTTAAAACCCTTATTTGACTCTTGTTGAATGTCCGAAATGGTCTACCACAAAATTTGGTGAGTGATTTGGTTTGAGTCCAGATCATATCATACAATCTCTATTGGTGTTTTTTTCCTTAAGACTATGCCATCTGGTGTCAAAAATTAGAAACAGTGTAGTCAGGCTCAACTGTGATAGTTACATATGCGTTGTCTAGCGTTACGTTAACAAAATAAGCAAAAAAAAATATTATTTTGTTAATGAAACTCACATCGATTTTTATGAAAATATAACTAATTGCTTAAATGTGGCCTTACTAAAGCCGCCGTTTTGGAATATGACGTCATGAGTAACTTTACCAATATACAGAGTCTAGACTTAACTACAGACGTTATGACAACAACAAATTATTAAAATTTAAAATTGGAATTGTTCAAGTTAGTTCTCCAATAAACAAACTGTAAATAGTTAATCAGTTGTAAGATAAATATAAAAAAGTCTTTCTCATGTACTTTTAACCTGACTTCTAAAAGGAGGATGGTTCTCAATTCGTCTGTATTTTTTTTGTTATTCTAAAATCGGAACAAAAATGTCGCTTTATATGTTATTCGCTTGTTATCTAAATTTTTTCCCGTAGTGCATGTCCGGCACTAATTTCGATTCAAACAGTACGAAAACGTCCAGTTCATTTTAACGTCCAACAAAAACATTTCAAAATTTTGCCTTCTCAATTCATACAATTTGGAATTTTAGCACTATGGGTCTGATACCTTGAAAACCGTTAATTGTATCGTATTTTAACCAACGCCATCGTTTTCGCTAGGTCCAAATTAGCTTAAACCAAGTTTTTATCAAAATCGAGGACATACAATTTTCCTCCAATTTTTGCTATTTTTTTAAGGGGTACCCCTTGGAAAAAATGTGAAAAAAGTGAAGAAAATTTTTCTTCTGTATTTTAATAATTATCATTTTCTAGGCTAATTTTGACCCAAACAGTACGGAAATCATGTTTATTTTTACGTCCAACCAACACATTTCATAATTTTGCTTTCTCAATTCATACAGTTTGGAATTTTAGCACTATGGGTCTGATACCTTGAAAACCGTTAATTGTATCGTATTTTAACCAACGCCATCGTTTTCGCTAGGTCCAAATTAGCTTAAAACCAAGTTTTTATCAAAATCGAGGACATACAATTTTCCTCCAATTTTTGCTATTTTTTTAAGGGGTGTAATTAATATGAATAATAATAATTATTTATTTTATTTAATAATAAAATTTAATTTAATAATAATTAATTAATTAATTTTAATATTTAATATTTAATTTAATTTTTTATTTAATTTAATTTTAATTTTAATTTTAATTTTTTATTTATTTTATTTTTAATTTAATAATTATTTATTTATTTTATTTTTTTATTTCATAATTATTTCAGCATATCCATCTGTCCGTGATATCGCTATCATAGAAACAATAAAAAAAAAACTAGCGAGCTGAAATTTTGTGTGTGTGTGCTAAAAAGTGAGATCAGTTCGAATATTTAAATAATTAACTCAGTTAGCTGTGTATAGCATCTTTCTACACTACTTTGTATTTTTATTAATTTATGTGTGTGTATAAAGTAAATTAAGCAGTTCACGCAGTGTATAAGATGATGAGAACACTACATATTCAGGATGTACGAGCGCTGATGTATAGTCCATTTATAAAATTCTTCAGAATCTTATATAGTACATTCATAAAAGTCCACAATAATGTTTATTATTTTTGTTGTAACTTAGAATTAAAATTTAATTTAGGCCCGTCATACCAGGCCTAACAAAAAAGGTATATAAGAAAAAAACCTGAGATTTCGGGAAATTAAGCTACCGCCGACAGAAATAAAATTTACCCGAAATCTCAGTTGTTTTCTTAAATATCTTTTTCTAAGCCTGTCATACCAGAATTTTATTGAATCAATCTCTTTATTAATATTTCTATTTTCTAATTTCTATTTTCTATTGCCTAGTTTTTTTTTATTCGTCTTATTTTATTCCAAGGGAAAATTGTCAAAATATGTCTAAAAATATTTGGTTTCTCCATAAGAGCAATGAAATAAAACTCAAACTTTAACATTAAATAATTAGTCAAGACCCCCGTAACCGCCCCCTAAAACCTTTATAATTAATTTATATACACTTCAACAACATGTAAACAAAAAATCAAGCCTTAATCTTTTTGAAGCTTCAGTGCTCGTACATCCTTAAACTTTGAAAATATATAACGCATTATGGGTACATACGAAATATTTTAAACGTACTGTAAAACATAATGAGGATTGTCATATTTTTCCAGCTATTGTTGAGGACAAAATAAATTCATCCCTTTGTGAACATTTAAGATAACGTTTGTGTTATGGCTAAAAAATTCCGGAAATAGCTGAATTCGTCCACTGTGAGTAATATACAAAATTCACTACAATGTTTTAATTTCACATAGAAACTTTGTTTCAATGCAGACTTTCAAAAAAAACAAATTTCAAATAATCGATAGTAAAAGGAAATTGCTGTAAACTTTGACAGATACCGGAAAAGAAGTAATTAGTTTGAACTTTTTTAAAATACTTTATTATTCTCTTAATAAACAGAGTGTTTCATAATTGCATGCTAATACGCGATGGTATTAATTCTTGGAAGACTCTCGAAGGAAAAAACTATTTTCAAAAAACTTGTTCTAGAGCGCAGCTATTGGTTTTGTACCGATGAAAGTATTTCGAAAAAATTTCTTCTAATGTTCATCGAATATACATAGTTGATTTTGAAAATGACCGTTAAAATTTATATATATATATGTATGTCTGTGCATTAGTGTCTCTTCACGCTCAAAATTGCAGAATTAAAGTCTGAATGGATTTTGGTATATATATGACATGCTTTTTGTATTTGAAACGTAGTTCGTAATGGTTCGTAATAATGAAGTGTACGTGTTTTTTGTATTGGCATTATTTTTACAAGCTTTTATTTAACTTCCAATGTATGTATGTATGTATGTATGTATGTTCGGGTAAAATCTTGGAAGCTGAATTAGAACCACTTTCTCTTATCCTACGGAGTTGAATTTTTACATGTTGGTTCAGTTCTGATGACAATGCATTTTTATGGTCAGCATGACAAGAATCAACAATGGAAAAGGAAGGTTTAGAGCGAGGGGGAAACACAAAATTTGGTATATGTCTCTTAATATTGAAAAAATCGAATTACACATAAAAAGTAAAGTTGTAGAAACTTAGTTTTACTATAAAAAGCTTGTTTTAAAAAATGTGTTTTTTAAAGAAACTTATTAAAGAATATTAATAATAATAATTTTTTAGCAGTATACAATTGTGAAAGAGATATGACACCTAGGTAGATATGACAGTTATACGAATTGGGTTGAATAGTACTTAGAAACGAATATTTACGAGTAAAATAGCTATGTCACGGTTAACGAAGCTTAGTGTTGGTGCTGGGAAGTAAGTTTTTTGTATACCGTCTGTTTAGTTTACATCTTCGTATAATAGATCTCCCAAGAGTATGAGAGAGTACATATGTGTACATTAAGCAATGTGTATGAGAAAGAGGTCTTATAGGTTTGAGTCGTTGGTGACCACTCGAACAGTTATGAAAAGCTTGTTTGTATATGCTTGTTTATCAAACCTATAACACCTCCTTCTCATACACATTGCTTAATGTATACATATGTACTCTCTCATACTCGTGGGAGATCTACTATACGAAGATGTATACTGAACATAGTGTATACATCTATTATGTAATATTTTTTGGTGTTGGCGCTGGGAAATAGAAGCTATTTCTCAGTTTTCCCGGCTTTGTTTCGTTATATTGTTAGGCACATCGGCTAGCAAAAAATTAACATATTTTTAGATTTGTCGTAGGACCTCTAGTTTTTGATTAGAGGGTGCAGGTGTTGAGAAGTGCATGCTGTATCTCAGCTTTTCAAGCTTTCGGAGGAAAATTTTTTGGTTCATTGGCTAGAAAATGGCTAGCAAAAAATTCATATACTTTTTTTCTTTTTCTTTGGCTTATTTTTATCGCACAATTTAATTTGCTAGCTAGCTGTATCTCGGAATCGTCATTAGCAAAAAATTTGGTTTTTTCAACAAATAATTAGCAAAAAATTATCCAATAATTGTTTTTGCTGCTATATGAAAATGCTTTTCTAACACAATATACCTGAATAATTGGATACACCTTGAAACAAGGTCATTTTTTCAAAAGGTCAAAAGCTAAATTTGTGTATACTGCTGAAAAATGAATGAAGCCAAATTGTGAATTTTCTTGGCTAAAACTATTACTATTTTTTAAAATAAATAATCGGTTGTAAAAGAGGGTTTTTCTCTCCTGAAAATGATCCGGATAATTGGAGTTCTATTAAAATATTGGGATTGTTTAAAACCAGGTCAAGTTTTTAAACATCTTCGTGTGTAGAAGTATT
Source organism: Nineta flava (assembly GCA_963920215.1). Classification (NCBI taxonomy): domain Eukaryota; kingdom Metazoa; phylum Arthropoda; class Insecta; order Neuroptera; family Chrysopidae; genus Nineta; species Nineta flava. The sequence goes on from OY986045.1 coordinate 35,404,020, forward strand.
AAAATAGTACACGTTTTGGCAAATAATTCAGAGTACATAGAGTTTTAAAAAAATGTCCAACACTTGTTGAAACGGTTTGTTTTAGTCGATAATAATAAAAATTAATATGATAATAATTAAACTTACCTAGCATTCATCCAATAATAAATTAGTGGATTGACCATTGCATTACTCATTGCTAACCAATAGAAACTTAAATACAAATGTTGAACCCAGGTAGTGGAGAGTATTGAACGATCGAAATGTGTATAAATAAAGTATGCATGATATGGAAGCCAACATACAACAAACACAACCATTACAAATATAAACATCTTGACTACCTGCAACATAAATAATAAACCTTTGTGATTACATAAATAGAGAAGGTGAATATCTCACAACCGCAGAAAAATCTGATCCGATTGTCGGAGAAAACATCACCTCTCGCATTCCCGAATAACTTCTCCATGCGCGTGAATCCATGAATGAAGCATTATTTTATCGAAAATTTTCCAAGTAATAATCTTATTTAGGGGATAATATGGTTAGACCCCTAGGTGAAGCGACGGTATTGTTATAAAAATCACCCCGACTATTTCTTTTCTCAGAAACTGTAGATTTCTCCGAATTGTTTTTCGTTTTTGAGTTATTGTATATACCGAGTATAATAATATACCCTGGTATATATTGTATATACCGGGTATAAAAATATGATAGAATCTTTTAGAAAATACCTTTTACAGTGTAATATCAGCCTATGACACATTAAAAAAAAAAAAACTCTGTAACTATGTTTCTGTTAATATATGGGTGAGTGTGTGTATATGACTTTCTCAAAGTGACCTTTAATTAATCTGTTTTCTTCTACCAGTGTGTTCCCAAGTCCCAATTGTTATGTTTCCTTTTTTCTATGTGTACATACACGAAGAGAAGTATTTTATGTACTGTAAACATACTCGTACATCTTTATGTTATTTTTAACAAATCCCAAACTTATTAAAAACAGTTTCTTTAACTAATAAATTTCATACAGATGTTCAATGAGTATTGTATTTTTAAACCTGATTTTTTGTACGTATTACCATCTATGAATGAGTTTTTGAACCTTTATATGTACTGCCATCTATGAGAATCTATTTAAAACTGATTTGTTCTATGTAATATCACCTATGAACAACTTGTTGATCACGTGGCGAGAAGATGTCGCCAGGGCAACAGTCGGTCTATCACGCCGCTATAGTAGGAGAATATAAGCCTTCAGTATGAGAACTCGTCAGGATAGGAATTGTTTAGTCTTCGTTAACTTTAAGTATGAACATGCCGATTCACACAGGTATGTAGATCCGAAACAGGAATAAATATATTCGCTACATTTGGTGATATTGGTATATTTTTCTCGGTTGACGTCTTAAAATTGTCTAGCTTGTAAGATTAAATCAGTTTGTAAAATAATAATTTCATTTGTTAATGCCTTTTGCTCTATATGGAATATGTCTGAAATTTTTTGGTTAATACGTTTCACAGTGAAAATCTTCCCTAAAATTCTTCAATTACTTTTTGCCAAGACATCGCGAGCGATTGACTTGTTGGCCACCCCTGATATATAAAACTGTTAGTACTTAATAAACACATATCTTTCATTTTTTGTGTGTAGCTAATGTTTAATTTTCAACTATACATACTGAGAGATGGATGACAAACAAATATATTGTCACTCAAATTGTCACTCAGAGTCAAGTTACAAAATCACATTATATGCCAATAGAGTAGTTAGAAATAGTTCCATACTGTGTTAACAAATAAAACATGTCTATCATTTATCATTGACATTTAGTTTAAATAGCAAAATAACTTACTTTACGTTTTGAACGTATTGAATCAGCTTGTCGTTGTGACATCTCACCAATTGATCTTGATCCCCACAATACACGTCCCATCCCATAATAACACCAAACCATTAATGCAATTGGTACAAAATATGATAATACCATTAGTGCCACTTGATAACTGAAATTCGAAATTAAAATTATTATTAATTGATTTACGTACTAAGATATTTTATCCATCGTAAGATGTCGTTAACACACAACATTCTTTATCGAATTAAATAATGTAAACTCTACGATAATTGTCGAATTATATCAGTTATTTAGTAAGTTTTTCTTTACTTATACGAATGAATTAAAAAGGACGTGTCAGGATAAGGCTTAATTTTGGCCCTTCAGTAATCAAGAATGGGATTATATTTAGGTAGTAATTAGACATTTCATTTATTCGAATAAAAGTATATAAACAAAAGAAATGGAAAAGGTATCAATTTGGAACACTTATGGAATCACTTCGGCGTCCATCCGTTTGTCCTAGGAGATTTTCTCTAAAACTATTCGACGTAAAAAATTGAAATTAAGCGCAGAGATAGAGTACGATAGCCCGAGTACGGTAGAGGTAGAGGTAGATTGTAAAGGCTGCCCTGGACGGGCTACACTTCGACCATAAGGTCCATTGTGATGCTTTAGGATGTGAGGATGTGAGTGGAGTGGAAGGAATTTTTGAGTAGACTAGGAATTGGTAGGATGTGCGCCTGCAGCCGACTATGATAGGAACTATGCCGATATTCATCTGGAGTTCGTGAAGGAAACTGCAGAAAACCTTCTCAAGCATAGTCGGTTACTTCGTTCTTGTCCATACGCCGACAGTTTAGTCAATCAACCGCCCCTTTTTCTTCTTTTTTCTTATATAATTGACAAACTGCCGATGTCGGGATTCGAACCCATAACCTCCCAGTTTTCAAGTACTGCATACTGCGCAGACATGACGCCTTAGACCGCTCGGCTACTTGGCTGGTGCCCGAGTACGGTAATAGACGTAAGCAAAAATGTTTAGGACATATTTCTTAAATAAGAACTAAAACAAAACCATAGTGTATTTCGAGTTGCCTATTTTAGCAAACAGTTCAAGAATCATGTTGTACTAAACATTAATAAAGATCCTTATATGACATGTGGGTTCAGGAAGAACAGGTCAACGACAGATCATATTTGTACGTTTAAAAAAATCTCGGAAGAGTGCTATGAGTATAATGTGACAATTTACCAGCTTTTCATAGATTATAAACAAGCTTATGATAGTGTATACAGAAATTAGAGACAGATAGATTGTAGAGGCTGTTCTGGACGGACTACACTTCGACCATAAGGTCCATTGTGATGCCTAAGGATGTGAGGATGTGAGTGGAGTGGAAGGAAATTTTGTGTATAGCAACTATACACAATAGCAACTATGCCGATTTTCTTCGAAAATCTTCTCAAGCATACGCCGACAGTTTTAATCAATTAACCGCCCCTTTTTTTTTTTAATAGTTGACAAACTGCCGATGTTGGGATTCAACCCCATAACCTCCCAGTTTCCAAGCAGGAGGAAACCACTTGGATACTTGGACAGAAATTAATTATTTAAAATATTAAAGGATTTTGAAATACCTTACAAACATATTAAGCTAGTGAGAATAACTCTCCAGAACACATCAGCTAAAGTTAAAATCCAAAGAGAACTGTCTAAAGAAATCACGGTTACAAGAGGACTGAGGCAAGGATATGTTTTAAGTTTTATCAACGCAATTACTTAATTTAGTCCTTGAATTTGTAAACAGAGAAGCTTTAATAAAGGAGGTACAATTTTGAATCATATGTTACACAGGTTATGCATATGACGTGGATATAATGAGCTGAATCACAATAGAACCGACCGAGATTTTTAATGTTTTGTGGGTAAAGTCCAAAAAACTAGGACTAGAGGTGAATAAAGAGAAAACTAAATACATGATAAACACCAGGAACAAAACTAGATTTAGACCACCAGATGCAAAAGTGAGATGCAAAAGCATATATTTCAGCGAGTGAGCCAGATTTAATACTTTGGAGTTGTTGTTGGCGAAAATAATGAGAATTCCTTAGAAATAAAAGTTGTCTATTGTCTCAAAAACAACCAAAAGGAAAATATATAAAACTATAATAAAGCCTGTAGTAATGTACGACTCTGAAAGTTTGTGCCTGAAAGCTAAGGATAGGAATCGTCTAGAAGTATGGGAAAGAAGAATCTTAAGAAACAATGTATGGACCCATGTGTGCCAATGGAGTATGGAGGATAAGAACAAACCTCGAATGCCTATTCCAGGACCTGTTCGGAGGCCTGGACATTGTCACTGAAATTAGGAAAAGGAGACTACGCTGGTTGGGACACCTGGAAAGTATGCCAAATGAAAGAGATGCAAAGAAGATCTACAACAACCCAGAAGGCTCAAGACCAGTAAGACGATCAAGACTACGATGGTTGGACGATGTTATACTGGATCTATGTCGAATTGAATCCGGGAACTGGAAAGCCAAAGCACAAGACACAAAGGTCTGGTAGATCCTTTTAAGTGAAGCCAAGGTTCTTCATGGACTGCAGAGCCGAGGATCTATCTATATATGTTTCGGTCCTCCTCAAACAAGACTATTTCCATAGTAATTTTAATAATTTTTTATATTTATTTTGTTCACGAAACACTATAGCAGGTTCAGTTATTCTGAATAAGTTGTTTTACAGGTTCAGTTATTCTGAATAAGTTGTTTTACTTCAAAAAATAAATTTAATGGCCATAGTTTTTGAAAATTAACAGATTTTTCCCTACGGCCATTATTATCCGCCCAGATCGACGAATAATCGACTGAAAATAATGGCAGTAATATAAAGAGGTTTGTTCAGAATAACTTGGACGAGAAGTACAACACACCATAGCCATAACGTATAAAAAATAAACCAATTTGAATGAAATCCCTTTTTCATTTGTTTTGTATTGGGTTCTCTCATTCTGTTTTTTTAAACCTATTTTCGGTTAAATGTATAAAATGCAAAGTACGTAATCTTATTATAATAATAAAAATGTTATTTGTTTTCTATTGTTACAAATAACAGAATGAAATGAGCTAATAAATAACTATGCTTATCATTTTTTTCATCAGACGTCAGTCAAAAGAAATTTTGGTATAATAAAGTAAAAAAACTAACATGAAAAACAAAAAATGTTTTTATTAAGAGTCGCAAATCAAATACTCTCTTAAGAAATTTTTGAATACTACTTTTAATGTAAGGTAATTAAAGTCTATTATTATGAGTAAAATATTTAACGTATTTATGTCTGTAAATACGTTTATGCCTGGGAAGAGCGGATTCAAGATGTATACCCCCAGAGGCCACCCTCCTCTTTAATCACCTCTTTGACACTCATAAATCTCTACAAAGTAGCTACATCCTTTGAAGAAGGTTCACTACCTTATGGTCTTGTAGTCTGTACGTCCGTTGGTCAACTCGATGCTCGAAGGTTCCGCCTGTATTTAAAGTCAGGGATTACGTTCGTTTGTCAGATTCTCCGGTCATGCAGAGCACCGTCTCTGCGATTTGGAACCTAAAAAAAATAAAAATAAAATACTTTCAAGGGCTGTTATTTGAAGACTAATGCGATCTCAATGTACGAAAGTTGCCTATAACGACAGCCTTCTGCATAGGGGTGATAAGGTGACGAAAATAAAACCTGTGAACCGGAATAGTGGAAAGATAAGACTCGAGTGGGGCGTAAATCGCCAAGGCAACCGATAATGAGAACAAACATTTTGACTGAGTAGCCAGGGGGTAGTTGTCGTAGTTTTTGGAGAACATCCAAGATATTTAGACCGTTTTTTGCTCCTCTTTCAAGACTATGTCCGTTTGTGCGGGCGCAGAGATATCGATGACGTAAATAGTCTTAGCTGAAATATCCTGGAGCACTATGTGATATAAACTAGAGAAAAAAATCAGTTTTTTTTACTTTCAAGTTTTTATTACTTTTGTTATTCGAAACAAATATTTTTTGATAGTGATAGCAAACTATTTTTTGAACATCCTTTTCTTACATTCTTTACTTATATGACTTTTTTTATCATCAAAATTATTATTTTATATCAATTATTATTGGATGATGTCCAGATAGCATACGCGATCATGAAATTAATGGTTTATATATTTATATGTTGGTTATTTCAACAAAAGTTTTTGAACTCAATACTGCTCAATAAAACTTGATAAAAATCAGTACAAATATAAACAATGAAAACTATTTCAACTAATTGGCAAACACCAAATAATTATTGTGTATAGGGTGTTTTTTTGGTTGGTATGATAGAACTTCCGATAGGGATAAATTTATTAAAATTGGAATAATTTTATTTAAATCTTTTGTTATTCATTACAGTTTGCCATTTCATCATGAAAATACTCACGCCTCAACAACGCTTTGAAATTATTAAAATTTACTTTCAAAATCAGTCTTCAATTCGTAAAATTGTGTTTTTGTGATGAAGCTCAATTTTCGCTGAATGGTTTTGTTAACAAACAAATTGTAGATTTTGGAGTGAGACAAATCTAGAACATATATTGGAAACACCATTGCATCCAGAAAATGTCACTGTTTGGTGTGGATTGCATGTTGGCGGTATCATCGGGGCTTATTTCTTTAAAAATAATGATGGATCTAACGCTACGGTCAATGGAGCACGTTGTCGAACCATGGCCAACGATTTTTGTTTGAAAACATGGAAAACATCGATCCAGACGAAATGTGGTTTCAATAGGAAGGAGCTACAGCTCATACAGCGCGTGAATCCATTGATTTGTTAAAAACAAAATTTAATGAAAACTCAATTAAATGTTGATATGAAAAAATTAACTAATTAATTTAATGAAAACATTTTTCGCGATTTGGACCTGTTAAGTGGCCTTCTAGATTTAACACCACTCGATTATTTTCTGTAGGGATATGTTAAGTCATTGGTCTAGGCTAACAAACCAGCGTCAATCGACGATCTGGAAGCCAACATTGAATGAGTTATAGCAGAAATAAGACCAGATTTGCTCGAAAAAGTCGTTAAAAATTAATGGCATAAATTGAACTTCGAAATAAAAAAAATTTCATGAATAAAATTAATCATTTTGTATTTTTAATTTTTATTTATAGTGCTCACCCTCTTATCAAAACAGCCGATATTTGAAACTAAATTTTAGACGCGACTGATATAAATTTATTCATTCAGAATAATTTCAACTCAATAAAATATTAACAAATGGCAGTCTATACAATTATGGATATTAGTAATTCAAGTTATTAATATTGAAGTATGGTATTTATTGATTGATATTACTTATAGGTAAATGGAAATAATTTAGAATTACAAATATTTACACGATAATAACACAAAAATAAATTTCTTCCTTAGTTATTTATGTCTTAATACAACTAAATTATTTATTGAATTATTAAATATTTCTAAATAATTCATATTGTATAGAAGCACATTCGTATACAATATACTGAATGTTCCATAAAAAACCCATTTATATTAGGAGAGTCACATGTTTTAAACTGTTTTTATTTCACTCGAAAATTTTGAAGCAAAATATTTATTTTCGAACAAACAAATGCGTCTGACACATTTACAATTATAGCTATTAAAATTTCTTTGCATTTCGTGCGTACCTACTAATAAAAACTTGTACTTTAGTTTTTTTTTAACGCTGTTGTTTATTTTATATATTTACAAAAACGAGGCGTCTATCGAATTCCTATTTCGACAAATATATAATACTCACGACTAATGCTGGGACTCAGGCATGATGTGAAAATATATCATACTAGCTGGAAAAGCCGGCGTTGCCGGCGAAATTTATGTCAAATAATTTAAAACGTCAATTTTTTTATAATTTAAATTTATTGACAAACAATTTATTTCCAAAATTTTGTTAATGCAAATATTCCTATAGAATTTGTAAACTATATAAATATCAAGCTCCATTAGAAAACGTTATATTCATATACAATGTTAAATTCCCATTTAAAACACGAATGCCGATGATTGCCGACTGTCCCATAGCCGAGCGTTAACTAAAAACGTTACATTGTATAATCTGAAATTTAATTTCACTTCCCATATAAAATCTTGTATAGTCTCGCTACAGATGTTTTCACATCAATAGTATACGATAATGAAAAATGTTACAAATCTTTAAGTACTTTCCCATTTTTTCTCTAAACACAAACAAAATCGTATGATGCTACTTGACGTCAAAAGCTGTGTTTGATATTTTTGTCTCTAACTGAATTTGAAAGCCATATATCTTTATCGATTTTGTAGAAATTTCAAAAATTCCATTACTCGTTTTATAAAGTTGCCTAAAAGAATCTTCAGGAGCCATTAGCTTACTATTCCTTACTGGCTAAACTGCTGAGTCAATTTTGGTGAAATTTGATTCATGTTGAGTCTCAAGCGTAGACAAATACAAACTTTATACATTTAGAGATGGAGTAAATCTTTACATACATAAACATAAGATCAACAACCTTTGATTGAGTTTTTGAGCACCCAATAAATTTGACACAATTCGAGTTTAAATATTGGTAGGTACGTAAAAGTATGGGACCAAATTAGCATAACTGCGACTAGTTTAAAAACGATTAATATAATTTTATTTAGTTGGTTAAACATCAATTTGAATTTTCAATACGGCTATTCTATAAGATACCATGGTTTGTTGGGACTACCTTTAGGGGCGCAGATTAGTGAAAATTGATTATGGTGGGTGGCAGAAAACAATAATAATTTTTGGGAATTGAAAAAATGATCACTATAAACTTAAAAAATAATTCTATGTGTTAGAAGATAGTTTTTCCAAAAAAAATAATTAGCAAATTTTTACGTTCAGTTTCTTTTTAAGGGAAAAAGAAAACAAACTTTTGGTAATAGCATACAAAAGTATACTATATTCGAATTCATAAAAAAATAATTCCCATTCCCATTTTTTGTGTGCATATTTACGTTTGGGAGGGACATGCTCCTGAATAGGGATTAAGATTTTGGTGTACGAAAATCTGGCTCCAATTTTTTTAAACTAATTTTATTTAAGTAATTTGGGTCATTTTCGACAAAAATATTCTCTAGTCATTTTTTTGGAAACTTGAACGTTTCCGAGTTATTTAATGTTTGAAAAAATAATTCGGTTAAATGTTTGCAAAAACGGTCATATTCGAACAAAAATTCGAATATTAAAACAGCAATGTGGCAATCAGATTATAATCTGGCTAGCCGGGTTATAATACGGCTGAATTAACAGTCTAGTAACGGCATATACACATATAGTAAAACACGCTATTTAGGGTTCTGGGAAATCAATTTTAAAATATGTATCATCACGTTTTGACATCTATGCAATAAATAATAATAAAATATATAAACAAAATTAATGTTTAAAGTAAGCGCTTCATATAATCCTAGCTTATGTCACATTATGTAAAAATTGAAATGATATTGATACAAAATAGTGAAAAAATTATGCAAACAAACACAGAATGATAGGAAAAATTGTACATAATAATAATATTCAGCCAAATGGGAGCTCTGTATGAGTGTTATACGATAATCCCGAATATCCGTAAATTATTAGATTTATTGTCAAAACCCGAAATAGTACAATAGCAAAATCTAAAATTAATCTAATAAATTTAATAAATCTAAAGGTATAGAAAAAAAAAATTCGTTACACAGGAGCTGCGTCAACTTTCGCGAATTTCCTTAGAATACATAAATCACTCTCTAGCGGTCATAATTTTAGTGTGATCAAAATGAAATATAATATCTGATATGACTTTAGTATTTGCAAAAATTAAATTTATTAATAGCCAAAAAAAAAAACGGTATAACGATTCTAGTTTATAGTTACTATGGAAACGACAATCAAAATTTTTTACAATAAAATATATTTTATGTATTCGTGTCAAACAATGTCTCTGTGGACTCTTTAGTGGTCACAGTTTTATTTCGAATGTAGTTAAATTTGGTATTTGAGGCATTTTTGGTATTTGAAAGGTCAAGTTCGTTAATGGGTAAAATCGGACAAGGGGAATGGGTTATTAGTGTGGTCTTACCAGGGTTTATTTTTAAACCCTCGTTGATAAATCATTTCTGTGTGACTCTTAGAGCGTTTTTCATAAGCTCCGAGATTGTGCTCACAGGGTCCTTGGATTGTAATTATATTTTGGCCTTATAACAGAAATAATAAATATTATTGAATTACATGTACATAATGAATTATTTACGAATTGAAATATCCAGCATCTGCATTGTATTGCTTTTAGTGCCAAATTAAGGTTAATTTTGAATTATTTAATGCTTTTGCACGTAAGCTTCATTGATTCCCTTAACATTTATTAGCATTCGGGCTTTTGTAGTTAAAAATAATATATATATATATATATATATATATATATGTATTCGTGTATATATTTTCAAAGGTTTCATGTGTGTGTTAGAGAAGCATAATAATTTTTATCCCAAATATTTTTAGACAATAATAAATTGTTTTTTAAATTCCAGAATAATAAAATCCAATTTGTTTTCCTATGGTTGACGCCAAAATATAACATATGCGATCAGATTACTATTACAAAAGTTATACAAATGTATAATAATATGAATTTATATCGTGGAATTATTTTCTGTAATTCAACGATATATATCCTAAATTCGAAGATAAAATTAAAAACTATTACACATTTGAAAACTTTCTTTTAAATTAATGTCCTAGTTTTGATTGTTTTGCATTCGATTCCTTCTCTGCTGGGGTGAAAGAACTGCTGAACATGGTGATTATAAAGTGGATTTTACGAACGATTTATTGGCAATCTAGCTGAAATTTCTATTCTATTAAAAAAATGTAGGCTAGCTTCAGTTATAACTATTGGAACTGTTTTCATTAAAAATATACGTCTGTGAAAATGAAAACTTCCAAAAACTCTTGTCTATTTGATTATTATTATCATTTGATTTGGTGGGTGGGGGCCCTTCAATCCATAATGCGTCTCCATCTTTGCTCTAGGTAGTTTAACCAGAAATATTTTAATATATATCTCGTATTTCAGTATTTTTTCAGAATTTTAAAATTTATTCAGCCTTATAGCCATTAAAAATTATATTCGGTCTTAAAATCATAGAGATAATATATACTAATAATAGTCGTGTGTTATGTGATGGCCTGAAATCTCACCTTAAATTTTATGTCGGTATATTTCACCATGTGAAATACCATGTGAAAATAATCGAAATCAAAAGAATTACTCAAATTCATAATACCCCGCTCGTCTTTCTATATGGAAATGGCTGCTTTCATAGATACCTATCTATTCATTGAAAGTCAGCTCTGAGTGAGAGGTAGGAAGAGAGATAGAGTAAATACAGGATATCCTACCAATTAATATTATGTTTTTTGGTGTATCTCTCCATATTGTAAAAGATATTTCTTACAACAATAAATATTTTATAAAATTATTTCTAAATTGATTGAATAAATTATTGGGCAATATCGGTAGGCAACCTGTATTGAAACATTGTTCCGTCTTACTTCAAAACATACCTTTTTTACTTACTCTCACACAGCTTATGGAGAGCCGTTCGGCTCCGGAGAGCCGTCTGTGCCCACCTCTGTAAATGTATACGACATGCAAGGAGAGTAGTAATTGCTATTTCATTAGAAATATTTTATTTGTATTTTTATACTAAAAAAATTTGTGTTAAAAATAGCCTGATAAAAAAATATGTTTGAAATAATGTTTATCATTAAATAAATCTTTTCAAGCATTGAAAAAAAATATTTTAAATCATAAAAATAATTATCCTTCCGTTTTCTCTCTTTACAATAATTTTATAAGAATACACAGTTTACAAGAAAATGTATAGCTAAGTGTGAAAGTATACATAATCTAAAGGTTCTGTCTTTATATTCTTACCTCTGAACTAACAGTTTTAAAATAAAATGAAAACGGAGGACTTTAATATTTGTGAAGTTAACTTGCGGCTAAATAAAATGTAATAAATATCACATTTGAATTTGCCTTTATATTATTTAGGCAAAGAGTCTTATTTAGCTTTACTTACTATGGATGACATTTTTACAAGCTTTTATTTAACTTGCAATGTATGTATATATGTATGTTCAAAACGGGTTCAAATCTTGCAAGCTGAATTAGAACCACTTCCTCTTATCCTAGGGAGTTGAATTTTTATATGTTGGTTCAGTTCCAGTGACAATGCATTTTTATGGTAAGCATGACAAGAATCGACAAGGGGAAGAGGGGGTGTAGAGGCGGGGGAAACACAAAATTTGGTATATCTCTCTTAATATTGAAAAAATCGAAAAACACATAAGAAGTAAAGATGTAGAAAATTAGTTTTACTATAAAAAGCTTGTTTTTAAAAATGTTTTTTTAATAGAAACTTATTTTTAACATGCTTTTATTATTAGCTTGACTTGTAAGTATCTATCTATCTATCTATTTATCTAGAAACTTATTATCATAAGAATAAGGTTCCGGATCTACTAAAATATGCAGAAATAGACATATTCGGGTATTAAGTACTTCAAACTGAAAAACAATGAAATGAAACAATATTTATCGAAAATTTAATATAATAGCGAATTTTTTTCAACGAAACAAATACAATATTTATTACAATTATAACAATTTATTATTATAAAGGACAATGCAAATCGAGAACTACTGACGGTTTTGTATTTTACGGTATTTTTTGTATTTTAAAAAAGCCGTACGAATTTTTGTTTCAATCAAAAACTTTTCAAAATGCGAGGTTTATTATTATTTTTAAATATTTTAATTAATAGTACCAGGTACTTACTGTGGGTTTAATTAAATTGATATCATGATCAGTATGAATGTTTCTTGTTTTGGATTACTATTTAAGAATTATCTCAAAAGGAATAATTTATTACTTATTACAAATAAATATGTATTTAATATATTATTCTGTATGATAATAACTATTTAAAAAAATTACCGTATATAATTACCTAGTTCTAATTGATGCAGTGTTTATCATTCTTAAAAGAAATTATAAATCAATATGTTTAAAAATAATAGTCATAAATTTTTTTTTTAAATAAGCTTCTATTTAATTAACTAAAAAAACGAGAAAATACAATTTTGTCCTGGAGACACTAATATCTCTATAAATAAAAGCTTGGTGTGCTCAGATATTTAAAGTTCGCCACAAGCTTCTATGAGCTCCTCATGATTTTACTGATAGTCACATATTGGTGACTAGGGAAAAAATTTTATTTTCTACAGTTTATTTCATTAAATAAAAGCTTAAAAAGTTTATGTTTAAGCTTGCAAGTTTATTAAATAAAACTTTTTTTACATATATTTAACTGTTTTTGTAAACTTTTTGTGTCTATTCACCCATTGTTAGTATGGTTCTTTTCGGTTATGTTATACTAACGGAGGTGTCTAGCGTTTACTTAATTTGATATTTAAGTAATATGTATTCTCTCGGACAGTCAAGCTGCTCTAAAAGCCTTGTCCGGAACTGAAGTCACCTCAGGGGTAGTCAAGGATTGTCTGGAGCCACTGCTGGAGCTGGTAAAACGGAACAATGCTAAATTGATCTGGGTGCCGGGTTACAGTGGTTTCACAGGAAACGAAAAAGCAGATGCCTTGGCATAGAATGCATATTTTAGGAATTCCAAGGACTGCATGTAAACAGGTGATCAACGAGTGGTCAAATGCTAAACACCGTGATCAATGGGAAAATGTATCGCGGCATTAACTAAGGGTATTGACTTCTGTTAACGTTGCATCAATAGTTTACGTGATATTTGAGAAAAAACGATAGTTTTCGTAGTGCAAAAACGAAAAAATTATGTTGGAAAGTCTGCTCGTTGGAAAAACTCGTATTTTATGGCAAATTGGATTCCAGCGATCATGCGTTTAACTCCTTTGAGAACATTATTTTCACTTTTTACAGCATGCAAGTTTCGTACCATTTTAAATCAGAGAGTAAATCTCATGAAAATTATTAAAACAATTAATTTACTATTAAAAAACAGTATTCTAATAAAAACATTTCCGTATAATACAACTAACTCACAATAACTGCACAATATTTTTATCAAATAGTAGATAGTTGTTTGTTGAAATTTTTTTTCTCAAAATGTTTTATATTCCTCATTTCACGAACAGAAATGAGATAATTATTCGTAAAAATATATAGAACACTCTGGGAGCGTATACAATCAAACAATTGCTGATGACGGGAGCAACAACTTATATCTACAGCATGTGACAAAAACATTAGATAGATAGACATATTGTAGAGGCTGCCCTGGACGGGTTTTACTTCGACGGGATAAGGTCCATTGTGATGCCTAAGGATGTGAGGATGTGAGTAGAGCGGAAGGAATTTTTATGTATTGACTAGGAATTGGTAGGATATGCGGCTGCAGTCGACTATGATATATAGTTCCTATACCGATATTCATTTGGAGTTCGTGAAGGAAACTGCAGAAACCCTTCTCAAGCATAGCCGGTTACTTCGTTCTTGTCCATAAGCCGACAGTTTAGTCAATTAACCGCCCTTTTTTTTTCTTAATAATTGACAAACTGCCGATGTCGGGATTCGTATAGCTATACTGCGCAGACATAATGCCTCAGACCGCTCGGCCACTTGGACTGGCTTCCCGCCTCTAATGCTTCATAGAGGCAACATAGTTAGTTCCTAAGGTATTTCCAAACTATTATTAGGTTGTCAAGAACTTCACAAAATTCACAATATTAGTAAAATGAATCCTCGGAAATCATCAGCTTTTTTTTGAGAATTTATCACCATGGGGTTTTTGAGAAAATCGTTATGTAAGTTGGAGAAATTTAATATTCATCTTCTTGAGTGGAGTGGATGTTTGTGTATAGACTAGAAATTGGTAGGATATGCGACTGCAGCCGACTATGATAGGAACTATGCCTCAAGCATTGTCGGTTACTTCGTTCTTGTCCATACATCGCCGACAGTTTAGTCAATTAACCGTCCCTTTTTTTCTTTATAATTGACAAATTGTCGATGTCGTGTTTCGAACCCATAACCTCCCAGTTTCCAAGTTGGTATATTGCGCAGACATAACGCCTTAGATCGCTGGGCCACTTGGACTGGTTGGAATGGTAAATGGCCCAAGACTAACTTAGTCTAATCCAATAATAAGTTTAGCTATTTTTATGTCTTCAGCATGATCTACTGCTAAAGAGTTTTTCAAGTTTGTGAAAGAAATTGATACAAAATCAAGAATGAAATCGTTCCATACATTTTCCCATAAAAATTCTACTTTTTAAACTGTCAAATACAAAAAAGTTTTATATAAAAAAAATCTTTTTTGCTAATATAGAATATTTAAACAATTAACTCAGTTGTTACGTGTTTTATATTCTGTTGGATTCTGTATAGCAGAATATAATTTTTTGCTAAAGTTTCGTTAGTACCCTCTGTACATGTAGGTACCTACATACAAAAAAGACAATCATAATAAATGAAAGGAAGTCATTAGTTATAAGACTGCGTATTGTGATGTATAAGGGTTGTTTGTTATGTGCCTGTTTTTAGTGTTCCGTAGTGTTCCGAACACTTATGAAATCATCTCGGTCACAGATATTTTTTCCAGAGACTATTTGACGTAAATGATTATAAATATTTGTAGTATGAAGATACCACAAATGTGAACATGTGGTTTAAAAATCGAATTTTATAGTTGAGTAGTTAGTTTTGGGGATCGAAACGGGAAATAAAAAATTATTTTTTTCAAGATTATTGTGTGGGGCGTCAATTAAAATATTTTTCTGAGAAAGCGCTGTCCTCCAGTATATCTCCAAAAGTAAAGCTGAGAAAAATTTGAATTAAGTCACGAATAAAGATTAAATTTCAAATTTTGCTCCAATTTATAGTACGAATAAAGAAAATAGGGTATAGATTGAAGAAAAATTCAAGTGCAAACACTTGCAATAGATAATTTAATTGTTTTTATACCCGGTATATGTAAATATACAAGGGCATATTAAGTTTACTCCCGACTTTGTAACGCTTGAAAATATCGATCGCAGGCATAAATGTGTCTGGAATAGGTGTTTATAAAACGGCCTACTTCGGCTATTTCCGCATGTCCGCCCGTCTGTGAACACGATAACTAAAAAACGAAAAGAGATAACGAGGTGAAATTTGGTATATATTAAACGTGACGCGTAACAAACATATATTCAATTTTATTTCAATGTTCTAGAGCAAAAAAGTAAGGAAAGTTCGTGATTGGGTAAAATCGGACCATGTATGGGCAAAATGGAAAAAACAAAATTATCTTTGAAAATTTAAAGACAAAAAATGTTCCTTTTTGAAAAATAAACAACTGTTGTATGCAACATTTTTTCATAACTTCAGTATATAGGTACCGGCTATTTAAGCAATTAACTCAGTTTGTTGTTATTTTCTTTTTTTTTTCACCGGAAATCTTTTTGTGCAAGCATAGCCTTGCACTTGACCGATTTTTTATAACCACAGCCACTATTTTCTATCTGTGAACGTACCGTACCCCATTTACATTTTCTTCATTATCTTTGTGTATGTCAAATGTGAAGTAATTTACTGTTATGAAGAAAACATCATATTATTATCATTTTATTATTATTTTAAAGTAGAATATACAATTATTTTCCATTTTGTATTATACGTTCACAAACCAATGGAATACGAATACAAAATAGATGAGGTATAAATGTCGGAAGTATTCCTAACAATTCTTAAAATTTTTTTTTCGAGGTTTAAATAATAAAAAACTATTTATATGTATCATCGACACCTAAACCAACGAAAAAATGTTTCGAATAAAAGTTGTTCGTTATAAAAATAGTAATATACAATGGTTTCGGCATAAATTAAATCTAAAATATTGACACCAGTTTGAAAGTCGATGGTATATAGATAAATAGATAGATTGTAAAAGCTGCCCTGGATGGGCTACACTTCGACCATAAGGTCCATTGTGATGCCTAAGGATGTGGGGATGTGAGTGGAGTGGAAGGAATTTTTTGTTTATAGACTAGGAATTGGTTAGATATGCGGCTGCAGTCGCGACTATGATAGGAAATATGCGATATTCATCTGGAGTTCGTGGAAAAATTTTTACGAAAAACCGCGAAATTTTTGGATATTTGGATTGTACGTATAGAATAGCTTTCGAAGAAAATGCATAGATTAGGAGATATATAGCAGAATCTGAAACAAGTCCAAAAATTTCGCGGTTTTTCGCGTGTAAAAATTTTTCCACAACTTTTTGAGAGTTGCAAACTTGGGTATACATAGTCCTAATGGGTCCAAACAACATACTAAAAAATCAGAGATACATCATGTTTTGCGAATTTATTGTTGATTTTGACCGGCTTATGTGTCTTTAAGGTTTTAATTTAAAAATCACAAAACATTTGTCTAATTATTTAGGTTGAGGAGTAAACTCATCTTTTAAAAGGCTGACTTTTGAAAAACTTACAATTAGTAAATGCTTACACAATAAGACCCTTATAATTGATTTGTACTTTACTCATTTAGTTTTCGAACAAATGCTTCGGCTAAATGTCAATACTAACAATCTTTATTCGAAACATTTCCCCAAAAACCGAATGAATAAGGTACAAATCTGATTTTATACCCAGTATATTTGTAAATATACAAGGTATATTAAGTTTAGTTCCGACTTTGTAACGCTTGAAAATATTGATCGCAGAAAAAATTTTTTGTTATAGGTGTTCATAAAATTACCTAATAAGTCTATTTCCGCATGTCCGTCCGTCTGTCTGTCTGTCTGTCTGTCCGTGAAGCCGATAACTCGATTAACGAAAAGAGATAACGAGCTGCAAATTTTGTGTGCGTTATAGATCAAAAAAGTAAGGTCAAGTTCGTTAATGGAAAAAAATCGGAACGTGTTTCCCCCCACTAGGGGGGAAAATTTATATCTTTGAAACCGTAGGAGATACGAAAATATCTTCTTCTCTTTAAAATAAACAACTTTTGTTTGAAAATTTTTTTCATTAACTCCATAGTTTACTCATAATTTGTGCTCAAAGTTGAAAATGAGAAATACAATTGATAGGTGAACGAAGGCATGCATGTATACATGTACATAGCATCCATCCATACATACTATTTTTATACCCAGTATATTTGTAAATATATAAGGTATATTAAGTGTACTTCCGAATTTGTAACGCTTGAAAATATTGATCGCAGAAAAAAAATTCATATCTTATAAACTTTGAATTTGAAGAATTATTCAAACATTGATATACAAACTCAGTATATACTGGGTGTTCAAACAATTAACTCAGTTAGTTGTTACATTACTTGTTTATTTTACAGTTTGCCCATCTTTATGCTGTTTGTTTATTTTTTCATTTTGTTGAAATAAATCCTTATAAAATTTCTAAACTGATGTTTCCACATTCTAGAGTGAGATTGTGATCGTTTGGTATTCACATCATTAATTTAAAACTATTTACATTGTAAATGGAATGTTGTTTCATTTTCATATATTATAGTGTTTAATCATTGTTTACTTACAGTGAATAGAAAGGACGCTGACACGTGTATTAGACCGGCAGCTTAGTTGTGTTTTTGCGTGAAGTAGGTTTCATCGATTCGATACGCCGATGTACGGCCAACTTAACTTTGGATTTTGCATGGGATGCAGTTACTCCAAAAAAATATAATAATGACACTTTATTTTTTTGGGGTTCAAATCATTTAGTTAAAATTTGTGGTGGTCGTGCAGTGCATTTTTAAAGATTCTGAAGACTTTAAAAGTTACTACTGCAAATAAATAAATTTCGATACTTTTTATCAAAAATTACCTGGAAGTTAGTCCCAGATGTCTGAGATTTTGATTAGAAAAAATGAAACCATTGCGTATAGCTCGAGCTTTTTTGAATTTGTGTACAAATGTTATCGTTTTGTTAAAAATGGTGTAATTTACAATTTATTTCATTAGTATTCAATTTTAGTCTGATAAAAATGAAATGTCGTATCTGGTATGATTTTGGTATTTGCAAGGTCAATTTTATTAATAAATGTCATAGGTCAAGAGGAAAGGGCGGCATAGAGGGAGAAGAATAATAATTTTTCTCAAACTCTGATGTGTACAGAAATATTTAGAATTTTGTAAATATTTCTGTAAATATTAGTGTAACAGAAAAACTGATAAGTAACAAAATTATAGTAAAACTAATTTTCTACAACTTTACCTAATTACTGTATTTTTCCATTTTTCCAATATTAAGGGAGATATGCCAAATTTTGTATTCACCTTTTTCTTTAAACCCCTTTTTGCCCTTGTCCGATTTTACCCATTAACGAACTTAACCTTTCAAATACTAAAAGTGCACATATATACACTTATATAAGTGCATAGATACACTTATAAAGTGCCCATATATATCAAAATTTTAACGATGGCCATTTTTAACATCTCTTAGGTAGGATCAATGGACATTTGAATAAATTTTTACAAAATTCTATAATCGGTGCAAAAACAATAATTGCATTTCCTTTCAGGAAATTCACTTAGTACCAGCGTACCGTATTACGCATCGAGTAGATCTATTGCAATAATGTCTTCAAATATGCATCCATTTCTCGAAATTCCATTAGTATACACAATACATTTACGTTATATTTCACGTGCATGTCAGCTGTCGGTGTATATATGTAATAATCATGTAGGTAGTCAATATTGTAAGAGTGATACACTATACGATAATAATTTGTCACATAATATTGTGTATTTGTGTACAGAATACGTTTGTTAAATAAACAATCATGTTTATTATGTTGCGTGGCAGCTATATTTCTTAAATAGCTTTGTTACAAATTTTAGTAAAATTATAAAAATACGAATTTTTGAACATTATTAACAATCGATTATATGTCACTTTGTATCACGGAAATAATTATAGTATTATTATAATTGCGATAGACTTTAATAGCAAGACTGAGAATTTTCTAAATCTTTTAGAGATTTATTTTTAATAAGCGTTGTGGCCCCTCAATTGTCAACTTTGTCCGGTCGTCTTGTTTGACCAGTCATTCTGTCCAGCTTGCCAAGACGAATAAATATGATCATATACGTTTTTAGGATTAGAAAAACGTTATGCGGTAAAAAAAAAGACTATAATAAATATTTTTCCTTTCACAAACAGTATGACGTATAGGTATATAAACGGGTATTGGGTCAAAAATATGTTAAAGAATGTATACACGGGTAGTGAGACGTCTTTGCGAGAGGTTGTATTTTTTGGAATTTTTTTATTATGTACCTTTTGCTATACTTCAGTAGTAAAATATTTAGGTTGAGATATACTTGCCTGATCAACTACATATTATTTTTTGACATCAAATGCATGATATGAAAAATCATACACATCTAGGGATGGGGATCGAACCCACGACCTCTGGCATTCTAGATCAATGCTCTACCAACTGAGTTACCTTAAGGTGCGCCCACATATGCATCCAATATCGAATTCGTCATATTTGCACGGTCTGAAGTTGGTTTTTTCAACGAACACTTTGTATGTTCGCAGCTCATATTTGGACGTGCTCGTGAAAGGTTTGTCGTTTAAGCGCGCTTGTGATTATTGATTTTTTTAAAATTAATTGAAATGTAGTATTCTAGTTCAACTTGGATATAAAGCTGAACTAAAATGTAAACATAATATCTTTTTAATCATAATTAATATCTTTAGATTATTTTTTGGCTTAAATAACGGGTTTTTGTAAATGATTCAACTTCACTGTAATATGAATATATGTTCGTGGGTTTTCTATGGATCGCTGGAGGTTCGTTGAAATCAACGAAATTCCAACGAACCAAAGGCGAGCGGCGTGCGCGCTCGGGGTTTATGGCGCATATATATGGACGCACCTTTAGATGTTATGGTAGTGCTATGCATATGATCTTTCACTATCCTTTTTGATGCCATTGTATTATTAATTTTGTTTATTTACAATTCACATATTTTTAAATTGTGTTTTGTAAACTAGCGTCGATTTATTTCCATTGTTAGTATGTATGGTTGCCTTTCGGTTATATTATACCAACGGAAGCGACTAACGTTTATTTTATTTGACATTTAAGTAATATGTCTGAACATTGATACCATTTTTTGACATCAAATGCTTGCTATAAAAAGTCGCTTCCGTTGGTATAATATAAGCGAAAGGCAACCATACTCGGGAAAAACGGGAAGCATATCTGCTTAAAACTATGCAAGAAATAGCGTAAAGTATTTCGCATGTGTTCAGAAACACCCTATATAAATTGGTCACTTCTTAATCACAACATAAAACATATTTGCATACAGACCTCTGTTAACAAAATTAATATGATACTATTTGTATACAACAAGCAAGTTGATTGGATTAAATACAATTTTAATTGGAGATATTACATAATAATATACTGATTGTATCTATATAATCTATTTAAAATAATAATTTATTGATGGTCTTTATTAGAAATTTTAATTCACTGGACGGTGATAGTGGGTTGATGATTTATTTAGGGTACAAAGACCAGGCCAGTGATAGGTGGGTTGATGTTTTATTTAGGTTACAAACGTGAATCGAATTATGAAAATAGATTTTAATTTTATAATAATAATTTATAAGAATGCTGTAACTAAAATATATTTCAGGCACTGATAATTTTATTTATGTTATGAACATAATCACCTATAACATTTCTACATTTCTACGTTTGTTTAAAATCATACTTCGTGCAATATTTTCATTTTTAAAGATAAAAATTATTCAAATAATCAAAGAGAACTCTAGGTTTTTTGAAATTACATTTCAAATTTGCCCCAATTCCTAGAAAATTTGTTTGTATTTTTATAAATACGTATTTCAATGTAGTCATCATCAGTATAAATTAGCTAATCGTAACTCTCTCTGGGATATGGATTCATAGATATGTTGTTTGTTGCTAATTTTGTTCGTGTCTCACAATGATATTTAAAAAGTTCTGTCTTTTATACGATTTGATTGAGGGTATGATCTGACCTGAGGTTAATTTGAGTTAATTGACTAACGGATAAGGTGTGTGAAGAACCCCACCTATTTATTGTCGGTATACTTTTTTTGACTATGCGCCGTTGTTTTTGTCAATAAAGTGAGGGTATCGAAGCTAACCTTGATATTCAGGTATTAGATTTTATTTTTTGAAAATCGTTTAATTTTATTAAATCAGAATTTGGAATTGGGCCATTGTCTAAATTCATTCTAAATTCAAATGAATTTAGACAATGGCCCAATTCCAATTTTGTCGCATAAGATCTACATAGATTAAGCTAATTTTCTCGGAGAAAATATCAAAATGTATTTAAGGAACTACGGTCATACTTCTTATAATGAACGTATTGAAAGTAAATTTTATAGTTGTAAATGTTTCTGATAATATTAGAGTTACATAAATTATGATATGAAAACAAACTGTAGTAATAAGTATTTTCTACAAATAAATTTTTCTATCCAACTGATATTAGAACAGCTATTATACATTAACGAATTAGATTAAAAAAAATTGGGACCAGATTATCGTAGGGAAAATCTTCATATTCAGGAGCATATCGCAAACGTGAATTCGTAAAAATTGATTTAACGAATGCAAGGTTTTCACCTTGTTTAATATACAGACTATCATCGTCAAGTTGGAACAACGAACATATTTTCTCTATTTTGTCTATCTATAGAAATATTTGCAATTAAAATATAATATCTATATTCTATAATAATGAATATCACACCACGGTAATTTGATTTGACCATCATAATCATCATTAAGATTCGTTTCTATGAGAAAAGTATTCACCGGAATTACAAATTTCATTCTGATCGTACAAAAATTGTGGACTGCAAGGCGCGCACAGTCATATATATGTGTATTACATTTATTTTGGGTCATTTTAAACAAAAAAATGCAAAAACGGCCTTTTTCAAGGCTAAAAAACAGTATTGAAAAATAAAATTTTTGCCTTTACCAAAATTTATTAATGATCTTTAAACATCCTTTTACAAAATTCTGAAGAGTAATTACGTATTATTTGATTCTAAAGCAGTGATTCTCAACCTTTTTTTTTGTCGCGGCACACTTTTAACGATTTCCAAATTTGACGGCACACAAAGAAAAAGATAAGTTTAAAAGTTGTTTACTTACCCATAATACACTGTGTAAAATAGTTAATGATAATAATTTTGAATATAAAATAAAATAATATGTACTACTAAAACAACAGTACGTTTATTAAGAGATTAATTACAAGTTAATAATAAGAATACTTTTAATGAGAAATTTGAGCTTGATGTTTTTTGATAATTTCATTTATATTTGGTCGTAAAAATGACAATGCTACTCTCATATCGTCTTCTACATTTAGCAGTCTCGATCTTTTTTTTCGTTTTTATGTTGGTTAATATTTTACTATATACATTTCTCAAATTTCGCGGCACAGTGGTTGATAATCACTGTTCTAAAGCATTGTTTACAGATTACATTACAGATTATTTAATTCTAGAGCATCAAAAAGCATTCGCAAGCTCATTGTGATCGCTATTGGCAATGAGACGCCATTGGCCAAAATGATTTTGTAGCATTTGAAATCATACTGCACACCTACCATACCATATTCTGCAGCATTGATTTATATTCTAGTTTTAATTATTATAAAGTTTTGTTCTATTTTATTAAATTTACTTTATACTTGAAAATTTTCTTTAATACAAAGTCAAAATAACATCATTCATTTAAGTATATAAATAAGCTAAAAGTTAACAAAACTAATTATCAATTAAAGATATTTTCATTTGAAACAAAATTATATCTATAACTTTTTTAACAAATTCGAACTTTATTTATTTTTAATAAAATATATTATATAAATTAAAAAATAAGAAATGATTGCCAAAAATATGTCAATTAATTTAAAAGATTGAATGAGATGCGACAATATCTCTCTATATATAAAAGGGAACCAGTTCAAGTGGGCGAGCGGCCTAAGGCGTTATGTCTGCGCAGTATGCCTACTTGGAAACCGGGAGGTTATGGGTTCGAATCCCAACATCGGCAGTTTGTCAATTATTAAGAGAAAAAAAGGCCTATGGACAAGAAAGAAGTAACCGGCTATGCTTGAGACGGTTTTCTGCAGCTTCCTTCAGGAACTCCAGATGAATATCGGCATAGTTCCTATCATAGTCGGCTGCAGCCTCATATCCTACCAATTCCTAGTCTATACACAAAAATTTCTTCCACTCCACTTACATCCTCACATCCTTAGGCCTCACAATGGACCTTAATGGTTGAAGTGCAGCACGTCCAAGGCAGCCTCTACAATCTATCTGTCTATCTATATAAAAGGGAAATATGTGGTGTGTGTAAAAAAAGTTAAAAAACTGGAAAAAGCCTTTACTAAAGTGAAAGTGTGTATTATTTGAGACAATTGGGCCAAGAATTTGGCAACCATATTTATGATTAATCATCGAAGTGATTCAATAACAATCATAAATTTTATGGAAGCATGGAAAGATAACTAAATATTAAATTTGAAGAAAGTGGTAGTCTTCATTGGAGTTGCAAAACGAATGAATGATTGACTTGATCATCAATTCGGCAAAAGTCAAAATTAACAAGGCTGGTTTGTTGGGTGTTTGCTGGAATTTAATGAAAATAATTGATGTGAATAGATTATGGATCTACTTTTTGCGAGATTGTGTTTGTTTTCTATTTCCTTCAGAATTCGACGCCATGAAATGTGGCTGTATTATAAAAAGTTCTTAATAAGTTTGTAATAACATAAATTTACATAGAATGAGAGCAGTCAGTTCCAATACGCGTCGTGATAGATCGTTCTATTTTTGATATGTAAGATTATGAATTGTATGACAATAGTTATATGAACAGGGACTAAACGACATTTGTTACATTTAATTGAAATCACAAATTGTGCTTGAAAATTCAATGCATATTATTAAGATAAGAGACATATATATGTATTTGATGACATACATAATACATAACATACAAGGAGTAATCTTAATGACTGTATTGAGAATTGTTCGAACAAATATTCTAATTAAATTTTCCATTAAATACACACATAAATATATAGGGTGGTTAGTAATTTGATTGGTACCAGTTATATATAGCCTCAATACCATTTTAGCTAAATTGTAGAAAATTTGTCCCAACAAACCATGAGTCGAAAATGAGTGTACAATCGGTGTTCGGTTGTTCAATTGCCAACGGTGGCAGTTTGTCTATTAAATTAATAGAAAAAAATAAAAAATTAATTAATGGGATGGTTAATTGACTTAATTGTCGGCGTACATACAAGAACGAACGGAACTATGTTTGTGAAGGCTTTCTGCAGTTTCCTTGTTGAGAGAACCGACTAAAAATGTTTAGAAAATATATTATTTTCTCATAATTTGTGTCATGCCAAAAATTTATATTCACCATATAAGTTTCTTTGTTTTTAAAAAACCTTTTGTTTGCAAAACTACAAGACTAAAAACATCTCTTCCATTTTCGCAATATCTTTATCTGTTTCACCCTGTATCTGTCTAGCACTCTTTATACAATGTCATTTCCTTATACAATGGATAAAAGTTATGATTTACCCGACAAACCTATACCATTCCCTAGAACTTTTTTCTTATTCTGTACACATTTATAACAAATGGATCGAACAAGAAACTATTTTTTTACTTTCGTTATATTTGACATCCATAAATATATTGGTGTGATGTATCGTAAGTAAGTTAAAGAAGTAATAACCTTCCTCCTGTAAAATATTCAGCTTGTTGGTTGCAACGTTTTTAGAGGCAGTCCTTTATAATAAAAATGTCAGAAATTAATAAATAATTTACCTACTATATATAAAAAAGATGAAATTTCATATAAATATGACGTCTTATTAACCTTTTAACATCTGTTAATATGGAAGTTTTTCTGTAACACCTAACTTCCTTTTAATCTTTATGCTTTTTATGTCCCAATAGTTTCAATTCATGTGTTCAGTGTGTTAAAAATAAATATTATTTTTTTTAGATGTTAAGTTATAAGTAAAATGTTTCTTCTTTTTTCTTTAAAAGTTTACATCTAACTAAACACACTTTGAACTTTGAACATGCGTTTAATACTAACATTTTAGTGTTTTATATTTTGGTTTGAGATTTTGTACTTCACCGGTGTAGAGATTTAATAAAAAATTATTTTCTCACTCATAGTATATTTAATAAAATATTTCTGAATTATACGATCAATGATCTGGCTGAACGATACAGCTGTCTTGAACGATAAATTGCATTGTTATACTTTTTAGGTGGGGAATTTCTTAAATTATTAGGTAAATACAAACTCCAAACTCCTGTAAAATGAATTTATATATTCAAAATATAATAATAATTCTCTTGAAGCATACGAATGTACGCTTTTTTAAAATTGCCTTGACCATTTTAGCGTAAACCTGTACATGATGGTATTGTCATGCACTTTGAATGTTACTTTGTTAAATAATTCAATAAGATAGATATGAAACGATAATAGTGGGGTCTTAGTTTTTAAAGATTTCAAAGCCCAGTTACTTTTTAATAGAAAAACAGTTTAAAACAATTCAAACAATTGATATACAAATCAGTATATACTGGGTATTCAAACAATTAACTCTGTTAGTTGTTATATTATTTTTTATTATTTGTTTTGAGTAGATTACATAATAATTTATATTGTAGTGTATCAACTTTTCGTGCATCAACATAACTATGGTGTATAGTATATAATTTTATTTATTTCATTTAACGTAATATATCGTTGTATTCTAATGAAACTTGAAACAAAATGTTAAAAATATGTCAAATGTAAATAGAAACAAACTTACATATAATGTAAAACTTTTATAAAAGCATTGAAATAGTTTATAAGTTCATATTGTCGACGAGAGATTTTCATCTGGTTTTAAGAATTTAATAATTTTAAAATAGTTTTTTTTAAATATTATTTTGTAATTTTAATTAAAAACTTGTAATTTATAGCCGTATGAATAATTCATTAATTTTTCTAAGAAACAGTTTAGATATATATTATAGTAAATTCTTGTATTTAAGTCGAATTAAATTGGGTGTATGATAAAATATTTAAATGGAAAGAAATGTAAAGATTATATAAATAATCAAAGATTACTCGAGGTTTTTTGAAATTAAATTTCAAACTTTGCCCCAATTCCTAGAACAATTATTTGTATTTTATAAATACGTATTTCGACTATAAAGTAGTCATCATCAGTATGAATTAGCTAATCGTAACTATCTCTGGGATATGGAGCCAGCGATATGTTGCTCGTTGCTAATTTGTTGAGACCGCACTAAAATACCAACGGGCAACAAATCTCTGACTCCATATCCCAGAGATAATTTGGCAAGTAATAAAGAGCGTTAGATTTCCCTTATAAAATATGAATATGAAATTTAATAAAATTCTCTGGAATCTATACAATTAAATACATGTTTTTTAATTCCCGAAATCCCATTTGCCATGAGTGTGAAAAAGGACACATATAAACTGTACATTAAAAGTATGAATATTCTACTGAAGATATGAAAATTAATGAATGTACTCTTCGAACTAAATAACAAAACGAGCGTTTTACGATTATTATCAAATTCAACCGCCGCGAGGACAAAACGGGTTGGCA
Organism: Nineta flava; assembly: GCA_963920215.1. Classification (NCBI taxonomy): domain Eukaryota; kingdom Metazoa; phylum Arthropoda; class Insecta; order Neuroptera; family Chrysopidae; genus Nineta; species Nineta flava. The sequence goes on from OY986045.1 coordinate 35,431,687, forward strand.
ATGTTTCCATATGCTTTTTAAGATTTAGATTTAGATTCGTATTTAAAATATTCATTAGAAGTAAATTTTATTTTATTAACCCGACTTCAAAAAAGGAGGATGGTTCTCAATTCGTCTGTATTTTTTATTTTTATTTATTATTTTTTTTTAATGTTTGTTACCTCAGAACTCCGTCATTTATGAACCGATTTTGAATTATTTTTTTGTTTTAAAGGGTTTGAGTCCCGATTGGTCCCATTGTCACCAAATCGCATTCTGATGAGGGGATCTCCGGGAAATTGAGGAAAATCCTCATTTTATATGTGATAACCGATTTTTGCGAAATTTTTTTGTTTTTTGAAAGGGTATACTCATTCATAATGGGAAAATAAGAAAATTTTTTTAAAAACCGACTTCAAAAAAATTTTTACAAAAAAAAACCGACCCCAAAAAAAAAAAATTTTTACAAAAAAAAACAAAATGCTTGTAAAAAAAACTGAAAATCTGTTATAAAAAAATGCACTAAAAATTATATAAAAAAAAAAAAACGGGTAAAAAAAAAGTGTTATAAAAAAATTCACTAAAAATTTGTTAGTCCAAAAGTTATGTGAATTTCTCTATGTTGACACCGCCTCCAAAAATAATAATAATTGTACATATATATTTAAAAATTTTTGCTTTGGTGAACTAAAATTGGCACAAGAATATGCAATTATTTTTTTACTTTTTAGTGCATCTTTTGTTATAGAATATTTGATTTTAGAAGTCAGGTTTCCATTTTGTCAAAATAGGTTTTATTTGATATTCCTTGTACGTTATTTATATTTCTCTGGCAGGATAAGCTAGTTATTTTTAAGGATGTTTTATTTAAATAATTACCGATTGAGTTCATCCGATTTTATCTTTTTAATACTGCCATTTATTTTAATGGTTTAGAATTGATTACTCTTATGAAATAATTGGGATCAAAGCTCACGCTTTGACGATATAAACGTGTTATTAAAATTTGCATTAACATACAAAGATTTGTATTCAAAAAACGAATATCGAACCTTATTGTGTATTTATGTATTATTATACGGCATTTTTGATGTTTTACATAAAAATAATTTAAATAATAATTTTAGTAATGTTTTTGTTCGTTTTGTTGTGTAAACAAAAATTCAAAAATACTGTATGTATGTCATAGAATGATAATACCCAAATGGATAATAAAAAAATAAATGAGAATCTAAATTACAAGATAGGTATTTATTTGATTCGGGGAAAAATGTTGAATGTTTTAGGCAAACAATCATCAACTTGTTTAGCATTAATTATACAATTTTTGTGACTCGCAAAGAAGGAATGTAATGTGATTCAGCTTTGTTCAGGATCGGAATAACCATAAGTGTAAATAAGCTATAACGTCAGTTTATACAAAACTATAACGACGTTCTTCAAATTCTAAAAAAAATTTTAAAAATTTCTTAAAATTTTGTCATGGATAACACATAAATATTCCTTTATATCTTAATTCTACTGACAATTACACCATTAAAATAGTTGCAATAGTACAATTTTATAATTTTTCTGATAAAAATTTTCGTGAAATTCATAAAATTTGTTCATAAAAAACAAAAACATATTGTTTTTTCTAGTATTTTCTAGTAAATTAGCCTTTGGACTAAAAACTTTTAGTTCGGTCCTGGCTTTGTAAAAATATAGCCAGTCGTTATGTGTATAGCTCTAAAAACAATATGTGTATTTTATCGGATTTAGTATACAGGGTGTTCCGTACGTAGTCGAGTTCCATAAAAGGGTAGGAAGAGGGTTCGATTTTGGAACGAAAAGTCCTAAGACATTTTTTTATTAGACGCACCGATAATTAATTATTAATTAATTAAGGAAACTACAAGAAAGTAATATTTAAGGGATGGAATCTTTGTTTTATGGGGGTGCATGTCTTGCGATTTTCTAAAAATTGATAATTCCAAAAATTTAATTATTGTATTATTAAAAAAATTAATCAATAAAATAATTTTATCAATGCACTTTTGAGAAAACTTTGTAATTTAACGAATTTAAAACAATTTATTAAAACAATTTATTTATTACATTTTTCAAAAAATAGAAAATTTTAATTGAGGCACTTTTCAAGGAATTAATAATTTGAAAAATTTAAACAATACATTTTCCCAAAAATTGATAATTAAATCAAAAATGAATTATCAAAAAAATGCACTTTTTGCAACTCTGGTTTCAACCTAGTTTCCTTAATTAATTAAGAATTAATTAACGTTGCGTCTAATAATAAAATGTCTCAGGAATTTTCGATCCAAAATCGTACCCTCTACCTACCCTCTAATGGAACTCGACTACTTACGGGACATCCTGTATGTATACGAGTATAATGTACACATCATTTGAATTTGTTTATACAACAGAAAATATTAATTACTATCAACTTACGTAAAATCCATTTGTGATCTAATCGATAATCCGTCAGGCCATATTAGCGTGCATGCAATGCGAACAGGAATATTTTCACTGAAACAAAAAAAAAAAAGAAAATTTTTTAATTAATTACTATATTTGTAATACTTTAAATATATATTTCAATGTAGACGAACTTAAGTAATAATAAATTAATTAACTTTGTTCATATCTGGGTCTTTATATATATATTTACGCGAATGTAAAAAAAATTCTTTGTATAATGAACCATTTAACTACTAATCATTGTCGGACGGATTTTTTAACATGAAATTATTGAACTTTATGTGTAATGTAGTTTGACATCTTTTGACATCTTTTGACATCTTTTGAAAACATTGCATTAGAAAGAGGCCCACATTTTCAAATTTATATAATCTGTTTATGTCACCTAACACCAATCACCACTAGTGCCAATAATCTGAATATATGAAATATACGGTCAGAGTGTCATTATCTTTGTTGCTTTCTTTAATCAAAAATGCTTAATCTTTGATCTTCTATATTGATACAAACATCTAAACTCCTTGTTAATTAAGGATGTACGAGCACTGAAGCTTCAAAAAGATTAAGGCTTGATTTTTTGTTTACATGTAGTTGAAGTGCATATAAATCAATTATAATAGTTTCAGGGGGGGGGGTTACGGGGGTCTTGAATTAATTATTTAATGTTAAAGTTAGAGTTTTAATGCATTGCTTTTATGTACAAACCCATATTTTTGCACATATTTTGATAATTTTCACTTGGAATAAAATAAGACGAATAAAAAAAACATGCAATAGAAAATATAAGAAATAAAGAGATTGATCCAATAAAATTTCAGTATGACGGGCCTAAAAAAAAGATATTTCTGTCGGTGGTAGCTTAATTACCCGAAATTTCAGGTTTTTTTCTTAAATATCTCTTTTGTTAGGCCCGATATGACGGGCCTAAATTAAATTTTAATTTTAACTTACGACAAAAAATAATAAACATAATTGTGGACTTTTATGAATGTACTATATAAGATTTTGAAGAATTTTATAAATAAGATAAAGACTATACATCAGCGCTCCTACATCCTTAAATTTTATCATATATGTTTCTTATATTGATTATGTTTCAAACTGATAAAGTGATATAATATAAAAATCCACTTCAATGTTTGATCTCACATACAGCATATGTTGTTACATCACATTCATGGTTTGAATTAACTAATTAATTAAAATTTTTAGGATTCCGTGCCAAAATTGGCAAAACAGAATACTTGTGGGATCACCTCTGTCTGTAAAAGATGACCCATAAAATAATAACTGCATTAATCGGAAACGATAGGGAGGTTGATTCTCAACTGAACAGACCACTTTGGAAAAAGCAATCTTTTCTTATTTGTTTGTTCCTCAACCTTTGAGTTTGTTAAAAATTTAGGAATTAATTTTGTATATAGTAAACAGGAGTAACATTGGTACCACTTGTGTAAATTCAGAATGTCCACAAATATAGTACATGTGTACATATTTCCTCCAGCGTATATATTCTATGATAAATTGTTTTTTGTAAACTAGCGTATATTTATTTCCATTGTTAGTATGGTTGCCTTTCGGTTATATTATACCAACGGAAGCGATTAGCGTTTACTTTATTTGACATTTAAGTAATATGTCTGAACATTGATACCATTTTTTGACATCAAATGCTTGATATGAAAAATCATACACATCTAGGCATGGGGATGATGATAATTGAAAAAAACAATTTAAGATTTAAGTTTTTTTTTTGTGTGTCTAAATTCGGGAATTGAAATTATCCCTAATAAAATGAAAAAGTTACTTTTAGTAATTATTATTGCCACAAAGATTTTATGATATAATGCGTAAATATATTTGTTATAACATATAATTATATATAATAATACATAATACTAAATATATATTTAGCTTGTGGTGAAATATTAAAACTTCTATACCACATGTTTTAATAATAAAAAGTTACATAACGGATATAATAATATAAACAACTAGAATAATACATAAATAATGTATACAAGTTTTATGGGAAAACTCTTATAGATCAACACTAATGGAAATGTCAAAAAATTGTAATATAACTTTCTGTACTATTAAAAAGATGTGCATATATTATTTAAAGGAGAAAAGATGATTTGCAACAGTTGAAAATGATAATTGAATTTATGTCAAGAACTTTTTTTTATATTATTATTATTTATATTTTAGCAAAACTACATGCTATACTGTAAATATAGGTTGTATTAGCGAAATACCTCGTAACGACACTTTTTGCACTTAGAAAAGAACACCCTAGAGAAGTGTTATGACTTCAATGTGACAGGTTCACCTACTTTTCATAAGCTTTAAGCAAGAAAAGTATCTATAGAAGCAAATTATTTAAAATATTCAGGTGTCTTGAAATACTTGAGAAACTTGTTAAACTCATTACTATGATATAAAAATTATTAAGATATTCAAAGAGTACTCTAGGCTTTTTGAAATTAAATTTTAAATTTTACTCCAATTCTTAGAACAATTATTTGTATTTTATAAAAAAGTATTTCGACTATAAAGTCGTCATCGTCAGTATTAATTAGCTAATCGTAACTATCTCCGGGATATGGAGTCAAAAATATGTTACTCCTTGCTAATTTTGCGTGTGTCTCGCGTGATTGGGGTAAAATTTGAAATTTAATTTCATTACTATGACCCTGCATAATACAACAGCTAAAGTTAAAATTCAAAGAGAATTATCTAAAGAATGTGTGCTCAACAGAAGACTGACACAAGGATATTATGTATTGTCAATGTAGCTATTTAATTTAGTCCTTGGATATGTAATCAAGAAGATACGAATAAACAAAGGAGACACCAAACACATGAGATACACTAGAAACAAAACTAGATTCATGTCAATCAGCTTAAGTTACAAAATCATATTTTGTGCGAGCTGCCCACTTCACATATCTCGGAGTTATTGTTGATGAAAACAATGACAACTCTCTGGAAATAAAAGTTAGAATAACAGCTGGTAACAGATGTTTTTACTCTCTCTTAAAAATGTTCAAGTTGTCGATCATCTCAAGAATAACCAAGAAGAAAATGTTCAAAACGCTTATAAGGCCTGTAGTAATGTATGGCTCTGAAACCAGTCCAAGTAGTCGAGCGGTCTAAGGCGTTATGTCTGCGCAGTATGTCTACTTGGACACTGGGTGATTCTGGGTTCGAATCCTGACATCGGCAGTTTGCCAATTATTAAAAAAAAAAGGGGCGGTTAATTTACTAAACTCTCGGTGTATGGACAAGAACGAAGTAACCGGCTATGCTTGAGAAGGTTTTCTGCAGTTTCCTTCACGAACTCCAGATGAATAGATTGTCAATAGATTTGTTGTCATAAACATACAAACAATTTTTGTTCTAAAAATTTTTTAAAAAACCAAATGGATTCTACACTAATCAATTATTTGGTAAAGAACGCCACTTTTACAGTCGACTATAATACGTCATAATCTCTCGGGTAAAATATTATAGAATAGGGAAATAGGTAACTTTTATTATAAAATAAATATAAATAAAATTAATAGTTTAATGTTTTTATTTTTTATTTCTATTTTGAAACTTTGACAAGTAGTAAAACTTGAATAAGTTTTGTTACAAATTCATAAAAATTCATGAGTGAGTCCTGTTAGCTTTTGATATGTTATTTAACTATTTTTTTTTTATAAATACTTATTTGAAAAAAAAATTTGTTTTAATATTAAATTTAATATTAAAACACCTATTAGTCTTTTCTGACATGGTTTGAAAAACGAGAAATATATTCGAGAGATATACTGTGAGAGAATTAACATCCATGAAAAGTTGTTAAAAGAAAAACTTTCAATGTCATTTGATAGACGTTTGGCATCTGTTCGTTGTCTCACTTTCTGATTAATGTATTTATTTTTGTTTTTTTTGTGCCGATCATTTCGTGTGGGTGTGATCAATATATTGTATGTGTTGGAAAGTATTGCTAATAGAGAATCAATGTTAAATATTATTTACTATAATAACTGTACACAATATGCTTAATAAAGAAATAAAAATAGTGGGGGTACTCTGTAGTGTGTCTGCAGGTGTGTATGCTTGTTGGACTGTTTTGTACTGAATTAACATGTAATAAGAGTGGGTTAAATATGTTCATTGTTGTCTTCTTAAGCTTAGCATTACTTCTAATAATTGAAAATTCTGTTTGGAATATCCCTTATTATTTGTATGTGAAATGTTTTAAAATAAATGATAGTATTCTATTAACGATATAACATAAAACAACATTCCACACAAATTAAAAGAAAAATAAAAACCCAAAAAGAAAGAAAAATATAATTCCGAAAAAAAAGAAGTTAAACCAACGGTTCGAATATTCCTGCATTTTTTGCTAAATAATATCCGAGTCGGTTGTAGAAAACTACCCGGGTATTTTTTAGCACTTGAGGAGAAATATTCGCACAATTGTCAACAATTTTTTGCCTTAATTGTTGCAAATTTTCAGGCCTATTCCGCGAATAAATCTGTGTTTTGAAACCCCACAAAAAAGTCGTTAGGAGATAGATCTGACGATCTGGCTGGCCACTTGAAGGTTCCAAAATCACTCATAAGAAGTTCCTGGAAAGTTTGTTCCAGGAACAGCCTTACTATCATGGCATTATGTGCAGGACAACCTTCTTGTTGGAACCATACAGATTCCAGGTCTGAATTAGGAAGAGCTATAACAGTTGGCAAAATATTATTTCGTAACAAACTCAAATATTTTTGAGAATCTAAAGATCCGTCAATGAAGAATGGTCCTATAATATGGTCACCCAATATTCCAGTTCAAACATTTAGTTTCAGTACGTATGTGTATGTATGGTTTTATAGTAAATATTTTATTTATTATTGATTCTTTATTAGAAATGCTTTTGAAAACGGTCTGTATTGTATATACATTTGTGTGGGTTCTAAAAATAATCCCTGAATTCCGTAGTAAATAATAATAAAATATTACTGGTTTCTTTTGGTTTGGTTGATTCGCATTAGTTGATAGGCTAGTAAGAACATCCATATTCAGATTCAGCGTATCTATTGATCACAAAACTATCCAGCATTTTGCTGACCTGCCGAAAGGCACACATAAAAATCGAGAGCAAATACCAAACTTGTTGGAATTCGTGGCAAGGTTAATAGTATAATAACGCCAGCCTGTTGCAAATAGTATAAAATAAGTAAATTTCGTGAGCCAATATGGTTGTAAATATTAGATTATCAAATGATAATTAATGAGAACTCTAGGTTTTTGAAGTAATATTTCAAATTCGTTCGAATACCTAAATACGTATTTCGAATACAAAGTAGTCATTATCAGTATAAATTATCCAGTCGTAATTTACTCTTTGACAATTAGAAAGAAATAGATAGAAAATAGAAATCAATAGACAAAAATATAAAATAAAAATAAAACAAAATAAATTAAAATACAAAAAATTTTATTTTACTTTGTAGTTGAAATACGTGTTTATAATACAAAAACTGATCTAGGTATTGGGGCAAATTTGAAATTTTAATATGGTTGTAAATAATAATATTACATTATTCCTATGGATATTCATTCTTTTGGATATTCATAAGTTTGGATATTAAAAAAAGCGTTTAGAAGAAAAAATGGTTTGGTAAAAATAAAATGGTGACAATAATACTCTTTGAATGGAATATTGCAAGCATCTGAATTACAAAGGGTAAATAACTTTCTAAGACTATAAAATACAACAATTTTATCTATTTAATTTTTTCATAATGTTGGCAGAGAATAAATTTTATACAAAGTACTTGGAGTAGATTTACATACAAATGTGATCAAGAGTGTATATTTAAGTTAAATAATAAAGATGATGTAGGACGTGCTCACCAATACATTATATATATATGACATGCATAGCCGGTTATTTCGTTATTGTCCATACGCCGACAGTTTAGTCAATTAAACTTTGATAGGAACGACTTTGATAGGAACTATGCATTTATCTGGAGTTTGTGGAAGAAAACTGCAGAAAACATTTACAAGCATAGCCGGTTAGTTTCATTCTCATTCATACGCCGAAAGTTTAGCCGCCCCATTAATTGTTTTTTTTTTTAAATTAATTTAATTGACAAATTGCTGTCGTTGGGAACCGAACCAGAAACCTCCCGGTTCCGAGTAGAGAGCCTTAACCAACTGGACCTTTCGGACTGGTTTTCCTATGTATAATGGAATTACTATATTTAACGAAGTAAGTAGTAGAAAAAACGATTTCTTAACCAGATTTTTGTAATCTTCTACTTAATTATGACAAAATATTACAATATCATGCCGTGCCTAAACTACGTAAAGGAATGAAAGGGATAATTAGGTCTCCAAAATAAATAGAACTAAATCAAGTAAAACTTAACTTCGTTATCTACATTTATAATTACATTTTGGTACGGGATTCTTCTTTTTTTAAAATTATTATGTAACAAAAAATATACGTGTGTCATAATTCTATGTTATGATAATGCGTACGCTTATTTTTTTCATGGCACTCAATTCATTGTCATTCTCCAACAAGTAGTGTACTGCAAGATACTAGTTTTTAACAATTCTTTTGGGAAAATAACAGTGAATACCTAATGTTATATTTTATTTAAATAAAATTTATGAGTTTTTCTTCAAAGAAATACGTCTTTTTTATGAAGTTTTGACATTTATATGTTAAAAACTGATCATATCCGATAAATCTTCTTATTTTTTGCTTATTTATTTGAGACGCGATGCGGAAGTATACGTTGCTACGCATTTTTACTATATATATATATATATATACATATATATATATATATATACATATATATATATATATATATATATATATATATATATATATATATATATATATATCGGGTGTCCAACTAAAAATTAGTTAGTGGTTCTAACTAAAAATTTTCAAACGGTAACCTCTAGTAATTTTTCCCGAGGACGAAACAGGGTCTTAAACAATAACAAAATTTATTATTATTTATAATAATAAATTTATTAAAATCGAATTATTAAATAAAGTTTATTATAAATCGAAATAATCTATTCAATAAACTCTATTATATTTCATTCATTCGTAGAATTTCTTCAAAAATTCTCCGAAAAAAATGCCCTCTAGCGAGAGAACAAAGCACTTTTAAGAAGAAGTTTTCTTACAGAAGATACGAATTCTTTTCTGTATAATACGACTTCCATACAATACGGATTTCCATTTCAAATTTCAAAGTTAGACAGACCCTGCTTCGCCCTTACGGATCCATCGGACCCAAAATCTTATTAGCGCATTCGATTCCTCGGGAAAAATTAATAGGGGTTACCGTTTGAAAATTTTTAGTTAGAACCACCTGAATTGATTAATTATACCGTTTCCAAAATCAACGCGACTTTTTTTTAAGGTATCTTGAATCCTAATTAATTAGTCTATGGCCATATACCCTCGGGAAGTTCGGTTAAGCTAACTGGATTGGCCACATATCTTCGTAAATTATCGGGTAAAATGATATATGAAATATAACTACTTATTATGTAAAAGATTTGATATTTTCATGAATATAATTGAGCAATAAATGCATCCTTCTGTATCTTACAGATCTTAAATTCTAAATAATATATTTGAAAATGCAAATATCTTAAAATATATTTGGCGTTAAATATATTTGAAAATGTAAATTAAACTTTTTATAACGTCTTTATTGATTGTTATTCACAATAACAGGTAATAGAGATGTGAAGGAAAATTTTGTGTAAGCAAACACAAGACAATAATCATTACGTTAACGCCCAGTCAAACGTTTTTTTATCTAATCAGTTAGTATGGAAGCACTACTTAATACATTTTTGTTTTCAGTTCTGAAAATATTTCAAAATACGTTATCAGATTTTGCGTTATTTATTTTGAGTTGTATTGTATATATATATTAATTAACAAATTTATAAATAAAATTTCCATTTAAATAATACGCAAGTCTGTTTTCAACAAAATTTTCCTACATTTGATAATCAGTTTTTCTTAAATTCATTAATTATTTATGTTAATCTACACTTATACTGTTTATAATTAAACAAATGGTTTCATTATTAATTAACAAATATCATTTCGTTTAGCCAAACCATAAATCATTTATAATTATTAATCATTTTAAAAAAATAGACAATAGGGTAAACTTAAAATTATTTAATTTTTGATATAACATATAACCCCAGTACCTCGTATATGCACTACAACCGTGAAAAAGAACTGGTATACATTTTTTTGGTCTCCTTGTGTATGTATGTTGGAACCAATAAGCAAGGTTACCAATTCAAAAAACCTCGACAAAAGTTTTCATGCCCTAAAATCCTCCAAATCACAGTCCAGACTTTTTGCGCGATATAGTAAATTAGTCGAACCCAGTCGAACTGGACTAACAGAGGTTGAATAAATACAATTTTTGATACTTTGGTATGAATATTTCAATAACATAAACAATTTATAAACAATAATATATATATATACTTACGAATTCGTTTGAAATCTATGTAACGATGAGTAAATTAATGATGGTAATCCAATTAAACAGCTAATAATCCATACGAATGCTATAGCAACCAATGCAATCCGTTTTGACATACGTGGTTGCAATGGACGTACAATTGCCATATATCTATTAATAAATATTAAAAGAAATTTGTTAATTATTTGTGACATAGGGAACATTCTATTTTGGAGGGTAATATTTGCGATCAGCACAAAGTTTAAAATTATATATTTTTTAAAATTTGTTGTAGTATTATAACTTTTACAATAAACTATAATTGCGACATCGATGCAAAAAAAAGGTTTTATAAATTGAGAATCTTAATTTTTAAACGTTTAATTTGTAAAACAAAACTAATATAAGTCGATAATTAGGACTAAAAAAATATCTTCTCTTAAGGTATTTCACTCGCATCATTTTTCTTTAGAGTTAGATGAAATTGAAATATTTACATTAATATCATGATCTTAAATTTTAAAAAAAAGTGAAGCGAGATATATGTAATCAAGATCAAGACATACTCTATTTTTGTTTATAAAAGGAAAGTCATACCCCCTATTTTTTTATAAAACAGAAAAATATATCTGTCCAAAACAAATTATCTCATAATTTAATTAAAAAAATATTTCCATAAAAAAATATTGAACCATATATTATGATTATTTTAAGATAATAATTTGCAACTGCGACATCAAACATAATGCATAATCACTGCCAATATAAGTCTTGCAAAGCACAAGGTATACATAAATAGTAGAACATAGTATCATAAATATTAAAACACTATATGTGTTATACTAGACATATTCTATAGACATAAGTTATGAGTTAGTTAATCAATCATACAATAGTTTATACTATTTGCTGTCACAAGTGAATTACCTTAATACCTCAATAAGTATAAGTTAAAAACTTACATAAAAAGTTTTTTATGTAAAATATTTTCAATTTATTTATTGTTTATATCTTTGACAAATAAGTGTGACGTATAAATTTGATTTAGGTATTTTAATAAATCCATGCTGATTTTTGAAGAGTCTTAAGAAAGTTCTTGTTCGATTTCAAAATTTCAACAAAAACTTCAAATTAATAAATTTACATAATACAATTTAATTGAAAATAAGTTTACATTAAAAAAAAACAGTCTTTATAAACAAGCTTTTTATAGTAAAACTAATTTTCTACAACTTTACTTCTTATGTGTTTTTTAATTTTTTCAATATTAAGAGAGATATACCAAATTTTATGTTTCCCCCTCCCTTTAAACCCCCTTTCCCCTTGTCGATTCTTGTCATGCTGACCATAAAAATGTATTGTCATCGGAACTGAACCAACATGTAAAACGTCAACTCCGTAGGATAAGAGGAAGCGGTTCTAATTCAGCTTGCAAGATTTGACCCGAACATACATACATACATTGCAAGTTAAATAAAAGCTTGTAAAAAGAATAAATTTACATCCTCTATTGATATAAATTCAAATATCATATTTGATTGTGATAGCTCTTTCCGTTATTGACATATTTGCTTCGGAAATTTGCTTCATTCAATATAAAACTGTATGAATTTAAATGCAAAATAACGGAGTAAAATTTGTTTCTTTAATATGAAGGAATTTTAAAAAGTGTGGTGTGAACGTACAATACGACATACATATAAACTAAACGATGCATTCGTAAAAATGAAGAAAAAGGTTGTTAAGAAAAAAAAAAAACTTATTGGAAGTTAAAAAATCATTCAACAACCATTTGATGACCATTTGGTCTAAAATTTCGTTAGGGTTTTTTGTTCACAACATACCGATTTTAATTCGAACCTGCTTTCATGCACTTTTTCAAGGGTGCACCGTTCACCTACATTGAGACGAAGAACGTTCTTATTTATCAAATAAAACAAATATTTGAGATTTTCGTAACAATCTATGTCTGCTTTTGTTTAGTTTTGATGATATGTTTTCTCAAGGGAAAATATTCTTGGGAAATTATATCATCAATGGATTATTGGAAAAATATGTTATCACTACTTAACAAATAAACAGACATAGATGAAAGTAGCGGAGTTTATAAATTTATATAAAACTATAATTTATATGTATATATGTAATAAATTTTACATTGGTCTATTCGGACGAATGTTTACGGTCGTATTTCAGAACATAAAGTCTCCTTCATGAGTTAAGGAGGGAAATCTAGTTATGCTGAACACTTTATATCGAAAAATTACTTGTTTAACGAAAAACTTGAAGTTTTACATATTCAATTCAAAGGAGGCATTAAACTGGACTTTCAAAATTCTCCACTCCTTAATGTTTATGTAGATACATAGTTAATTTTGTCAATTTTTTCGTTCTTTTGTATAATATTTTGATGTAAAAAATTTATTTGTATAACTTTTGTTTTACAATTTTTTTTAATTTCAGCTCACTGTTGAGTTTTTATTTTTTAGAGTATATCCGGACTTTGTTTTCATTCATTCAATTGTTTTATTACGTAATTTATATAAAGTACCTAAATATGTTTACTATTGTACATTTTTGTTATGAATACGTATTTTCTGAAGAAGCAACAGTGATAGCGAAACTATTGTCAAAATAAAACTATTGTTACGAAAATTTGAAATATTTCTGTTTTATTTAATAATTATAATGAATTTTTTTCAAGTAACAACCCATTCAATACAAAACTTTTATTTATATGTGGAATTTCACCAGGGTCATAGTAAAAAGGTGATATGTTAATATTCAAATAAATATCAATAAAATATGTAATGGTATTTGTTTGATTTTATAATAAATAGTTCAAAGACCTTTGAGCAATGGGCGTTCTTACAATCTGAATACATCAACAAATAAAAATAGAATAACATTTAGTTAAAGGTTAAACTTAATTCCTTTAAAAAACCATATAATAGAGAGATATAATTCAAAACACGTCTATGTCCGTAAAAATTTTACCTCTATACAAAGAGGTTTAAAAAGGGTTGTGGATTCAAAATTGATGTTTTCATCAAATTTTCACCCTTCGAAAGTCACTGATTGGTTATGTATGCGTAAACACGATTTAAAGCACTGGAACATTCAAAATTTCATCAGTTTAGTAGGAGCTTGCAAAAAAATTTTTGAGACAAATCCGTTTTTTATATTTTTTATATTTTTTGGAGAAAGTCGGTGAAAATTGAAAATATTAAAAAGTGACTTCAGTATAGTGGATAATCTGAAAACAATTTGATTGCGTCTTCTAATTTGACGATTTCCATCTAAAAATGTTGCTCTATGTTTTTGTTGTTTGAGTTTGAATCCCAAGTAGTTTTTGTTTTTCGTTACCATAGACATCCCTTTTGTTTATTATTTTTGATTATGTAAGAAATTTTGACAGACTGTTTTGAATTTTGTTTAACTTTAAGCATTTGTTATTAAATATGGTGATTACACAACCTACATATACTCAGCACGAATTATAGAATATTTTAAATGTATGAAAAAAACTGTATCTGTATATAGAGGTTGTGTGGCACCTTCTTTGTATTCTTATTACTTTTTAGATAAGATTTGTAAAATGTTCTTATTACATACCGATCGCATGTTATTGCTGTTAATGTAAATACACTTGCTGAAACAGTGACGGTACACATAAAATTATTGACCGTACAATACCATTCACCAAATGACCAATGACTGAAACAAATATTTAGCAAAATTAATAAAAAAAATTATGATACTCAAAAATTATATAAAAACTAATTTTCATGAATAATAAAAAGCTAAAAAACATTCAAGTCTTATCATGTGAAACACAAATATTTTCAAAACTAAAAATGTTTTACAACGAACAATGCCTACTTGTCTAACCGATAAATCTGACACGATACAGAAATATTATCAGGAGAAGAGTAAAAATTTTTGGCCGTGACATAAATCTAGACGAGGTGGAAAACCTATTTTCCAGAGTGAAGAAACATAAGTCAAGAGAAAATTTAAAAATACAATAATGAAATTTCATATTTCTTTGATTTTTTAAACTCACTGTTTTTGTGAAAAAGTGTTTTAAAATACAACAAATATTTTTAGAGATTGGAGGATAAACACACAAAGTTTGAGATGAGAAATGCGACACTCTCGTTTTGCGGAAATGCTACTCCTCGCACATGCAGAAAATAACTGTTTATACATTTCCACTTCCAGAGTGTTACATATCATGATAAATCACCTGCTCAGAGAAGAGTACCGGAAAAAAAATAAAATGAGCGTAATGGTTCACAATTATTTGACCGTGGTAGATCCAAAGTTTGCGTGAGCCCCAATAAGTTTAATTGCATGACCAAGCTGAGAGATGAAATTTTGATTTTATGATTGATTTATATGTGATTTGGTTATGTGAGTTTGCAATGGTATACCATCCAAGTAGCCGAGCGGTTTAACGCATTCTGTCTACTTGGGGACTAGGAGGTTATGGGTTCGAATCCCGACATCGCCAGTTTGTCAATTATTTAAAAAAATGGGGCTTATTAATTGACTACACTGTTGGCGTATGAACAAGAACGAAGTAACCGGCTATGCTTGTGAAGGTTTTCTGCAGTTTTCTTCTCGACGTCCAGATGAACATCGGTATAGTTCCTATCATAGTCGGCTGCATCACCATATGCTACCAATTCTTAGACTATACACAAAATTCCTTCCACTCCACTCACATCCTCACATTCTTAGGCATCACAATGGACCTTATGGTCGAAGTGTGTCCCGTCCAGGACAGCCGCTACAATCTATCTATCTTGAAATGGTATCATGCTACAATTCTACAATGGTTAATTTTGGTTTTTGAAGTTTACTTATTAAGAATTGATTTCAAGTTTAAGCGTTCGGTACGGCAATTTGATGGGTAGTGAAATCAAGTGTTCAAATAAACCCTTATAGATGACACGCACAATTTGTTTAATGGAAAGAAGATTGGAAAATAAAAAAACCATTGTTCGAATTGTTTAGGCAAAAGGTTTCTAATTTTCTATTAAGTTATGTAAAATCATACAGTATTAATCTGCTTCGGTTAAAAAATATAGATCTAGCTAAGGATATTTTAGTTGAAGTTATTTAGAGAAAAATTAGTAACGTTTTATATTTAACATCCTGTATCTTGTATAACCTACACCAACATATATTTTTGATAAATAATTCTACACTGTAGATTTCCTTAATAGATATCTATAACAGTAAATTCAGTAGAAATGGGTGGGTGGAGGCCGATAAGACGTGAAATAGTAGAAATGTTCTGTAAATTTTTAAGGTGTAACAAAATTTGTATAGGTTACTATTATATTAATACAAAATATATGTATGCGTTAAAAGTTTATAAAATATTGTTTTAGTTTCAAAACCAGTGTTTGAATTAAATAATTTTCGAACAAAAGGTTACCTATTTTCAATTTAGTTTTAGGAGAAAACAAAAAATTAATCTGCCTCTGGTAAGGATGTTTTGGCTCAATAAATTATTGGCTTAATATCGTTAATTTCACCACTATCACCATGCCTCTCAGTTTAATATGAAAGAATGCTTTAGTCTTAAGTTCTTTAGAGAAACACCCAGTATATAGGACCACCCAGTATGATCTATACATACATTTATTTATGATAAATAATTTTAAACTGATATCCTTATGCTGGCAGTACACATTCGGCGAGGCGAGGTGCGACATAAGGAGAGTGTACTCACAATGCTCAGTAACGCTCCATTAAAAGTTGGTTTTTGACACGGGTCAAAGGAATCGAGTGGCTAATACCAGCACTATCCGAAGACTCGCGTCTACCTTCGATTCAACTTTCAACCGCCATTTTTTAAATATTCAACTATCAACCGCTTTAATCTGAATAATAGTATAACACGAAAATAAATAAAAACTGTATAAATTTATGAATACTTTTTTTGTATTCTTATAGTGTCATTACTCATTTGAATAATAATTAGTTAATTATTTAATAAAAAAATTACTACTCCATAATTTTTATTTTTTATTTAAAAATGTAACTTTTCAGGTATACCAACGTAATTTCTGGCCAAGAGTAACCATTGACTAACTGACGAGAACTTTATCGCCGGCCGAATACTCGGCGATAGTGCGCACAGCTCCACTTGCGGCTGCTCGCCTTACGAATGTCTCGCCGAGAGTGTCCTGCTGGCATTATAAGATGTCGATAGCAGTAAATATTTTAGAAAATGGTAGGTGGGGATGTATAGTATTACATGTGAATTAGTACAAACATTTTAAATTAAACATTTTAGATAAATAGATAAAAAGTACTGCACTTCGACCTTTTAGCCCATTGTGCTCCCCCTCCTACTTTGGTCCGACGAAATTCGCTTCTCCCATACCTTGACAATAGCCAGGAGTTTGCTGCTCAGGTCTTCCTGAAGGCTCATTTATTCGGGTCGAGATGTACCGAATATCTTGTATCTGCTATAACCGAGAGATTCGCAGTTAAAGATAATGTGTCTGGATGTTTCGTCCTTCTCGCCACATAGTCTGCACATAATGGATCCGTTTTGGAGTCCCATTGAGTGTAGATGCTCCCGCAGGAGATAATGCCCGGTAATGAATCCGGTAACCTTCCGTAGTTGTATTCTGTTCCGTTTCAGTACATCGAGTGATAGTCCCTGGGATGCATTCCGAAACTAATCATTTTAAATAATTTTAAATTAATTATTTGAAATTTTTTTTTTACTATAGTTTCGGAAAGATACTTCCAAAAAAATATAATTCTTCTGTCATTATTATACTTTTTTCCGAGGAAGGAATAGTGATTTTGAAAGTATAGTAAAAAAGAATTAACTGAATAATTTTAATGGATTTTCGTCAAGTAACGACCGATTTATTTATGGTTCTTTTTATTAGATAGTTCACAAGACAAATTACTCCCTTTATGATAGGTTAGTTATTAATTTTTAAGGATTTAATTATTAATATTTTTTCAGATTTTCCAGTTTTTTTTTTTTCAATTTTGATGTGAAACATTTATTGCGGCGAGTTAGACTGTTTGTTACCTGGCAACGACCCGGCGACGTTTTCTCACGACGGATCGACAAGTTGTTCATAGGTGATATTACAGATGGGAGTACATATATAAGTTCAAAAACTCATTGATAGGTGGTAGGTGGCAATACATATTTTCTATACATAATAGTTAATAATAATAATAATAGTTTAATTAACTTATTGAAAAAATTGAGCTGTCTCAATTTTTAAGAAATGATTTAATTTTTAATTTTTTAGTATTAAGTTAGGTAATATATATTTTTTAAATAAAGAATAATTTTTTTCTTTAAAAAAATCGGAATGTTTTGTTTTTGATTATGCCATGTTTTTTGTATATGCCATATTTATTTCCTTTAATAAACCATTCTATCATGAATGTTTTCTATATAAAATAGTTTCGATCTTGCACATCTGTCAGGTGTCGCTTCGATGGCTTAATGTTTTTTTTTCTGTACAAAAAGATAAATTCAATTCAACCTGTTTCAATACATTGAATGTTAAATCTAATCATAGTTTTAAAAGTTGGAAAATAATGACAACCATGTACGATAGCTATAAATTAATTTACCATCGCCAAATTCTATTATTTCACCTTTTTCTATGAAACATGTTATTTAATATTATGTCATGTATGTCTATTATTAAATTAATGTATGTGAGTGTATAATAAATATTATATTAATTTATTAAATAATTTTATTAATTAATTAGAGAATTCAAATTAATCTTATACCTTTGATATATCTATAATACATAATTTAGAATTACGTTATACAGGGTGTTAAAACGGGGCTCAGAGCTTTAGTCAGTACGGAGAACAGTAATCACTTTGGTCAGTAAAAAAATTTTAATGATCAGAAATTGAAAAAATATTTTTGGTAGAAACAAAAGTAATTTAATTACTATCAAATCGATTTAGTCCATTTTTGCATTTTGATGACCAAAGAGTATTCACTTTTCATCTGTTTAAGCAGTTTTTGAAACAAATACAGTAAGCATTTTAAACATTCACACAACACAAGATGAAAGGTGTAGAAGTAGAGAAGTGCGTGGTGCATGAACTTGATGCTTCCGCAGGGAATAATGCTCGGTAATGAATCCGGTAACCTTTCGCAGTTAAATCCTGTTCAGCTTCAGTGCATCGAGAGAGAGCCTTTGGCGAACTCTGAAGAAGTATTTTCACGAGCTCCTATCTCGGTATTTTTTGCCAGTGATCAGGGTTTTTGGCATTTGACCACTCGTTGATCACCTGTTCGTCTTACCCGGTATTAGATAGGTACATCTTGGGGTTTAAAAAGTATTGCACTTCAACCTTATGGTCCATTGTGCTCCCTCATCTACTTCAGTCCGACGAGATTCGTTTCTCTCATATGTTGGCAATAGCCAGGAGCTTGCTTATTAGGTCTTCCTGAGGGTTCATATTTTCGGGGCGAGATGCACCGAATATCATGTATCTGCTGTAACCTAGAGGTTCGCAGTTAAAGATAATGTGGCAGGTGTTTCTTCCTTCTCGCCACACAATCTGTACACCATGGACCCGTTATGGAGTTCCATTGTGTGTAGATGCTTCCGCAGGGAATAATGCCCGGTAATGAATCCGGTAACCTTTCGCAGTTAAATCCTGTTCAGCTTCAGTGCATCGAGAGAGAGCCTCTTGGTGAACTCTGAAGCAGTATTTTCACGAGCTCCTATCTCGGTACTTTTTGCCAGTGCTCAGGGTTTAATCACTCGTTGATCACCTGTTTACATGCAGTCCTTGGAATTCTTAAAATAGACTCTGGGCCCATGAACGGTATTCCGACTCCCTTCTTTCAAAAGCATTCTAAACCATCTTCGTAGATTTATTCCTGCTCTTCCTCCTCCCTTCTTCTTCGCGTATAAACGATTTTATGTCTTGGTAGTAAGCCTGGTTGACCAAGCAGGATGAGGCCGGGTGGAAAACGCTACCTTGACTCTATGGTCCGTCCGACACTGCCTATTATATTGACGGGGAAGGCAAATGGTCAGTGACAACAAAAATTTCTGTTTACTTCTTTTCCAGTTATTTAACTGACAAACAAGTAGGTGACTCCAATCCGTTAGAATGTTCGAGTAGTCAATGTGTATTAGACCATCGTTTAATTTCTGAACCGCCTTTTGAACATCCTGTATATACATACATTTTGTTCTTAAAATTTGAGTTTTTATGAGGCACGTTTGATCTCGTTCCTATCTAGAATTCTACAATTATCATGTCGCATTAATTAATATAATTAGTAAAATTATAATTTTATTACTAATATTCATGTGATCCATATAATATTTTCGTTATATTTTATGCGTGTTGAAGCAATTAAAACCCATTTGATTATAACATTTTTACATGGCCTAACTTATATTTAATATTGTCAAGAGGAAACTGTTTATTATCATGTTACCGTGAATAGTACGAATTTTTAGTCAATAGAATATTTCTAGGAAAACTTTTTCCAGGATGCTGGTGGAAATGCATAGTTTAAAGTTTCGTCAGTATAACGTTTATAATCGAGTATCTGCATTTTTGTAGTGGCGAGGTACTTACATGTAGAGACATTGCGTGAACAGAAGCAAAGCAACTAACACAAGACCGAAAAGTCTGGTGATCTTTCTGCCGAACCTCAACTCCGGGTTCAAGAGTACCGTTTAAGTAAGTAAGTAAGAAGTACTAATAACGGCGAACATTTAATTATTCTGTGAGCTTTAATAGTTATCGTTGTTTTCCCGAATCGGGATATTCAAACGATCTGATAAACGAACGTGAGAAAGGTAAAGTATTCTTGAGATTTTTATACTCTTTAATGTATTTTTGAATTCTAGCATGATTTAATACCTGAGAGGACAATGAAATTCCGACCAATTATATATTCAATATTTGATTTGAATTCCTTTCTATAATACAAATTGATAATGGATTAACACCATTATCAATCAATTTGTCTAGTCATCGAACAGAGCGGATCTGTTAAGGTATTAACGATTTGGCCCATTCTCGAACTTGATCTTAGATAGATAGATTGTAATGGCTGCCCTGGACGGGCTACACTTCGATCATAAGGTCCATTGTGATGCCTAAGAATGTGAGTACACTGGACGGAATTTTTGTGTGTAGACTTGGAACTTGGAGGATGTGCGGCTGCATCCGACTCTGATAGGAACTATGCCGATATTCATCTGGAGCCCGTGAAGGAAACTGCAGAAAACCTTCACAAGTATAGCCGGTTACTTCGTTCTTGTCCATACGCCGACAGTTTAGTCAATTAACCGTCCCCCTTTTTTTTCTTAATAATTGACAAACCGATGTTGGGATTCGAACACAACCTCCCAGTTCCAAGTAGACATAATGTTTCACACATAACGCTTTAGACCACTCGGCTACTTGGACTGTTTTTGTTTTGTCTTACAATATTATTGTATTTTTGTGATTATAATATTTTAATGTGTTCATAGAATGCTGCAGCTCTCTTAATAAACTCTTTTCTAATTTAAACCATATTTTTTATTTCGTACCCCATTATGCCACGGGTTCCCCTATATTTAAATGACATTTCCAGCCATGTGATCTTATTATGATACATTTTTGATTATTTTCATATCCAACATCGCTAAAATAATTAAATATGAAATGTCTACTGAAAACAAAGTATATAATTTTCATAATTTTATGATTTTAAGTAATAAAAAAACCTAAGGCATCATTTTATTGACCAATATGCAGAAAAATAATAATAAGAAAAAAGAAAGAAGGATAAAACAAACAAAAAATCATAGTAATCCGGCACAATTTAAACTTTGTTACGCTGTCTACCTGTTAGATATGCATGAATTAACTGTAATATAAATTTATGTATAGAATATAGATTCAGGATTCCGTCTTATATTATTTTCCGTTTTATGGTTTCCCATAAGAGCACTAAAGTTAGCATTGAGATGGTTAAACATTAAAGAAATCAGCCATAGCAGCATATCTTATTTTTCCTTCTAGTACCCCATCCCACTAGTATCGTTAGTGTTAAGTAAAATAATGTATTTTTAAAGAAAAGAAGTAATAAAGATTATTTTTATAATTATTCGTATATTTTTCATTCCTTAATTCCCAAAAAAAAAGAGAAGGAAAATAAGAGCAGGTAATTATACATATAGAAAATATAACAATGTATTATGGCAAAAAATTTGAAAATATCGTTTGTACTGTTTTAAAAAAAGAATAAAATTCGTTACATTGGTGCTGCGTCAACTTTCTGCGAATTATCTTAGAATACTTAAATCACACTCTCTAGTAATGTAGAAATGTCATATCTGATATGATTTTGGTATTTGCAAGGCCAAATTTATAGATAGATAGATAGATTGTAGAGGCTATCCTGGATGGGACACACTTCGACCATAAGGTCCATTGTGTTGCTTAAGGATGGAAGGATGTGAGTGAAGGATAAGGAATTTTGTGTGTAGACTAGAAATTGGTAGGATAGGCGGCTGCAGCCGACTTTGATAGGAACTATGCCGATACTCATCTGGAGTTCGTGAAGGAAACTGCAGAAAATCTTCACAAGCCTAGCCGATTACTTCGTTCTTGTCCATACGCCGACAGTTAAGTCAATTACACCTCCCCCCTTTTTTAATAATTGACAAATTACTGACGTCGGGATTCGAATCCATAACTTCCCAGTTCGAAGTGCACACAACGCCTTTACAAACGCGGCTACTTGACTGGTTAAAAAGGGGCAAAGAGAAAGAATTAAACAAAATATAAAATATATCTCTTAGTATTAGAACAATCGAAAATTGTATGAGGTGTAAAGTTGTAGAAAATCATGTTTGCTACAATTAGGATTTTAAATTTCAATCTTAAATTGAAAATATTTCTGTAAATATAAGTGGGTAACAGAAATAATGATAAAAAACAAAATTATAGTAAAACTAATTTTCTACAAGAGAGTCCACAGACAAATAAACGTATATATGTATTTCACTATTTATTAAAAATTTCAACGATGATCATTTTTAACATCTATTAGGTAGGATCGATGAACATTTGAAAACATTTTTTACGAAATTTTATCTTTGGTACAAAAGCAATAGCTCCATTTCCTTCGGAGAAAATTCGCTAAAAATCCAATTAATCACTTTTATGAAGTATTGCTTTCGGGCGTAGGTATTTCACCCAAAAGCTTGTTTTTGCATGCTCTAATGATTTTTATTATAAAATTTTAATGTTGTTAAAATATATTTTATGTGAATATAATTTTTTCAGCCTACAAAGTAATGAAAAAGGTGACGTTAAAAATATCTTTTGTATTTTTATGATGGTATATTTTTCACTATTTTTATAAATTTATCGTAAGAGGAATACAATAGAGTTGTTTTTATATGTTTCTTGGCAGAGTGCATAAACCCGCACTAATAATGATGCTTGAATTTGTATCATTGTGAACAACTTTATTTTACACTAGCTGAACTGCGCGACTTTCGCTCGCGTAAAAGCAAAGATATTTCAAAAATTTATCTTAATTACCCCCACCCCTGGTGTGGGCTTTGTTTATTTTTAATTTTTGATTATCTCTTAAGGTTTTTATGTTAGATATTTTCACACCCCTTGCTGGGAGTGGGTGTGTAGAGGAACAATGATCGACTTTGCAAGTTGTTTATTTTATAGAAATAAACATAAAAAATCATACAAAAGTTCCATAGAAATTAACACTTTCATTTTTTTCGAATTTTCCAATTTTTCATGCAATTTTTCTAATTTTTACTTTAAAACATTATTCAGACTATAATGAAAATTTAAATAAAATTAGCCAATTCGGTCCAGCCGTTCTCAAGGGATGCGCTTACCAACGGATAGTATTTTATTTTTATTTATATTATTCACACTTTGGGTTACATTATTTTAATTTTCGTGGAGATCTCTATTTTTTTTTTGAAAATAATACACAGCTAATGTTACTCGCATATAATAAAGCTTTCTACAGGTGAAAGAATTTTTAAAATCGGTATTTTTGATCCGTTACAAACAAACATACAAAAAACAAACAGGTCAAGCTAAATAAAACCGTTTAAAAATATTTTCTCTTTAATATTAAAATTCAAAAATCATATTTTGTTTATAAAATTTTTTATTTGAAGTTGTTGTATTCATTTTATTATAATTTTAAGAATAAAAAGTTAATAGATTTCTATGAGATACTATGGAGTTACAAAATATATGTTCGTCAGATTTTTTTTTACTATAAATTTTCTTATGTAGACACTTATTTGAATTATATTTTATGTGTATTTTATCAAATACTTTTTTAATAAAATTCGTCACGTAGGCTAAATACATAGACTTTGCCATGACTCACACTCATCTAACAGATACACATGTAGTGACTCCCACTCATACGGCAGACACACATATCTGACCCATTAGTGTCAACATTGCAATTGAACTTGCGGTACACTGCAGAACGATACATTTACCTATACATGCATATCTTTGTCTCTTTTTATATACTCACGTATAGAAACAGATCGGTATGTTCTGGTAGTGTAAAGACTATTTGATGCGATTCTCTCACATTCTTAGATCGCATGCATTTCAGATATATAAAGTAAGATAACAACAGCTCACCGCACAGTTTAACAATTTAACATTAGTACAGTAACAATTTAACATAAGTTCAGTTACAATTTAACATTGTGAAATAAAGTTTACAAAAATATATATTTCAAGTATTTTCTTTATGACCTTTCATTACAGACTTGTAGAATGATGGATGAATATAGATGATGAATCCCACAAATAATAAATAAAAAAAACAAACTTTCTAAGAGTGAAGCATCAAATGGCATATGAAACCAAACTACTAGGCGATAGTTGTAAAGTTTAATAATTAATACAAGTATTAGAACATAAGTAGTAGAAAAATTTAAGTATTTGAGTTTTTCTTCCTTTTAAGCTGCCCCAATGCTAACCATTTTTTAAATCGATACATATTTGAAAAACTTTTTGGGAAATCCTTTTATTGGAACAAACGAAATAGTTTTATTTTCTAATGAAAAAAAATTCACTTAAATATTATGAATAGCATCCAACGTCAATAAAACCATATTTGATCAGAAAATATCGTAGCTACTACAAGAGAAACTACGGAAAAGGTGCGCCAAGTATTCTACTTAGATGGTGGTGTGGAAAAATCATCGAATCACTGTTCGTTGGGAAAAAATTGTTTTGATCATTTTAATATAATAGTAATGCTTTATTTTGTTGAGCAAAGGCCAGCCCCATCGATATCCATTATTTTTCTCCGTCTATCCAGTTACAGCCTGTATAAACTTTTACGTCATCGCTTCAGCGCCTTCTCTGGTATCCTCTTCTACGTGTACAGTCATTTGGCATTTTAATATCGAAAACATTTACGAATATTAACTTTTGATATGTGATTTGTGAAAGTCGGATTGCTTAATGTTTTACCTTATATATAATTTTTAGCCGAATTAAAATTGTAATGATGTTTATATCAATTTTCAATGCGCTAAGAAAGTTTTTTCGAAGTTTTATTTATTTTTTGTTAGATAAAAATTATCTCAAGTAAAGCAATGATTGCGAAATACGGAAAATTTTGAAGTTATTTCTAAAATATCAACGGCTTCCACTCCAAGTATCCAAACTTCCAAAAAAAAAACATCCGCAGCACAATGGCAAACGCGCATACAGCGAAGGTTCAATAATAAGAAAATAGTTTTTGTTGCCATTTGGCTACGGAACCATAATGAAAAAAAAAGATAAATTTTAGAATCAAGAGTAATATCATTTTTTTTTGTGAGTAAGGATAGTATAATACTTTTTGAGTAAGGTAATATGTCTTACAGTCATACAAAGAATTATTTATTAGATTTGTTATAAATAAAAATACATATTGTATTGTAATAATGTTTAAAAATAAATATTTTTACGGTGCTTAGTTTTTTTTTAATATATAATTTTAATAATAATTGTATATATCAATCGTAAATTTTTTTTGTACTATATTTTACATATATGTAGCTATAATCTGTGTATTATTATACTTATAAATGTATTAAATAATCCTAAAGTATGTAGTAAAGGATGTCCCATAATTCACCATTAACACCGTCGGATATCTTCCTTGGGGTTATTTGAAGTCAAAGGTCTACGTCAACAAGCCCACATCAACCCGAATATTGAAGAAGGAGATTCAAAATGCTGCATAATCGAAATTCAGCCACATTTATGCAAAATGGTCATAGAAAATTTCGTCAAAAGACTACGTACGTGCCAGCATAGCCGTGGGGGTTATTTGTCCGCAATGCTATTCCATACATAACCCTATACTATGTATTTTATATTTCAATAAAAAAAAAACAATTGAAGAAAAAATATGTTTTCTATTTAATTCGAATCTTGCGTGAATTATGACACCTTTATATATGAATACTGTTTTTGTTGTTGTAAATCTGTTCTTCTATCATTACAAAAAAATTTAAACATAAACTGGAATTCAAATAGAATTAAAATTTTATGTTTTAATAAAAACTAAAATATTTAAATTCAAATATTTGAAAGTGAGTTTAAAATATGATGATTTTCAACACTTTATATGGTTTTCTTTGTAAATAAAAAAGAACGAGATGGAATTTTATATATGTGGAAATATGCGTTAGTTTATTCAGGTGATTCACTTTATTCGATTTTTTGCCTTACATGAATATTTTTCGTGTTGCAGGCCAACGAATCGATTTATCGCAACAGTTTCAAATTTCCACAATTACCAAAATCAATACGATAATTTCATCCTTGTTTTTTTTTTTATTTATAGAAATATTTAATTTTTAGTAATTTTTAGGCTGATGTATTCGCGTGGAAAGGCATGCACCAAGCCATGCTAGCGTTTAAAATGACGGTTTTAAATTAATATACAATTTTTTATAAATAATTTGGTCATGCTAATTTTATAAATTTTATTGAAACTAGTACAAAAGTTTAACAGATAATGAAAATTGTCCAAATAAGAAAAAAAAGTCCTATAATTATAAATAAAAGACTTTGAAATTTGAATTGTATCTCGAAAAGAATAAATTTTTGGGCTTAGGGTCAAAGAACTATAATATAAGAAAGAACTATATTCTTGGATGCCTGTAAGCGTCTAAATCCAACGAACCCATAGTATCCTCATGTTTACTTTAATTATTATCACGTTTTTGCTGCAACATTTCACTGTTTCACCCCCAACTGGGATATCGCCCGGTCATAATATCCTAGGAACATAATTTTCGACATACAAATACATCCTAAACTAAATAATCTTGTATAAAAATATCCAAAACTAAAATATTTGAAACATAAACATCCTAATAAAACTATTTTCAACAAGTAGAATTATTCATTTAAAATCCTGAACTTAAGATGAAAAAATAACCGATTGTTAAAAACCTCCAAAGAAAGCATGGTCAATCTTCACCAAGTAGAAATTGGAATTACACGAAAAATTAACTGCCATCAACTACCGAACATCTGATAACGTTTGCAAGATATAGTGAAGCTTCATCAACTTGAGCCCTAGATCTATATATTATAACGTAAATTTACTTTTCCGTCAAGCCGTGGTGGTTGTTTGATTATTTCCTCCGAACCATTTTGTTCATCCCGTCAACATTTAAGCATGTTTTATTTGTGATCAGTGGATTGGGTTACAAGTCATAAATACGGGGAAACTTCAATTTCTGTGCCGGACAACAAAAATTAATTACGGCGTACAGGAAATCGATGGAATATTTTGTATTCGTTTTTTGAAATCTGCGTCTTTGGAAATGATAAACCTCTAGTTTTGAGACGGGTTAGCTAATTTTTTTCACGATTAAATAAGTTTTAATCTAATTTTTATAATGTATATAAAATAAACTGAAACAAAAGAAAATATTATAAATACAAAGAAATGATGAAAGTATGTTTTTTACCATTTCTATAACTAAATTATCGAACTAAACTTGAGTAAATATGTTTAAGTTATATATACGATAGATTTTAATGCGCTTATAATTAAATTGTCTGGAGGGATCATCTTTGAATATCAACAGAAAAAATATTCACTCGTGTGGATTTATCTTGATCTACTATAAATGTTTTTCTTTCAATTCTTTTTCACCTTCTCGTTATACTTCATAAATAAAAAATTGAAAATATTTTTTATTATCATTTTTATAGTTTCACATAAAAATAAGAAAAAATAATTGAAAGATTAATTGAAAATATCCAACTGTCTGTAATTGTTATTTGTATATTAATCTCATTCCATTTATTTACTAGTTCTCATAAATTAATATAAGTTTCTATTAAAACAAACATTTTTAAAAACAAGCATTTTATAGTAAAAATAATTTTCTACAACTTTTCTTCTTATGTGTTTTTCTATTTTTTCAATAATAAGAGAGATATACCAAATTTTGTGTTTCCCCCTCCCTCTAAACACCGTTTCCCCTTGTCGATTCGTGTCATGCTGACCATAAAAATGCATTATCATCGAAACTGAACCAACATGTAAAAATTCAACTCCGTAGGATAAGAGGAAGTGGCTCTTATTCAGCTTGGAAGATTTGACCCGAACATACATACATACATATATACATACATACATACATATATATATACATACATACATATACAAACATACATACATTGCAAGTTAAATAAAAGCTTGTAATAAAGGACAGTGTTAACACACCAACGATTTTATCGGAAATTGAAACATAAAGTCTAAGGTACTAAAATGACCCTGGGACTTAAATGAAAATGTATAAGGTTATTTGTTCAAAAGCGTATTTGGTTGGCAACGTAACTCACCAAATTACAAAATTGAATTGACAGCCAAGGTTTAGCAGTAAAGGCTTTTAAAATCTCCACGTGGTAGTGGCTTAAGGAATTAAAATAGAAGTATTACTTAGAATAAGCTTACTTAAAATAATCTACATCAGACTCATAGCATTAGATGAGGAGATCAAAAGCACGTAAAAACTATTGGGCGAGCCTGTTGAAACCTGTCTGGTATGTAGTGAATCTACTATAAATCTGAGAAGTACAGAACTACTGTAAATGAGCAATTCGAACTAATTGTAAGCCAATTCACTTAAAAACTCTTGATAAATGATAAAGAGAAATTATTGGGTTCAGGTTTCATTCTAATTTAAGCAATTAACTCAGTTAGTTGTTATGTTCAATTGTTTTATTTTATGCCTTGATATCAAAACATTTAGAACATATTTTGTGAAAATAACATATGTGATAAATATAATATGTCATAAAACTAGCGAATATCTATTAAACTGAACGGCTTCCTAGAATAACGTCATTAGACTGTTTTTTTCGTTATGGATATGTAGAATCCGAAAATTAATAGCCAGGCAGTTTTCCATAAGAAATTTCACTGTTAAAATGAATATTACTTGGTTTAAGGCTGTTGTGAAGAAAATTCAATTTAATGCCAGGTTCTTCAAACTTTTACAGCTTATTAATTCAATAATAAAAGATATCCTGTCAAAATTTTAAGTTGATCCTGTTTTTAGTTTTTGAGTAAAAAAATGTTAAAGTTACGATTTTTAAGAGATTTTTACATAGGTTAAATAGACTCGTCGGTAAAAACATGAATACAAAAATTGATATCTCGACAACCAGATATGCCAGTGTTATGAAAAACTGTCATAATATCTAAGAAAGTCTTATAAATAACTGAACCAAATTTCAAATTAATCTTGTTTTTTGTTTCTGAGATAATTAAATTTGTAGATCGAAAAATGCTCTAAATCTAGTTTTATTTTTAGTTATATTTATTTTTATCTAGTTTTATTTAGTTTTATCTAGTTTTATCACCATGCAACTTTTTTGAAATACATAAAAACACATTTTTAATTATTAAAACTTTTCGAAAAAATGAAATATAGGATTTAAGTTTTAAACAATATGTTTTTTTTTTACAAATATATATGTTTTTTACAAAAATTAGATAATTTGAAACGATATAATTGCAAAAATTTTAATTATTTAGAGTTGGCAATGGATGAGATATCAATGCATTTAGTATAGGACACTCGCCACCCCTACTTTCCCTCACCAGTTTCACAACAACCTTAAGGTTTTCAAAACTAAATGATGTATACAAAAGTATACTTCCCATATATACAAAAGTAAATTCACATTTTTTCTACTATCTTTATATATTTATATAAAAAAAATGCTGTCATTTGATAACATCTTCGTATACATTACCTTAAGTATATCAAATTATACAATGTTTTTTTTATAAAATGTTATTTATAAAAATCTGGTGTGAAACACTCATACAATCTCTATACGAAAAAACAAGGAATGAGGCTCCTAAATTGATATAAAATTTTTCGGTTTTTTCTCCACAACCTTTCTAAATTTACTTATTTAGACAGTTATATAGATATTTTTTGTTTGTTTGTTGATTTTATATACAATGGAATTTGTGTAATATTATTTGTAATGCGTCAGTTTTCCAAAGTAAATACAAAAATAAACGCTCCACACCCAATAAAAATTTGTAAAAATTTATATTGACAAATAAACTTGAATATTTAGTGTAGGTATAACATATTGGAATGAAGTTCCTTAACGCGGCGCGGCTTACGGTTGGTGTGACTAGGTACAAATCGTTACGTTACAAAATGTGGTATTCTGTGTGTGTATTAGTGTGTTTAGTAGTGTGTCTAGTATGCTGTGTGTATAATAAAACGTTATTTCCACAGAAACTATACTTCCAAAAAAATAACTTCTAAAATAAATTTTTGTTTCAATTTTGAAATGTCAATTTTGATTGTCATTTCCATAGAAACTATAAACTATACTAGCACACTATGAATCTTTATGTATCGTTGTGTTTTGGCTATTTTTAACTTCTATCACGTGTATGGTGCTGCACGCGCATTTTAATTTAATGAGTTTAGTTGGTTAGGTTATATGTGAATAATAAAAGTTTAAATAATTTATTTCGAATTACATTCGGAGTTGAAGCAACAGCAAAAGGAACTTCGTTTCTGACGCGGGTTCCCCGACCGCACCCACTTTTTAGATATACATGCTTTATGTTTTAACATTTTGTTTTTTTTACAATTAAATGATGTATATTCATGTTGAGGATGTATAATATAAATATAATGCCAGCAGTACACACTCGGCGAGGCAAGGCGAGAGATAACTAACACGAGAGTGTTATCACAACGCTCGGTCTGCCTTGTAATGACTCGCCTCGCCTCGTCTACGCTCTATTAAAAGTATATTTTTTTGACATGAATCAAAGAAAGCGAGTGGAGAATACATTTGACACAAGCACGAAGGACAATCTCGTCTACATTTGATTCAACTTTCAACCGTCATTTTTAAATATTCAACTATCAACCGCTTTAATTGCACCCATTAAGCTTAATAGTATATCAATAAATAAAAATTGTATAAATTCATGAATCCAATTTTTATTCTTATAGTGTCACGCATTTGATAATAATTTTTAATAGTTTAATCAAAAAATTACTACTCCATAATTTTAAACTTAAAAATGTCATTTTTCAACTATATCAATGTAATTTCTGGCCAAGCCACGTTGATTAACTGACGAGAACTGTATTCCCGGCTGAACACTTGGCGGGAGTATACACAGCTCCACTTGCGGCTCCTCGCCTTACATGAATATGTCGAATTGTGATTAGTATTAGGTACACCTAATGTGTACAAAAAAAACAAGAATATATTTTGATATCACATCTTATAACACAGATAACCAGTATTTTATTTGATTTACACTTGCAACACTTGTTCGAGGATAGTCAGAATAATATTCATTCACTCATAACGCTTGTTTGGGTAATTCTCCTAACTTATTTGAAAAGCGATATTAGGGTAGATGGGAACAACCTGTGCTTACGAAGTTCTGTTTGCCATGAAAGGGATACTAGAAGGACTATCTAAAAAAGGACAACTAGTCAATCAAAAGAATATAAGTTTGAGTCGCTAATTTAGTGTATTTTATAATAAATCAAAAGCTTGTCATTATGAAATCTATATGACTATTAGCGAATTTCCTGACAGGAAATAGAGCTATTGGTCCCGTACCGAAGTCAAAATTTCGCAAAAATTTCTTCAAATATCCATCGATCCTACCTAGTAGATGTCAAAAATCACCATCTGTAAAATTTATATATATATATACCTATGGACATATATATATATACATATATATATATATATATATATACATATATATATATATATATATATATATATATATATATATATATATATATTTGTGTCTGTAATCACTCTAGCGGTCACAGTTTTCATTTTATCGGAATGAAATTTGGTATTTAAGGTGCTTTTGGTATTCAAAAAGTCAAGTTCGTTAATGGCTAAAACCGGACTAGAAGAAAGGGGGGTTAAGAGGGAGGGGGAAACACAAAATTTGACATATCTCCCTTAATATTTGAAAAATCGAAAAATTTATAAAAAGTAAGAAGTTATAGGTATTAAGTTTTTTTGTAATTTTGTTTCTCATCATTTTTTCTGTTACACTAATATTTACAGAAATATTGATGGTTTAAGATTGAAAATTATTATTAAATTCCTTAATATCTCTGTACACATTAGAGTTTGAAAAAAAATGATAAGGTGATGAATTATAGCAAATTTGATTTTCTACAACTTTATTTCTTACGCATTATTCGATTGTTCTAATATTAAGAGAGATATTTCATATTTTGTGTTTCCTTCTTTCTTTATAACCCCCCCCCCCCCGATCCCCTCGACACATGCCATTCATTAATAAAATTGGACCGCTAGAGAGTGATTAATGTATTCTAAGGAAATTCGCTAAGTTGGAGCAGCTCCTGCATAACGAATTTTTTTATTTATCAAGCTTAAATGATCTGACGGTTAGATCAATTAAGTAGTACGCAGTATTTAATAGTTCACACTATTACATACTGTATGTAATAGTTCACACTATAACATACCTACTGTGAACCCAGTGAAAACTAATTTATTTAATTTGTTACATAGTTTTATCAACATAATATAAAATATTAGGGATATTCTACAGTGTAACTGTATATAGAGGTACAGATAATTTGATTGAAAAACAACCATTTAGCCTTTAATGTAAATATAAAATTTTTATACGACATATAAACATGTGTTCATGTGTGTATAGGTAATCCACCTACGACTTTATATGAAACGATTATCCAATGTAATACCATAAACTTAAAAACAATATTGTCATAATAATATTATGATAGAGCATTTACCATATGCCAACAAACTGTATCAATAAACGTTATCTATACAGGATGCTTAATGAATTAGAGCTGTACTTTGATAGCAGCTAAGATAGTACGGGTTCAAAATAATGAAAAGGTATATACACCTGATCCCATACTACTATAGTTTCCGTTTACAAACTTAATTTGATCTGCTTGGACAAGTATATAGTGTTAAGTGTAAACGATTTTAATTATCATTTGAAATGAAGAATTTTAATTTTAAACCAATAGGAACCGTATTGGTTAATAATATCTTTATATGTTTGGTTAATATCATATTTTCTTTGAATATTACCAAAGTTCGTTACTGTTTCAAAAAAAGGGATTTTACTTAAGACCATACGGTTGCAGTGATTCTGCCTGTCAGCAGTGTAACAGGCCGAACGCACAAGTTCATAAAACGTCGTCGTTTTGTGCAGACATGGAAAGGCATTTTATAGATATGTGGTGCCTGGGCGTTTCGTGTAAAGTCCTTCTTATTTCGACGGATTGTGTCCAATATAATCTGCCGTAGTTTAAATGATGTAGCTTTGTAAATATCCAAGGAATTTTGTGTTACGTGAAATGAAGAAAAAAAGACATATTGTATATTAGTTTGAAATAAAGCATTATAAATAAAGCAAAATTAAAACAAATCAATAAATGACTATTATATTAAATATCCAATATAAAATAAATATTTTATTTTAATTTTATATATTCAAAACGTTACTCCAGTAAATATTCAAAATTTAAACATAAATAAATATAAAAAAAATGGAAAAATAATGTAATTTTATTCGTCCGATTATTTGCGTAAGAAAATGTTCGCCAACCTAAAATTCTTATATTGGGTTGTAATTTCCAAGCAGTTCTAAACAATGGAGATTATAATTATTGAGTAGTTAAAAAGTAACCATTCCATTCGAGTACTACAATCTTTCACTTCGACGGCCGTGCCCCGAGATGATTGGGTTTGCGTGTTTGGAACCTCGCACTCAAAGGCGTTCTATATATTTCAGATATCGTGACTAAAATTACTGAAAGAATTAGGATTTGAAACTGATCATTAAAACTCGATTATTTTTAGTTATTAAAAAATTAATAACATTAGTAAAATTTCCTAGGAAAAAATTTACGATAAAAAAAATCGTAAAATACAAATCTGAAATAAACAATATAGGTATATGTTTAAAAAATCAAAGTTGACCACGGAATCAGAGTCAATTCAAGGTCACAGTTATTTGACTCCCTATACATCCGAAAAAAAAAACTTTTGACTAATATATTTATCACTATCTTACTTAGCTCTCGAGATATTGGCCTAAAATAGATGGAACACACGGTATATATATATATATATATACATATATATATATATATATATATATATATATATATATATATATATATATATATATATATATATATATATATATATATATATATATATATATGAACTTTTGATTCTGGGCTTGATATTTGCTATTTAGATTTAGAATCGTTATTTAATCGATTTATCATTAAGAATTAATTGTCGTTTGTATTTGATTGTCGGTTTAATTATAGTTATTTAATTTACATCATACACTTCGTTGAGAATTCAATCACTAAGCTTACATATCTTGCTTATGACATCTTATTAATGTTCAGTAATAATTATATATATATAATTTTCTTGAATATCCAATACCCGATATCTTCAGTCAGAAAAAAACAACTTTTACATTATATTATTTTTGTATCTAAACGGAATGCTAAAGATATTGAGAGAATGTCTTGTTAACCTGGGGATCGGTTTATCCAGTTTATCCAGAAGCTTAATTTTCTAGTGATAAACATTATTATGAAATTTAAATGAGCGCACTCGAGATATCTTGTTTTTAATATTAGTGTGTGTATTGAAAAATATTGTTCAGGTCAAGCTAAACCGCAAAATCGTATGCGAATAATTACATTAAGTTCTAACACAGTGATTTATTAACACAGGCACAATCATGATGGAACGTAGAAATCCATATATCTACAAACAATTTTGAATATAGACAAAAAGACTGTTTAAGTAAAAATTAATTTAAATAAAACCTATTTTGACAAAATGGAAACCCGACTTCAAAAATCAAATATTCTATAACAAAAAATGCACTAAAAACTAAAAAAATAATTGCGTATTCTTGTGCCAATTTTAGTTCACCTAAGCAAAAATTTTTAAATATATATGTACAATTATTGTTATTTTTGGAGTCAGTGCCAGCATAGAAAAATTCACATAAAATTTGGACACCGCCTCCAAAAATAACAATAATCAAGATAAATAATAGATCAAGATAAATTTTATTGTGGGCTATTCAACGGGTTTTCTGTGCAATTAGATTTAACAATCACATCTGCTAGTTGAGGTTAATTAAGAATTAAATATGAACTATATTACGCAGATTATCATGAGAAGTGAAGAAAACAAAATAACACAACGTGTTTATTCAAACAACTTTAATTTCCGATAACGTTATTATTTTGTATTATTTTGTTTGAACCGATTCAATCTTTTGCAATGTAAAAAAATGTACTTAAAATATTTTGCAACAAAAATTTGCAACAAAAAAAAAGCTAAAAAATCATAATCATAAGCTGCAAAAAAAATTTAAAACAAATCATTTAAACCATTGGAAAAATCCAATTTTTTGGTTTGGTGTCCTTTACAATTTCGCTCAATAGTTTTCTTTTATAAGCTCTAGTGATACATAAAAAATATTTGAAATTTAAATAGTGCTGTTCATTTTATTTTACATCGTGTTTATAGATGGCCATATTTTAGTATTAGGGAATCTCGAACGTACAATTTAAAAAAACTTTTCGAAAATTTCAATTTCGTATCTCATTTCTAATCTTCTGTAATGAAAGATATTCAAAGATAATCATTTTGCTCTAGTAACTGTTCATACAAAAGTTACTTATAATTTCTTGGGAAAATACGAGAGTAAATTAGAGTTTGTTCAATTTTTGTTTTAAGTTTTCCTCTGGTCAGAATATAGTATAGATTGGATAATTTATCAAAAACAAAACCTGAGTTGTGTAGTCAACCAAAATAATTATAAAAGCTATGGTGCCACAGCCAGGGACGGATTAGGACAATTAGCCACTCTAGACAGTTGAAAAATTGCGCCCCTCCCTTCAAGATACATTTTCATGCTGATGGGTCACGTAGCCAGTTTTTTTTGCTTGACGCCAATCGTTAATTCGTTATTTTCGTCCTATTTAAAATGATTTCAACATCTGTCTGTAGCGCTCTCGGCT
Source organism: Nineta flava (assembly GCA_963920215.1). Lineage (NCBI taxonomy): Eukaryota > Metazoa > Arthropoda > Insecta > Neuroptera > Chrysopidae > Nineta > Nineta flava. Next base: position 35,468,355 of record OY986045.1, read on the forward strand.
ACAGCAGCGATATTCTCGGCCGAACGACCAGTACGGGATCGGCCACTTCTTGCGACATCCCTAATGGACCCAATTTGCACGAGGCGTTCAGCTAACCGCTTGATTGTTCGCGTACAAGGAACACAATGACCAGGATAACGGTAGCAGACCGAAAATTGGTCAAATAAGCAGTAACAATAATTAGGCGTTTTTCAGGAGTGTATCGCTCCATTGCTTGTTGTCAACTAATTCTCTATCTATCTGCAACATAAAAGTCAAAGCACAGTGGCATTAGATGTCAATTACAAACTTTATGACCCATCCACATTATGACACTGTTTTTGACTCACCTTGTATTATATCATTTTTTTCTTCGATATATTGTTTCAAGAATGAATCTGGGTTGTACACTTTCGAATGAAAAATTCTATTTTGGACCACCCAAGTAGCTTTATATCTAATGTAAACGATCAAAATATGCCACCTTGGAACATCTGCCGCCCTAGGCAACTGCTTCCTTCCCTACCCGGTTAATTAGCCACTGGCCGGAGTAACATGATACATTGAAGAGATTTAAAAGGTTGCTTTTAAATTGCTTTTATAAAATGTTGATCATTACATTTACAATATTTTATGATACCAATTGAATGCAATCAGTTACAATCAATAGACACTGATGAATATATAAATATAATAAAGATTTTGTATATTTGGGGTACACAGATGGTTGGTTATGTTTAAGTGGTTGGGATAGATAAAGTTACTAATATTGTACATCGATTCTTGTGTAATATAACGGGAATGCAATATCCATTATGTTGTCTATTATACATAATATTATAGACAAAATGGTCAACGTTTGATAGTTTAAGTACTCTTATCAGAAACTTTGTAAAACTTAAAACTATACAGGATGTGGTCATTTTATTCAACAAATTACTTTGTAGAATGGGTGATCGAATATTTCAGATAAAAGATGTCTTATTTTCGAAATTTAATTTTCGTTAAATGTATATTTAACGACAGAACTCACGTTAAAGGAATGCCTGAAGTATTACTTGAAAAAATCTACACAAAACAAAAAAAAGTTTGGAAATGGTAGTTTGTTCCTACTTTCGTTGAAAAACCTAGCCTAAAAACGTATCCTCCCACTTTTAACACCTTGAGTCAGTTTCGATTAAATCTTTTGCCTACAAATAAAGTTCATGAACGTTATTTCTCCAACTTTTCCGTGAAGAATCCCATCTAGTGAATCCAATTAGTTCTGACAACCCACTTGGATTGAAAATCATCTTCCAACAGACAAAACGTGAATCTTTATTCTCATAGCCATCATTTATCAAAATCATTACCAAAAAATTGAAATTTTTTGAATGCTCATTTATGTATTCATGTAGCAATTCGATTGTTAATCTTCTTTTTTTGTTACTGCAAGGATGGCACCTGAAAACATATCTATAGTAAAATATATATAGTTATTTTACTATTTATGGCACAGTGCTATTATCTGTATTATTTTAGGCGCCACAGTTGCAAATTATCACTGTTAAATATTACAACCTTTTTAAAAATGCCACAGTCTATCTTATTAATCTCCGACGCAAAAAGAGAGCAAACGCGTGGACCGAGTTGAATGCGGTATTTTATTAGATAGTTGGTTTTATTGCGGTGTTTTTTAGCTATGTTTGATAAAAATCTGTTCAGTCGAAGATTAAAAGCTCTTTTCCAAGATGATGTATAGGTATATTATTAAAATTATCATTTTATTTATAAATTTGGTGGAGGTACCAGGAAGATCTTATTTTGTTTCATATTATCGCGTTTGGGGTTGTTTTTTTAAATTCATTTGTCCAACTTTATAACATATTTAGATTAACAGGTTTATAAAAAAAAACACATGTGTATAGAATAGTTTCCTGTTATATAACAAAAACGCAGCGTTTGCGTGAATGCATGTGTTAAATCTCAACTTTGATTAGAAATATTTCTCTATATTTTATTCATGGATGGCTGTAAATAAATTTCACTACAATAATTATTTAATTCTAATATTTATTGAGATATTTACAATTTTCATGTTCTAATACTAAATTAATATTTCCAATGGTGTCTTGATATGATATTCACTTGATATAATTCCTTCTTCTGAAAAAATTCGCTAGTCTACCAATAAAATTATGTCAAGAATTTTTTTATAATTTCAACATTGTTTGTGTAAAATTAAGCTGTACATTGAAAGTGAAGTACTAAAAAATGATAACATAGAAGTAAAATGGAAATTTGAATTCTATTTATTTTATATCATAAAAATAAAATAATGAGAATACTAATACTATAATCATATTATTAATGTAGTAATGTATATTTTATAACTTTTATGGTATGATTCTCAGAACAACTTAACTGTATCCAGTTCATATCGTCGATAAGCAAAGTATATAGTGCATATGATAGCTCAAGAGCTTGTATCGAATTTTAACTCGTTTTTTTTTTCGAAACTTAGCATGGCAGTATCTTTGTTATAGATAAAAAGCGAATGCGAAGGTTGCCTTTTGGGTACTAGTCGAATACCCAAAAGGTAACCTTAGCATTTGTTTTTTATCTATCACAAAGGTATTGCCATGTTATATTTCTAAAAAACCTAGTAAAAATTTGGTACAAGCACTTGAGCTATCATATGTTGCGATGTATATCGATGACGCGAGACTGGAGATAAATGAGACCAGACGCGAATAAGTTAGCGAGAGACGAGACAAAAATTAGAATACTGATTTCTGATAGATATTCAAGAGAAAGGCGATATTACTCTCTTTCAAGCTTTATAGATTTTTAATCTCTTTGTAGATTTTAAAACAGCAAATCACCTTGAGATTTATTGTTTAAATTAAAATTAATAAATTCGAAACATTTGCACTTTATCTTGAATAGCATCAAGATTTTAAACTTATATGTATAAATCAAAAGTAATTTTTTGAAGAAAATTTGTAAAGCCGTGACGAGACGAGACGTAAGAAAACTTTTACAAGTCAATACAATACAACTATTGCACTTAGTACAACTAATACAACTATTGGGGTAAAACTATTGCACTTCGACCTTATGGTCCATTGTGCTCCCCCTTCTACCACAGTCTGACGAGACTCGATTCTCCCATATGTTGGCAATAGCCTGGAGCTTGCTTCTCAGATCCTCCCAAAGGTTCGTATATTCGGGGTAAGATGCACCGAATATCCTGTATCTGCTGTAACCCAGAGGTTCGTATACAAAGATTATGTGGCTGGATGTTTCTTCCTCCTCGCCACACAATCTGCATGTAATGGACCCGTTATGGAGTCCCGTTGTGCGCAGATGCTTCCGCATGGGATACTGCCCGGTAATGAACCCGGTAACCCTCCGCAGCTGCATCCTATTCAGCCTCAGTGCATCGAGAGATAATCTCTTTGTTGCATTTGACCACTCGTTAATCACCTGTTTACATGCAGTCCTTGAAATTCCTAAAATGCGCTCTGGGCCTATGACGGGCATTCCGACTCCCTTCTTTGCTGAGGTACCCGCTTTTTCGTTTCCTTCGAAACCACTGTGACCCGGCACCCAGATCAATTTAGCATTATTTGCCAGTTTCAGAAGTTCTTCCAAACAATCCTTGACTACCCTTGAGGTGACCTCAGTTCCAGACAAGGCTTTTAAAGCAACTTAACTGTCCGACAGAATACATACGCTTTTATTGAATGTGGAATGATCCCGTGATCTAGACATACGTTAAATATACCAGGCTTTTCTTATATATTGTAGTAATCACTTTTCGATAGACACGTTCTTACATTTAACAACCAAGCTTTCTTAAGAACCGAAAAAATCATCCGGCTTTTTGCTATTAAAATCAATATACCTAAAATAGATTTTCTGTATATTATTTCAAAATGCAATACTGTGGAAGTCAGTACATACCATTATTATATATTGTTTTGCAAACATTGACATCCACAGGATTCCAGTTCAAACAGGTTTGGCAATCATCTTTTTTCTATCACAAGGGCGCTACCATGCAAAATTACTAAGTACTTAAAACACCTAAACAAAATTCGTTGTTACCTCTCCGACTATGCGATGTATAAATGGTTTTAGTATAAATGCATGTGTTTTCCACAAACTGTATATATTCGTATGATAGTTGACGATTGTAGGTATTGAATAATTTTAATAAACTTTTCGTTAATACCAATTAAAATTTCATGTGAACTTTTTCCATTGCCTTACACTAATAGCATATTATATAATAGTTTCATAAATGACAACTGTCGTTTTTGAACTAATTTCGAATGTAGGTGTTGACATTTGAAATCGATAACTGTCAATACAACGACCAAATTTATTGTAATTAGAAAATAGACGCCAGCACGATATATACAGTTAGTTGTTAAAGGTATATGTTGGAATATGGACATCAAATTTGTTTTTATTTAAATAAAAAATCATTAAAAAGGGTTTTGGGTAAATATTTAAAAACAAATTTGAATATTATTAAATAACTTTATCAAAACACAATATTAACTAATTCCAAAAAAGTCGAATTCATTGACTCTCTTTAATCACAACTGTAAATGTGCCTTTCCGATTCAACACAATCGTTATGTGCTAACAATTTGCATCTGCCAACAATTATCAATCATAAAATATATAAGGAGGGAGTTTGATCATTATTAGGACGTTAACTCCCTTAGTTCCCAAGACAGAATCTCCCGACTCGATAAAATTACCTTCTTCCGTTTTAAATGCGGGGCTCATATGCAGTTCCAGAATACCAATACAAAAATGGCAAGTGTTGATGATTTATTGATTAATCGTGGGGTCTAAAAAGTATTGCATTTCGACCTTATGGTCCATTGTGCTCTCCCGTCTACCTAAGACCGACGTGATTCGCTTCTCCCATAAGTTGGCAATGATTGGAGCTTGCATATCAGGTCGTCCTGAAGGTTCATATATTCGGGGTGAGATGCACCGAATATGGCAAGTCTTAGTTTATACTTTAAAAATTACACATTATATCATCAAAAAAGGCAATCCTTAACTAATGAAAGCACCATTACAAAAAAAGAATTGTATGATAAAAGAAGAATTAAATATTGAGATACGACTTTAACCATAATAATTATATACTGTAAAATGCATTTATATTACATGGGTAAACATTTAAACATTTTTTGTCGTCAACATAACGTTTATTTTATCCGAGGTGAGAAACTAAAATATAATAATACAATTCCTTGCAAAGTTCCCACATATTAAGATACATATTTATCGACGCATTTAGAGATGCATCAATTGATACTTTAACCATTTTGAATGCATCATTTATTATCGAGAAATCGTTTGGCAAAATTATGTTCACAAGCAAAAAATATCGCATGCAAAAAACACGCATAAACAGACACAACCGTTACGTTATCAGATAAGACACGTAAACGTAAAACCACATTGATATCTCCGATAGAATTTTTGGGATATTCTACTTATCGATAAACGATTTTAATAAACATTGTGGATATTACAATATGTGGCGTTAAGTATTTTTGGTTCAGTTCAATTTAGAAAATAATTACTAGCCAATTAGCCGAGCGGTCTAAGGCGTTATGTCTGCTTGAGGACTGGGAAGTTATGGGTTCGAATCCCGACATCGGCATTTTGTCAATTATTAAAAAAAAGGGGCGGTTAATTGTCCAAACTGTCGTCGAATTCACAAGAACGAAGTAACCGGCTATGCTTGTGAAGGTTTTCTGCAGTTTCCCTCCACGAACTCCAGATGAATATCGGTATAGTAGTTATCAGAATCAGCTGCAGCCGCATATCCTACCAGTTCCTAGTCTACACATAAAAATTCCTTCCACTCAACTCACATCCTTAAGCATCGCAATGGACTTTATGTTCGAAGTGTAGCCCATCCAAGCCAGCCGCTACAATCTATCTATCTATCTATCTAGAAAATAATAATAATTATTGTAACAAGTGAAAATGAAATAACAACTAACTGAGTTAATTGCTTAAATAGCCGGTATATACTGAGTTAATGAAAAAAAAGTTTCAAAATAAAATTGTTTCTTTTAATAAAAGGAACATTGACTCGTACGGTTTCAAAGATAGGCATTTTCCCCCTGGGCAAAAAACGTTTGAACACAAATTATGAGAAATCTATTGAGTTTATAAAGACAGTTTCAAACATAAGTTGTTTATTTTTAAATAATATACAATTTAATTCCAGCCACTTTTTTTCTAAACGGTTTCTCATACGGTTTCTGAGATACATATTTTCCCCTTCTGGCGCCGGAGATAACCATCCGATTTCACCCATTAACGAACTTGACCTTACTTTTTAGTTCTATAACACACACACACACACACATAAAATTTCAGCTTATTAGCTCTTTTCGTTTTTGAGTTATCGTGTTGACGGACAGACAGACAACCGATACAAAGTCGAAACTAAACTTAATATACTCTGGTAAATATTATATATCTGGTATAAAAATTGAACTGAATACAACATTTTCTATTTACATAAAAAAATGAAATTGATTAAAATTGAATTACACTGTTTTTTCCAACGCATAATAAGTGCAGGGACCACATTATCTGCCATAAAAATCAGCTTAATAAATAGAATATTAAATTAATTAAAAAGTTAAGTGACTGAATACGTAATATGACTGTTGTCTCTTAAATCATTTTGCATAATACAAAACAAAAGTGCAATGTTTCTTGTTTTTATGATCGCCTTGAGGACGACTACTTTCCACATGAATTGCATAAAACTTTATAAAATAAATGTAAAAAATCTATTAAATTATGCTACAGGGAAATTGTTCTCTTGCTTCTATATTCAATTTACACATTATTTGTATGCATATTGCCATTAAAACTTTAGGTAATTGACTTTCATCGATAAAACAATTCGTTTAATAAATATATCATATTTTATGTATTTTCTTACCTCTAACATAGTGGGTATGTGTTCGGTACCGAAAATCGATGTGGAGTTTTTACCGGATCTGTTAATTTTTAAGTTCCTCTGATATCACTTTGAAAAATCTATGACGTTACAGTTTCTAGAGAAAGTTTTCGTTTTCTAACACGGATGATGGAACTCTTAAGTGACGAAAAAACCCTCATTGTGGCAGCTATCACATGGGTCTACAAGAAGTCAAGGACAATATATGTCCTAAGATTGTCAATTAAGTTGGATAACCATCTAGGATTTCCTCAATCAAGATGTATTTAATTAAATACCTCGTACTCAACTTTAAAGTTATGCTGTTAAACATAACCTTTCTCTAGAACGATATGACTGCGAATGAAAACACGCGACTAGTGAGAAATGGCTAGCAAGCATTGTCGTTCAACTAGCAGGGAAATAAAAATCGACATTTGCATTCCGTTGCAGGGTGTCCTGAAACGCTCTAAAGGTTGCTTGGCAGAAAAAGCTCGATAAACATATGTAGTTTTCGGTCGAGTTATCCTCGAAGGGCTACAGAGTCTCATTAGATGCATTTGTCTTCGGTTCACTTGGTTCCAGACTAGTCCGGAACATCCGTGTCGCGAGGTTCCATAACCAGCCCCCGTGACCAAGCACATAGGTATTTGATGGCGCGATCATGTTGGACTAATTTATATCTCTTTATTTATGTCTATTATTTATCAGCACCATCTGAATTGGACTCTGATCTTAATTAATCCTATAAATCCAGCTTCCTTCATGTGCCATTTATTTTAAACAAACTTTAAACTAAAAAATAAATTAAAAATCGGCTGTTCAAATGCCAGTGAGCAAATTCGTTGCATTTTACAATCCTTCATGCTTGTGTTGATGTCTCGCGTATCACGTGGGGTCACCCATGCTACACGCAACTTAACTATAACACTTTTAACAAAGCTTTAAAATGAAAATTTTGATGTTATCGATAGTATTAATAGTGGTAAATAATTTCTAAAACGAACACTGCGAGTTCTTGTAATGTAAGAATTGATGAAATATATTAGGAAACAATGCTATAGTTTTAACAAACAATAATTTTGTTATTTGTTTCTTAATGAACCTTCAAACAAGCGGTAGCATATCATGTAGTAACTTTTGAATTTATGTAAAATTTTAATTTATGGGAACAGTACAATTTTATTATTCTACTTTTTGTTGTTTTCGAACAAAGTTGAACGTCAAACTAGAAAAACTTTTACTAAGGATTTGTTCACAGTGAGTATTAGTATCATTAGTATTAGTAGATGTTTATAAAAATTCATAACATACAAATTGATGTTGATAAAGACGAAATGAAAGTAGTCGACCATTCTCCATTAAACGTAAAATATTATTCCATACATCAACATTAGAACTATCAAATCTTTCATCAAATTAACTAGAACGCAGTTTGTTCCACAAAACAGGGAATGCCAAAAACAATTTTGTATAATCTATGAAATAGCTTTGATCGGTGTCTATTCACGGTTATAAATTCGTGAATTGTGTATTTGGCCCTATTTGGCCCTTGTGTATTTGTGTGGCGTTGTCTTGAATTTCCACAGATGACCACTCCCATAATGAGACTACCTGCCGTATCGTATGTAACTGTATATATTCAAAGATGTGGGTTCGTGAAGCAGTTGGAAATTTTTACATGAAGGTTAAACCAAGTTTACTTTCCATCATTTTACAGAATGAGAGTATTAGTCACCCAAATCATTTGTAGGCTTTTGATGGAGATATAAAAGATTTGAGAGATCCTTTAATCATTTATCTATAACCATTATAAAATTGACAAGTGACTACTGTAAAAATTATACATTTAGGGCCAAATATAAAAGTAATGAATGGATTAGGAAATGGTCTCATTGACACAACAATATTTGGGTTTATTGCACTTTTCTGCCCGTTTGGCACAATTGATGATGTTTTGCATTTGAACATGCTTTTTTTAACATGATTGCCATCAACGTAAAATTTTATTTTCTACTTTATAGTTCATTAAATAAAAGCTTGTTTAAAAAAATTTCAATGTCTTTTATTTTCTACTGTTTAGTCTAATATTAAAGACAATTTTAATTAATTAATTAATATTTTAATACTAAAAACCTCAATGTAACTTGCCACCGCTTCCACTACTTCAAATATTTTTCGACACTTCCTCCAAATTTCTATTAGAGCGAATATTTTTGAATTGTATCTATATAAAACGATATTAGATATACTTTGTTGTATTGTCACGGCACGTATGCAGGTTTTCAAAATTTCCAAACTCTAACTCAATTAGAAAATTTTGATTGCAAGATTCGACCCACACATACTAAATAGGTAAAGTTTAATAAAAGCTTGTAATAATAAACTACTACAGATTTAACTTGATTCTCTACTCATTGTAGTTACTTTTTTCGAGAAAGAAAGTATAATTTACCACCATGAATTAAAAACTTTAGCACTTAATTAGCACCTTAAATTTAATATACCAATATGCTTATCGCAGGGGGACGGGTTTATTTAATGGGGATATAATTTGTAGTCGCTTAGTTTTCGTAACTCCTAAGGGACGAAATTATTTTGTTTGCTTTTAATAAACGTGTGGTTTCGAAAATGTAAATTTTGTTTGAAATTGGATACAAAAAATTTTTCGACTTGATTGCACGACTTACGTCTTTTACGTTTCACTATAAAACTCACGTGAGCAAAAATCCATTTGATATGGGTATAAAGGTTGAAGAAACAAAAGAATCATATTGTAATATCATAATAAGATACATTCACTGATATATTTAAATGAAACAGCTTTGTGGATAATATCATTACAGACATCTGGTGTTGAATACTTTAATATACATTTTACTATCCTGTCCGTGCATGTAACTGTTCTATTACACAGATATCTATCTATCTATCTATGTATGGGTGAGAGCTTTTTGTATGTAACATAAAGCAATGTATAAAAAAAATTTACTTAAAACACAGTATAATGATCCTTCATGTTCTACCTTCATATAACGATATCTCTAAGTAATAATGAACATTAATTATAATGATATTCAAGGGACTATCATCAGAAATAAATCGATCTCATTGTAAAGTAGAATATGCGTTTATTAACTACTCATTTTTATGTGATATCTTTCAAATCAAATGAATGCAATTATTATGATTAAAGTGTTCGATAATTATGTGAGGTAAAAGATGAATGTTTTCATTAAAATCTTTATCCATTGGGAATCTCTTTAATTAAGTTTTCGTATCAAAATAGCCATTTAACGATCAATATAGAATATCCATACTACTATATAAATGTGAAAGTAACTCTAACGGATCGTAATGAAATTTGGCAAGGAGATAGATTATATCCTGGGGAAAGACATAGGCTATCTTTTGTCTCAAAAAATAATCTTGAAGAGGGTGAACATAAAAAACAAAATACATTCAGTCAAACACAAAATCTCGTCATTTTTTTGGAGTCGGTTAAAATTTTTGTTGATTTTATCATTTCCACAGAAACTATACTTCTAAAAAGTTACTATAAAATTATTTTATTAAAATTTTGTTTCAATTTTGAAATGTCAACTTTGATTGTCGTTTCCATAGTAACTATAAACTATAGTAGCAATCTATAAATCGTTATATATCGATATACATATACATTATACAGTAGAGTCACATTAATTCGGCACTAAAAAAACTATAGGATGCCGGATTATTGGACCTGCCGAACTTAGTGAGAAATGCCGGATTAGTGAGACTCTATTTTGTATATATATATATATATATATATATATATTAGTATAAATATATATATATATATTAGTACCCCTTGGAAATACTATGAAAATAGTGAAGAAAACTTTTCTTTGCCATTTTAATAATAATCATGTTTAAGGCTAATTTTAACCCAAACATTACAAAAATCTGATTCATTTTAACGTCCAACCAACACATTTCAAAATTTTGCCTTCTCAATTCATACAATTTGGAATTTTAACACCATGGGTCTGATACCTTGAAAACCGTTAATCGTATCATAGTTTAACCAACGCCATCGTTTTCGCTAGGTCCAAATTTACTTTAAACGAAGTTTTTATCAAAATCGGGGACATAAAATTTTCTTCCAATTTTCTTCTCCAAATTTTCTTTCTCCTCTTCTTAACTTAATAATTATAGTATATTATTATATAACTTATAATTTTCCTCATTTTTTTCACACTTTTTTCAAAGGGTACATATATATATATAGTTTTAAACAAACTTAATCAATAGAGAAGCTGTTATTATTTATTTTTTATCACTCTGCTATTTTAAAACTTTTATTGGTTTAAAAGTTACGTAACACAAAATAGCAAAAGACGTAAGTAGTATTACATGCCAGGGGGTGGGGTAGTTAATTTACGCCATCGAATATGCGTTACGTGGCTTATGGACAGCCCCCATAAATATTAATTAATTAACAGTAATTATTTGGCTTAGTATGAAAATTGATTATTATTATTATATTCATGTGACACGATGTTTGTAACTTTGTACAAACTATTAAACATCTTTATTTATTATACTCAGCCTTCACCAATGATATAACTATCATGTTCTTCACAAATTCCCATATCTCACAGAACGCTTTATTTAAAATAATAGTAAAAAAATGTATATTGAAAATAAAATAAATGTTTTCATTAGTAGGTAACGCACGGAAAAATATTCACCGAAAGAAAATCTCATGGAGGTGTCCAGGAAAGGTGGAAACTTGTCTTAATTAAATTAACCTTTACCTTAATTAATTAACTAATTATTAACTAATCTTAAAAATCGTTGTATTTACAACAAACTAAAATACAAGCTCTTATTAGTAGGTAACGCACTAAAAACCAATAATAATTAAATAGTCATAGTAAAAGCTTTTTATTAAAAGTTTCTTTGATAAGAATAAAAAAAATTGGTTACGCAGAAACTGCTTCAACTTAGCGAATTTCCTTAAAATACATAAATCACTTTCTAGCGGTCACAATTTTAGTCTGATTAAAATGAAATATCATATCTGATATGATTTTAGTATTTGCAAGACCAATTTTATTAATAAATGACATACGTCAAGGGGGAAGAGGGACATAAAATAGGAAGAAAACACAAAATATAAAATATCTCTCTTAATATTAGAACAATCGAAAAATGCGTATGGAATAAAGCTGTTGAAAATCAACTTTGCTACAGTTCATCACCTTATCATTTTTGCTTAAACTCTAATGTGTACAGAGATATTAAGGAATTTAATTTTCAATCTTAAACCGTCAATATTTCTGTAAATATTAGTGTAGTTATAAATTTTTCGATTTTTCAAATATTAAGGGAGATATGTCAAATTTTGTGTTCCTCTCTCCATTTAAACCCCCCTTTCCCCTTGTCCGATTTTACCCATTAACGAACTTGAGCTTTTGAATACCAAAAGCGCCTCAAATACTAAGTCTCATTCCGATAAAATGAAAACTGTGACCGCTAGAGTGATTACAGACACATACATATATATACATATATATATATATATATATATATATATATATATATATATATATATATATGTTAGCGATTATTTTGGTCGGGAGCATATTTTGAAGCGGAGTATAGCATGGTTGGTGCGAGTGCATATGCGAGCAGTGGTATGCGACCGACTCAAAAAAAGCAGTCAACAGAGTGTGGTTGAACAACGACGAACCTGACGAATGTATTCATATTTCAAGTGAAAATATTTAATTATTAATTGTTTGTGTTATATTATAATTATTACTTGTGTTCAATAAATAGTATTTGTAATTAATTAAACGTACTTGTTTGATTTGCCTTTAAGAAATCGCTCAAGCCAACAGTTCAGGTGTGGGGTAAATTAAAAAAAAAAACAAAACAAAATACAATTAAGGAACATTGGTAAAATATTGTTACGAAATAAATACGCGAGTGTCCGATTATCTGGAATATTACGGTAACTAAATTATAAACATAACTTAGTAACGAATAATAAATATAATAAATAAAATGTGTATACGGCGGGAAACGTAATAAAAGTCCGTCATGTTAAAACATTATTTCAATCAAAGCTACTCATTTTGAAACAAAGGAGTAAGAAAGAGATAGACTTATACGAGTGAACATAAGTGTTGTGAAACAGACAGCAAGCATCAAAGTGTTCGAAGACTGCTGTATAGTACCAACGACCGGTTCGATAGCATACATGCAGACGCGTTGCAATCAACAAACTTACAACTATAGTCGATCTCAAAATATATTGATTTTGATATATTTAAAAACGAAAAATTTTTTTCAAAGTTATAATTATTGATTGTCGTGAACATTCCGTAATCAAACATTATAAAATGGATGTAATTAGTAATAATACACCCGAAAACGATGGATTAGGGACACTAAACGGTGAAAACGCAACAAATGCGGGTAATGGAAACGACGCGAGTAATCCTCGAGTAATCCTCGGAACGGAATAAATCCTGTAGCATCGTCAACCATGAATGAAGCAATCCAAAACGCGCGCGATCGTGATACAATAACGTGGGAACGACAACTACTAACCCGGGAACGCGATTTATTGACCCGAGAACGAGAGTTTTTATCCCGCACGAACGTATCAATCGCTAACGAAGGATCCAGTACACATTCGCCAAATAACGTATATCTGGCAGAGAAAACTTTGCCTAAGTTCGATCCAGATATTAAAAACGGGCTGACTGCTAAACAATGGATTAAGAAAATCGAAAGTTTACGACTTTTGTATAAATGGGATGAACAAGTAACGTTACATTACAGCCTTAGCAAATTAGAAGGCGCTGCAAAATTTTGGTTTATTATGTCAATCAACGAAACCATAACGGAATGGAACATTTTCAAGCACCTTATCGTAAATGCTTTTCCAACAATTGTGGACGAAGCGGACATCCATCACCAGCTGTCAACGATAAGAAAGAAGAGTCATGAGAGCTACGCATCATATGCATACGAAATGCTGGCTATTGCAAGCAAAGTCGACATAAGCGAGACAACCGTGATTAAATATGTCGTTGCCGGGCTAAATAACAGAGAATTGTCCAAGTTATTGGCAATCAACTGTTATAACACCATGAACGAATTACTCATGGCAGTACAACGGTATGAAAATAGTATTAAACAATCGTCGTCTAACGAAGATGAAAATGATAAAAATAAACGCAAACGCGAAAATGATAAAAGTAAACGTGACCGAACAAATACGCCTACCATGAAATGTTACAATTGTTACGAAATGGGACATAAATCCATTGATTTTCCAAAACCACAAAGAAAGCCGACATGCGCAAAATGCAACTCAGTGGGACACAAAGAAAATGAATGCCGAGTTAAAGTTAACCATGATGAGTCACCTAAAAACGTTAAACGGATAACTTCCTGTGAAAAATTATTAACGGATGAATACCACAAACCAGTCAGAATCGACGGTCGGAAAATAATAGCATTTCTAGATCTTGGAAGTGACACCGTAACCATGCGACATGACGTGGCCGTTAAAAATAAAATCGAATTTCAACCATTTACGATTAATTTACATGGATTCGGAAATGGAATTTGCCAAAGCATCGGGAAAAGGACATTACTTATGGAAATCGATGGCGTGAAAATTGAAGCGGATGTCCTCATCGTACCCGATTGTGCGCAATACGAAGAAATGATAGTTGGTAGATCAGCATTGGATCAACCGGGATTACGAATAATTAAAGAAGAAAAATCCCTTATAATCGAAAGAACGTCGTCAATCAAAACGCAAGTCGAGAAAGAAAAAGTTAGAATCAACTTAATATGTCGCGAAGATGTTCGAGTAGGAGAAAATGTGACAAGTGAAGAAGAAAACAAGTTATTGGATCTGCTCAGCAATTATAGTAACTGCTTTGCAGCGAATCCAAGGGAACTTGGAGAAACGACATTAGTGGAAATGAAAATAGAAACAACAACGGAAGTACCAGTCAAATCCAAACCATATCGTTTACCATACGCTAAAAGAGAAACGGTACAGAAAATGGTAGATGAACTCATGGATGCAAACATAATAAGCGAATCGAATTCAGATTTCTGTTCTCCAGCGATACTTGTGGCTAAAAAGAACGGCGAAGATAGACTGTGTATTGATTTTAGACGTTTGAACGCCATAACCAAGAAGGAAACAACCATAATGCCAATTATGGAAGAAGTAGTGGATCAACTTGCGGGAAACTGTTACTTTACGGGATTAGATTTGGCCAGTGGATATTACCAAATTAACGTCGAAAAACAGGATCGCAAGAAAACTGCCTTTACGGTTAACGGTAAAACATACGAATTTAATAGAATGGCATTTGGACTTGTCGGGGCGCCAAATTGTTTTAACAAATTGATGAGAAAGATATCGGATATGACTGATAAAGATACGTTTTATTTTTATATGGACGATATGATTATCGCATCAAAAACGGTTCTGGAAAACCTAACGAAAATAGAAAAAGTGCTTAAATTGATGGAAACAACGAACCTCACCTTGAAATTGAACAAGTGTTCATTTCTTCAACAAAACATCGAATTCTTGGGGCTCGAAATAAGTTCCCACGGAATTAAACCTGGAAAACGAAAGATAAGCGCGGTCGAATACTTCAAAACGCCAACGAGCATTCACGAAGTGAGAAAATTTATTGGGCTCACTGGATTTTTTAGAAGATTTATTAGGAACTACGCAACGATCGCCAAACCACTTACCTTATTAACAAAAAAAGATACCAAATTTCACTGGAACGAAGATCAGGAAACTGCTTTCGCCGAGCTGAAAAGAAAACTTATAAGCGAACCAATACTTACCTTTTATGAAGCGGATGCAGAATTGGAACTCCACACAGATGCAAGCCAAATTGGATTAGCCGGAATTCTACTAAAAAGGGTACAGAAGGACTTACGACCGATTAGTTATTACAGCAGGCAAACTACCGAACTCGAGGCGAAATATCATTCTTACGAATTGGAATGCTTAGCGGTAGTCGAGGCAGTGGAGAGATACCGTATGTATCTACTGGGACGCCCTTTTAAGATTGTAACCGATTGTAATTCAATCAAGGCAACGATGAATCGAAAAGATATAAGCCCGAGAATAGCACGATGGTTACTCAAGCTACAAGAATATCAGTTCGAGATTCACCACCGACCAGGTCAGTTAATGACCCATGTGGACGCCCTAAGTCGAAACCCAGACGAACCACCCCGTGAAACTAAAATTGCGGATCTGCGAGTAATGAACATTGTAGGGATTACGAGTAACGACTGGCTTCTCACGATGCAACTTCAAGACCTGAAATTGAAGGTTATTTACGAAAAACTTCGGCATCCACCAAGAAATAACGAAGAAAAACAGTTATGGACCGATTACGAAATAAAAGATGAACGATTATGCCGAAAGATAAAGACTAAAAGTTTATGGGTCGTACCAAGAAACGTAATATGGCGTGTTATACGTGGCAGCCATGACGATATGGGACATTTCGCGCTAGACAAAACGATAGAGCATTTACAAAGATACTTCTGGTTCGCGAAGATGAGAAAAAAGGTTAAAAACTACATAAGTTCCTGCGTAGAATGCGCATACCATAAAATACCCTCAGGACAGAAAGAGGCTATTTTATACAACATTATACGAGTACCAATACCATTCCATACCGTAAATGTGGACCACCTTGGGCCGTATCCAAAAAGTGTGTCAGGAAACACTCACATATTTTCCTGTGTAGATAACTTTACAAAATACATCATCTTGAAGCCTACGAAGAATACCACATCCAAAATTGTATGTAAAATACTGAACGGAATTGTGGGGATTTTTGGAGCTCCGAATAGAATGATCTCGGACAGGGGTACAGCTTTTACGGCGGCAGATATCAAAGAATTTTGTAAGTTAAACCAAATACAACATATACAAAACGCCACGGCCACTCCACGAGCGAATGGGCAGGTCGAGCGATATAATCGCACCGTAAATACTGCAGTCAAAACTATGTGCAAAAGAGAAGATAGCAGAGATTGGGACGCACGGCTGAAAGAAATACAGTTCGCAATTAATACAATGAAGAACGCAACCACAGGGAAAAGTCCGCATGAACTGTTATTCAGTTACCATCCGAGAAACGCGTTAAAGAATCAAATAATACTGGCACTAGAAGAAGGCAACATAAACGAGAAAATCGAGGAGAAGCGTGAAGAAGCGGTTCAGAAGATCGAACAAACCCAAACGAATCAGAAGGCTAGATTTGATAGGCAACATCGGAAACCACGAATTTACAAAGAAGGAGATTTAGTAATGATACGAAGAGAGATGGCAGCTACGGGTCAATCAAAGAAATTGTCCCCCAGTTACAAAGGACCGTACATGGTCGAGAGTGTACTTACTAACGACAGATATTTATTACAGGATATCCCAGGAGCCGAAAGAACTCAACGACCATTCCATTCCGTGTATACCGCCGAATTGATGAAGCCGTGGTGTACGCTGGAGGAAAATTCGGAGGATGAAGTTTCGGTGGAGGATGAAGAAATCGAGGACGCTGAGGTTGTGTCGGGGGCGACACAAGTTGCAGATTGGCCGAACTGTTAGCGATTATTTTGGTCGGGAGCATATTTTGAAGCGGAGTATAGCATGGTTGGTGCGAGTGCATATGCGAGCAGTGGTATGCGACCGACTCAAAAAAAGCAGTCAACAGAGTGTGGTTGAACAACGACGAACCTGACGAATGTATTCATATTTCAAGTGAAAATATTTAATTATTAATTGTTTGTGTTATATTATAATTATTACTTGTGTTCAATAAATAGTATTTGTAATTAATTAAACGTACTTGTTTGATTTGCCTTTAAGAAATCGCTCAAGCCAACATATATATATATATATGTGCACATATATATATATATATATATATATATATATATATATATATATATATATATATATATATGTCCGTAGATATATACAGGTTGTCCCAGAACAACCTGGAACCCTTCGGTGAAGTTGTTCCTTAGGTCAAGACGAACTCATTTTACCATATAACATAGGTCCGGAAATGATTTGTTTATCCGCTAGCCGCCATTTTGTGTTTTTTGCTTTATAATTTATATCTACACAACGCGTTGTCCGATTGAATTGAAAATTGGGACGATTGTTGCTTTAGCATAGACCAATAATAAAAAAAAATTTGAATTTTCAAAAATGTATTTTCACAAAATGGCGGCTTTTAGAAAAATTCAAAAAATTCATAAATCTGCTTGTTTTTGACTTACGTAAGTTTGAATTTTTCTGTTTGCTTTTAGAAAAATTAAAAAAATTCATAAATCTGCTTGTTTTTGACTTACGTAAGTTTGAATTTTTCTAAAAGCCGCCATTTTGTAAAAATACATTTTTGAAAATTCAAATTTTCTATTATTGGTCTATGCTAAAGCAACAATCGTCCAAATTTTCAATTCAATCGGACAACGCGTTGTGTAGATATAAATTATAAAGCAAAAAACACAAAATGGCGGCTAGCGGATAAACAAATCATTTCCGGACCTATGTTATATGGTAAAATGAGTTCGTCTTGACCTAAGGATCAACTTCACCGAAGGGTTCCAGGTTGTTCTGGGACATTCTGTATATATACAAATTTTACAGATGAGGATTTTTGACATCTGCTACCTAGGATCGATGGACATTTGAAGAAATTTTTGCGAAATTTTGACTTCGGTACGGGACCAATAGCTCTATTCCCTTTCAGGAAATTCGCTTACAATTTTTACCCGCGGATTTGTTCGTGTCATATTGTTATGTTAGACCCAGCTCCTGTCAGTTTAAGATCAAAACCTCATTATAATTTCCCACCGCTTCTCAACCTAAAATATATATCGACACTTCCATCAAATTTCTATTTCAGCGCATATTTTCAAATTCTATTTCTCGTAGCCTGATAAAATACATACCAGTTTTCAAGTCTAACCATAAGTTAAATTTAAATTTTTGCCCCAATTCTTAGAACAATGATTTGTATTTTATAAGTACGTATTTCGACTACAAAGTAGTCATCATCGGTATGAATTAGCAAATCGTAACTATCTCTGGGATATGGAATCCGAGATATGTTGCTCGTTGCTAATTTGGTGCGTGTCTCAGGAATTGGGGCAAAATTTGAAATTTAATTTCATAAAACCTAGAATTCTCTTTGATTATCTTAATAACCTTTATATCTAATTATAAGCTTTTAAGAAGAAAATGTTTCAGCAAAATCGTTCCAGGAGTTTTTGTGTGATTCTCTTACACAAACAGACTTTTACAATTTTTACCCGACTACGGAGGGTTATGTGTTAACAGTCCATCTGTTCTTTGCTAGAATGTTCATCTGTTCCCGTGTAGTTCCTAACCTATTTCTCATATTTTGACAAATATGGTGTCGTTAGCTTCGTCTTATATTTTTGCGTGTCATAGTTTATGTCACGTCATATTAAATCCAACATGACAGATATGTCTTGCAAAATATGCTAAACCACGACAAAAATTTCACAAAAGTATCCAGTTTGGTATCAAATATGTAGTTTTAATTCACATGTTCTTAATATTATACTAAAAAGACTAAAATAAATAAGTTTAAAAAACTAAAACCTGACTTTGCTGATATATATGATATGCTGATATGCTGATATATATATATATATACATATATATATATATATATATATATATATATATATATATATATATATATATATATATATATATATATATATATATATATATATATACAAGGCTCTTGTTTCGTGCTTTTTTCGTAGTCGGTTTTTCGCTATTTAAACGTATTTATAAAATAGTTGAGAACAGAAGATACCAGTTGTTACTTTTAACTATTATTGCATACAAAATTTAACAAGGAAAATACTTTTAAGATAAATGGGTATAACAATTCACAATTTATTTCGAATGCCTAGGTGACAAATATTTTTGTACTTTAACTACGTGTAGAATACGATCAATATTTCACCAAGAACATGTGTTGAAACCGTTATTAAACTCATTATGTGTGTATGTACTACTATGGGCCACAAAAGTAGCGAACTTTTTTTATGATGTCATGATGATTTGTGCCCCTTATTCATTCGGTGTTTGGGAAAATGTTTCGAATACAAGTTACTAGTAATATTTATAATAATCAACTTTTTTAACGACGAAAGAAGGAGGTACTCAATTCAACCTGTTTTTTTTTTATGTATGATACACGCATAACTTTTTGCATAGTACCTAATCCGATTTTGATAATTCTTTTTTTGTTGGATAGGGTATACATCAAAGTTGGTCCCATATAAATTTGAAAAAAGAATTTCAAATTTTAGCCACAAAAAAATAAAAAATAATACGTCCCAGCGCAAAATAATACTTCTCAAGTTAACCCTTATATTTTTTTTGTATGACCACGCATAACTTTTTACAGAGTAGTCCGATTTCGATAATTCTACTTTTATTGGATAGGGTATACTTCGAAATTGGTATCATATAAATTTTGAAAAAAAAATTTGCCCCTAAGGGTTGATAAATAGGGAATGGTTGTTTATTCAACACTGAATTTTCATCTGTGAACCGATTCTGTTGAAACTTGACACACATATGTAGTTCTAATGAAGTAAGCCACAAAAAAATAAAAAATAAAACTTTTTAACAAAAAATAACACCGACGAAAGAAGAAAAATAATAACTTTGTCACAAAAAATTAAACCTTCGAAATAAGAAAGGATAAATTAAAAAGTTTCCTTTTAGTCTAGTCCTTTGAGTTGGCGCCAAACAAACAAAATGTAATATTTACTTTTAACCGAAAATCAGATTCACCCTTCGCACATTTCGATTGAGATTTTTTGGCGCCGACTCAAAATTATTTAGGTATTTATATTAGCGTAGTAGACTTAGTTAGACTAAAATACTTTTTTATTTTTTCCTTTCCTTTTTCGAAGGTTTAATTGTTTGTTACAAAGTGATTATTGTTTGCTTTTCAGTTTCTTCTTTTAACGGTACTATTTTTTGTTAAAAAGTTTTATATCGAAACATTTTTTCGTACGAACCGAACGAAATAGTCACAAATCAGTTGTAAAACTTTGAAAAAAAGAACGCTACGTTTGTGGCCATGTGTAGTACATTTGATAAAACTAACATGTGGTGAATGAAATCATTATATTCATCAAATTTTTCATTTTCATGTGGAAATGAACATTTGTACATTCGTCGCATATTTAAAACATTCAAAGGTATATTGTACTCTCAAATTCGAAAAAAACGTTCGTTTAGTTTAAATGCTGAATGTATTATACTTTCGAGAAAATGTCTCGAGTAAAAGTTTGCCATAAAAGTGTGAACAGCTCTTCTTCTGAACAGTTTTTCAACTATAATGCACGATTTCAATAGATACTCGTATATTATTCTTCATTATTCTTTATTATTATTCTTCAACTTTTTGGCAGTTTCGGTCACGGTCTAAATGGTATAAGCAAAATTCTTGTTCAAATATAAAGTCACTTGAATTTGACTAATTAACGCCAAATACTTTTTATTGAAATTGTCCAGCAATTTTTTGTGTCCGTTTTTTTATGAGAACCAGAGTTTATATTAATAATAAAATTGATGATTGAACTTGAAATTAAGGTAAACGAAAATTTATCTTAATTGCTTATCGTAAAATGTTTTTTTTTGTAGGCATAAAATATTAAATGTCTATTTTTATACTTCAATTCATAAAAAATAATCGAATAAACTAACGTTATTGTTTGTTTTGTGTATATCTCATCGCCGATAAGCTTAAACATTCCTTTAAGTTGATAAAAAATATATTATGAATGGTATCGATTAAAATGTAAAACCTATTTTAAACGAGTATTGAGTTTCAAACAAAAAATGTATGTTTTAAATAAGTTTCTATTAAAAACAACATTTTTTAAAACAAGCTTTTTATAGTCAAACTAATTTTCTACAACTTTACTTCTTATGTGTTTTTCGATTTTTTCAATATTAAGAGAGATATACCAAATTTTGTGTTTCTCCTCCCTTTAAACCCCCCTTTCCCCTTATCGATTCTTGTCATGCTTACCATAAAAATGCATTGTTATCGGAACTGAACCAACATGTAAAAATTCAACTCTGTTGGATAAAAGGAAGTGGTTCTAATTCAGCTTGCCAGATTTGATCCGAACATAGATACATACATACATACATATATTGCAAGTTAAATAAAAGCTTGTAAAAAAGGAGCATTATCTCCTTTTTGAACTTCTCTCTCTCTTACAGTATTAAAAGATAAAGATTTTTCCCCACAGCAAGAGACCACATGAATCAGTTTTGCCCATTTACGAATTTGAACTCACTGTTTAGTTCTAGAACACATCCATTTTCAGCTCGTTATGTGCCTTCGTTTTCGAGTTATTGTTGATAGACAGACTGATAGGTAGATGTGCGTAATTAGACCAATTAGGTTATCTTCTATCTGAAACCCTATACAAAAAGCTAGATTGATTAGAAAAAAACAAGATGGATATTCAAGTTTTTAAAGAATTACCGCTGTCGTAAATGGTAAGTAATACTATAGTCGTGCTTTAGATAAAGTGGATATACTTTTTTGTAATTTGGTTACACGTTGTTCTAACGTTTAAGCAAAAGCCACATTTGACTAAAAATTATTTACTCATTCGGCAACCTTCGTTTAGTTAAAACTTCATCATTCAAAACTTCTACCTATTCATCCTTTAAGAGATTATTCCGAACATGAGATAATGAATTGTTGTAAAAATGCGCATTCGATACTAAATACTTGTTTCAAAATTTAAAAGAGAGTATGGCAATCTTAAGAGATATTTTAGAAGTTCAAAAATAAGAAAAGGTGATAATTTTTGTTAGATCAATCTTGGATTACTACATTACTAGAAACTATACAGTTAGATTTTGTGTTCCTTTTTATAATAAAGATTCTTTGAGATTTAATAGATTTTTTTCCTCTGCAAAGTTTTAACTCATTTTATTAAAATTTTTTTATTTAAAGATTTTAGGTACCTCGCACCGTTTAAAAATTAAGTGCATAGGGTATCGAACATACGGCACAAATGAAGCTTTTATAGCCTATCAATAAACGGAATATCTAATGCAAAAATTATTTTTCAAATCCGACTGCTAGTTCCTGAGAGTAGCGCGTTCAATCATACAAAACTCTCCAGCTTTATAATTTTAGTATATATTAGGTTTTTCACTTCTTTCCGAACCTCTGTGTATACCACAATTTCATTCTATGCTCAAATCACTAACAACCAACAATTGTGATTTTTGATTCATAAATACATACAATAATATAAACTGGATTCAATAATATACACTGTTGTAATGTGACTCGAAAAGTTTTTTCATAACGACGGTAAATATATTTATTTTTAACGCAAAATAATTTAAATTTTTTCATCATAATTTCCGTTTTTCGAAAATAACATTCAGGTAGTATTTCCGTGACAATCCAGCCTAAAAATACATTCACATATACCTATACGTAAAATATCTGACATCAGTAGTGATGTGTTCCATAATTTTCGTAGATACTGTACTTAATACTGAAACATTGTCTGTAAATATATACTGTCATATACAGGATGTCGCCTAAGTTATGGACACAACTGAAGGTATGGATAGAAAATTGAATTCTAAGACAAAAAGTCCTTTACGATTTTTTAACTTGACGCACAGGAAATTAGTTATTAATTAAAAAAAGTAACCAATCAGAGGCGTGCACTGGGTTACGACAGACAAACGTACATGCACTCCCCACTAGCATACTTACAAACACTCACTCACACACGCTATTGGACGCCTCTGATTGGTTACTTATTTTAATTAATAATTAATTACCTATGCGTCTGATTAAAAAATGGTAAAGAACTTTTCGTCTCAGAATTAAATTTTCTATCCATACAGTTGTGTCCGTGACTTACGGGACACCCAGTATAATAACTAATAAATATATACGATAATATATACTTAAGGAGAATAACTAAAAATTCCATATTTTATTAATGTTTATCTTTTCAACAAATCGGGCAAATATCGTTTTCTTGGTTTCAAAAACATCGTCATAAATTAATGTATCAATAACTTGTTTTTGAAAAAATCTACAGAAAAGTTTTAAATATATGATGTAAATTGTGCCACTTTCAGTCAAGTGGTACCTTTAACCCGTGCAAAAAGTTCCAACTTTGATAGTGATTATCTCTTTTACTTATTAGATGGGCAAAAAATTTTTAATTTAGTAATTCTCAAGGGGGCGGGTATTCTTAACATCTACTCAAAATTTTATTAAATTCAGCAGAAAAGTGTGTGTACGCACATACTACCTTAACGCAGCGTATAGTAAACTTTTTTATATTTTTAATATATATATTTTAAATACCATTGTGTGATTCAATGTCTGTCTGGTATGTTCGATTTATTTCAGAATAAATTGTACTATGGGCAACAAAAATAGCGTTCTTTTTTCAAAATTTTATAGTCGATTTGTGCCTTATTCATTTGATTTATGGGAAAAGGTTTCGAGTAAAAGTTGTTAGTTTGTTTATATTGAACAACATTTAGTCGAAGATTTGTTTCGAAAATGTAATGAATAAGGCACAAATTAATTATAAAATATCGAAAAATAATAATATATTTGTGACCATGTTCACAGCCAGCCATGCATGGGTAATGGTGTTTGGAAAAGTCATTGTTTTTTTAATAGCATATATATATATATGTATTTATGTATATAATCAATATTGTATATTTATGTATATACAATAAAAGTCCGAATATCGACATTTAATTCATTTTAAATGATACACACACCCGCAGCCAGGAATCAAACATTTTCAGAAACATTCTCAATTTACTCGTAGGACCTAATTTACAAATCTTCGCGCGTATACATTAAACGACGGATTCGTTTCAGGATCAAAAGCAATTAAACGCGGTGAGGAAGATTAATTAATTATGAACTTAGCGAAATTTATTAAAATATATACGATAAAAAGATACAAATATCTCTGTTATTTTGTTAAATTTTGTTGTTAATTTTTTGTTGATTGTTTGATTCCTTATTATTATTATTTTTGAGATTATTGTTGTTTTATATATATATATATATATATATATATATATATATATATATATATATATATATATATATATATTATATTGCATATTATTGTTTTTATTGCTTATTATAGAGTTTATTATTTGTTACTACTGAGCCAGTCTGTATGTTTTTATATTTAATTTATTGTGTTTTCAATAGTATTAATTGTTAAAATCGATGTACGATTAGAAACAATAAACCTTACTTACTAATTATGAACGTTGGAACTTTTGCAATTTGATCTTACGGTAAAACTCAAATTACATTCAACAATTTAGAAACAAATTTAGCCGAGATATATTTTACGCTTTTCGATACTCGGGTTTTTAATGATAACATAAATTTTATAGCAGTAATTAACTTAAACGGTTTGTCATAATAAATTTTAAAAGTGTGCTTTAAATAACATAACCAATTTTTTTTCAATTTAGAAATCAATTATAAGAGTAATTATATCGAATTTTATTTTAGTTCGTTAATTTAAAACTTTTAATGGGTATTGAAATTATCTTCCTAATATATAAATTACATCGAAGCAGACTACCTATCCAGTCACTAAGCAATAAACAATTCTGCTGAATTTTCCAAACTTAGGTACCATTTTCTTTCTTTATTCTTATGTAGAGAAAAATCATATTCACATATTTACGGTGTATATAAAATATAAATGTTTATACAGGATGGCCCGTAAGTAGTCGAGTTCCATAAGAGGGTAAGTAGATGGTACGATTTTGGAACGAAAAGTCCTGAGAAATTTTTTTATTATACGCACCGTTAATTAATTATTAATTAATTAAAGAAACTATGTTGAAACCATAGTTGCAAAAAGTGCTTTTTTTTGAAAATTCATTTTTGATTTAATTATGAGTTTTTGGAAGAGTGTATTGCTTAAATTTTTCACTTTTCCTTGAAAAGTGCATTAATTAAATTTTTTTATTTTTTGAAAAATGTAATAAATAAATTGTTTTAATAAAAAATTTAAATTCGTTAAATTATAAAGTTTTCTGAAAAGTGCATTAATAAAATTATTCTATGGATTAATTTTTTTAATAATGCAATAATTAAATTTTTGGAATTATCAATTTTTAGAAAATCGCCAAAGATTTACAAAAGACAAAGATTTACAATAAAATCAGAATTAGTGTAATTTCGTAATTTAGTGAAAAGATCATAAAAATGATACCATTGATAGATAATGTGAAACAACTTCAACTTTCTATGAATTTTAATCAAACTATCATTTTTGAAATAAACCAAAATTAATTAAATATTCCGTTGCATTGTCAATTTTTTATACTCGAATCAATTTATTCTCGCTATTGATTTAATTAAATATAAAATGAAATATAAAACTAAAACAGAAAATGAATAAAAATACTCACTTGTGTAACATGTAAATAAAATTAAACATGCAATTTATTGTAGACATCAATAAATCAGCACAGCTCAGATTTACTAAAAAATAATTTGTCACTGAACGCATACGTCGATGAGCTGAAACAGAAAAAAAAAACACATTAATTTTGTTGTGTAGTTAGCTATTGGTTGTATTATAAAATTTATGTAAGTACATAATGAAACAATAATGAAAATAAACGTTGCAAATCGAATTTGAACTTAGATTAACCTTTACGTTGATGTATTATAGTTCTACACCATTCTTCGACGACTAGAATATACGCACAGCCGTATAAACCATTCATTTTCGAGGAGTTATAACTATTATTTATATTTTTGAAAATTTAAAGATTTTATCTATACTATTCTAAAATTGTAAATGTCTGTTTGTTAATTTGTGTATCTATTTGTTTTTCTTGCATATTTATTTGTGTATACCTAAACGTCAACAATACAATGTTTGTCCAAATTCCATTTGGGTTACGTAAGACAAATTCTAGACGACTAGCGTATACTTTATAGACAAATATCATTGAATTTTAATTAAATACTGATATTAAAAAAATAATTCGTCAACCAGGAACCGAACCTCGGGCCTCTGACTAGATAGTCCAGCGTGCTTACCGCTACAAAGTCTAAGACGACTCTGACGTAAGACCCAATTTTGACATATCATTCTTATTTATATTTTGACAGAATTTGTATATATATATATATACAAATAAATAAATAAATATATATATATATATATATATATATATATATATATACATATATATATATATATATATATATATATATAAATATATATATATATCTATATATATATATATATATAGATAGTTATATATATATATATATATATATATATATATATATATATATATATATCAGAGGCGGGCACAGACAGCTCGTCTGAGCCTTATGGGCTCTCCATAAGCTGGGTGAGAGTAAGTAAAGAAGGTATGTTTTGAAGCAAGACGGAACGATGTTTCAATACAGGTTGCCTACCGATTATTGCCCAATAATTTATTCAACCAATTTAGAAATAGTTTTATAAAATATTTATTGTTTAAATAATATCTTTTAAAGTATGGAGAGATACACCAAAAAACATAATAATAATAATAACAATAACTAACTCGAAGAACTCAAATTCCCACTTTATGTAAAATTTAACTTAATTCATCAAATTCCCATGACACTATACTGAGCATACTCCATACGAAGAAAAAATAATTAAATCAGGTAAATAATTCTTTATTAGTTCTCGGATATGAATAGTAAAATATTTAGACAAATTATTTGGAATTTCCAAAACTATAATTCTATTTAAATTATTCTTTGCAAAAATTTCCCTCTTTTATTACAATGGTCCAGCGGTAAACTTAAAGGTTCAAAAGATTTATATATTTTTTTTATATATTTTTATTTTATTCATTCACAAATATGATATATACTAAAAGGGTACATTTTATGACCCAAATTACCAGCCCATTATTTACTTTTGAAAAGATTTGGTATTATTATATTTTTTTCAGAAAATTTTTTAATTAAAAAAAGAAAATATTAATAATTGGTAGGTATCCTGTATTAACTCTATCTCTCTTCCCTACCTCTCACTCTGAGCTTGACGGAGTTAACTCCTGCCCACCTCTGATATATATAGATAGATATATATATATATTTATTTATTTATTTGTGTATACTTAAACGCAAAAATACAATGTCTGACCAAATTTCATTTAGGTTACGTAAGACAAATTCTAGAAGACTAGCGTATACTTTATATTTTTGAAAACTTGAAAGATTATATTAGATTTATCAAATGATAATTAATAAGAACTCTAGGTTTTTGAAATAAAATTTCAAATTCGCTCCTTTTAAAAAAAAAATTAACCAAAATAAATTAAAATATAATAAATTTTGAAATTATATTTCAAATTTTTTTTTTTTTGCCCCTATTCCTAGAACATTTGTTTGTATTTTATAAATACGTATTTCGACTACAATGTAGTCATCATCAGTATGAATTAGCTAATCGTTACTATCTCTGGGATATGGATTCAGAGATATGTTGCTTGTTGCTAATTTGGTGCGTGTCTCAGCTAATTCATACTGATGATGACTACATTGTAGTCGAAATACGTATTTATAAAATACAAACAAATGTTCTAGGAATAGGGGTAAATAAATTTGAAATATAATTTCAAAAAAACCTAGAGTTCTCTTTGATTATTTTAATAATCTTTAATAATAAATTTTATTGAAATTACTCTTGTTAAAATTTCTTTCATTCAAGTTTACTCTTGTTACCTCACTCTTATTAAAATTACTCCTATATTGTCTCAGGATATGTTATTCGTTGCTAATTTGGTGAAATTTTGCGTATTTTTACAATCAACAACACAACACTTCCGATTTGATAGTTTTTTTCCCATTTTATTCAATTACTAATAAAATAAAATAACTAATAAAATATTATATTTATTTTTATTCAATAATTAAAACGCATTTGTAATATATGACACTAAGGTTTTGACAGAACCAAAATTAAAAATAAATACACGAGAGGTCAACCGTCAAAAATACTTTACTAGCGTATAACTAAATTTACTACAATATATCATGCGGTCTGTTTTCTGTCTTCAATAATAAGGGAAATGTTGTACGGTTTACTTTTTTCATACTTTATTGAAGATTAGGTATGACCATAATAGTTCTTAATTTCATTTTGATTCTTTCTTCTGAAAAAATTTGATTAGTTTAAAGAGCTCTTACATGATGATTTTTTTGCAGAGATTGAACATAGATTTTTTATTTAACTTTTTTTTATCTTTTGTTTTTTTTTAATAGTGGCTGAATGTACGCTACTGAATATGGCACTGTATATATATGAATGAAAATATGAGTTCAATATTCATTTAATTATAATATTATATATTATAATTATCGTCTTGTTATAAAAATAATAATAATTCATGTCTCATTAATTTAGTATCCTTCGAAAAGATCATTTTACACAATAGTATTAATGTGTCTCGATGTTTGACAGACATTTTAATAGTAGTTTGCATACACCAGGCGCGAATCTAGAGTTAAAGTTTGGAGAGGGTCATCGAGTTAGAGTTTGGAAAGAGAAATATAATTTTCTACGATAAAATTGTAGCAGTGTTAAATAAATTGAAAGAAGTTATAAAGCATTCTTTGTTTTTGCAAATTACGTGATTGTTTCGATGGATATTTAGAAACGCGAGATTGGTCGCTCTTCACCCATATTAGCACGCATTGTGTTACTCATTAATTGATAATATGTATTGATTAAACAATACTTCTTTTTCAGAAATAATAAATTACTTAGAACCATGGTACCAACCAAGTAGCCGAGCGGTCTAAGGCTATGTCTGCGCAGTATGCACAGTATGCAGTCTGCGCATACTTGGAAACTGGCAGGTTATGGGTTTGAATCCCGACATCGGTAGTTTGTCAATTATATAAAAGAAAAAAAAAAGAAAAAGGGACGGTTGATTGACTAAACTGTCGGCGTATGGACAAGAACGAAATAACCGGCTATGCTTGAGAAGGTTTTCTCCAATTCCTAGTCTTGCAAATTTCCTTTTGGTGTCGGTAAAAACGGCCTAGAAAGGCATACTTGCCAAGCTTCTACCCTCTGCTACATCTACAATTACTACTATCCCAATATTCATTTTTCTAAAGTAATGCATATAAATTAGTAATAGTATTAGTATTAGTTTTTATAATGGCTCTACTATTACAATAGTACGTAGAGAGCACCCCATGCATTTGTTTACATTAAAGTACATTTGTTGTCAATCTCTTTATTCTATTCTATCTTAAATTATTTTTCATTTTTTAGTTCATATTCCAATAAAAGCTTCTTTTTTTAGTTTTTTTTAAACTCTAAATTTTATTTTTTGGTTTTTAGTCTTAAAACAAAATTATTTTTTGTGTTGTAGTTTCGTTCTTCATTAATATTCCTACGATTGAATCCAATTCTTACCAAATAAAGTATAAATGGAATATAACATAGGAAGGAAATTTATGTCAAATAATATTTTTTTTTCAAAATTTTAACGGTTGGAAATGTAATTATTTTATTAAAATTTTGTTGATGACATTTCTATGAATTATATATGTTATATATAAGTTAGAGATTTGTAAATTTATATTTTGACTATTAATAAATTTAAATTTTTATTTTTGTATTTTTTATTTGGTCTTTTTAAATTTTTTATTTGGTCTTTTTATATTATTGTCTTGTTGCCGGTTCTTAATACGTCTGCAAAATTTCAGATTTTTTAGACGTCCAGAAGTAGTTGGAAACTCACTTACAAAATTCCATTGCATTCATTCATAGATACATACAAGTCAAGCTAATTAAAACATATTACAAATACTTTTCATTCTGAAACAGACTATTGACTAATACTTGAAAAACGAAAATGAACAAACAGGGTATTTAAAGGATCTTTTATACTTTAAGTAATATACCGATAAAGTGGTAGGGAAAGATAAAAGCGTTTTGTTAAGCAAATTGGTAATGGAAAACATTAAATTTCCATAATATAATATCCAAATGTACCTTTAAATTTATTTCTATTCGAGTAACGATATAAAAATGCGTAAAGAGAAAAAGGAAAAAATAATTTCAAAGTGTAATACAAAAATAACGAATCAAAACTGTTTTACAAAGTATAAAAAACTACTTTTAAGTTTACTAAAAAAGTAATCCATATAGTAGTATTCGTATAAAAGATTTTTCATTCTGAATCATAGACCATTGACTAATAACAAACGGACAAACAAAGTATTTATAAGAACTTTTAACTTTAAGTATTAAAAGATAGAGGGAAGTTCAGTTAAAAGCGTTTTATTATAGAAGTTGGTAATGGAAAGCTTTAAATTTACATAATATTATATTTAACGTTACCTTTAAATTGATAACTTTTTGAAAAACGATAAATAATATATAAAGAGTAAAAGGTAAAAAAGAATGTCAAAGTGTAATCCAAAAATAACGAATCAAAACTGTTTTACAAAGTAGAAAATAACTACTTTGAAGTTGACTAAAAAACTTTACGTTTTATTTGATTAAACAATGCACATGTCATATAAAATACACAAATTGATATAAATAGTTATATAATATAATAAAAAGTGTTTGATACCATAATGATGTCAAATGTCAAAATTGTATAAGTTTTTGTTTTATACTTTTAATTTAACCTCATTTTAATGAGAACAATACAACCTTCTAACAGAAGAATTTTTTATAAACTATACAAAACGATTTTTCAACAAGCTGTCATATCTTATTTGAAATGTGAATATTCATAATAATTAAAGTTGATTATTATCATTTGAATTTATAATATAAATAAATATTCAACAAGTATAATTAAATATTTTTACATAAATTTAAAATATAAGAGTAAAATATACAGTCATGGCCAAAAATATTAAGCCTATCACTATGGAAACGGATCCAAATTTGTTAGATATTTCTATCCAAATTTAATAAAACCATCAGTATTCATTCATTGAAACTCGTATAGAAACGTACACTCTCGTTCAAAAAAAAGAACTAATCTGAATTAACAATTTTCTTAAATTTTTAAAAGTCTACATTTTTGTTGGTGTATGTAAAAAGTGTAATATTGTTATTATATTCACCAAATATATTTGATCCCAAAAATATTATAAAATGGACTACTCTGTTTATTCCATTAAAATCATTATATTTGTATTCTTTCTTTTTATACCCGGTATATAATATATACCAGGGTATATTAAGTTTAGTTCCGACTTTTCAACGGCTGTCCGTCTGTGACCACGATAACTCAAAAACGAAAATAGATAGCGTGCTGAAATTTTATATATGTGTTTTAAGACTGAAAAGTTCGTAAAAAGGTTAAGTTCGTGAATGGGCAAAATCGGGCCATGTTTGAGCAAAACGAGCAAAACTACCTAGCATTGAAACCTTAAGAGATAGAACAAAAATTTAAAGACATAAAATGTCCCTTTTTTAAAAACATAAAACCTTTTTTTACTCAAATTCAGTATATATGGTATCTAAGCAATTAACTCAGTTAGTTGTTATTTTCACTTGTTTCTTTATTAAGAATAAAATTTCGTTTAGACTAGCAAGAATTGGCGATAGTTACAAAAACTTTTCTGTTGATAAATCTTTTTAAGTTTCAAAAACTGTGATTTTTTTTGAAAAATATTTTCTATATTTTTCATTACACTGTAGTACGTCAGGCCAAGTTTTGTATTTATGTGATATATAATAACAATTGTTTAATGTAGGACAGAAATAGACATATGTTAGTTAGCCTTTAAAAAATATATGTAAACTATTGGCATCGGGGATTCTCAAGAGCTTAAAGATCCGTTGAAAACTCAACATCAATTTTCCAGATTGAACACTTCTATAAACAAACGTTATGAGATTTATTTTCTACATTTAGAAAATACTTTTTTATAAATTTTCGTTCAGTTATTTGGACGTGAAAATGAATATGAAAAAATAATTTCGTTGCGCATTTAATTAAGCATATTTAGACGATGAAAAATAATTAGATGAAAGTAAATGTGTTTCGTCTGATTTTATTTATTCTTAATGTCATTTGTATCATAAAGTATATTTATTTAATTTTATGAGTGGCGTCTGTTGTAGAACTAAACTTCTATGTATGTAAATTTTTATCTAATCTATATAAGGTTGGATGTATAAATGTCCTACATCCTAAAAATAGTTCAACTGTGAACCATAATATAAATAATACTTGGTTGCAAAAATTGTAATAAAATACACGTTTTTAGGGTTCAATAACAGAAAAATTTTTAGACTCATAGTTGTGTTTTATTTTCTGTATAAATTTTCTAAAAAATTTATACAGTTTATTTAAGGTTGACCGGACAGTACAGTATTTCATAATAAACAGAAACACTTTTTAACAGAAATTAAAAATTTTAATATGTAAATTAATTATTCATCTAATATCACTAGTAATCGGATTATGTAATTATTTAATTACTAAAACTAATAAATAATCGTTCTTTGACGCTTTGATGAAAATTTTCGTGAATTTTTTATATTTTTAATGCAGATATTTACAAAATTCTTCGTCAGACTATTTTTTTTAAGTTTTAACATAATGTACGAGATTTAATTTATAAAAGTAGAAGTTTTTTACTTTTTTATTTATTGAAGGTGGAGCAACATTATCGAAAATGTATGAGTTCATTCAACATTTGCTATTCACAAAATGTCAATAGATAAAATTCTATTTTAATTTTTAATGATTAATTACATGAAAACTTTTCGTCAGTTTTTTTTTTTTCAAAAAATTATTTTATACGTATCAGTTAATAACATATCAAAAATTCTGATTTTTATCTATACATTGCCGATTTTACCTATACATGTGTCCGATCAACCGTAAGAGAAGTGTTTATAAACCCGTGTTAAATTTGTCCAAATTAATTAGTTTTTCATTAGAAATTGTTTTAATTGAATTAGGGTTTTGGTATTATAAGTTTGAACCCAACGTGTGTCTGTCCTAAGCGTGTCTGTCTGAAGCCTACGTAGCTTTCAAACGTGTTGACCGATTGAAATGCGCTTTTTTATTAGATAAGTGGTTTCCTTGTGGTTGTTCTAGTTAAAAAATCGTATATAAATCTTATGATAAAATCTGTTCAGCCGTTTAAAAATGATCAACTCTATTCCAAGATGATGTGTTGGAAAAACTTGAAAGGTATATATACATTTGGTGGAGGTATCGGGAAATTATTATTATGTTTCATATTATGCGTTGTGGATTTTTTTTAAATTTTATTTGTTGTTCCATTTATATTTGAATAAAATATATTAATTAATATATTTTGTTTCATATGCTGGTGGAATCAAATATATAATAAAATACTATTTGAAAGACAAAATTGGTTAATCGGCAAAGTCGGGCAACGAAAGAGACGACGTTAGAGGGCAAGGGAATAAACAATTTCTGATATCTCTTCGAATATTAGTTAAATGACAAAATTTATCATTACGAAAATTTATCATTTTTTCTGTAACTCTAATAAAATTTCGAATTTTCAAAAGCTAGTAACCTCAGTTTTTATCAACTTAGAATTCCGCACCCTGACAGTTCATTACACATAAAGCGTGCAAAGCATTGTTCATGAATTACGTAAATATATAATGAAACTATATATAAACTTTATATCTTACACACAAAGCACCACATTAAACAGATTTCAAGGTATATATTACCACAAAAGTACCGTCAAAATTATATAATTGACTTGTGTCATATTCATTCGGCTCTCCGAAAAAATGCCACCAATAAAAGTTTATTATTATTATGTTCGTTAATAGACTAAAAATTT
This sequence comes from Nineta flava, assembly GCA_963920215.1. Classification (NCBI taxonomy): domain Eukaryota; kingdom Metazoa; phylum Arthropoda; class Insecta; order Neuroptera; family Chrysopidae; genus Nineta; species Nineta flava. Next base: position 35,503,344 of record OY986045.1, read on the forward strand.
TTGTTCGAAATATTTACTCAAAACTCGAATGAAAAAGGCACAAATCAACTACAAAATTTTGAAAAAAGGACGTTACTTTTGTGGCCCATAGTACTACCTACATGCAAAATGAAATGTAACTTTTACAAAATGAATGACTGAGTTGTAAATACGTGATAAAGTTTTTTAACAATATGCCTATGATTGAATGAAGAACATACCGTTAGAAAAGGGTAAATAAGTTTTTCTAGTGTTTTCATCGTATGTTTTGTCTTTATTTCCGCATGTTATATAAACACAATGTTAGTAGTAAAAGTTCAATTGTTTTTATGTTTAGGATAGGATGTGTTTGTCAACATTAAAAATAAAAGTATCTGTAAATATTTGTATCTGTAGTGTTTCTTACATGTACCCGATATAAACTTACGTGTTTAATATTTGTTATGGATTGAAGTATCATAGACTATAGAGCAAGGAAGTGCATATGGCCAGGTATGACAGGGCGTGGCCATACGTAATTCGGTGAAAACTATATATACAATAGTAAATATTACGTTAAAAAATGATCACGATGTAACTTTTGAATCAAAATCAATAGGGAATACACAGTTTTAAAGATATTTTAATTCATAAACGAGACTACGCAAGACTCCACAGGAAATGCAGCCTTTGTTTTTGTACCGATGATGGAATTTCGTAAAAATTTCTTCAAATGTCCATCGATCCTACCTACTAGATGTTAAAAATATATCTACCTACTAGATCATTAAAATTTATATATATATATATATATATATATATATATATAATATCAACGTATATACGTTTATGTATCTGTGGGCTCTATAAGGCGGTCACGGGTATTCCGATTGAAAGGAAATTTGGTATTTGAGGCAAAGGGGGTTATTTGGCATATCTCACTTTATATTCGAAAAATCGAAAAATTTATTAGAAATAAAGTTGTAGGTAATTAATTTCACTATAATTTTGTTTCTTATAATTTTTTCTGCAACACTAATATTTACAGAAATATTTACAATTTGAGTTAAAATTCTTAATATCTTTTTTCACATTAGAGTTTGAGAAAAATGATCGGGAAGTGAATTGTAGCAAACATAATTTTCTACAACTTTACTCTTCACACATTTTTCGATTTTTCAGAGAGATAGAGAGGTGGAGGTAGAGGTAGATGCCCCCCCCCCTTTCCTCTTGACCTATGCCATTTAGTAATAAAATTGACTCTGTATATATACTAAAATCATATCAGATATAGTATTTCGTTTTGATCATACTAAAACTCTTTAAGGAAATTCGCTAAGTTGAAGCAGCTCCTGCGTAACGATTATTTTTCACATTGATTTGATAATCATTGGATTTCAATGAACTAATTTTTTTGGATTTAAGATAAAACATATACTTACATTTATATCGTTACTTTTTAAGGTGGAAGAATTATAGTAAGGATAACCCGAAAGCTCCCATGTTTACATTTATGTTTTTGAACGGATAAATAATATTTTATTTATCTTATCCTCGAAACGGATAATACAAAAAATAAATTATAATCATCTATAAGTAACTGTTTTGTGATGTAGAATAAACATACATACATTCTCTTTTGTTTTTAAGGTTGTTCCAGCACTGTTTTATATATTCAGGAAAAAAAATCGGTTAGGTTTTATGATAGAACAAATTCATATACACACATACACATACACAACACATTCATATATCCAATATTCATATAAAGAAATTAATGTCGATTGGAAATAAAAAATAATTTTAAACTACTATATTTCGAAACCAAAACGGTAAAACGCGATTTAAAAAAATGTATTTAATAAATATTTATCTTTACTATCCTTTACTTACTTTTTTTAAAACAACAGATAATAGTTTGGCGAGCATGAAGTTTAACATGCTTCTTTCTAATGAGAGAGAATGATTACTTTGTTATTAATTATCTCGCGTTCAAAACGGTGAACAATTCTGCAACTTCGGGATTTATTAGAAAACGTTATTTTTAGCCTGTGAAAAAAAATGAGCAAAATCTGTTGAAAAATGGTTTCATGTTCGAACATCCTTAAGAATATACATTGAGGAATATATGGTAAAATGAGCCAAGTATATGATATTAATTCCTTAAGGTAGTTCCAACACTATCTTTTATAATCAGGACAAAAACCGGTTTCTTTTATTATATAGAACAAATACATATACACACATACACAACATATACATACATATTTATATACAAATTAACCTAAAGATGTGAGGATGTGAGTGAAGTAGAAGGAATTTTTGTGTATAAACTAGGAATTGGTAGGATATGCGGCTGCAGCCGACTATGATAGGAACTATACCGATATTCATCTGGAGTTCGTGAAGGAAACTGCAGAAAACCTTCTCCAGTATAGCCGGTTTCTTCGTTCTTGCCCATACGCCAGAGTTTAGTCAACTAACAGCCCTTTTTTTCATAATAATTGACAAACATCCGATGTCGGGATTCGAACCCATAACTACCCAGTTTCCAAGTAGGCATACTGCGCAGACATAGCCGCTCGGCCACTTGGAGTGGTACATCTTTACTTACTGCGGTGATTAATTTCTATTTATCTTTTGATTTTTTATCCGATCTTTATCGTATTATCCTCTATATCCTTTTTATCTATAGCGAAATTAGTTTGTTGTTACATACAATATGAAAGATTTTCGTTACTGTGTATTACCATGAAAATTTTTCATTAATAATGTGTGGACTATATGGCAAACGAGAGGTATTCCCTGTTATAAGAAAAGTAAATATCAGTTACTAAACTGATTTAAATTGCTTAAATTTGTGAACATAATATTTATTTTATATAATACCTACATGCGTTACTTATTCCATAGGTTGGTTTTGTCTAGAATAATCTTTGTATACGTCACGTATTTCTTATTCCTATCAGTAATAACATTCGAGAAATTTCAAGGATTTATATAAAATTACTTGGTACAGGTGACTTTCACCACGTGGTGAATATACTATATGATACAGATTTTTTCTAAATATAGGGATTTCTGAAATACCAAACTTGACATCTCTTGTTAGGTCTAGGAAACACAAACAAATTTCATATCGTTATCTATTTTCATTTTATGAGTTTTGAGATAGACAGGTGGATATTCGGGAATGGACTAACAAGGTCATTTTATGAACTCGTATACCAAAATTTTTTTTCTGGTATATCATTCTAAATATTATATCGAAAATCAGGAAAAATCAATTGTCTAGAGCAGTAATTTTCAACATCTTTTTTTTGTCGCGGCACACTTTTAACGATTTCAAAATTAGACGGCACACAAAGAAAAAGTTAAGTTTAAAAGTTGTTTACTTACCCATATTACACTGTGTAAAATAGTTTATGATAATAATTTTGAATGTAAAATAAAATAATATGTACTACAAAAACAACAGTACGTTTATTAAGGGATTTATTACAAGTTAATATTAAGAATACTTTTAATGAGAAATTTTAGCTTGATGTTTTTTGATAATTTCATTTATATTTGGTCGTTAAAAATGACAATGCTACGCTCATATCGTCTTCTACATTTAACAGTCTCGATCTTTTTTTCGGTTTTATGTTGGTTAATACTTTCCTATATACATGTAAAATTTGGCGGCACACTTTAAGAATTTGGCGGCACACATAAGTGCTGTGGCACAGTGGTTGAGAACCACTGGTCTAGAGATAAGAAATAGTAAACGTTAAAAAATTCATTTGCAAAGTTCAAGTCTTCCAAATCTTTTGAGCATTCGAGGAAAAAAACGAGGGAAAGATGATTATCTTCCACATACAAGTATTATTGTGTATAAACTTTCGCTGTATCTTAAATTACTATAAGATACGAGTTTTATTATAGACACTCCAAACTCTTTTTTCTAAATACTATTCAATGATGTTGCGAGTCGAGAGTATGCCTCTTTTATTGTATTGACTTGGAAAAGTTTTCTTACATCGCGTCTCGAATCGTTTTTATAGTTGGGTATTTTCTTAAAAAAATATAATTTAAAAAAATCATTTTTTGTACTTAAGTATAATCTCTTTTTTCTATTCATATAAAGTGAATATATTTCAAATTTATTAAATTTTTATACTTTAAACATTTTCTAAAAATTGTAAACCAAAATTTCCGAATGCAAATGACAAATTATCGCATTTAAATTTGCTACTTGAACGAAGTTCAAATGTACCTTCTTTTTTTTACATATATTCTACTTGAATTAAATTACTTTTATCCGTTCAAGATAGAAATTTTCATTTCACTAATCGCAAATATATTATTCTCGGTGGGTAAAATATACAATATAATATATATATACATAAGATTCTTTGTGTTTATCCTATAAATTATGTGACGAACAGTATAAATACAGTTTGGGCGATGCTATATGAGGTATATAATCTGTGAAAACCATATAAATCTCTAACAATAGCATTATAATGGAATTACTATTTTTAGAAATGTTATATTTTTTAGTTAAAAAATTTAAAAATAAAATTTATCCGAGTATTTATTTTAATTTGATGGTATCATAAAATGTTTATAAGTTGTAAAAAATAATCAAATACATTTTTTTTTTTAAATCCGATGAAAATACGTTTATTTTTATTATTTTAAAAGATATTACTTCTAAAGTAAAAATTATTATCTGTATCATAAAAATATAAAATCAAGCATTAACTTCAATTTTATATTTTATGCTTTTATATACCATACGATCTTTAATATGTGCGAAGTTTCTGCTGTTTGGATAGAAAAGCTTACAGCTAAGAACTACCACAAGGTCTCATCTATGTAATAAAAAAAAACGCATTCAAATCGGTCCAAGCGTTTGAGAGATATTTTACACAGACCGACCCAAAGGCAGACAGACAGATATACACACAAACGCTTTAAATATCCCTCTTTATACGTCGGGGGATCATTAACAAGTTCGCTATTAAGTCGGCGGATTATGGACCAAAATATGACTCGAACAATCAAAATCACTGTTTCAATATGTACTAATTAAAGGATCATCGAAGGCTAATTGATTGCTCTAATTAGAAATTAAATGCTCCCTGATTTTATGCAAAAATGCTACCTCAAACTTAAGCAAACATAAGCAAAATGTTGTTTAAACAATACAAATTGCAATTCCATTTATATAGTCATTCGCATAACATTTTTGCTAATGTTCTGCACCCACAAGTTTTTGGTTGCAGTACACTAATTTTTGAAAAGCTACTCATATCATTTAATTTTGTATTAAGGCAGTTAATTATCCTTAATTCGTGAATTTTTTTTATATTTTTGAAAAAGGAATAGATCAATGCCTTAGTTGTTAGATCATGTCGAAAGCCTTAAGTGAGCCTTTAATTACTTTTGTGTAATTGCAATTGTCATTGTTAAAATAAAATTTTCACTCATGTTCTACTCACGTAAATTTAAGGTAGAAGGGCAGTAATTTTGGCAAAATGCTTGGAGCATTTAATTTCTACATACTTTGGACTAGGTAATCACTTCTGTCGAGAGGATATTAGAAAGGAATTAACTACCAAGAGAACCACACTCTGGAGGAACCTTCCTAGACTCCAAGGCACACCAAGAATCTTCTCCGGAACTATAACCGTAAAAGATACAAAACCTGCATTGGCTTGATCAAAAATAGACGGCGGATTCTGGCGAGGTTCCTTGCGGAGCATTATAGACACCTTAGGAAGTTAGGCCTGGGAAACAAAGACAACTGCAGATTTTGTAGAAAAATGGACGTAAATCCTCCTAATAGACTGTGACGCCCTCATACACAAAATAATAAAATGTCTGGAAGTTTACCAGATTCGTACAGGGGAACTACCATCCCTAGATCCAATCCAGATTTTGTATCTTCTGAAGGAGACAGGACCGGATGAGGTGGAGCACAATGGGGGAGCACAATAGATCATATAGGTCGCAGTGCACTACATTCCCGCCCATTATCATTCATTCATTCAAACATTGGCATTTAATGGTGTGGACAAACTCACGTACAATGACTTCTCAGTTTTATATCTATAGTGTGCTGTATTACATGTTGTAAAATACAAAAAAACATCACATTGAACAAGTCTTCATGTATAAGACGAGATATTATTGAAAATCCTTTACCCTAAATATTAGTTAGGTTATCTTCTATGCACATAACTACATACTATAAAGATACCACCTATATGGAGTTATGGATATTCATGGATATGGTGTACACCCTAAAAACACGTACTATGAGCCACTGAAGTAGCGCTCAATTATACAAAATTGCTTAGTTTATTTGTACCTTATTCATTCAGTTTTTGAGAAAATGTTTCGAATAAAAGTTGTTTGTGTAATTATAATGAACACCTTAAAAACGAATCTTTTTTTTTCGAAAACTGCATAAATAAGGCACAAATTACTTATAAAATGTTGAAAAATGTGCTCTACTTTTGTGGCCATGTGTACCATATCCGGTCTAAGTACCTAACCATTACTGTATATATAAACTATATAAATCCCTTCAAAAATACCCCAACCACCAATAAATTATAGTTTATACGATAGCCTTTCGGGTGAAAATCCTATGAGATATATTAAAAATAATGTTATTTATCACCAACATCCGTATAGAAAAAAAAATACAACCAATCTGTATTTTTCCATGTTTGTGCATTTCTTTTGAAAATTGGGATAGTGTGAGTTTTATTCGCGTGCTGCGGACTGTATGTACGACATTCAAACCTCATATTTCCGTTACATGTAATTTTCAAATTATTCATAAATAGATATATTTATTTTTTATTAAACTTAACCCTTAAATGACACGGATCGCAAACATTTTTCAATCTAACTTTTTCAAATATTCTCCCGTGTTGATCAAGGCCATTTTGCTAATGTTCTCTTCAAATGGCCAGCATGTTTTACCAAAAACTTGATGATCTTCCTATCTCACCCCGTATCATTTTTTCCTTAAAAAATCCATCATCCCTCAGAAGAAAATTTTTTTGTAAGCTCGCTTACGGGGCTAATGCTACTTGAAGAGGTAGCATCTTTGGATCAAAACCCTCAAATAGTTCTTAAACAAATGAGGCTGAATATGAGTGGAAAAAAATGTTTTTCATTTATTTTTTAATCAGGAAAAAATGATAATTCTTAAAATCTGCTATGGTGAGGTATATTTGTAAGGGTAAGAAATATGTTCCAAATATGCTTTCAAAGAGAAATTTTGAAAACTCTTGTAGTATTCCCCATTTTTTTACTCTGAGGTTAAAATGTCACCGTGTGGAATATACGTCATTTCAGAGACGTGTGTCAATTAAGGGTTACGAATATAGTTACTGTAATTCTAATATCGCATTACCCAAAAATAAGTACTATTTTTGGTATCAAAATATGAGGTGTTCGAGCTACTGTTACAATATAAGGTGGCCATGAATTTCAAATTTTTAGAACCTTAGCGCAGCAGTTAATTTATATTTTTAACAAAAGTTAATTGGAGATAGAAATTTCTTGATGCAGTTTCGTTTCCCTTGCTTGAAGATTCTAAAAGTTATACGAATTATAACAAATCAACCCCGGACATTGTTTGCCATCTTGAATTTCGTAGGTTGGTTGGTTTTTCGTTATTAGCTTCGTTACTTTAAAACTTTTGAGCAAAAATACATATGTTCAAAAAAACACAAATTTTATCCAAGGTTTTTGTCCAACTTTTAGTACAGTCAACCTGAATACTGTATGAGCTACGGGATCCTACAGAACCCTTAATTAAGATTTTCTTAGGTAACCACAACATATCATATATACGTTAGGCGTGTTGTGTACAACCTGAGTATGAAAGGAGATTATTGAAAAAATCATAAATTGATAATCTTATATGTGGGCGTTGTGTAGATAAGATTGTTTTTGAAAGGAAATGATTAGATTAATAATTTTTCTGAACAAAGTATCTTCTTCCAATCCGACAAATTAGAAATATATTTTGATAGAAAATACAATTTCTATGACACATTTTTATGTCCATAATAAATTATTTTCTAATTTAGATAAATTAGATTTAAAACTAATAATTAAGTTTGAGACTTATTGACACTAATTTGATGGATACATATATTTTATAGTAGGGAATAAAAATAAATAAGCATCGGAGCCTTCATAGCATACAAATACGACTTCGATATTTCGATTTTCAATTTAATTTAGTCAAAGCAAAGTTTTGTCTAAATAGAAAATTTTAAATTTTAAAGTAGGTTGGGCAACTATTATTCATATTACATGCCATCTATTATCAATATTAACCAAATTTAACCTTAGTTTTAAAATACTTTTTAACAAATATGACGTTAAATATCTAAGCTTTTTACACCTACAATATATTCATCAGAAAAATTATTTGATAATCAATTTCATTTAAATGTTATATATGATCCTATCACCTACTTATTCATATAGCCTAATTTCCTGAAACACGGTTTATATAATCATGAAAACAAGATAATGCTTTTAAATAATTACCATTAGTACTGCGTGCATTAATTGTTATACAATGCGGCAGTAAATAAATTTTATAGACAACAATATAATATCTAAAATACCTGGCGTTGCCCATGACAGAATATCCTTTCATTAAATGCCTCTAATATTAAAAATATTATCATCACTTGTTTTGCCAATTCTTAAACATTTCTCAATAGACGTCATTAGGGGTAGTGTGGTTTATAGTAGCAACTAGTGAAAATTTGGTGAAGAATTTCGTGTGATTCCTGGATATAATTTATCATTACGTCACTTAATTTGATGTATTGTCTTTGGAACAAACCTTAGTTGTGGACCAAGGTACAGAAATTTATTCATGTAAAAAGCGTAAGAAGAAAACCAACTGTGCCATTGTTTGGAGAATAGTTCCATATGATATTGTGAGATGTTTTTCACTCGACTTTATTATTTACAACTTTTTTATTAACAATTTTATGCAAAAAATCGCTGTTATTTTAGTTTTTTGCTTATAAAAACTATCGGAGTAAAAATACAAAGAAAATGAGAGGTCAAACGATTCGATCGGGTGATCAGTTTCGAAGAAAATCGGGAAAAATCGGCCAAAGTGCAGTTTTTTCAAAAATTCCACTTTGGCACCAACTCCAAAAATAAAAATATTTGATTTGAAAAAAAATGAATATTTATAAGTAAATTGAAGTAAATAAATAACGCAATTATTTTTTACTTTTTAGTGCATTGTTTCATAGTCGATTTTTTTAGATCCTCTTTTGGAGTCGGGTTTTGATTTTTTGTAAAAAAATTTTAATTTTTTACTTTTTAGTGCATTTTTTTATAGCACACTGTTTTGATCCGTTTTTTTTTTTGTGAAATTTTAGTGCATTTTTTTATAGCAGATTTTTTTACATGCATTTTGTTTTTTTTTGAGTCGGTTTTTTTTGTAAAAAATTTTTTTTGTTTGAAGTCAGTTTTTAAAAAAAGTTTCTTATTTTTCCATTATGAATGAGTATACCCTTTCAAACAAACAAAAAATTTTCGCAGAAATCGGTGATCACATATTAAATGAGTATTTTCCTCGATTTCCATGGGATCCCCTCATCAGAATGCGATTTGGTGACAATGAGACCAATCTGAAATCTAATCCTTTAAAACTAAAAACAAAAATTCCAAATAGGTTAATTAATGACGGAGTTCTGAGGTAACAAATATAAAAATAAAAAAACAATAAAAAAAATTCACACGAATTGAACCCTCTCCTTTTTTGAAGTCGGGTTAAAAATTACAACAAATATAACGCTAATTTTCTTTTTATTTGACCTTTTAGTATAATCAATGTAAATGTACAAATATTGAGTAAAGATATAATCATAAACATAAAACTTTATAAATCCAATACATTTCATCCGATTTTTGTTCATTTTGAACCTATAGCGTCGTAAAGAATTCGATTTTACATATAACATGTGCCAATTTACTTATGCACTAAAGACAGGAATACATACACATAAATATAAAATGGATCAAAAACTAAATGTTATTCTCCCGATATCTGTTTGTTTTTCAACTATGATATTGTCAGTAATTCGATTATTTACAAATCCATAACTTGACAATGACTGAACATTGAATGACAACATGCTTGGTTTTATGTGTATAATAAAACCTACTAGTATTTGGTACGTTATCGTACCAGGGGCGTAATTTTATCGTATTTGAAGCGTATTAAAATATCGTTGATATGATAAAGAACAAATTTAATTGTTATTCTCGTAACCACATATCATCCAACAGAAAATTTTTTTATATCATTTTATGTTCTATTCATGTGTCACGTTTTTCAGACGACATAAAAGCCGATATATCTAAAAAAATATGAATCATTCAAAATTTACATATTCCCGTCCATGCATAAATAAAATCACAAAAAAAACCATAAACTTAACCTAATCGTAACATAATAGCGGCTTTTATAAGTAATAAATAAAATTACAGACACTTGATACGATTCAAAGGATGATACGATTAATGATGGACAACAATCGGGAATATACAGTATACATTGTTCCAGTACAGTACAGTATACATACGATTCAACTGAACTACAACCATACAATTGATAAATTGAATTTAAAGCTGTTAAAATTTTCGAAAAACCCTACAGAATTTGGTGCAAACAAAGGCTTCCATATATTCAAATTCAGAAAGAAAATCATGAATTTAGATAATGGACCTTTCCAAATTCTCCTTGAATTAAAGTTTTCGAAGGTAAATTAATTCCAAATAAAATAAATGTCAAAATCAGCTGATAGAACACTGTCACGCTGGTTCAAATAAAGTCAAAATTATTATTATGGGTATTGTTTTGAAATTGCTAATATTTCTGTAAATAATCTAGTTACAGAAAATATGGTCAGATAATGAATTGTTGTAAAACTTGTAGAAAAATTGTAGTAAAATTGTTAACTGATCAGATTTTTCTATTTTCTAACATTAACAGAGAAATTCAAGATTTTATGCTTCCTCCGCCTTCTTAGCCTCCCTTTCCCCTTGCCCGATTTTGCCCATTATCGAACTTTATACAGGTTCTGAAATTCATTCAGAAAAACTATACCACGGTGTAAAGCTGCAAAAAAAAAAACAAAAAACTTCAATAAAGTTTTTCGATTTGACGCTTAGTTTTTGAGATATAATTAATTAAATATTAAACAATTCAACCAATCACATTTGTATTTTTGAATTTTTGCGGGTGTCGCTACAATTATTGAGAATTCTGATTGTCGCTACTCTAGCTCTAATATGCTCAACTGTGGCTGCCCTACTCCACTACTGTGGCCCCACCTCCTTGCACTATGTGCTCTGTGATTGGTGGAGTAGGGTGGCCACAGTAGAGCATGCTAGAGTGATGCATGCTACATATTTGTGATGGTCATTTTTGGAATCAACTAGGTAGGTGAACATTCGAAGAAATTTTTCCGAAATTCCTTCATCGGTACAAAATAGTTAAATTTTCTTCGAAAATTAAATAATAATCCGTAAAAAGTCTTAGTCAAACAAAGACAATCAGTGCATCAAGAGATCATTACCAGTAACAATATCATGGAAATATTTTCAAATTTTTATGATCTTATCTTAAATTTTCAATTTTCTGACTAAAATATCATAATCAACCGCATTAATAAAACTTTTATATGTTATTATTACCTGAAGAAAATCCCCGTGTATCCTATCTGCGACACAATGTAGGATACAATTAAAACGTTCTATCTTATATCTACGCCGACTTTTGTATGACCTATTTTATTTATGCCATTTTTCACTATTTTGGCTGCTGAACTATTCGATACCGTAAAAAAATTCCCTGAAAATACCCTAAAATAAATAACATTGATGTCCAAAGTCAAGGTCAAAATCTAGATATCCATAATATGCCCCTCTACGGAGAAAACCACTTTAGTTGAGTCATTTTTTCTCAAAATATTTTCTTGGAAAAATATTTAGGTGATTGTTTAAAATGAGCACCCTGTACTTTATTATTTATCTTAAGAATAAATTTAAAAACTTATTTGCTGAAACAGAACTACATCAAAGCTTTTGTGTTTGTTAGCTTTAGAGACTGAATGATCATATAATATTGTTGTTTGTAGGTATCTACTAGCCTTCCTTATACCATAGAGACGTAATTTTAAAGATTTTCTTCAACATGTATTGAAGAAACTTCCGTTTTACACTATTTCATTTGTCAATAGCATTAATATTTACTGTAGTTGAACATATACATTTCTAGATCATGTACAAAACACTGCAAACAACATGTCTGTTAAATTTAGAATTACATTCGAAAGACAGTTTTCTATTCAACATGTTCACTAGTGATGCCGCGAGAGACGACAGAAATGAGACGAAAATTATAATTCTGATATTCAATTAATATTTGGGAGACAGACGATAGAACTCTCTTTCAATCTCTATAGATTTTGTCAATCTCTATAGAATCTGTGAAAATGTACTAATCACAAAACAGTAAATCATTTTGAGTGGCAATGATTTCATTTTTTCTATAGTTCTTATTGTTTCAATTAAAATATAAAAAATTAGAAAAATATACACATTATATTAATAGAAAAAACATTTAAAGGTATATTTTTAAATGATTTTTAAAAATTTTATGTTTTCCAAGAGATCTTGAACTGTAATAACGAGACGAGACGAGAGAATAGAAAACTTTTATAAGCCAATATAATACAAAAGACATGCTAATCTCGTCTTGTTTCGTCTGGGGGCATTACTAATGTTCTTATATTGGAATTTTAAATCGTTCATGTATAAAAAATTACAAATTTCTTCAGTTGGTTTGTCAAGAATTAATCCAAATTAGTATTTCTTACCAACAGGTGGCAGTAGTTGCTCTGTACGCATGTCTTTTTAATACGTTTATATTAACTTGCATGTACTACATATGTATGAATGTAATTGCATTTTTCAACTAAGATTATACTCGATTCCGTACGTCTGAATAATCTGAAATTATGCAGGCGTATTAAGAATCGATTTAGTATAAAAAAAAAATTAGTATTGCAATATAAAGGTGTTGTTTTAGTGTTTTAAACTCTCATTATTCATATAAAGTCTTTTTTTGTCATACAATTTTTCTTGTGATAACTAAAAGTGAAAAACCTATTATTTAGTACTTGCAATACATCTGTAAAGTTTCGTTAAAATCAATAAAACTGAATAGAAGATCAGCAAAACAAAAAAGGAGATACGAAAGGTTAACCACTCTGGAGAGTTTCATGTGACAATTACTAGTTAACAGGAAACTGTGAGTAACAGTATCGTATGAGCAGACTTTATTCCCCAAGAGTCCTAGTAATGTGTAAATTACTATTTGATAATAATCAAAACAGTATGTAAAGCATTATGTATTTCTATATATATCTATACAAATTCTGTCTGTATATCAATTACTTCTGATTCAACTGAAAAACAACTGAACCTATTGACACAAAATTTACACAGCATATACAAAGATTGAAATCAAATTAGTTTTAGTTTCATTGCAATATTTTCAACAGTTTCGAAAATTTTACACATTTTGAGTTGTGGGTAGTGTTAGCGCTATCAAAAATGAAATCACAGATAGAATAATCATAGATTGCAGCTAAGATTTCGTGTATATTCATTTGTTCTGGTAGTTAATCATAGATGGAAACTGCTTTATTTAATTGTGTGCAGTGGGCATAGTTATTTAAGTTTTCGGAAACTAAAAATTATCAACGCGTGGCAGCCGGATACATACATTGCACACACTTTAGGATCGATTACCAGTCCAAGTGGCCGAGCGGTCTAAGGCGTTATGCTTGAGAAGGTTTTCTGCAGTTTCCTTCACTCCAGATGAATATCGACATAGTTCCTATCATAGTCGGCTGCAGCCGCATACCCTACCAATTCCTAGTCTATACACAAAAATTTCTTCCACACCACTCACATCCTCACATCCTTAAGCATCACAATGGACCTTATGGTCGAAATGTAGCCCGTCCAGAGTAGCCTCTATAATCTATCTATCTTAGGATCGATTTTCCAATTATTTGTACTATTTTTTACAATAAATAAAAAAATAAAATCTGTAAACAGCAAATACACCTTATACACCTTCCAGTCAATTCTAATTCTGTGTTTTTGCACCAACTGTCATAATCTGTGTAGTGTAATAAAATTTTTCTTTGCCAAATTTTTGTTTTTCTAAATGAAAGTAAACCAAAGCATATATTCAGTTAAATATTTTTTTACTGTGAGTAAATACATAAAACTTTTATTTATCTGCTGGATTGTATAAAACCTTTTCTCTTTTTTTTGGGTGAATTTTTTAAATAAACATGAAATTTACATTCACTGACATGCCTTTTTGTTTTGTTTGAGTATAATGAAGGCAAAGCTAAATATATTTTTTATAGAATGCAACAAGTGCAATTTTTTATATAGTTGTGATAAAATACGAGGTTATAAATGTCTGAACAGTTGTTCAAAATAATAATGTTAAAAAGTATTTAAGGTAGTTATGAAAGTGGTGGGGGTAAATCAAGCTTAATTAATGGTAAAGTTCGTGTAACGCGAAATACACCAATTCTAACCACGGTAGAAGATTTTTCAAATTAATTATTAATTATTAATAAAATTATTATCAAACAAAAAAATAATAGTAATAAAAAAATTATTAAAAACTAAAAAATTATTTTAATAATAATTTAATTAGTATTATTTATTTTTATTAAGTCGATGTAGATTAATAAAGAAACGGGTAATAAAATCGATGTAGTTCAAAGCTTAGCGAAATTTGATTGTTAATTATTTCTTAAACTGGCTAATAGAGCGTTAGTGGGTAACAAACGGAGAGAAGAAGGGGTAGTCGAGAGCTAGACTTATACGTTGATAATAGCAATCACGTTCGTTTTATTGTCCGTTTTTATGAGTGTTAACAGTATTGTTGCTCTAAAACAATAGCTTTTGTGCACGTTCCAAGATTAGGATTCGTCAAGACATGTCGATTAGATTGAAGAAGATATCGATATAACTGGCTAATCGATTTTCAGTGACACCAAACAGCCAACTGCTATGATATCCGTGATTGCGACAATCAATAATTGATTAAGCCCCACGTGGACTGGCGATGCAGAAGTGGGTTGATAAATTGTTTTATTAATTTGATTTCTTATTAATATTTTACTGAATAAAAGTTTAAAAAAATTTAATAAAAAGAAAACCTGTTGATTATTATTATTTATGTTTTATCATTTTGCAATTTTAAAAATAAGTTACGTAATACATAATCCAGAAAAGAGGGTAGGGTCAATTAAATGACTACAAAGTATTATTTGCTAGGGGATTGGGGGTTTTAGTAATTCCGCAAACCCGTTTCGTGGTTTATACAGAGCCTCTGATACATATACCAGTATACTCAAAACCGTCGCGACGATGACTACAATGTTAAAGACAGTTATTACATGCGCTATAATTCTTTCATCAATCAAGACAGGGTTGGCGTACAATCGACTAATGTTACTAATACGTCTTACCTTGAATGGTTTTTTTTTTCGTTGGTATCATTACATACGATGATACGAACTATGTCAATATACTTACTGTCTGGTAGACAAAATTCAATGATATGCATATACATATAGTTTAATAACTTCTCTCAATATCATATTACATGACGGTTTTCACTAACATGCTGATATATAATATTCTCTAAGACAGAAAACATTTTAAGTATATGAAGTCTTTTATAATTCCATTATTGAAGAAAAAATTTCTTTATAAGTTTAATAAGTGCAATAAATAAGTTTTTATAATAAGAAAATCATGAATTTAGATAATGGACCTTTCCAAATTCTCCTTGAATTAAAGTTTTCGAAGGTAAATTAATTCCAAATAAAATAAATGTCAAAATCAGCTGATAGAACACTGTCACGCTGGTTCAAATAAAGTCAAAATTATTATTATGGGTATTGTTTTGAAATTGCTAATATTTCTGTAAATAATCTAGTTACAGAAAATATGGTCAGATAATGAATTGTTGTAAAACTTGTAGAAAAATTGTAGTAAAATTGTTAACTGATCAGATTTTTCTATTTTCTAACATTAACAGAGAAATTCAAGATTTTATGCTTCCTCCGCCTTCTTAGCCTCCCTTTCCCCTTGCCCGATTTTGCCCATTATCGAACTTTATACAGGTTCTGAAATTCATTCAGAAAAACTATACCACGGTGTAAAGCTGCAAAAAAAAAAAACAAAAAACTTCAATAAAGTTTTTCGATTTGACGCTTAGTTTTTGAGATATAATTAATTAAATATTAAACAATTCAACCAATCACATTTGTATTTTTGAATTTTTGCGGGTGTCGCTACAATTATTGAGAATTCTGATTGTCGCTACTCTAGCTCTAATATGCTCAACTGTGGCTGCCCTACTCCACTACTGTGGCCCCACCTCCTTGCACTATGTGCTCTGTGATTGGTGGAGTAGGGTGGCCACAGTAGAGCATGCTAGAGTGATGCATGCTACATATTTGTGATGGTCATTTTTGGAATCAACTAGGTAGGTGAACATTCGAAGAAATTTTTCCGAAATTCCTTCATCGGTACAAAATAGTTAAATTTTCTTCGAAAATTAAATAATAATCCGTAAAAAGTCTTAGTCAAACAAAGACAATCAGTGCATCAAGAGATCATTACCAGTAACAATATCATGGAAATATTTTCAAATTTTTATGATCTTATCTTAAATTTTCAATTTTCTGACTAAAATATCATAATCAACCGCATTAATAAAACTTTTATATGTTATTATTACCTGAAGAAAATCCCCGTGTATCCTATCTGCGACACAATGTAGGATACAATTAAAACGTTCTATCTTATATCTACGCCGACTTTTGTATGACCTATTTTATTTATGCCATTTTTCACTATTTTGGCTGCTGAACTATTCGATACCGTAAAAAAATTCCCTGAAAATACCCTAAAATAAATAACATTGATGTCCAAAGTCAAGGTCAAAATCTAGATATCCATAATATGCCCCTCTACGGAGAAAACCACTTTAGTTGAGTCATTTTTTCTCAAAATATTTTCTTGGAAAAATATTTAGGTGATTGTTTAAAATGAGCACCCTGTACTTTATTATTTATCTTAAGAATAAATTTAAAAACTTATTTGCTGAAACAGAACTACATCAAAGCTTTTGTGTTTGTTAGCTTTAGAGACTGAATGATCATATAATATTGTTGTTTGTAGGTATCTACTAGCCTTCCTTATACCATAGAGACGTAATTTTAAAGATTTTCTTCAACATGTATTGAAGAAACTTCCGTTTTACACTATTTCATTTGTCAATAGCATTAATATTTACTGTAGTTGAACATATACATTTCTAGATCATGTACAAAACACTGCAAACAACATGTCTGTTAAATTTAGAATTACATTCGAAAGACAGTTTTCTATTCAACATGTTCACTAGTGATGCCGCGAGAGACGACAGAAATGAGACGAAAATTATAATTCTGATATTCAATTAATATTTGGGAGACAGACGATAGAACTCTCTTTCAATCTCTATAGATTTTGTCAATCTCTATAGAATCTGTGAAAATGTACTAATCACAAAACAGTAAATCATTTTGAGTGGCAATGATTTCATTTTTTCTATAGTTCTTATTGTTTCAATTAAAATATAAAAAATTAGAAAAATATACACATTATATTAATAGAAAAAACATTTAAAGGTATATTTTTAAATGATTTTTAAAAATTTTATGTTTTCCAAGAGATCTTGAACTGTAATAACGAGACGAGACGAGAGAATAGAAAACTTTTATAAGCCAATATAATACAAAAGACATGCTAATCTCGTCTTGTTTCGTCTGGGGGCATTACTAATGTTCTTATATTGGAATTTTAAATCGTTCATGTATAAAAAATTACAAATTTCTTCAGTTGGTTTGTCAAGAATTAATCCAAATTAGTATTTCTTACCAACAGGTGGCAGTAGTTGCTCTGTACGCATGTCTTTTTAATACGTTTATATTAACTTGCATGTACTACATATGTATGAATGTAATTGCATTTTTCAACTAAGATTATACTCGATTCCGTACGTCTGAATAATCTGAAATTATGCAGGCGTATTAAGAATCGATTTAGTATAAAAAAAAAATTAGTATTGCAATATAAAGGTGTTGTTTTAGTGTTTTAAACTCTCATTATTCATATAAAGTCTTTTTTTGTCATACAATTTTTCTTGTGATAACTAAAAGTGAAAAACCTATTATTTAGTACTTGCAATACATCTGTAAAGTTTCGTTAAAATCAATAAAACTGAATAGAAGATCAGCAAAACAAAAAAGGAGATACGAAAGGTTAACCACTCTGGAGAGTTTCATGTGACAATTACTAGTTAACAGGAAACTGTGAGTAACAGTATCGTATGAGCAGACTTTATTCCCCAAGAGTCCTAGTAATGTGTAAATTACTATTTGATAATAATCAAAACAGTATGTAAAGCATTATGTATTTCTATATATATCTATACAAATTCTGTCTGTATATCAATTACTTCTGATTCAACTGAAAAACAACTGAACCTATTGACACAAAATTTACACAGCATATACAAAGATTGAAATCAAATTAGTTTTAGTTTCATTGCAATATTTTCAACAGTTTCGAAAATTTTACACATTTTGAGTTGTGGGTAGTGTTAGCGCTATCAAAAATGAAATCACAGATAGAATAATCATAGATTGCAGCTAAGATTTCGTGTATATTCATTTGTTCTGGTAGTTAATCATAGATGGAAACTGCTTTATTTAATTGTGTGCAGTGGGCATAGTTATTTAAGTTTTCGGAAACTAAAAATTATCAACGCGTGGCAGCCGGATACATACATTGCACACACTTTAGGATCGATTACCAGTCCAAGTGGCCGAGCGGTCTAAGGCGTTATGCTTGAGAAGGTTTTCTGCAGTTTCCTTCACTCCAGATGAATATCGACATAGTTCCTATCATAGTCGGCTGCAGCCGCATACCCTACCAATTCCTAGTCTATACACAAAAATTTCTTCCACACCACTCACATCCTCACATCCTTAAGCATCACAATGGACCTTATGGTCGAAATGTAGCCCGTCCAGAGTAGCCTCTATAATCTATCTATCTTAGGATCGATTTTCCAATTATTTGTACTATTTTTTACAATAAATAAAAAAATAAAATCTGTAAACAGCAAATACACCTTATACACCTTCCAGTCAATTCTAATTCTGTGTTTTTGCACCAACTGTCATAATCTGTGTAGTGTAATAAAATTTTTCTTTGCCAAATTTTTGTTTTTCTAAATGAAAGTAAACCAAAGCATATATTCAGTTAAATATTTTTTTACTGTGAGTAAATACATAAAACTTTTATTTATCTGCTGGATTGTATAAAACCTTTTCTCTTTTTTTTGGGTGAATTTTTTAAATAAACATGAAATTTACATTCACTGACATGCCTTTTTGTTTTGTTTGAGTATAATGAAGGCAAAGCTAAATATATTTTTTATAGAATGCAACAAGTGCAATTTTTTATATAGTTGTGATAAAATACGAGGTTATAAATGTCTGAACAGTTGTTCAAAATAATAATGTTAAAAAGTATTTAAGGTAGTTATGAAAGTGGTGGGGGTAAATCAAGCTTAATTAATGGTAAAGTTCGTGTAACGCGAAATACACCAATTCTAACCACGGTAGAAGATTTTTCAAATTAATTATTAATTATTAATAAAATTATTATCAAACAAAAAAATAATAGTAATAAAAAAATTATTAAAAACTAAAAAATTATTTTAATAATAATTTAATTAGTATTATTTATTTTTATTAAGTCGATGTAGATTAATAAAGAAACGGGTAATAAAATCGATGTAGTTCAAAGCTTAGCGAAATTTGATTGTTAATTATTTCTTAAACTGGCTAATAGAGCGTTAGTGGGTAACAAACGGAGAGAAGAAGGGGTAGTCGAGAGCTAGACTTATACGTTGATAATAGCAATCACGTTCGTTTTATTGTCCGTTTTTATGAGTGTTAACAGTATTGTTGCTCTAAAACAATAGCTTTTGTGCACGTTCCAAGATTAGGATTCGTCAAGACATGTCGATTAGATTGAAGAAGATATCGATATAACTGGCTAATCGATTTTCAGTGACACCAAACAGCCAACTGCTATGATATCCGTGATTGCGACAATCAATAATTGATTAAGCCCCACGTGGACTGGCGATGCAGAAGTGGGTTGATAAATTGTTTTATTAATTTGATTTCTTATTAATATTTTACTGAATAAAAGTTTAAAAAAATTTAATAAAAAGAAAACCTGTTGATTATTATTATTTATGTTTTATCATTTTGCAATTTTAAAAATAAGTTACGTAATACATAATCCAGAAAAGAGGGTAGGGTCAATTAAATGACTACAAAGTATTATTTGCTAGGGGATTGGGGGTTTTAGTAATTCCGCAAACCCGTTTCGTGGTTTATACAGAGCCTCTGATACATATACCAGTATACTCAAAACCGTCGCGACGATGACTACAATGTTAAAGACAGTTATTACATGCGCTATAATTCTTTCATCAATCAAGACAGGGTTGGCGTACAATCGACTAATGTTACTAATACGTCTTACCTTGAATGGTTTTTTTTTTCGTTGGTATCATTACATACGATGATACGAACTATGTCAATATACTTACTGTCTGGTAGACAAAATTCAATGATATGCATATACATATAGTTTAATAACTTCTCTCAATATCATATTACATGACGGTTTTCACTAACATGCTGATATATAATATTCTCTAAGACAGAAAACATTTTAAGTATATGAAGTCTTTTATAATTCCATTATTGAAGAAAAAATTTCTTTATAAGTTTAATAAGTGCAATAAATAAGTTTTTATGTGTCTGATATAAAATTTTTCTAGTAAAAATTATGATAAAAAAAAGTTATGATATGTACACTTCAGGTCAGAAAAACGAAATGTATCTGAAAGACAAAATTAGTGATTGACTTGTAATACTAAATCAAAGCATTTATTTTCATAATAAGAAAAAATTGCTAATTAAAAATATGTACAACCAGAAAATATTCGCATCAAGTGTTAGAGGTACCTAGTAGTTAATAAAATATATACAATAAAAAATAGGTTAAAAGAAAGTTAGAAACAAATAAATATAAAAAGCACTACACATTTAAAAACAATAGTTATAAAAAAAACAAACAAGTTAAACAGTTTAAAAAAAATATTGTCAATATCACAGAATTTATAATCACTGAAATTCAAATTTAAACGGTAAAACAGGGGTGGATGGCTGAGATGTGTGGCCCATCCGGTACCTGTGTGAGGCTGTTAATTAGGTCCGAGGCTGTTCATGGTAATGCCGCTGTCCGGTTAAATGCTCGATGTAGATGTCACGTGACCAGTGGATCTTGTCGTATACAATCAAATTTACCATGGCCCGCGTATATTTTTGCGCGTATATGTCGATGATCCTGATAGCATTGCTAGTCTCATCCAGAACCACTAGGTCAGAACGATGTGCACTTCGTACGCCGGGCACCTGTCTATTGGTGTTTAAGACAGCACCCGGGGGTAAACGCGCTGCGCGAGACAATCGATTTTGGACGTCGTTGACACACTGCTGACTGGACAGTACAATGGTTCAGTACGTGTGGCAGTGTCTCTTTGGCATATCCACAACAGTGTCGACACCGCTTGTCACCGTTCCCAAATCGACGTGCTCCAATTAATAGGACAACTTCGAGCCGAGCTGGGTGTACAAGCCGGTAGTCGCAAAATCGAGTGTGACGACCATTCACCAGGAAGTGGTTGCTCGCTTCCTTTAAGTTGGTACATGAGTACACAATTCCTATTAATCTAATGTATTGTAACAGACCAGCTGATACCCACAACTGCATCTCGTGAATCTGTGTGTGTGTACAATGCATTGTCTTAAAAACATAGCTTAACGGTTTTGTGTTGTACTGATTAATCGCAAACTACGTGGACAATTACATTAAATTTATAAATCTTATCGGATTTTTGTACACGTTTCTGTTTTCGTATATTTTTAGTAAATATTTCAGCAAATAATTGCAAGTGATTTTTAACGTACTTCAAATTGTCATATCGATTTTAAAAGCTTGCACATGTGTGAAGTTGTGATGATAACACAAATATATGACACTATCTTGATGATCTCATGATGAAACTTGAAAATATGCTTTGATAAAATATGAGAATTTAATGTGTTTAGTTAGTACAAATTTGGTGGAAGAGTTGGTAAAGTATGAAAAACTTAGTCGTAGCTTTTTGTCTTAAAAATGTGTTTTTTCAAAAAATTTATAATATACATTTCTATTAGTAGGCTCAAAAAAAATGTAATTAGTCTTCTCGTGATAAGAGATGCAGGAGTGCCTTTGAGGTAAACCGAATAGTTGCTATATTCACTTGTTTTTTTCTTTTATTTAAATTTAACTTACTCTTTATATTTTTATATTCTATTCAATCTTTTCTTACCTATTGTTTAAGTCAAACGTAAAGAAATATTTCGATACGCGTGTCGCTAAACAAACGCATACACACTTAAGGTGCTTTGCCATTGATAGGTGAGCCATATATTAAAAACTGTCTGAAGTTACTTTAAAATTAAACGTAATTTTTGATACTAATAAAATATTGTATAATTTAGTGATGAACATCGATCAAAACTTTCACATACCTTAAAAAAAAGCATAAAAGTTTTTTCCCACCTGTATATAAATTTTCAAGCGAGCTAAATCCAAAACAGTGTGAAGTGCCATCAGGCACCTCCGTAAGACTCCATGTATTACAATAGGACAACCCTATATTTTAAGCCAATTTTTTTGTCTCCAAAGCTAAATGTGGAATCTCTCTAAAACTTCAGTAAATTGTGTGTTCATTTATAATTTATCGGTAAATAAAATT
Source organism: Nineta flava (assembly GCA_963920215.1). Taxonomy (NCBI): domain Eukaryota; kingdom Metazoa; phylum Arthropoda; class Insecta; order Neuroptera; family Chrysopidae; genus Nineta; species Nineta flava. The sequence goes on from OY986045.1 coordinate 35,526,403, forward strand.
TCAAGAGAATGTATAAAAATTATTTTTATGGGAAAGCACCGTAAGTGATAAAATAATATTTATTTAAACTTTGGACTAATCATTCTATATTGAATTAATTTTTTTTTTTAAATTCGAATGTACATTTATATACGTATATTCATATTTATGGTTATTTATGTAAAACATAAAATCATTATTGGAATATATGTCGATATGCTCTCATATTTCATGTATAGCGTCATATATTACTAAATATATATCGGACATGAAAAATAGCATTTCTAACTATAAATTGACAACACTTCAAATTGTTTTTTATTTTAAATTGCATTTTTAATGATAAATTTCCAATTACTTTTAAAAATGATGCAAAAAATTCTGTGCAAAACTTAACACGGGAAATGTTTTTTTATTTGTTCTCACACAGAAAATAAACAGTTTAAATGATATAACGAGTAATATGTATAGAATAAAATCAAATCTTTAGTAAAAATGTAAAAACATTTAGAAAAAATTATGCAAAGTATTTTTTTCGAAAATCAAATGAATGATAATAATAATAATCGTATATTTGAATTTAAAAACGCAATACATTAAATAATAATAAATTGAATATAAAATAAAATAAACAGCATATACAACAAAACAAAAATAAAAAGTGTATAACATATAACAGTAAAAAGTATAGCTGTAAAAAGTATAGATAGCTAGGGCAGACACCATTGCAATTCGGGCAGAAACCATGGACACAACTCTGCAATCTTTAGCTCCTTTTTATCAGGATTTTGTCAAAATAATTTCGGACCAGAGACAACTCATCTAGTAGGTATCGATCGATGGACATTTGAAGATGTTTTTACGAAATTCCAACATTGGTACAAAAACAGTAGCTGATTTACTTTGAAGGAAATTCGCTAATACGACACAAAACAATTTTAAAATTTTGAAAACACACCTTGTTTTTAATATTATCCAAGGGATGCACATTTGTAATACCCATAATACAGTTAAATGAAAACGGGTTTTCATGTTCATGTTCATAATAAATGATTGTCGATTCTCAAAAATATCGTCATTTCACAGATCCTCCACCACTGCCTCAAAATATATAATAAGCCAATAATAGTACTTTATTCTTTCAAAATAAACAAATGATATTGGAGACTTGGGTCGATACCAATCGTCGATAGAATTGCCGATAGGTTACTGTAAATTTATACTTCACAATATCGATGGTAAATCTTAAACAATCTACAAAATCGCCTTTGAGTAGATTAACATTATTTATGAATAAAAAAATCAAATGCCAATTGATCAAATTATATTTTTCTCTTGTGGTTTTTTTTTTTAAATGAAAAATTCTTTAGTGAGAGCTTTTTATTGATGTTCTTTTTTTCTTTATATTTGATGTTTTATCTTATTGACAAAAGAAAAAAAGTTCAACCATGTTATATGAAATTAAAATATTTTATTAAAAATATTTTTTTCTAAATGTTTTTTTTTTTATAAACTAAATTTTTAAATTTATTCGATGGGTATTCGGTTGTTATATCATTTTAACTTCGTTTATTTCTCGTCTGAGAGAGAAAATTTCCCGTATTTTGTTTACACAGAATTTGTAAACTAAACTATTTGTAATTTCCCCACATTGAAATATGGGAAGAAAGTGAAAGTGCTTTTTTCTACGAGATTTTTGGACAGGATAACGTTTACAGAAATATTTACAATGGGCAGTAATCTTTGAAACCGTAAGAGATAGAACAAACATGTAAAGACAAAAAATATTCCTTTTTTTTAAAAATAAACAACTTTAGTTTTAAACTTTTTTACATAATTTCAAATATCGGGTATTACAGCAATTAACTCATTTAGTTGTTATTTTCACTAGTTTTTAATAAAATTAGATAAACGATTAATGATAACATAATACATTACAGCTATAAAACACTATAATACTATTGACCCAAACCAGACCATATTCGTTATCCTTAATCCGTTAATTCGTCAATTAACCCAGTTAATACGTTAGTTAATTCGTCAGTCCGATCATTAAATTATAAATTTTTTTCTTGTTTCCTATTATAAGACACGCAAATTAAATTAGCAACCAGTAACATATCGATGATATCCTATCCCGGAGATAGTTACGATTTGCTAATGCGTGCTGATGATGACTACTTGGTACTCGAAATACGTAGTTATAAAATACAAATAATTGATATAGGAATTGGGGTAATTTTTGAATTTTAATTAATTATTTATTAGTTTACTTGTTAAGGCTAACACGTAAACTAGTATTTAAAACGTATTTAGCAACAGTTTTTTTGCTTTTAATACTAGATCATTTGATTTTACTTAGAACTGTTTGCTGTTATTTAGAAGATTCGCGGATACCTAGAACAATAAAGTTTGTAAAGCCTGTACGTTATCCGGCAAATTTATCTACCATTTGGTGAGATCTTCAACCATTTTTACGTGATGTGATAACAAACCATGTACATAATTAATCACGTCTTCAATTTTGTTATTTTATACCCGGTATATAATATATACCAGGGTATATTAAGTTTAGTTCCGACTTTGTAACGGTTGTCTGCTTGTGAACACGATAACTCAAAAACAAAAAGAGATAGCGAGCTGAACTTTTGTATGTGTGTTCTAGAGATAAAAAGTAAGGTCAAGTTCGTGAATGGGCAAAATGGGACCATGTTTGGGGAAAATGGTCAATAATGTCTATATTTGAAACCGCACGGGATAGAACAAAAATTTAAGGACAAATAGTTTTCCTTTCTTAAAGTCAAGCAACTTTTGTTTGAAATTTTTTTCCATAAATTCAGTATATGCCGTATATTTAAGCAATGAACAGAGTTAGTTGTTATTTTCACTTGTTAAGTATATATTTATCTAATTGTTTCAAATGGTCATGTTGGAGAAAACTTTACACAAATAATTGTATTTTATTTCTATTGCCGTTTACATCAAATAAAACTTTTCAACAATCAACAAGTTGGTTATAAAAAGAACTATATAGAATATAAAACCAACCGACTATGTAATAAATCGTTTGACCACCAGGTAGAGTAACGTTTAAGTGAATTTTCCAATAAATTTATTTGAAAGTGAGTACACCACTATATTGAATGGATGACTAATTTCAAATGTAATGAATTTCGTTTCAATTAAGATTTATTTCATTTTATTGAGATCGTAATATCAAAATTTAATTAGTAGCTTCAAGAGACGGTAATTTATTTGACTGGGTGTGAAGTATTCTCAACCGACTATTTAAAACCATTAAAAACCACGTAATCTGTTAATGGTGTTCTTGGACCAATATGCACCATTATACAGGGTGAGTCGAAGCAGGTGGATAATAGCACACACCTCTACTACCTTCCACGATTCTCCCATTTTTCTTCCATACATTATACGAAACGAAGACCACCCAAAGAAATGATATAAGCCACAACCAAAGCACTCAAAACAATGTGCGCACAAAAATAAAGCGGGTTCCTTTCCAAATTCATTAATCAAATCCGGGAATGTAAGCACTGGTGGGCAAAAAATATACTGCTTGAAAGATTAGGAAAACATAATACTTGTTAAATACTTGTAAACATAATACTTGTTAAATACTTGTAAACAGATTTATTAAAAACAATAATAGATTTTTATTATAAATTTTATGATTCCCCAGTACTCCAGAGGCGAATCTAGAAATTTTTCATGGGGGGCGCACATTAAAAGAATAAAAAAAACAAAATATTATGGTACACCAAATTAATGAAAAACTTTATTTTTATAAGCAAGTCAAAGTCAAGTTTTCGTTGTTTTTCTTTTGAAAATGTGTCAATTATATTTTTAATGTTAATTTCATTGTCAATATTTATATAGTCGGATACGACTACTTTTAGCAAAATATTGTCAGATTGTCAAAATACTGACAGCTTTATTTTTGAGCGCACATTGTTCTGAGTGCTTTGGTTGTGGCTTATATCATGGCTTTGAGTGATCTTCGTTTTGTTATAATGTATTGTATTCTATTGGATGTTGTAGGAAAATGGGAAAATCGTGGAAGAAAGTGGAGGTTTGTGCTAATATCCACTTGCTTCGACTCACCGTGTATATTAAAAAAATATTTCGTTATGAAAAAAACGAAATAATAATATTAAAATATTGAGCATTCAAAATGAATTTATGTAAATTTTACTGCAACCATAATATTATGTTGCAGTACAGTTAATTAAAGTTATTAGCGGGATCCCAATAAAATAATTTTAGACTGTCATAAATCGGGTGTTCCACAGTTATGTAGTTGTATTAAACGTTACTCAAGTATTCGTTTTACGGCGACGCAAGACGAGAATGCTACCTGTATCGTTTTGTCTAGTCTTGTATGTTTAGAGAACAGTTTATCCCACTTATTATTATTTGTTTATACTTAGGTGTCACAAATAATAATAATAATTGTTTTACGTCTCATTTTGATCTCTCTTTACAGATATTTCTCATCACGTCTTAATTTTATTCGAGACAAAAAATCGACTCGATTTTCGCTAATTTACTTAATTTGCCATTTACCAGTCCAAGTGGCCGAGCGCTACTTCACTAAGGCGTTTTGTCTGCGCAGTATGCTTACTTGGAAACTGGGAGGTTATGTGTTCGAATCCCGACATCGGCAGTTTGTCAATTCTTAGGAAAAAAAAGAGGGGCGGTTAATTGATTAAACTGTCGGCGTATGGACAAGAACGAAGTAACCGGCTATGCTTGAGAAGGTTTTATACAGTTCCCTTCACGAACTCCAGATGAATATCGGCATAGTTCCTATCAGGGGCGGCTGCAGCCGCATATTCTACCAATTCCTAGTCTGCACACAAAAATTCCTTCCACTACACTCACAACCTACATCTTTACGCATCACAATGGACCTTATGGTCAAAGTGTAGCCCGTCCAGGGCAGCCTCTACAATCTATCTCTATCTAATTTGGCATTTAAGTAATATGTCTGAGCATTGATAACATTCGTTGACATCAAATGCTTGAAAAGAAAAATCATCCATATCTAGGATAGGAATCGAAATCACGATTTTTTGGCAATCTACACCAATCTATCGTTTGGATAGATTATCAATCTGCCTCTGACCTACCTGAGATGTTATGGTACTGGAATGACTACTCACTATCTTTGATGTCAATGTAATATTAATTTGTTTATTTTCATATATAATAATAGGTTTTTGTTTTTGTACACTATCGTCTATTTATCCTACTACCATTGTTAATATGGTTGCCTTTCCGTTATATTATACCAACGGAAGTGACTAGAGTTTATTTAATGTGACATTTAAGTAGTATATGTAACCATTGATAACAGTCTTTGACATCAAATGCTTGATATGAAAAATCATACACATCTGAATTTTGGCCAAAGTTCGTGGGGTTGATACCCATCATAGATATGTATGATTTTTCATATAATGCATTTGATAAGGGTTTAATTTGGTTTTAACCGTAAGCACATACATACGCAAGTACGGTTTAGAAAAGTATAAATGGAAAAAAATACGCAAGAAAGAATAAATTCAATTCGTAATTGCATTATTTTAATTTAACACGTGTTTAATACGATCGATAAAATTAGTACGTGATTGTATATAAATATAGATCTGTAGATATTATATATATTAGAAATTGAGTATTGAAAGCAACAGTAAATTGTCAACCATTATAAATTGTCAACCTAAATAGCAGGTTCGTTACTCGCATGCCATCAAAATGGTATTAGTGTGTAGGAAAAAATCATGAGTGTGCATATGTTAACTAGAATTTTTAGTACTGCAGATAGTAAATGCATGCGTTGTTATATCACAAAATAACATTAAATAGATCAGTCCAAGAAAATTTTATAGAACATATTATAGAAATGAAATGAAGCCTTTTTAAAAGAAATACCAAATGAACTTTTAACATATTCAAAGAATAAGTCATAGACTTGGAAGTTTTCTAATATAACTTACCTATAACAATCCACATAACAATTAAATTTCCAAAAATAGCAATAAATATCATTATTGAAAACACTGTTAACCATGTTAAATACACTAATGGATGCATAATATCTTCACGTCGACGCGATGGTATTATCGGTAACACACTATTACTACTACTTGTTGTTAATAACACATTATATAATTCACTTAAATTATAATCACTTTGTATGTAATTTGTATTATTATTAATATTGTTATTTTGAATATTATTATAAAATGTATTCGTTTTATATATTATTGATGATAAATTGTTATAATTATTATTGATTGGTAATATAACATTATTATTATCAACAATCTCGTTATTTATTGAATTAAAATTATTATTTATTAATATTGGTCCATAATCAATAACTGATGATGAATAATTACGACCACCGGCGGTGGCCAACCCCGCCATTGTTGATTTTGATGATTGATGACGAATATAGCGTTTCAATTTTGATAATTCTGAAAAATAAAATACAATTGTTAATCATATATAATTTACAGGAAATAGCTTTTATGATTTCATTTTTCAAAATATAAACATTTTATTTAATTATAGATTATTTAATTATGTAAATGTTTTAATGTATTTTTAATGGAAGAATTGGATGTATGAGTAATTTTTTTAAATACATCAATTTGATGGCTTGAAAAAGTGATAAAAAGATAAGAATTAACAATTTTTTATATCAGATATTTGTCAAATTAAAAATAAATAATATAATGTAGAATCAGATAATAAAAATGATTTATAACCAGCAGAGATTGGGGTATGTTTAAATAAATAGCACTATTTTAATGAATAAAACTCTTTGATATTTGGAGGAAGCTCAACTGACCAACAGATCTTTAATATCTAAAAGATATTTTCCATTAAGTAGCTGTGCAGATATTAGGATAAAAATAATGCTGAAAATCGAATTTCTCTTATGTCAAAGAAGAGATTGCTCAGGAAACCAATTATCTGAAAATTCGAATTTACGGTATTGATTTTAACTATGTTAATTAACTAACTGTAAGCATAATGACGGCCGCGGTAAGGCATTGTACGCAATTCGTGTTTAAACATACATTGTACCAGTAACTAATCAAATTGTACACTCATTATTGAAGGTGTGTTAAAATTGCATGAAATATAGCATCAGAAAATTTGATTTAGTATATATATTAAATTTGTTAAAGAACGTTCAATGAATATTCTTTGTTACACCTATGTATACCCTACACTTTCAATATATGATATCGTAGTTCAATAATGATTATTTTCTATACCAGAGGTGGCCAACTTTTGTGTGCATAAGATCTATTTTTTATCTTAAGTTTGTGTCTCGATCGACTTGTACTATTTGTTCGTACATATAAACGAGTTGTAATAAAAATTCAGAGTATGGTTGATAATATGATTTTTAGATTTCACTTTCGTGATTTTTTTTTTGGGTCGAGAAAATTTGCCATGGAAGAATGAATTTTTTGCTAATCTGTCAATAAGTCGCGGGAGTGCACATCGTACTGAAACACCTTGTGTATTCATCAACGTAAAAAAAAACATAATTATTTAACAGGACCATAAATCCAGATAAAGACAGATTTATAGTTTATTTTGTTCCAATAACATTAATGGGAAGGAAAACTGAGTATGCAAATCTCTAACCAAGGAATCATAATTAGGTGTATTTCCTGAGAAAGATAATAATAATGAGTCTTCAGTATGGGAATTAGTCAAGACAGAACGTTGTTTAGTCTTCGTTAACTTTAAGTATGAAAATGCCGATTCACATAGGCATGTAGATCCGACACAAGAATAAATATATTCGATACATTTGGTGATATTGGGATAATTTTCACGGTTGACGTATTTCTAAAAATCTTCTTCAAATTTTCTGGCTTGTTGCCTGTTAAATCAAATTCACGTAGAATACTATTTTCGTAGACAAATATCTGTCAACAATATTGAACTCGTATTCATTCAGTTAATTAATAGAGTTTAAAAAAACTAAAACACAATTTTATTGCAATATGAACGAAAAAATGCAAATTTGTTTATTTTTCTAGTGTATTGTCATCGGTCCTTAATACGTCTATAAAATTATTATTAGATTATTCAGACGCCCAGAAGTGGATAGAAACTAAACTACAATATTTCATTACATCCATACATACACAACCTTTAGGTTGTGTATGTATGGTTTATAGGTTAATTAATTCCTGGAATGCTGAAAACGGTTTTAATCTCTTCCATCGAATGTAAAAATAGTTTATTGAATTTTGCACAAATTTTCTATTTGTGTTCTTTGATGAGTGTCCAAAAAGCCTTTAAATTGTCGGACTTTTTTCAGTTTTTCACTAACATAAGGATGCATTTTTAGGGAAATTTTACTCTTTTATAAATTATAAAACATAAAATTCTGTATCTAAGAGTTTCAAATAAAAGTTATTTGTTTCTATGATATAATTATTATTATAATGTAAAAATTTTCTGTATCCCGCAAAAAGGACTCGGAAGCATAGAACAAAAAATTAATACGTGTGACCATTGTAAAAATTAACACTTAAATATTTCTCTTAGAGTATCCATTTTCTAGCTTAAGACTCATGCTAGTAAAAATCGTCGTTTTTTTACCGTGGTTTTCGAGCATGCCACTTGCAAAATTTTGCTAGAAATGCATTATTTAGGATTTATAAGTGAGAGACTGAAAAAAGTCCGAAATTTTCAAGGTTTTTAGGGACATCTCTGATACAGCCCAAGCAAAAAATTGGTGCAAACTTCAATAAACTCTTTTTAGATGAAAAGGAAGAGATTAAAACCGATTCCAGCTTTCCAGGAATTAATTAACCTACACTCCTTTTTGTCTTATCTTGCTTGGCCTACATATACTAATAAATGTAGTGTTTACTAGTCAAGCTAATAAAAAAGTATGTTAGAAATATAAGCTTTCCAAGAAAAATAAAACAATAATTAATTACAGTTTATTATTATCATTAATTTCAAATTGTTTCTATAGTACCAATGTATTGGTTATTCAGCCGTCATGGGTTATCAAACCCATGTAGTTTGCCTACTGCCTGGTAAGTAATTAAAAGATAATTAGTTAAACTATACTACTTGTAGAAAGGAAACTTGAAAATGTTAGTATATTATGAACATACATTTATGTCAGACATCATGATCATCAATCATTATATTTAATTTGTTATTTTCAAGAAAAGCTTGATAAAATTATTGTTACACTAAACAACAAACAATAAAAGGTGAAAAGTACCTCACGAATGCGTGGAGGAGGTGACGGGAGAGTTAAAATGCGGTTTTATCAATTTGTCCTAGATGTCATCAAAAAAAAAAATTATTGTAAATTAAATTTTGAATAAAAACTTCACAATGAAAATGATTTTTAGAAAACCGGGTGTGTTAGAGTTTTAAAAGCGTCTATTTTACCCTTGGGTGACACTTTAATATAATTTTTGTTTCATTAGAAAGGATTACAATGTTTTTTAATGCATATTTACTTACTAATAAAAACTAATTATTTTCATTTCATTTTCAAAACATTTTTTTAAATTTATTTTACAATAAAAAAAATAACCTACCGAAAATTTTTTAATTTCCCTTAAATTTACATAACCCTTTCTCGGTACAAATGGATTATAAATTCGGGCAATAGGTATGCACTTAAAATCTAATGAGAAAAAGCAAAAAAAAAAAACTTTTAAAGGGTTTTCATTAGTTCCAGTTCGAGTGTATATTGTGCGAATATATATTTAGATCATACATTATATAAAAAGGCTTTCTAATATAGAAAAAAAAGATTTTATAATATAGAAAAGTTGATATAATATATAGAACGAAAGGTTTTTATGTAAGGACACATGTAATAGTCAGTGTAATGATTACCCTGTAATCAGTGTAGGTTATTTTATATCATATCAAAAGGTTATAGGCCAGTGGTCAGGTTGTAAAAAGGACAGTTGGCTGACAATATGACCTTTTGTCAGCTAACTGTTTTACAAATGTAGTTTTGAATTTTAGATATGTCATGTGCACCTAAAGCCTTCATAAAACTCGAAGCTTTTAAATTCGGAGCACCTGTGTGCGGAATGCCTTTTGTCTTCCTTTAAGTGGTTTGAACTAATAAACTCCTTACTAGTCCTAGTCCTACCCTTTATTGGCACATAGCTTATTTAAGAAATTCCAAGGACTGCATGTAAACTGCGGAAGGTTATCGGATTCATTACCGGGTATTATCCCCTGCGGAAGCATCTGCACACCATGGGACTCCATAACGGATCCTTTATGTGCAGATTGTGTGGCGAGGAGAAAGAAACATCCTGCCACATTATCCATATTCCACTATTCATATATACAAATTAATGTTATTTTGAAATAAAAAATAATTTTAAACTTTTATATTTCGAAAACAAAACAGTAAACCCTAATTTTTTATCTTAAATAAATATTTATCTTTACTATTTTTTTTTTTTAATTTTTTTAAATTTTGAGTATTTTTTTTAATACAACAGATAACAGTCAGGGCGGGCATGAAGTTTTACATGCTTCTTATGAGATTCAGTGACAGAGAATGATTACTTTGATATTAGTTATCTCGCGTTCTAAACGGTGAAAAATTTCTTAAACTTCGGAATTTATTAGAACATGTTATTTTTAGCAGGGGAAAAAAAATGAGAAAATCTGTCGAAAAACGGTTTCATGCTGGAACATTCTTAAAAAGTAGATTGTGCATATGCTAGCATATGCAAGTACACGGCAAGTAAAAATAGTAATAATATGAATGAATAGGACTATTTTATTTATTATTAAATTTCTGTTAAAAATATAATACGCAAGGGTACTACAGCAGACATCTACTTTTATTTATGGCATTATACACGAATCTAGGTTCGTAAAAAAATTAAAATATAAAGCATTTTATTTTAGTTACTTTTGTTTTTTTGTATGTTTTAACGACAGTTTTTAATAATACGCCAATCAATAAGGTATTGTGGAAGAAAATATATCAATGTTAATCTAACGTAGTTATATTTAAATTCTATATGTATAAAATACAATGTTCTATGTATTATATTAGAGATTATTTGTTTGATGTACAAAATCGATGTGGAACTTTCACCGGGTCTTTGCCTTTGATCTTGATATTAAAAATATCACTTATTTCCATTGGTCTGTGTGTGTCAATCTCACGAAAGAAAGGCTACTCCTTGTATATTTTGTGATGGGATATCAGTCGATTCAAATTGCAAGCACACAGTTTTGTACAACGCCTTAGTCCCGACCTTGTATAGGTTAAAAATATTGATGAAAGAAAAAAAATTGTTGTATAGGTTTTCAGTAAATAGCCTTACTGAGCCGTAGTTTATTTCCGCATATTCGTCCATCCACATGTCCGAATATCCGTCGGTCTGCCCCGTAGACACGATAAGTCAAAAAACGGAAAGAAATAAGACCGGAACACACATAAATTTTGTGTGTATGTTCTAGACTCAAGAGCAAAAGAGTGAGGTTAGACTCATGAATGGGCATAACCGGACCGTACTTTCATGGAAAATATCCATTGAAACCCTTAAAGATGGAAAAAACAACTTTTGTGTATTGCAACCTAACTATTGCAAGATAAGATAAAAATTTATTACACAAATATTACATAACAATTATTTCCATGATTGTTAATTAATAATAAATCATAATAGACCAAATCTTAGAACAATCTAGTTTATATTACGCATACATTAAATGTTTACAGTGCTTATTTGTGCTGAAACTATTTTTATTTTCAATTTCTTGATGCGAAACATTTATTGCTATCACACAAGATCTACAAGTTGTTCATAGTTGATATTACATACAACATATCAGTTTTAAAAAAAGATGCTCATGTATTGCGGTACATATACAGGTTCAAAAACTCATTCATTGGTGGCAATGCATATTTTTTTTACAAAATAGTTAATAATAATAATAGTTTAAGTAACTGGTTGAAAGAATTGAACCGTCTCCATTTTTAAGACATTATTAAATTTTTAACATTTTGGTATTAAATTCATATGTACTTTTTAAATAAAGAATAACTTTTTTCTTTAAAAAAAAATCCGAATATTTTGTTTTTGATTATGCCATATTTATTTCCTTTAATAAACCATCTTTTCATGAATATTTTCTATACAAAATAGTTGTTTCGCTTAATTTTTTTAAAATGATTAATTGATAAAGCGCTCTGAAATGTAGTAGACGGAAAAAGTTTTAGAAAACTCTATACTTACCGGGTACGTTAGCAGTAAACACAGTTTTTGGATAATCTTAAAGTTCTTTAAGAAGGTTAATGTGGGTAAAATAGTTGACAAAATGTTGAACCTAAAGTTACCAAAAAAATTATATAAATTGATTTCGTTAATATAAAAACAAATTGGTTATTATCACTGCTGTTAGGTATTGATCTACTTCCATTAGCCCCAAACCATATACTTGGGTATTTGACCAACCAATTAGACGTCTGACAGACATTATTATACATTGCTTACACATCTGTGCAATGAAGCGAATAATATTATTTGAAATTTTATTTTATGTTTTAAAAAAAATATTGATGGTACAAAACTAATGCCCAAGCCTACTTAATACACTTGATTCGCGGTTTTGTGGAATAGATAAATTGAATGTTGTTTTTTCAACCACATCATAAGAGCTTTAGATTGTTATGCTTCATTTACGTATACAATACAATAAAAATGAAAATAACTACATTGTTTGAGAAGGATTATTAAAAGTACACAGTGTGTGCAAGTTTCATAGATATATGGTATTACCAGCCAAGTAGCCGAGCGGTCTAAGGCGTCATGTCTGCGCAGTATGCAGTACTTGGAAACTGGGAGGTTATGGGTTCGAATCCCGACATCGGCAGTTTGTCAATTATAAAAAAAAAAAGAGGGCGGTTGATTGACTAAACTGTCGGCGTATGGACATGAACGAAGTAACCGGCTATGCTTGAGAAGGTTTTTTGCAGTTTCCTTCACGAACTCCAGATGAATATCGGCATAGTTCCTATCATAGTCGGCTGCACCCGCATATCCTACCAATTCCTAGTCTACTCACAAATTCCTTCCACTCCACTCACATCCTCACATCCTAAGGCATCACAATGGACCGTATGGTCAAAGTGTAGCCCGCCCAGGGCAACCTTTACAATCTACCTCTATGGTATTACTACTATACGAAGAGCCCATGGTAAGATTATCTACCTCCCTCATCGAACTTCATCAGTATAAGTACTACTTTAATAAGTATACATAATCGCCTTTCGAGAGTAATCGGTCAATTCCTAAGTCAAAATTCTGTGCAAATTACTGTAATTAAGCTAACTATAGTCAAATAAATGCAAGGTTTACATCCTCATAAAACATCCTAATGAAATTAACCTGGAATGATAGGGAAATATGTGTAGTTTCATAATATATTGGTTGCCATTACTGTATCGCGAGCAAACTACCCCGGCAACCGGTTTGAAAGAGTGATTAATTGGATCCATATGTCTCTCATCGAACAATCTTAAATTTTTTGTTAAATGACAGATTTCATGCTCCAGAACATATAAATAGGGCGACTGGTTTGAAAGAGAAATAAGGTTCGGATTAACTACTCTCTACTTTCAAATCAATCGCCGTCATATTTAACACAAGATTTACAATGGACAAATTTTGATGATATTCGATGAGTATTTCGATCTGGCCAAGGACCCTTGATCTATAGCTTTTACTCGCAATTTTGTATATGAACTTTATTTGATTTTAAAGTAGGTCAAGTTAGCCTGTAAAATCGCTAACTAAAATTATCAAAAATTAAAGCGGGATTGTTTAAAACATGCCATAAATTCTCGATCAAATGTTTTTGAGATCAAGGCGTTCGATTTAAAAATTTCAAATAAAAATATAAAATCAAAGGGGTTAAACCAATATTCTCTCCTTAAAAACTATTTGTGTAGAGAGTTTAATTTCCTACAATATTGTCAATGGAAACTTTTCGATAGGACGGATAGTTTAGTGTCCACAGATGTTTAAATACAATTTATACAAAAAAATGATTTTGCACGCTTATAGAAAAAAATTAGTTATTTTAGAGGGCAAACCGAGACAAAGTGTTTTAAGCATTGGGCAACCAATTTTCTACATGGTACACAATAAAACAAAATAATCGTTGAACTATCATCACGAAAGTTGTACTGAGGAAAACGTACCTTTAATCCTGTCTCAATATAAATGTTACCTAATGGTACTTATTTAAAACGTTATTTTGCTATCTTGCTGTTATAGATTTATGTAAACACATCAAAAAGGTAGAAGGAAAACTATTTTATAGAAACTTTGTTTTCTGAAGGGAAAATTAGTTATCAAACTGTTACTCAATAGTAACAGTTTGACTAAATAGACAAAATGTGTTAGATCTAAGATTTAGATTTACGTAAAATAGTATATAGCTTACTTTATAGTTTTTTAGTGACTATGGGTAGATCACTGTTCAAGTCATTTTAACCAGTAGATCTATTAATAGTTCATTTTAGAACTGATAATAGAAAAAAAGGAAGCAAAAAAAAATTAGTTTTGTAACATGATTCATGCAGTATAAATATAATATTCTTTTTTATTTTAAATCCTATGTAAATAGAAAATAATAGAAACAGCATGTCCACATTATGTTCCAAACCATTATAAAAAAGGGTATATATCTACACACAGAGCCAGTTCTTGTAGTAGATTTTTTCAGGGAGTTTAATTTATTGTAACGTAAAAAAAACACATTCTTTTTAATATTTCATACAACACAATTATTTCTATAAATAAATTTAAAAAAGTATACAATATAATAAGTACTCACACAACATTCATGTGTACAAACTGTGCGTGTGATTCCCCTTGACAACAAATAATCTAGAGACTAGTATCTTAAACTAACAAGCGAACATAGCAGTAAGAAATATAATCGAACTGGATCTAAGGGTTCTGGACTGTCCGCCAAACCAGATGATAATAATAATCAAATAGCCAAGAGTTGTTGGAAGATTTTATTTTCAAGGATGAACATTTTTCTGTAAAAGGATCCAAGTAGTTTCTTAAACATTAGTCGAACGGTTTTTGTTTTCAAATACATACAGAAACCATCTTCCAATCTCTGTTTCTCAAACTTACTGTATGATGGAATGAAATAATCTGTTGGAGTGGATTCACTGCAAAACCAAAATTTTATTTGGTTTATCGGCGAAATTGAGCCGACTAAGATTACATACAGCACTTCCACTGTAGTTATGAGTGATTAACGAGCTTCAAGATTTGGAATTAATTGTTAAAAATAAAATGAAAGCCTTTTATAGGACTCTGGATAAATAAAGGGAATTCATGCTCATATCCTTGCATAATCCTTGAATGTAAAGTTTTTTCTAAACATTCGAGTATACTTTTAACATCTGCTTGATTGTCATATAAGCCAAGGATATTGGGATCTGATAGTCATGGCCACAAAACGGGCGTTTTTATAATTTCATAATTGATTTATGCCTAATCCATTGGGTTTTTTCTATAAAAAATTTAATAACATTGAGTAATTTCTATTAGTTTTAAAGGATTAATATTTCAGACAAACTAATAATATTTGGACAATTTAAAACATGTATTTTTAAGATCCAAACAAGGAGAAGTTAATCAAAAAATTAATAGTTTTAAATTTCAAGATTTCGAAATCCGAACCCTTTTATTTTATACATATAAATTCCTGAATGAAATGCTATGTGGGACGAACATTCATGTAAGATGTACACTGAGTATAGTTTATTTAAACAAGACGTACATTACAATAAAATAAATACTAATTGGTTTAATAATTTAAACCTAAAAAAAACTTGATTTGTAAAAATTTTCTTTGTTCAAATTGACATGAAGACTGGATTTATTCTTTTTAACAATTTAAATACAAAACATGGGTTAAAATAACAGTTTACTGAGTTAATTGTTAAAATACCCGGAATATATTGAGTTTATGAAAAATAGTTTCAAACAAAAGTTAATATTTAAAAAAGAAACATTTTTATGTCTATAAATTTTTTTTTCTATCTATTACTGTTTCAAGGATGGACATTTTGAGGAAAGTCCGGTCTGATTTTTCCCATTCACCAACTAGTACTTACTCTTTAGCTCTTGAACACATCTATAAAATTTCAGCTCGCTTTATCTTTTTGAACTATCGTGACAGACAGACGGATGTGCAGAAATGAATTTTTTATAAAAACACCTATACCATACCATTTTTTTATATTTTCAATCGTTGGACTAAACAAGGTCGGGACTAAACATATAATACCCTGGTATATATTATATACTAAAATAAAATTTCAAATTCGCCCCCTTTACCTAGATCAGTTTTTTGTATAATAAATACGTATTTCGACTACAATGTAGTCATCATCAGTATAAATTAGCTAGTCGTAATTTTCTCTTTGACAATTAAAATAGATAGAATGTCGAGATCAATAGACAAAAATAAAAATAAATAGAAAATTAACTAAATTAAAATATACTACATTTAAAATATAATAAATTTTAAATTATATTGAAATTACTCTTGTGAAAATTTCCTTCATTCACATTTATTCCTGTTAACTTTACTCTTATTAAAATTACTCTTATTTCAGGATATGTTACTCGTCGCTAATTTGGTGACAATTTCACCTTTTTTCAATCAATAGGATATTGTCTGATCAAACTTCCTTCATCACAATAAATTGTGGAGTAAGCCTACTGGTGCCGGGGACACCACGTTAAAAAAATGCACCAAGTAAGACTTTTTCAACTTTTGGAATCACGATAATTCAGAAATATTATCAATTGTTGACAATTGCATGATTTCTGTAACTTTTGTTTGACCGATTTTTACGATAACACTTACCATTTGAGATAAATATGCAAAAAAATAACATGTTTTACGTTTGATCTTAGATTTTTTTTTAACGTTTGCATAGGAGTTGGAGATATTCCATTTTTAATTAGTGTATTTAAAAACTGTATCAATTTTCAGCTCTATGTGATTTTTTCCGAATTTAAAATGTTTTTTCGTTATTTTGACTGCATTATTATGAAATATTTAATACAAGGTACACTCCCGTTCCTAAAAATTGAACCAGTTGAAACGTTATAAGTGTTACTGTATGTAATATTATACATATAGTTAGTAAAATCTTAGAGTTTAGCTTAGTGGTGCAATTTTTATAAATGGGAGAGTACTTTGACGACAGGCTTACTTGTTTTTTATCACTCAAAAAATCAATAAAACAAAATAAACTGCAAAAAAATAGCATACACAAATATATTTTACCCTGCTTTTGTATCAATATCATGCAGTTGACAGTAAAATTATATTTCCGAATTTTTATTACGAAGATTTTGCACTTTTCAACTTACATCATCACACATAGAAATCATGTTGATTTTTGCCATCAGCTCCCTAACTAATATTTTCATCTGCTACAAGATATCCTTATATACCTTCAAATATCTGACATCTATATTGTATGTAACACATACACGGATATACACATTTTAACACGTTTAAATTACCTTGTGAATAATTCAAGGATGAAACAAAATTTATTCTTACTTCAAAGAACATTCGGCTAAAGTATTAAAATATTAAGAGAATATAGTATCTAAATATAAAACCCAACGTAGCCACAAATCAGTGTCAATGAATAATTGACCTCGTACTCACAGTTTTTTGTTTATACAGGCATATTACCTGTGGTATATATATATATATATATATATATATATATATATATATATATATATATATATATATATATATATATATATATATATATCGAGATATATATATATCGAGTGATTCAGCCCAATTTCGACTGTATAAAAGATTGCATCCTTTGTATTTGAGAGTGTTCATTTCACAAACAAGCCAACTAGCCGAACGGTCTAAGGCGTTATGTCTACTTGGGGGCTGGGAGGTTATGGGTTTCAATCCCGACATCGGCAGTTTGTCAATTATTAAAAAAAAAGAAAAAAGGGGGCGGTTACTTGACTAAACTGTCGACGTATGACCGAAGTAATCGGCTATGAACTTCAGGTGAATATCGGCATAGTGTTCCTATCAGAACACAAAACTTCCTTCCACTCCTCACATCCTCACAATGGATTTTATGGTCGAAGAAATCAATAGAACGGAGCCTTAGAGATAATTTTGGTTCAAGCAATGGAAAAATAGCATATTCTCAAACCTACTGTTCCAAATAACATATGTTCGTTTGTTAAAGTCGGTTTCAGAAATATGGTAGTATTATTTAAACTATATTTTACCGAAATCTAAAATAATATATGTCAAGGTTGATTAGCGAACGATAAAATATTAGACTTTTAAATTTGTACATGTCTTGTTCGAGTGACATGACAATTGAAATTAATCAACAAACATATCTCTAAAATCTCTATATCTCTAAAATATCTCTTCCATATCTCTAAAATCAAGGCTTTTGAAAAACAATAAAGGTGATATTTAATGAAGATTTGATTTAATCTTGGAAACAAGAAAGTTTTTGGCAAATCTTTTAGTTTTGCGATATCTGAACATAGCCGTTTTAGTTCATTTTTAAGCCTATTAAGCAGATCTGCGTGTATATAACCCACCTTCAACCAATTTCAATGGTTGAACGAAAAATGTTCCGTATTAAAATATATATTTATAAAATTTATCGAAATCTTGAAAACAAGTCTCATATTATAATTAAACATTCGTCTAAAAAATTTGCAAGATATCAATTGTATGGTGTTATGCCAAAAGGGTTCAACCCACAAAACATGAAAATTAGAGTTATCACAGCCAAGTGAGAGAAAACGTTGTTCCCTACAATGTGCAAAACTGATTCAAGCCCAATCAGCTATTTAAAACCTAATAAATAAATTTTTGTAAGGTAGTATTACATTTAACAGCTATCATATTACTGATGTTTGAAATCCATCAAACTCAAAATCACCCACCTGCGGGTCAACTCTTTTTTACATAACACCATCCAATTATGAGCTGGATTATATGCGTACGATAGTCGCAAGGACTTTTCATCACCAATTGTAGGAAACAAATTTTTAAACTACAATTAACATAAATATTTATTAAATTAATTTATGTATCTATTTGAATCAGTTCGATTAAATAATTACCACTACTCGTTTACAATATAGGCAACCAAATCATGAATTCCATACTATACTAATTTAAAACTATTATATTAAGTATAATTTAAATGTCTAGACAGGAATTAGGCTAATTATTTTCTAATTTATTTCTATTTAATCGATAAATTTCTTAATATTATACAAGAAAGGCAATAAAAAGCTCGAATTTCACTATTTAAGTTAAAAAAATCTTATTTTACTACTTTTCAATAAAATACCAGTCCGTATGGTCCAATTGTTAAAGCCGCTCTACTCGGAATTGGGAGGTTGCTGGTTCGATTCCCAACTCTGGTAGTTTGTCAATTTAATTAATTTAAAAAAAAATTAATAATTAATAATTTGGTTAATTGACTAAACTGTCGGCGTATGGACAAAAGCGAAAGTAACCGGCTATGCTTGTGAAGGATTTTTGCAGTTTCCTTTCGTAAACTCCAGATGAATATCGGAATGGTGCCTATTAAATTCAGCTTTAGCCGCACAACCTACAAATTTCTAGTCTACACACAAATTCCTTGTCTTTAGGGATCGGTAAAAATGCCTAGAAACGCCTACTTGCCAGGCTTCGACCTTCCCTCTAGTTTATAGACGATAAATTTAGTTTCGAGTGAGAACCGTAATCTCAGTTTTTCAACATGCTGACCGCTTTTTTACACGCGGATACCCGAAGTTGTTTACGAGCTATGGATTTTTAGAGGTACGTGTAGACAACATGGAGGGTGAAAAGCATCTCAATTGGGAATTTGTGAAGGACACGTCAGAGATAAACATACTAAAAGTCCCCAGTCCTACCCTTGTCGCATAATGGTGGAACGGCCCCTTTTGCAGGTTTTCACTTATATCTCGAGAACGATGCGTCGTATCGAAAATAGTATTCTATTAAAAATTAAGGCTATTGATATTTTCTACAAGAATGGTCAATATGTTTTTTTCGAATCTGTTTTAGTTTTCGGAATATTCGCTGTAAAAATCAACAATTTCCGGAAACAGTTTACTCCCTGAAAAATGATAAATTAAGCAAAAAACTAGAAATTTTTAAAAACTTATAGAACTTCGAACCCAAATTTGAAATTGTTGTCTTTGAGACTTGATGAAATATATTCCCTGACAATTTCAAGTGATTTAAAATTTAAAGGAAAAAAATTTACAGCCTTCTGAATATAGCAATTTTTTAAAAGTTAAATGAATTTGCGAAGCCATATATCAAAAGGAAAGAGTCAGTAAATAATACTGATGGTAGCTATCGAAACATAACACCTAAACGAAGTATATGAGCGACTATTTAGCTTTCTACATCAAAAATTGTTGATCCGAGACCGATAGTAACAGTAGTTTATAAACTTACGATTAAATCAGATTATCATGTATTACTAATTCAGTCATGGTTAATTTATTCATGATGGAAATAATTAGTTGATTCGCCAACACTAGAAAGATGCTGTTTTCATTTACATATACTTGTAGATAGATACCTATAAAAATTATTTAATATGGATAAAAAAAAGGATTATATAGGTATAAAAAATCCTTGTACATTCTTACCTACCTAATTTTATTAATTTCATTAAGTATTTGTTATTTAATTTAAAAATGTTTGTCTGGAAAGCTTTAGAAAAATATTTTCTTTTGTAAAGTATATTATCTTCAACCATTGTATTCGACTAATATAGAACAATGTTAGATATAGCTGTACTACCTTACTTACATAGAGACGGTATGAATAAAAATCATTGTAGATAAAAAGTAAACATAAAATATTTATTCAGTTGTTGTACCATACCTACATACCTTTTTAATCAAGCCATCTAACATATTATTTATACAGAGTAGGAATTATAAAAAAAATATTACTCATAGTTTTGCAAAAAATATACAAGGTGTCTCGTATGTAGTCGAGTTTCATAAGAGGGTACGTAGAGCGTACGACTTCGTAATGAAAAGTCCTGAGACATTTTTTTATTAGACGCTCCGTTAAGTAATTATTAATTAACTAAGGAAACTAGTAAATAAGAGTAATAAGGCTTTTTGACCCTATTATTATTATTTTTATTATTGTCATTATTATCATTGATCAATTATAATTTGAAATTTGAAACAAAAAAAAAACCAAAAATGACAAAAATAAAAAAACCTTAACCGAAAAATTGGATTTAATTATATGATAAGAATAAATTTTGAAAAAGATTTTATTAAAGTAAGAAATGCAAGCAAAAAATATAATTATTGCATTATTAAAAAAATCAAAAAAACTAATTAAGAAACAAAACTATTTCCATACGTTTTTACAAGTCGGCAAAATGAGAATGTAACGTTTTTCAAAAGTATATCGATGACAATTTTTTGTATACAACAATTATTGACCTTTTATATTTTTCCCTAGAGACTATAAAAAAAAAACTGTTTAGAAAAAACTGATTTTTTCTTCCTGAAATGGATATCCCCCCTTCCCTATCTCATGTTTCAAGTGGAAAACAATATTATTATATTTGGGTTATTTTCACCATTGAAGAGAACACCTTTAATTTACATAATCCATTAAATATTGAATACACTCAAGCCAAATGCAAATTTTATTGTGAATTAAATAATTTTTTTATTGGTTCAGAAACGCAATTTTAAGTAAGAGCCCATATAAAAATAATGGATACAAGCGTATACTTAATAATAATAATAATAATAATAATAACAGTCACGTAGGTATACATTTTATAAGAACTATACTATTAAACACGTCCTTAAATAAGATTTTATTGTCCAATTAGTTTTTTTACAAAACAATCCTATTTATACCATTATATTTAATTATATATTTAGTATTTACGTTTTAGAACAGACGATAATTTAAATAAACCTGTGAAAATAAAACACTGTCATAAACGTTACAAAATACAACAGCTTCAATACTAAAATATTAATTACTATATGTTAAAACAACTAAAAATAACAACTAATCGAGTCAATTGCTTACTTACCCGGTATATACTGAATATTTGAAAAAGTTCCAAACAAAAAATGTTAATTCTTATAAGAGGAACATTTTTTGTCTTTAAATTTTTGTTCTATCTCTTATGGTTTCAAACATAACCAGTTTTACCCATTTTATCCAAGTATAGTCCGATTTTTCCCATTAACAAACTTGACCTTACTTTTTAGTTTTAGAATGTAATCGTGTTTACAGGCGAACAGACAACTTTGCAGAAATGGACTAATTTGGCCATTTTATGATAACCCATCCCAAAATTTTTTTTTGCGATCAATATTTTCAACCGTCACAAAGTCGGGATTAAACTTTATATACCCTGGTATATATTATACACCGGGTATATAAATTACCTAAATAATGTAGTAAATACGTGTAAACCAACTATGAATTGGTCTACAGTTTTATATAAATTGTTTGAAGTTTTGTATGGATTTGATTATTGCATATCACCTTCTGCCAAATTGTGAAAAAAGTACTTTTTTAGTCTAAAGTAGTTTTTTTTTTTCTATCCAATTACAAATTCTTAGCTGATATTAAATTCGTTTCGATTACAATGACAATAATTTTAGAAATATTAGAAAGAATGGCATATTGAAATAAAATAATTACATGAAAGTATCTATCGTATAAGATTAAATTTTAGCAGAGACTAGATTTATTTCTTTCGGTACAGTTATTATTACTAAGAAAATAAAATAATAATATGAAGTAAATCGAATACGTTTTATTTCTCATAAAGCATTCATTGTTATTTAATGTTTTTCATCGAATGTCTGTAGTTATTAAATAGCAATTAATACGTATTGTTAAAATTTGTACATTACATACATACGGCTCAGCTCACTAATCTCTAAATAACTGGACAGACTATATTCAGTGCATTCCACTAGACGCTCACAACGATCAAAATATTCCTTCAGCCGTTCCACATGCCGACCACGGTCGTTATGGTCGCGGCGTAAACGTCACTAATGACGTCATAATTTTCGCTCACAACGACAAATTATGACGTCATTAGTGACGTTTACGCCGCGACCATAACGACCGTGGTCGGCATGTGGAACGGCTGAAGGAATATTTTGATCGTTGTGAGCGTCTAGTGGAACGCACTGAATATAGTCTGAAGAGGTGAATCGAAGTGGACGTTCAGAAATTCGGCGCAATTTTTAAAAGTTAAAGATGGCGACAGAAAAATTTACTTTGTATGATTCGGAAAGAGATATTTTTGCATTATTGCGATGCACCCACAAATATCCAACTGTCGCCACAATAGACATTTGGATTATATTTACTCCACTAAAATAAAATATAAAAAATACAATTGTATATTTTTGTAAATATAAATCAAGTTAATCAATAATTATTAAAGTTTATTATTAAGGCTTACAAACTATAACATAAACTCTGTAAGCTTCTGGCTTATTTTCTAGCTCGCAATTTTTTATGTTTACATCAACGGTTAAAACGTTCTTTAGTCCATTCCCCTTGGGTTTATGATTATAACGCTCGCAAGCAAGTGAAACGGGAAAAACCGCGGTCGTAAGCGTGATTGTTGTGAGTGCTTAGTACTGCTTATGTTTTGCCACTGAACCCAATTGAAACGCTCCTTAATTAAGCAAGGAACTAAGTACTGCTTCAGCACTCCTGCGCGGCATGTAGGCGTGGTAAGTATGTGCGTTAGTATTTGTGTACCTGCCACATGTATTTCCACTATACACATTAAGTTTTAGTATTGGCTAGTTGAGGCGGCGCTGACTATCATTAAGTTGGAACCGTTATTTCACGTGTAGACCCATATATATTCTCTGCCCAATTGTATAGAGATCAGTAGCTCAGCTGGAAAGAACGCAAAAAAGAGTAGGCACACAAAAAAATTTATTTCCCCTGAGACCGTTCGTCTACTTGGAGGACTGGTGCTCTATATTTTTAACTAAATATCTATAATTTTCTTTTTTTATCAAGCCAAGTTCAATAAGTTAGTATACCAATCGTCTAACTTGTTAATATGGTCTAAAATACGGTGATGAAGAGTTAAAATGGTTTAATCCGTATGTACTAACTTGTTAAGCTATACCATTAATAAAACTATAACAGGGACAGTTCTATATTTAAAAAATATTTCAAAATAACATCAAATCTTGTAGATTTAATAATAGGCGATTCCAAAAACTGAAAACGGTTTGTTTCCCGCAATCCGTTACGCAGCTATAATAAAAACCCAAAACTTGTGAGATATTTTTCTTCACACTCAATAGTTATAAATTAAATGGCGTCGTTGAGATGATTTTGTTTCCTTGTATGTTGTTGTCAACAATTTTCATTATAGATTTTTCAATTTTGTTCAACATATTACTTCTAATTAAATATACTTAAATGGAGTAGGTACATAAAAAACAATTTTACTTTAGCATAAAACAAATGGTATAATTTGAACGCAATAATGTAATTTAAATTAGAAAATTAATTTAAATTTAATGAAACCATTGAATTTAATTTTCAAAATAGTTATAAAAAAAGTCTTTAAAATATAATAAATATAAACAGGTAGGTAATATATGTAATAATAAAATGATAATAAATCTAATATAACTATAAAAGCATAATAATGTCAAATAAAGATATTTACCTACGTTTAAATATCGTTTATAATAGATGCTATTGTCTACTTAATCATGTGGACCGTCAAATATAATTTACAATGTGTAAGGGTTCTGTACATACTGTTTTAATTATAACCTGTGTTATATGTGTAATATACCAGTCCAAGTGACCGAGCGGTCTAAGGCGTTATGTCTGCGTAGTATGCCTACTTAGAAACTGGAAGGTTATGCGTTCGAATCCCGACATCGGCAGTTTGTCAATTATTAATAAAAAAAAGGGAGCGGTCAATTGACTAAACTGTCGGCGTATGGACAAGAACGAAGTAACCGGCTATGCTTGAGAAAGTTTTCTGCAGTTTCCTTCACAAACTCCAGATAAATATCGGCATAGTTCCTATCATAGTCGGCTGCAGCATATCCTACCAATTCCTATCTATAAACAAAATTTCTTACACTCCACTTACATCCTCACGCATCAAAATGGACCATATGGTCGAAGTGTAGCCCACCCAGGGCAGCCTCTACAATCTATCTATCTATCTAACATATAGAGCTGACAAAAGACAGAAATGTGAGAGGGACCAAGATTTCGCACACAAAAAGTATTGATATTCCAGGATGATAAAAATGGACGCCTTCAAATGTAGTGAAATCTATGTAGGACCAAGTTTTTTAACATAAATGAAAAAAATCTATATATATATATAAATATAAATATATATATATATATATATATATATATATATATATATATATATATATATATATATATATATATATATATATATATATATATAGATTTATTGTCTAAGGCTCTCAGGTGCAGTCTTTTCGTATTTTACTTAGCAAGTGATCAGATTTTGTAACACTCAATATACAAAGAAACCTTGCACCTGATCTCATGATAAAAAAATTTGTCCTTATATAGATATTTATATATATTTATCCTTATATAAATTTTTGAAGACGAACAGTTTTGTTTTTCTAGGATATAAAAAGTTTTTGTGTGCGAAAACTTGATATATGTTTTATTAAATATCTATAATTTTAGTACGCACATGATTTTTACGTTATTTTATTTCCTGTAGAATATGTGTTTAAACAAGTTGTTTTAAAAGTGTTAAAGGTTTTTTTTTAATATTAAAATTTTTCTTTGAAAAAAATAAAAATTTAAGTTTTATATATATATATATATATATATAGTTGGAAAGTTCTAAAACAATATGTTTATGTTTTCATCAACAACTAAGCAAGCACTGATGTAGATCCTTACTTGAATTAAACTTTAAACAATGTAATTTGATTAAATTCATACTCTATGTGACATACGTCTTTATTGTTATTGGCGTACAGTGTGCTGACTTGGAAATTTTTGTTAGACGAAGGTTGCGGATTAATTGATACTCAAGAAACTTCAATTGATTGAGAAACTAACAACTGAATGATATCGTAATACCCAAATATCAGAACATACAAAACAACGAATAGAAAGTTGGTCTATATTATGCATCGAAGGTCGAATTAGACAATTGGAAATGCCTAGTGACGAAATACTTCCTCTAGTTTATGTTTTTAGTAAATAAAGTAAGTAAATAAATAAATATTTGAAAACAAATCTTTTTTTCAATAGTCGATTTAATGTTAGAAATAATACCCCCTTTGGCCTGTATAATAGATGCGTCCCCGTATATTTTATATTAACCGTTTGGTATATTTTGAAGTTTGGGAAATGGAAAAAACTTATCAGCTCTTCAGTTTTTTTTGGGTAATTTCTATCTTGACAATCTCCGACATGTCTTGAATAGGATTAAAACCAGAAATATTGGGAGAACTTCAATATTCTGGTCATTTAAAACCGCTTCTAGCTTTCTAGCAACGATATGACATTCAGTAACCATTTTAAAGTGCGTCCATATTACCAAATAACAGTCAGTCAAAGTACCCGTGCGGGCTTACGCACTCTGCTTGGAACTGGAAGGTGCGGTTCGGATTGCGGGTCAGATTCCAAAAAGTGGCAGTTTGTCAATTAAAATTATTGGGGCGATTAATTGACTAAACTGCTGGCGTATGCAAAAGAAAAAAAAATAACCGCCTAGGCTTGTGCAGGTTTTCAACAGTTTCTTCACGAACTTCAGATGAATATTGGCATAGTTCCTATCAAACCTTGCAGCATCCGTACAATCTAACCATTCCTAGCCTGCCTAAACATTAGCAAAAGTTAAGAAGATAATGATGTGGGTAGCGTCTTTTATAGACTGTGGAGTTTCAGAAACGGAGGTAAAATCCCATTATTATTATTTTTCACTAACAAATTGAAAAAGTTGATTGCCTCGAAAAATTTCGCAATCCTCTGTACATACATAGTACATATGGATGAAAATAGGAAGAACTATCGCACAAGTTTTACTAAATGCAGCAAGCACGTGCAAAATACATGCATTTCACAACCATTACAAGCTATAATTATCTTGTGAAATTGTATACTCTAAACCATACAAATAAATGTATGTTCCTTTTACGTTTATCTCTCAAAGATAGAAATAATCTACAGTCAAAATTAAATAAAACCTTTAGTTAATTTAATGAATTTGAATATTGTATTCGTCAGTTAGTTAGCTATATGGTTTCATAGCTTGATTAGCTATAAAATCGAGTTTGTTTTTTTACCGACGAAAGAAGGAGGTACTCAATTCAACCAGTTATATATATATATATATATATATATTTTTTTTTTTTTTTTATGTATGAACAGGCATTACTTTTTACAGAGTAGTCCGATTTTGAAGGATGGTATAAATTTGATAAAAAAAATCCAAATTTTAGCCACAAAAAAGTCAAAAATAGTTCAAACTTTTTTTTAAACTTTTATTTTATGAGTGGAGTCGCTGGTTACTATTTTAATATATACTTTAAAGCATATAAGTGAATGTGTTATTTAACTTCCCAGCGCTTCCACTAAAGAAGAAATACTATATCGATTGTGTAAACACTATTTGAAAGCACTCAATATCTTTGCGAAATTAAAATGTTTTTTTAACCGAAGAAAAAAAACGGTTAAACGGGGGGGGGGGAGGGTTTCTCAATTCAACCCGTATACTTTTTTTAATTTTTAACCACGCATAACTTTTTACAAAGTAGTCCGATTTCGATAATTCTGATTCTAATTCGAAGCTGGTACCATATATATTTGAAAAAAAAATTCGCTCCTAAGGGTAGAAAAAAAGAGAAAAATTGATTGTTCCCCCACTGAATTTTCATCTGTGAACCGTTTCTGTTGAAACTTGGCACACTTATGTAGCTCTACTAATGACACCTTAACACGTACAAAATGTACGAAAAAGAAAGGCGAAAACTGAAAAGCGAAAAATAAAAACCTTTTAAAAAAAAATAGAATCGACGAAAAGAAAAAGAAACTGAAAAGTGAAAAATAAATACCTAAATAATTTGGAGTCGGAGCCAAAAAATCTCCATCGAAATGGGCGAGGGATGAATCTGATTTTCGGTTAAAAGTAAATATTACAAAATATTACAATTTGCAGTATTTTGTTTGTTTGGCGCCGACTCAAAATTATTTAGGTATTTACATTAGTGTAGGACTTAGTCAGACTAAAAAAGTTCTGTTTTGTTTTTTGCTTTTCAGTTCCCTTCTTTTTTCGAAGTTTTAATTTTTTGTTAAAAGTTTTTATTTTTCACTTTTCACTTCCTTTCTCTTTTCGTCGGTTCTATCTTTTGTTAAAAAAGTTTTATAAAAATCACAACAATAATTAAAATATATTAATATTATTTAGATTGAAATATATTAGCTATAACCAATTTGGATAGTTGTTAAATTTCGTCGCTATCTGAGTGTTAGAGACCCCAATTCAGATGTTATGCGTTCCATAATATTAGAGTCTGTATTATTTGTTAATAAATAAACAAATACCATCCTATTTTTATAGTTGTTATTTTTATAAACGATCTCACAACAAATCAGTTTCACTGTATTATAGAGAAGTGAAATTTATCGTTATTCAAAAATTTTGTGGGATTCGATAAATAAGATACTTTCATCTAATTAGAGGCTAGAGGGTGTTTATTGTTTTACTATAAATGTTTATATTATAATTAATTGTCTATTTGTAGGTTACGGTAGAACTAATTATATGTTTACACTTGTATATAATTTGTATTTGTAATGTAGTACAGAGAGTTTTTAAAATATCAACTAATGTGATTATTTCTAACTTCAAGTAATATTTTGAGTACCTGGTATATATTTACAACGACATATTCAGTTTAGTTTCGACTTTGTAAAGGTTGTCTGTCAACGCGATAACCCAAAAATGCAAAGAGATAACCAGCTGACATTTGATTTATGTGTTCTTGTGCTAAAAAGTAAGGTCAAAATCGTGAATGGGAAAAATGGAACTATATTTGAGCAAAATGGGAAAAATCGATCACTCTTTAAAACCGTCAGAGATAGAACAAAGGACAAAAAATGTCTCTTTTTTGAAATAGACAACTTATATAGAGACTACTTTTTTTTGAAAGATATAAAAATTATACCTTTTTGTAAAAAATAATAGTTTTGTTCTCTTCCAAATAAAAAAACGTGTTAATATTTTCACAACATAAACGCAGATAGTTTGCATCCAAAATTGATTTTTCAACAAGTACCGCTGATTTCGCAAGGAGTTTACGCCGAAAAATCAATTCAATTTAACAAATTTTAGTGTGCTTTTTCGTAAGAGAAAAGCAAGGCTTGCTGTTGTTTCCCCCATCAACATCACCTGAATTCCCAGCTTAGTCTGCGGAAGCAGCTTTTGGTGTTATACCGATGAGATGTTGTTCCTAATTATTATTAACCATTATTAAAACTATATATATTTTTAATGTTATAATACTTTGAAAAAAAGTATTTTATTGAAAAAATACTTTGGCTGCAAATAATTTTTATAATACTATAAATGCGTAATGTTTTTCAATTAAAACTCGCGCCTTATACTCTCACCACTGTTTCCGGCGTATAAGCGACACTACTGACATCTTATTTTTGCCAATTATTTGTTTCCATGGAGTTAAGTATCCTTGTGTAGTATCTTTGGTTTGAAGGATTAACAAGCATTACGTATTAACTTGCTCATAGTCTCATACCAATTGAATATTTTTATGCTTGTCCAATCATTTAAACATTCAATGTATGAGATAAGCATATACAGTATATAGCAACACATATATTTGTGATATATTTTGATATATTTTATTTCCTCTTTTTGATATATTTAATCAAGCTGTATTATAATTATAAAAATATTATTTTCTAATTAAAAACCGACAAATATTAAACTGGTTTTCTTTAACAAATAAACCATATTGGTCGGAAAATTTTTGAGAAATTGAGTTTATTGTTAGATAGGTTAGTGTTTAAGCTTTCGATTAAGCCTTATAAAACCTAAAAAATATTAATATAAAAGGCATACTTTTCCATTGTTAAAAAAAAATTAAGTAATTTTTATATTTTTTATTTTAATTTAAAATTTTTGCGTTTTTCGAACTTTGAGAATTTTTTCCTCGAATTCTAATAAACCGATTTTAATGTTCATAATGTTCATAATGTTCAAGTTCGTTTATTTCCTTTTTTTATATAAAATTGATTAATATTCTGTCATTTTTAAGATTTTTAGTTTTAAAAAAGATATTAAGAAAAAACGCTTTTTTGTTATAAACAAATTAAATTTTGGCTCTGTTACGTCACGAGTTGGACCGTAATAATTTAGGGTCATATTCAGAACGTCAAGATGAATCGATTAAAAAAATTAATTGCGGTTCTGAGAAACCTGCCTGAAACCGGCTTTTTGAACCTAATTTGACTCTGTTATAGTACTATGCCTGTGCCTGTGATCTCGGAGTTACAAATATTGACAATTTACAGTGTTTTTATTCCCTCGTTTGCCAGAGAAGAACTGGGTGAGTAACAGCATCATTCAAATTTCTACAAGATTATTTTTAACCTTGTCGGTATAAACATGTGCCGGTGAAGGCCCTGTGACGTCACTGGTGCATATAGATCGACGCTTAAGCTTTTCTCGCTTTCGGGGCGGAAATAAGTAAATATACAAAATCGTATTTTATACATGTATATATAGTATTGTTTTATGAGAGAAAACAGTTGAATGATTCCCTTAACACCATAAATACTTTAGCAAATGTAATACTACAAATGCTATTTGTAGGATTTAATAGGTGGTTGTTCTTGCAATGGCAACATTATATTGCTGTAATGAAATGTTTATAAAGTGATTTTATGTGGTGTAAAAGTAAATGGTTTTAATAGTATTTTATATCTGTAGATTACCGCTTATGTACTATCTAAAACATGAACTTATATATCTAAAACGTATTTCAAAAATATCTATAGTTACATACATTGCGATTTAAACATGGTTGTAATAATCACTATTTGGATTAAATTTTTTACTATTTCACAAATCAATTAAATTTGTAAACTAAGTTTTCATCAAAATGGTATGCTAAATTATGCTTACTTCTATTAAATATATTATTATGTACGTACAGCACGTAACACGTAGCTTAATAATTAATAGTATAATATTACAAGGTTTGTTCTTTAGTCTTTACAAACAATACGCATTATTCTATCTACGATTCCAGTATAAAATTACAGTTTGCTTTGTACGTGTGTCGTTCAAAACTAATTTAATCAAAACTAACAATCTTCAACTGATTATCGTGATTAAAAAACAAACAAACACGCCTTCATTAGTAACGCACTACCGGCAGTAATGGTTAAATAGCTAATTGTAAAACATAGACGTTTCCTGGCTATCGTACTCAAAGGATAATATAACGTTTCACTTTCGACACAAAGTGCTCCATACTTTTACAATAAGCTATTGATTTTGTGGTGTAAAATGAGTTATTAATAAAATCGTATGTTAGTTGTTGTTTTTAGTGTTTTTTGCAAAAATTGGCAAAACAGAACACATATGGAATCAGAGCGGTGTCTATATGTCACGAGTTTTCTCAGAGAAAGGAATTATAATGAAATCAAATCAATTTATCATGGCGACATTAGGAATATCAATTATTATAAGTATTATAATATTAACATTCAAATATATCTGAAAATATTGCAGTTACTGAAAAAATTGTAGTAAAATGTTCTTTCTACAGCTTTACTGACTTTTCTGTTACAAACTTCATGTCAATAGAACCAAAATTGTGTCCTACAGGTAAAAGAATGACGGATAGTTTACATATACACTTTAATGATGGTCATTTTCGACATCCAAGTATGTTCGATGGATATTGATCAATATAAAACAAAAATCGCAAACAAAAAATATTTATAAATTTTGACGACGAAAATAGAAATTGCTTTTTTTTTTGTTAGAGCGCTTTAATTTTTTTATTTGATGAAATTATGGCAAACTTTTTTAAGTCATCGTGTACATTTTATATCAAGAATAAGAAAAATAGAAATCTTCAGTAAGTAATACCATACATCATCAATTGAATTTTTTTTTTTTTGGTTACTTTAAGATACTTTTGTTTCTTTGATAATACCTTATCAGTGATTGCGTTGAATATCAGATAATGTAAAATAGATAGTAAGATATAAGAAGAGAACTACTTAAATTTCTTAAACCCTATGTTTCACTCACTAAAAGAAATCACTTGAAAAAGATTTTGTTTTGTTTTTAAATATCCTTTGATCAGAAGTTTTTGTGTGTATTGTCAAACGAATATAATCGGATCTGAAAGGTATCAATGGTTATTTTGCTTCAGCACAACTTTACAAAGTACTCCCACATATATAATAATCAGAGTTTGATGTTTAAAACTAAAAATAGGGTATCAAATGTATCAATCACAAAAGATTTAATAAAAGTTTTTTGCGCTATTTTAGGTACATAGTATATTGAAAGAGTGATCATCCCAATACGGGTTTCTCGTTTGAAATTGATTACAATAATTTAAAAATTAGTGAAATTTTTTAAAGTAAAAAACAGTGCAATTACCCTAGCTATTCCTCGCGTCAAGCAAAAACGAGGCAGTTTATTTTGATCATGCTATTTAAATGTTTTGAAACTATCATAAACACGCACCACTACCTTTTAATTAAGTCATTAACTCATCCACCAAGCATTAGTAGCATCCGAAAGTATCTACATACACAAATTAAGAAAACAGATACTGAATTTAGACACTGGCCCAATTCCAAATTCTGATTTAATAAAATTAAACCATTTTCAAAAATGTAATACCTGAATATCAAGGTTAGCTTCGATAAACACCCTCACCTTATTGACAATAACAACACCGCATGGTCAGAAAAGGATACCGCCAATAAATGGGTTGGGCTCTTCACACAGTTAATCCCATAAGTGGTCAATAAACTCAAATATTTCTTCAGGTAGTACTTCAGTCAGATCATATAAAAGACAAAAATTTGTTAATATTATTGTGAGACACGCACCAAATTAGCAACAAGTAACATATCTCTGACTCCATATCCCAGAGATAGTTACGAATAGCTAATTCATACTGATGATGACTACTTTGTAATCGAAATACGTATTTATAAAATACAAATATTATTATTTGGGTATTATTAAACGTCACAGGACTATACCAATGTCAATTTCCATTTCGGTTGCATAATAAATATGCAAGGACACCACAAAAATTGTTATTAACTCATCAATAAATAAATCCCATCAGCAATTGAATATTTTTAAATTATTTAAAAATAGTTCCTAGAAATATTTTCAGTATTTTTTTTTTCATTGACCATGCTATTAAATAAGTAATGTAACAACTAACTGAGTTAAATGTTTAAATACCCAGTATATATTGAGTTGTATATCAATGATTGAATTGTTAACAATTCTGCGTATTCGAATTGTAACCAATTCGCTTTCCGAGGAACATTTAGTCACAAATTATGAGAAAACTATTGAGTTTACGAACAAAAATTTCAAACAAACAATTTCAAAGATATATATTTTCCCCTCTGGTGTCCCCCACGTTTCAATTTTGCCCATTAACAAACTTGATCTTGATTGATTGATTTATTGATTTATATCGGGGTAAAAAAAACTATTACACTTCGACCTTATGGCCCCACTTGACCTTACTTTTTTGCTCTAAAACACACACAAAAAATTTTAGCTCGTTATCTATTTTCGTTCTTGAGTTATCGTATCCACAGGCAGACCAACGGACATACGGATATGGCCGAATTAAGTCATTATATAAATACCTGTCAATGAATACCTGTGAAGAATATTTGTATGGATGCTATTTTCAAGCGTTACAAAGTCGGGACTAAACTTAATAGACCTTGTATATTTACATATACTGCGTATAAAAATAAGCAGTATTTTTCTGGAATTCGAACTCGAAACTTGTAGACTACTAGAGTAGAATAGTATCTGCAGAATCTATGCCAGTGGACTTCACAAGATCACAAAAGTAGAGCTCACTTTACAAAAATTTTTAGTTGATTTGTATCTTATCCATTCGGTTTTTGAGAAAATTCGGTTTGGAATAAAAGTTGTTAGTATATTTATAATGAACAATTTTTATCCGAATCATTTATTCGAAAACCAAATGAATAAGGCACATATTATAAGATTTTGAAAAAAGAACGTTACTTTTGTGGCCAAGTGTACTATTTGTTTTTGTTACATATAAAATTTATAAAAAATTAATAATTTATAAACAAATGTATAAACATTAATATTTAAAAAATTATATTTATTATGGATTTAAAAAAATAAAATTTAAAAACAATAAGTAATAGTTCAAAAATAAAAATTCAAATTAATAATTTAAATTTAGATATTTGAAAAAAAAAGAATTTTTTCAATCGTTTATCTTAAAATGTTTGTCTGGTTCATTCACCCTCAATACAGTACTGAGGGTGAGTAAACCAGAACAGCTATCCAAGGCAAATTGAAACAACTATTAAAAAAGTTTTGAGTCTGAGGCTCAGGCATGAAGTGATAACATATCAATGAATATCCATACACAATGTTAAATTCTCTTTTAAAACACGATGCCGGTGATCCCCGATAGGCTATTCACATAGCCCATCGTTACAAAAAACGTGACAAGTATAAAATCATATTTGTATAGTCTCGCTATAGACTTTTTCACATCAAAAATATATAAACGAACGTCAATTGTTCAGCTCTAAGCAAAATTATATATACCTGACTCCCCATTACAACTTAAAATTGTCGGGCGGTTGCGTTTAACACATAACATTCTGACTTGTTATATTTAGTCCAGAAAATATATTATAAAAGTTATCTGACAATGAGTAACATTTTTATAATAGAAGTATAATCTGATGTATTATTTAAAACCAATACTTTAAGAATATTTTGAATCCTTTGTTTCCAATTCGTTATGACAAGCGAAATGTTTTATTAAAAAAAAAAATGTAATACAGTAATGTTCAAAATTCAAGTAGTGAATGTAATTTGTGAAAATTCGCCTACGGCTTTTAAGCAAGTTGAATCATTATCAGAATGGCGCTAGGTATTCTATGTTGTAGGTTGAAACGAAAGACATTTAATAGATAATTTCCGAATATATTTTTGGCTTTAGATGGAATAGCGTTACGATCAGTGCACGTGTGTTTTATGTGGAGGATGCGAGAGTGTGGAGGAGCACTTGTTGGAGGACTGCGAAGGAAAATCTGGAGATCTTAGAACGCAACTAAATAATATGCAATTACTAACTGCTTCAAATATTTTAAATGAGCCTGACTGCCAATCTCTCTCTATCGCAACGCAATACTTTCAGTATATTCGTTTGTCGCGGTATCTTGGCTCTCTTTATACCTCAAAGGAGCGCAAGAGGATTCCGATACTCGACAAAAACAAAAAAAAAATATATTAGTAAAAGGTTTTACTTAATATTTTATAATTGAAATGACACGCACGTTTTTTTTAAAGAAAAGAAGAAAAAAAATTTAATTAAACACAAGTTTTTACGAAACAAAAAAAAACCAGATTTTATTGCTTTAAAAAAAAATGAGAATCCAATTTCTTTTTCAACAATTATTTTAATTTTTCAACACAATGTCAAACTTTGAATTACTTTTAACCGAATCAAACAACAGTCGAATATATACTTTGAAACTAATCAGACAATAGTCGATTTAAAACTCATCAGACAATAGTAGATTTTAAACTTTGAAACTAATCAGACAATAGTCGATTTTAAACTGATTTGAATTAATAGTGGTCACCGGTTTTTATACCCGTCAAAGATCTTTGGAGAACACGGTTGTTTTTTTGAATAAATATTTTTTTTGACAATATATTTTCGTATGGAGGCTTCTAGATTATTTTAGATAATCAATAACCATGGACGTAGTCGGAGTGTTCAGATTATTTATAAAATTAATTAGAAATTATAATACCTCTCCGAGGGTTGAATCATAATCACACCCCGCTTGGTTGATATTTAACTACCGACTTAATGAACACGGCCAGTGTGAATTCAAAATCTATTCACAAATTTTATGATACATTCATAACAAGCTTGTTGTTTACTGAATCTTGTTTTTTTACAAAATTATTTATTTGTGTATCTATTTATGTTATTTATCAAAAACATTCAATTTGTTTGACTTTTTGATTTTTTTAAATTAAATTATATCTGATAATTTTTTTTCAATCAAATAAACTTTCAATCAAAAGCAGTTATTATTTACTTTTCAATTTTCGACTTAAAAAAAAAACTTAGTATAAGAAAAAAAAAAATCGAACTATATTATTTTCTTTTTGTACTTAGAGAAAAAAAAAACTTCTTCTTTTCCAAGGAGAAAAAAATTGTTTTCGTAAATATTTTTCGCAACATCTTACTTAATATTCTTCTATTTCATAATTAAAATGTGTGTTGGATCCAGAAAAATTATTCTCAATAATTTTCATTACAACACGTTCTAGACGAAGTGAATATTTGTCTTAATTATTTTTCGTATACTTCATCATCATCAACCTTGTAATTGATTTATTTATTTTTGATTCTGTGGAATATTATTTTTACTTTTATTTATTGTTTTTTTTTGTTCACTGTGTAACAATTGTAATTTTTTATTTATTTACGTATCAAATATAAATATATATTGATGATTAAAAATCTATAGAGATTGAAAGAGAGTACTATCGTCTGTCTATTCTATTATATCGAAAATCAGGATTATAATTTTCGTCTCGTCTCCATTCGTTTCCATCGTCTCTCATGGCATCACTATCAGCCATTCTTAAACCATTATTTAGAGGATAAAATGTCTATATGTCTTTCAATTCGTAACTGAATAATATAGAAAAAAACATATTATTTATTTCTCATTGAGAAGAAAAATACAATATATTTTTTGCCTACAGTCATATTTTGTAATAATAATAAACCAATGTTTCCAACTTTAATATGCCATATTAAACATATAACCTATATCGTACATATTTAACGCTCATAATACTCTTAAAATGGATATAGATATTTATATATATATATATATATATATATATATATATATATATATATATATATATATATATATATATATATATATATTATACATCCGTTAAGTCACCAAGCCCACAGTGCTATATGCTTTTGTAATCAAGAGAAGTTTGAGATATTTGAGATGAAATTGTGATAAAAATATTGAGTTAATGAAAAACAGTTTCACACAAAAGTTGTTTATTTAAAAAAGAGATACATTGTTAAATTTTAGTTCTATCTCGTATCTACGGTTTCGAATATATTAACCCCTAGTGGAGGATGCATGGACCAATTTTGCCTATTCAAAATCTTGAAGATTGCAATTTTGGCTCTAGAACACCCATGCAATATGGCAGCTTGTTATTTCTTTTCGTTTTTAAGTTATCGTGTTTTCGTGTTGATTGTACTATACCAAAAACATTTAATTTCTGTCAATATTTTCAACCGTTATAAAATCTAGACTAAACTTACATACAATACCATTGTGTGTATTATACCGGGTATAAAAATTGTAAATCATACTTTTAATTAGTCGACGATTAATTTGTTATAGAAGTTAAAAATGTTAAAAATATATTCAGATATAAATGAAAATAACCTCTTCTAGGAGTTAATTTTAGGAAGTATAGAATGATATATATATATATATATATATATATATATATATATATATATATATATATATATATATATATATATATATATATATATATATATATATATATATAATTTTGAAATATTTTCATTTATCATATTTGATTCGCATTAATCATATTGTTAATTGTAGAAAATGGAGTATTTTACATAGAAAAAATTTATTAATTTACTAGCCATACCTCGCCCGCTTCGCTGACGCTGAAGATTCGGGAGATTCGGATTTTGTTCACAATTTCAGGAGTTTTAATTTTTTTGCACGAAAAAAAGTAGCTATCTGCTATCCGCCAGTGAAAGTTCCGTCAAAATCGGTCCAGCCGTTTTGGAGATTAGCCGGAACAAACAGAAAAAAATTTTTTAAATTGTTTGTTATAAGTACCGAATATACTTTCATATACATTTAGCAAAAAGCTGTTATTTTGACATTACAAACAAACACTTCAATTTTAATTATTTGTACAGATGTATAGAATTATAGTGGATGTTTAAACTCGAATTTCACCGTTGGTTAAATTGCCGTCGGAATGATGTGTCATTGTATACAGGAAGGTTTTCTGCAGTTTCCTTCACGAACTCCAGATGAATATCGGCACAGTTCCTATCATAGCCGGCTGCAGCCACATATCCCACCAATTCCTAGTCTATACACAAAAATTCCTTCCACTCCACTCACATCCTCACATCCTTAAGCATCACAATGGACCTTATGTTTGCAGTGTAGCCCGTCCAGGGCAGCCTTTAGAATCTATCTATCTATCTATATACAGGAAACAATTATATTCTTATAATTGGGTCAGTTGTACTTATAATCGGCTGCAAACGTATCGCTCATTTTTCAAAATTTTATAATTAATTTGTTCATTCGGTTTTTGGGAAAATGTTTCGAATAAAAGTTGTAAGTATATTTTCAAAGCAATTTTTTCGAAAAGCTAAAGACTAAGGCACAAATCAATTATAAAATTTTGATAAATGACCTATAAATGTGAAGTGAAAGAGTGTACTAATATTATTGTTTACAATAATTATTAATGTTACTGTTTACAGTATGGAAAAAAAAAAATTAAGTATGATAAACACAACTATAATATTATAAATTAACTTTTTTATAAACATGATTAATCAATTAATACTAATGAATTAATAAATACGTACGATGTCGAATAAATTATTTTATGTATTATTTAAATATATTTGTTTGAAATAAACTAATTAAAATAATTATATTTTATATATGTATGTATTTATGTGTATATACAAATAAATTATGTCCGCTGACATTTAGATTTTATCACAAGAAAGAGGATGCATAGGATATATCCTACACATACAAATCTATTCCGTAATAAATTTTCAGAAAAATGTAATTGAGGGAGATGTAGGAAAGAATTTATATATGTTGCATAATGGCTAAATCCATCGTCTCTAACTATTTAAACAATATTTTGTTGTTATCTCCTAATCCCTGACTAACTCCATCTCAAAATAGTCGAAATTCACCAACTAATTTTTTCTGAATTTCTCCAAAAAAAAAAATCTCTGAAATAAATTATGTGACGTTTGTATGTACTTAGGCACTGAGGCTGAACAGAATGCAACTGCGGAGGATAACCGGATTCTTTACCGGGCATTATCCCCTGCGGAAGCATCTGCACACAATCGGGATTCCATAACGGGTCCATTTTGGGCAGATTGTGTGGCGACGAGGAAGAAACATCCAGCCACATAATCTTTGACTGACTGCGAACCTCTTGGGTACAGAAGATACAGGATATTCGGTGCATCTCACCCCGAATATATGAACCATCGGGAAGAATTTCGCTTTTTCCAACATATGGGAGAAGCGAATCTCATCGGACTGAGGCGTAAGGGAGAGCACAATGGACCATAAGGTCGAGGTGCAATAGTTTTTACCCCGATATTAATCAATCAATCAACCCGATCAGTTGATATAGTTTTGAAATACCTTAAAACTAAATGATAACATGGAATCCTTAAATGATACCATCCGGTATCTGGTATCTATACACAGGTATAAATTTTGACGCTGCATGTTATCATTCTTTTTCGATATTTATAAGAACTTGTTTACATTCTTTTATTGTTAAACAGCGAATTTTTAAAATTTACTATTTTTATGTTATGTTTTTTACCAAAAGTTGGAAAAATGGATTCGTAATTCAACTACAACTTTTTAATAATCAAATGACACCTCATTTATTAAAATATATACAGCAGTACTCGTCGTTAGTCGGGTAACAAAGGACTGAAAATGTAATAAATGTAATGGCAAAATAGAATGTTCGAAAATAAGATATAATTGCACCATTAATTTTTAACGGGTTTCAATTGATAATAAAATAAATGGATAATCAATAAATCAACAAAATATTCACTATACAATTAATATTTAATTTTATTAATAATAAAATTAAATATTATTTGTATACGTTTATTTAATTCCAATTTTTATTGAAAATTCATTATATTTAATTAAAATTTGATGGTATGAAACATTTTGATGAATATAACATTATACATTAACATTGTACAGTGTGTGTGTTTGAAAAGTCGCCACCTAAAGATGTTTTTACATAAACTATTTAGAAAAAAAATGTTTTAAACAAAAGTTGTTTAGTTTAAAGAGGGAAACACAATACAATAAATATATTTTTATTCTATGCATAGAGCATTCTATGCAAGATAGAGAAGTGGCTCTGTAGTCACAAAAATAAAAATATTATATACTCAAAGGTGTTCCCTATCTTGCATTGGTCAAAAGATAGTTATACCTCGAGATACAAATGCATGCAACAATAAATAATAGTTTTAAAAAAACTAAAAAACACGCTTTAATAGCTAACCGAACTAAAAAAGTAGAATATAGTTTTTATCAACAAAATAATTAATTTGATTGTAAAAAAGCGTGGGGTGCTTAACATCAAATTATAATATCAATTCAATATCCTTATTATCAAATTATAGTTAAAAGTACCCCACGCTTTTTACAATCAAATTAATTATTTTGTTGATAAAAATTATTTTCTACTTTTTAGTTCGGCTAGCTATAAAAGTTTGAATTTTAGTTTTTTTTAACTATTATTTATTTTTGATCTTTTAGTCTTGAAACGAACATAAACCGTCAATATCTCTGTGAATATAAGAGTAAACAGAAAAAATGGTAAGAAACTTAATTATAGTAAAACTACTGTTCTACATCTTTACTTCTTATGTGTTTTTTTCAATATTAAGAGAGAAATACCAAATTTTGTGAATCCTCCACCCTCTAAACACCCATTTTCCACCCCCATTCTACACGCCTCCATAAATAACAATAATTGTACATGTATATTTAAAATTTTTTGCTTCGGTGAACTAAATTTGACACAAGATGCAATTATTTATTTTTACTTTTTAGTACATTTTTGGTTTTAGAATATTTGATTTTTGAAGTCGGGTTTCCATTTTGTCAAAATTTTTTTTATCTCTCGCTTTTTATAGTTGCTTTGCGTAATACATAGTTATTGTGTGTCATGCTTAAATTTACATACACATACGTAATTGTGTACAGTGTTGGTTAAACTTGGGCTGACACACTACTGTTTTATGTAAAAAAACAAAAACATGAATACATAATTTATTTGTTTTAATTCATTTCATTTATGTGTGTTTTCATATTTTAAAACAATAAACGCAAAAAAAAATCCAATTTATGTTATATTATTATCACATGTTTCAAATCATTAATAATTAAAAAATAACAATGGCCAACAAACAAAATATATAAAAAATTTTTATCAATATTTTAATTAACAAGCATTTGTAAAAAACAATAATCAAATTTTACCTAAAACAATGATAATTTTAATTGAAAAGTACGGTGGTTTAGGTTTTTTGGAGTTGTGATGTGATGAATAGTTGCTAAGTCAACGTATAAATATCTGTGTCCACAGATATGATCTGACTGTTGGTTTTGTGTAGGTATTCAAAATTAGTTCTAAATAAAACTTAGATCGGTGCCCAAATATAAACTAAAAATGGCAAGTCTTTTATTAGTTAAATTTTTGTATGCTTCTTCTTCTTTTTATGTCGTTGTCTCCCTTAGGAGGTTGTCGATCACCGTGACAATAGTAGCGCGGAACAGTTAAACCGAGGACACACCAAACCACTTTGGATGATTCCAAGAGATCTTTCCCTTGTACAGATATTTCCCTACAAAGACTTGCAGGAGATTATATATTCCAATTCGACAGGCAAGCCCACGATATGTGAGTTTCCGCTTTTTAACTTCAAACAAGATCTTTCACTGTTTTTTAACCCTATTGAACACTTTTTCGTTGGTGACTCTATCAGTCGACGCCATGAGAAGTAAACGGCGATAAATCCATATCCCAAAAGCCTGTATACGGTCCATCATTTCTTTCTCAATCGCTTCCTACATCGTACAAAAGAATGTCTTATGTAGCAGTTAACCAGGTGTTTTTAAAATTAAATCCAGATCTTTTGCAGTTAGGAAGATTTGTATTTTTGTTAATGCTACTTCAATTCTAGCCGCCACTTCAGTTTGATTTTTGACCGTGAAAGTAACCTAAGAGCCAAGATATTTATATTTGGTGACTTTCTCCACTCTGGTGTTGTTTATAAACAGTCATTCGTCAGCGGTATCCGTACTTCTGACAATCATGAGATTCTTCAATCTTGATATGAAGACCAAATTCGCCGCTGACACGGTTCAGGCGTTCTATCAATATCTGCAAGTGTTCTATATTGTCCGCCTGGATAAAAGTGTCATCAACATATCGAATGTTGTTGACACCTACATCGTTAATAACTATACGAGATGGAACTCCATCTAATACAATTTTAAATATCTCTTCAGAATACATGTTGAATAATAAAAGGATTACTAGGTTACTAGGCTATCCTAAAGGTTACTAGGCTATCCTAGGCTACTAGTGTTAGGTAAATAACATTCGATAATATGATTGATTCTGTAGAAAATAGAAAATAATTCTCCCATGAATAAATATTTATTTGTTTATACATAACCGCATGCACATAATTTCTAATCCAACAGATAGATATGACACATTCAATCCTTGAGTTTTTAGGTGGACTTGCTACATTAATTTCGAATTAAACTACATATAGGACTAATGTGATAAAAATATAATATTGGTAGTTACTATAATTACTAGAACATTAAACTTTGCTTATATGTGTATGTGTTCATATACATGTTATACCGTCATTATATATAGAATGTTCCATTTTAATTTCTCCAGGCCATTATCTCGAGAACTTGAAATCAATTAAAACTTTATCTTTGACCTTGAAACCAATTTTGAAGATAAATTAAATAACCGTATAGAAAGAGAATACAATTTTCGTTAATTTTATTAACCAAACAAAGATTTTTATCACCAATACTTTCTATATATGTAAAAAATAAGGATATT
Organism: Nineta flava; assembly: GCA_963920215.1. NCBI lineage: Eukaryota > Metazoa > Arthropoda > Insecta > Neuroptera > Chrysopidae > Nineta > Nineta flava. Next base: position 35,569,877 of record OY986045.1, read on the forward strand.
TATCCACACACGGCTAATAATATTAATAGTGTGTAGGCTCCATAATGCATAGCAATCGTTTAAACATGTTTAAACAACTTTTATTTTCGTTTGCATAAGCACCAAATTGAAAGAAATGAAAAACCGAATGAGGGGCATTCATCATAGCCCCCAACTTCATGATAGCCCTCAGGTTTCGAATTTTTTAGTTTTCTTTGCGGCAATCGTCTTCAATACGTTTGCACAAGCTATTTCGCCACGTTTAATTTTTTCAAACGTTTTTCCATAAATCAAATAGATTAGGCAGATATCAACTGTATAGTTTTGAAAATAAAACGCTACTTTTGTAGTCAATAGTACGTCGGTTTTGATAGCGATGGACATTTTTAAGTACAAAACATACAGAGGCAAAAATAAAAACACAAATATATTCACTAACTTGATTTAAACTAACAAAACATATTTAAAAAAAAAAACAAACAAACAAACATCCAATAGGATAAACCACAAAAAATGCTTTTATCTATGGTCTCTGTAGATTGAGTTTAGTGTATGGCTAGTGTGAAACTTTCTCTTTCTCTCTCTCTCTCTCTGTATTGAAAATAACTATTTTCAACATGCCGAATATGTTCACACATCATTAAATGTATGTTTATTTAATGCGTTGGAGTAATAAAATAACTGAACATATACACAGTATATATAAAAGATTGTTTATTGGAAAACAATTGTTATTATTGAAATATTTGCAGCTATACAGGGTCACCCATAAGTAGTCGAGTTCCATAAGAGGGTAGGTAGAGAGTACAATTTTGGAACGAAAAGTTCCGAGACATTTTTTTATTAGACGCATCGATAATTAATTATTAATTAATTAAGTAATCTAGGTTGAAACCAAAAGATAGCTAGTATCTATGTAAAGCTAGTATCTATATGTTCCGAAGCTACCATGAATTTTATCTGTCGCTCGTATCCAAAGAAACAGGAAATTATAATTTAAGGGGTGGGATCCTTGTTTTATGGGGGTGCATGTTTTGCGATTTTCTAAAAATTAATAATTCCAAAAATTATTGGATTATTAAAAAAATTAATCAATAAAATAATTTTATTATTGCACTTTTGAGAAAACTTTATAATTTAACGAATTTAATATGTGCATTACATTTTTGAAAAATTTAAGCAATATTGTTAATTAAATTGATAATTTAATCAACAATGAATTATCAAAAAAATGCACTTTTTGCAATTCTGGTTTCAACCAAATTAATAAATAATTAATTATGAATATATTGATTAATAAATATAATTATTAATTATATTTATAATTAATAATTATAAATATAATTAGTAAATAATTATATAAATAAATAATTAATAAAATTGTTAATAACTAATTAATTAACGGTGCGTCTAATAAAAATGTTTCAGGACTTTTCGTTCCAAAATCGTACCTTCTACCTACCCTCTTATGGAACTCGACTACTTACGGGATACCCTGTATGTATGCATGTATCTACATTGTTTACAAATCGTAAAATTAAATGCATGGAATTGGAATCGAAATTTATTTGTTAATGAAATGAAAAATATTACAATTAACCTATTTTCATACGTTCATGTTTTCCGAATTGATTTATTTGTATTTGATTAATGGTAGTATTTATTCTACATATGTGTCAACATGTATATTTATGTTATAATAATGACGACTATTCAGTATATATATATATATATATATATATATATATATATATATATATATATATATATATATAACTATTTATTTACTTAAAGGAACTGGTGTTAATGAAGTTATTGCTATAAAATAATTTATAATTTTCCAAACAAATAAGAAATCATTTTGAAAAATAAATAAAATTGATTTTATTTTGCTCAAAATATACACAGTGACACACAGTGGGGATACTATTTTGTTAAAGATGACGCAAAGGTACTTAACCGGACTACACTTTTTATACCCAGTATATTATAAATATACAAGGTATATTAAGTTTAGTTCTGACTTTGTAACGCTTGAAAAAATCGATCGCAGAAAAACATTTTTGATTTTGGTGTTAAAATTAAAAAAAAATAACCTAATTAGTCCATTCCCGCATGTCTGTATGTCCGTGAACCCGATAACTCAAGAACGAAAAGAGATAACGAACTGAAATTTTTTGGGTGTGTTCTAGAGCAAAAAAATAAGGTCAAGTTTGTTAATGTCCGTAAGAGATTTGTAAACAAAAATCTTTTTCTTTTTAAAATAAACAACTTTTGTTTGAAAATTTTTGTTCATAAACTCAATAGTTTTCTCATAATTTGTGATTAAATGTTCCTCGGAAAGCGAATTGTTGACAATTCGAATATGCAGAATTGTTAATAATTCAATAAATGATATACAACTCAGTATATATTGGGTATTCAAACAATTAACTCAGTTAGATGTTACGTTACTTGTTATATTAGTTGTTAAAATTTTCAAGTGGTTCATTTTTGCTTAAATCTTTGTTGAGTCGTTTGATAACCAACAACTTGACTACAACCCTTCAACAGTTTTATCATGAACGATAACCAATAAATCTATATTTGAAAAAACAATGTTAGGCCAGGAAATGGGTAGATTTGCGTGACACTTTTCCGTAATATTTGCGAATTGCATATTCTTGTAGGGCTGATAGCCCAGATGAAGGCCTACTATTGTCCAACCACCGATTCACCACCCATTTATTTTGCCACGCGTTCAAAGTTGGCGAAACGGAAAAAAGAGATTGTTGAGCGATAGCGACGAAACTGTGAACTTGACAGAAAAAAAGTGAACCATTTGGAGCGTCGGAAATTAAAATCGATTAATTAGTTCTCTCGCAAAGCAATAAAAACTAGCTGAAGTACAGCTTTAAAAATCTCGGAAAAAATGTCTCTTAGTATATTTTAATGAATATTTCCAAAAATATATGCATTTAAAATAAAAAATGTTATGCCTTATGCAATGTGGGAGTGTTGCCTACAATCAATTTTCATACTACTCTCATCATTAGCTCTTTAATATGAAATTGTATAATAAGCAATTTGATTAACCGATTTTAATTTCCAACACGCCAAATTTTTTGTCTTGTTAATACCTAAAACTGGTTCCTTTACTTTTTTTCTGTCAAATTCAGTTTCGTCGCTATCGCTCAAAAACCTCATTTTTCCGTTTCGCCAACTTTGAACGCATGGCAAAAAAATGGGTGGTGAATCGGTGGTTGGAAAATAGTAGATCTTCATCGGGGCTATCAGCCCTACAAGAATATGCAATTCGAAAATATTACGGAGAAGTGTCATAAAAATGCCTCTTTTTGAACCCATTTCCTATACTATGTATATATATACTAAGAATACACAATTTTATTAGATTATAGATGATATTAAAACAATGGCATTTTAATAATAATAATTTAGCGAGGGAGACAATTCAATATTCAATATTGCGACAAAGTTAATGCAGGAATTTTTGAACATTTTTAGTGAATACTTCTCTATATTCTATTTTTAACCGGACTTCAAAAAGGAGGATGGTTCTCAATTTGTCTGTATTTTTTTTTTTTATGTGTGCCACCTCAGAACTCCGTCATTTATGAACCGATTTAGAATTTTTTTTTTGTTTTAAAGGGTTTCATTGATCCCATTGTCACCAAATCGTATTTTGATGAGGGGATCCCCTGGAAATCGAGGAAAATCCTCATTTTATATGTGATCACCGATTTCTGCGAAAATTTTTTCTTTCTTTGAAAGGGTATACTCATTCATAATGGAAAAATAAGAAACTTTTTTTAAAACCAACTTCAAATAAAAAAATTTTTACCAAAAAAATCCGTTCCCAAGAAATAAATTGTTACAAAAAAAAAAAAACAAAATGCATGTAAAAAAATCAAATCTGTAATGAAAAAATGCACTAAAAATTAAAAAAAAAAAAAAAACGGATAAAAAAAATTGTGTTATAAAAAAATGCCCTAAAAATTAGTTAGACAAATAAAGTCAGTTATAGAACTTAAAAGTCACTAAAAAGCGAGAAATTAATAAATAAATTTTGACAAAATGGAAACCTGTCTTCAAAAATCAAATATTCTCAAACCAAAAATGCACTAAAAAGTAAAAAAATGATTGCATATTCTTATGTCAAATTTAGTTCACCTAAGCAAAAATTTTTAAATATATATGTACAATTATTGTTATTTTTGGAGGCAGTGTCCAAATTTTATGTGAATTTCTCTATGCTGACACCGACTCCAAAAATAACAATAATTGTACATATATATTTAAAAATTTTTACTTAGGTGAACTAAATTTGACAAAAGAATATGCAATTATTTTGTTACTTTTTAGTGCATTTTTGGTGTTCGAATATTTGATTTTTGAAGTCGGGTTTCTATTTTGTCAAAATTTTTTTTATTATTGTGTAATATTTGAATAATAAATTTTCTCTACATATTGTTTGTATGAAACATCGAATAATATTGTTTATATTTATATACACATTAAGTTTATATATACAGAGTTAATAAAAATTACTGAAAGGCTTTTAAAAAATATCCAAAAATTTCTCTATCAAAAGATATGAACAAACTATTGTTTAATATATTATAAATGTATGGGACAAATTTTTGGATTAATCCTGTATTGGATATCAACGCTTCCCCGAAAGTCCAAAGACGTATCTGCTATATAAAATATATAGAACCGTTTGCTTCTTCCTAGGCCAAAATTACAAATACCTTTCAAGGCCAACAGTTTTTATTCTAAACAGTTTTTCGAAAACCGAATAGATTCGGTACAAACCAGCTATAAAATTTTGAAAAACAAAATCCACATTTGCATTGTACAAGTGAGGATGTTTTTCAAGCATTTCTATAATTTGATTTTTACCTTTAAATTATAGAGAATTATCTTTTGACATAAATTATAGAGAATTTTATGCTCTACAAGTTGCATAATAACTTACGGTGTCTATCACTGTGTTATTTAACCAAGACATAAAACCGGTTTGATTTTATTAGAGAACAAATACATAAACACACAAATTCACTGTTCATATATACAAAATATTGTTATTTTGAAGAAAAAAAAAATTCTATACTTTTATATTTCGAAAACAAAATGGTAAAATGAGATTTAAAAATAAAAATTTATTTAATAAATATTTATCTTTACTATCCTAGTTTTTTTTTAAATTCTGTCGACTATTTTTTTTAATACAATAGATAATAGTTGGACGGGTATGAAGTTTTATAGAAATATAGAAAACAAGATATTTGCAATAAACCGATTTTCGACACCTTGTCCCTTGAATATCTTTAGATGCGGAAATGTCCTCGTATAGCCTTATTTGATTGACATATGTAATTACAGATCAAAATTTATAAGGATTTTGGGGTGCCCATCAGATCGCGGGCGCCACTTGCCTTTATGGTAAAGATGGCCTCAAAGGCAGATGTTAAAAAATATTTTTAGTCTTAAACTTGAATCTGATTGAGTATAGTCTAACGGAATTTGAAATATTGAACACTAAATAGTTGCTTTGCATTCGTGAATATTTCTTCATTGAAATATTCTTCATGGAAAACTTCTTCATTGCATCCCCTAGGTACTCACAAATGTATCTGTGAAACCATAAAACAATGGTCAGCTGTTATATTTCTTGTAAAATTCAGGCATGGATACTTCAAAGATTGAAACTAAAACATACAAGATGAACTGAAATACTTTTTTAACGTTGATCGGACACATGTATTGGTAAATTCGGCAATGTATAGATAAAAATCTGAATTTTTGATATGTTATTAATTGCTATCTCATACGTATAAAATCATTTTTTGAAATAAATCTGACGAAATATAAATTTTTGGAAATAAAGGGTTTTCATGTAACATGTTGTGAATAGCAAATGTTGAATGAACGCATACATTTTCGATAATGTTGCTCCACCTTCTATAGACTAAAAAGTACAAAACTTCCACTTTTATTAATTAAAACTCATACATTAGGTTAAAATAAATAAAAAAATAGTCTGACCAAGAGTTTTGTAAATATCTTAATTAAAAAGATGAAAAATTCACGAAAATTTTCGTCAAAATAATCATCAAAAGACGATTATTTATTATTTTTAATAGTTAAATAATTACATAAATCCGATTACTAGGGATACTATCTAAATTGAAATAATTAATTTACAGATTTAAATTTTTAATTTCTGTTAAAAAGAGTGTTCCTGTTTATTATGAAATGTACTGCACTGTCCGGTCAACCTTAAATCACTTTGTTTTATGAAAATAAATCTCCAACCTTCAATTTTACAGAAAATATGATACAAATTTTTTTATATAAAAAATAAATAAATAAGTGGATATAATCGTATTAGTATTATAAACAAACCTGTAAACTTTATCTCTACGAGTATTTTTAAGAAAATTTTATACTTGAATTTACTCAAATTGAAGATTCTGCATTTTTATTTTATAATGTGTAAGTATTAAGGTTGTACCGTTCATTTATTTAACGATGATCATATCACATAATATTATGAATTCAATGAAAAATGTTTCAGTTCAAACACTAATAACGTAAATATGTATTTTAAACTTGAATAATACTTGAATAATTTATATAAAAGAAAAAATAATAATGCTGTAATATTCAAGATTAAATTAATAATAATTCTATTTCTGTGAAAATGTCAGAATTAAAATTATTTAAGAAAAAAAAGCATTACTCTATAGGAACCGTTTAATAAATTATTAAAAAGTAAATAATACTTGAATAATTTAAATAAAAGAAAAAATAATAATGCTGTAATATTCAAGATTAAATAATAATTCTATTTCTGTGAAAATGTCAGAATTCAAATTATTTAAGAAAAAAAAGCATTACTCTATAGGAACCGTTTAATAAATTATTAAAAATAGTATATATATATATATATATATATATATATATATATATATATATATATATATGTATATATATATATATATATATATGTATATATATATATGTATATATATATACAGGCTGTTATGAAATTCATACAAGAAAACTATACCACGATGTAGAGCTGCAAGAAACAAACAAAAAAGTTTAAAAGTTTTTCGATTTGACACTTATTTTTTAAGATATCAATTAAATACAATCCAAGCGCCACGACCTATTACTCTGGCCACGCCTCCTTACACTATGCGTTCTGTCTGATGACTACTTTTTATAATAATAATCATAAATTTGTTCATCTCCGGTTTGCAAATTTTATAGAGAAAAGTAATATTTTTATTTTGTAGATCGACTGGGGTTCTTTCCGTTATTTTTTCAACTTTAAACGTGATTTAATATGTAGATTTCTATTGATTATATTAGTGTATTTTTGTCACGCCAAAAAGCACAGCCCTCTTTTATTCAACTCTGTCTCTCTCTCTCTCTTTCCCATTTATATATTTTATTTTATTTTAGCGAAATTCCAGATAGGAAATAGAGCTGTTGGTCTCGTACCAAAGTCAAAATTTTGCAAACATTTTTTCAAATTTCCATAGATCCTACCAAGTAGATGTCAAAAAACAGCTGAGGCTAGGCGCGGGTGATATTTAAAAAAGCGAGGTGAGTTGAGGTTATACCGAAACCTCGCCTCGCCTCGTGTATCGTGAAATACTAAATAAATTATAAATTACAATAATTAACGAATTTTATAGATGATATAAAAATCATCTTAATTATTCCGAATAGGAGCTGAAATTTTTACAGCCTGACCGATATGGTATATTGGTATATACGGTATACTTATCTTCTATGTCAATAGAGAACACAAAATACATTCGTTTTTGGAAGAAATCGTCAAATGGGAAGAAAGCCCACCCCATAGTGTAGGCATAGACCATCAAAGTGAATAAATTGTAATTGTGCTATATTGTAAATAATTTCAGGAGGAACTTTCGAGAAAAAAACGAAACTATATCTGGTTTCAAAATCATTTAAGGGTGTACCGATGAATTATATTTTATTTTATCCAGATCATCTATTAAACCATCAACCGTTCGTAGATACCAGAGCTGACAAACAACCTTAATATTTGTACATAATTGACGTTTAACTGTGTCAGCGTTTTGATGAATTGCAAATTCATTTTTCAATTATAAGATTTCATACGTATATTCAAAAAAAATTTTTTTCATATTTTCATATTTCATGTATGGTTGGTTCATTTCATTTTAAATCCCCAATCATAAAAAATATTTTTCTGAATAAATAGTAGTTTTTAAAATACCATGAATTGATTAGATAATAGAATATACAGTTTAACAGATTCACTGTATTTATTTTTAATACAGGGATTTTCGACAGAATTCCCTCGATGAAAATGTGAAAACAATTGAAGTGGAAAAATAAATGTATGTGTTTGTTGGTATATCGACAAATATTTCATGTAACTGCGTACCAAATAAATTCCATTAAGTCTACGCTGTATGAGTTATCTATATTATTAAATAAAACAAATATTTCAATTTTTTATTATTTATTTAAGAAGGAACTGTGTTCCGGAACTAGTAAAAAAGAAGATTTAACGAAAATTTCAAATACTTGTTTATTTAATAATTATAATGGATTTTCTTCAAGTAACGACCCATTCAATACAAAATTACCTATTTAGTCGATATTTTTATATACCTAATGTAGTTTTCGGATTATAAAACGTACTCCAAAATTCTGGGGTGGCCTTAGAACATAATATTTTAGTAGATATGAAAAGATTTCCAAATTCTGAGAACAAAAATCGAAGGTAAGGAAAACGGATTTTTTTCCACTATATATAAACAATTTCACATAAATACAAACATTTTAAGCGAGTCGGAGGAATATGTCAAGAGTCAAAATGTGTCCATATACCGCGTGTTCCATTTTACTTTCCCCAGGCCAATATCTTGAGAACTAAGGAAGATAGTGATAAATGTTTCAGACAAAATTTTTAAAGTTTCTATGACCTTGCATTTGACGTAGAAACCAGTATTTTCCAGTCTAATTCAAATCTACAATTAAAAAAATTCGTTACGTAGGAGCTGCGTCAACCTAGCGAATTTCCTTAGAATACATAAATAACTCTCTAGCGGTCATAATTTTAGTGTGATCAAAATGATATATAATATCTGATATGACTTTAGTATTTGCAAAAATTAAATTTATTAATAGCCCGAAAAACGGTATAATGATTATAGTTACTATGAAATCGACAATCAAAATTTTTCACAATTAAATATATTTTATGTATTCGTGTCAAACAAACACAAAATATTAAATATCTCTCTTCATATTAGAATAATCGAAAATGTATAAGGAGTAAAGTTGTAGAAAATCAAGTTTACTACACTTCATTACTCGATCATTTTTCTCAAACTCTAATGTGAACAGAGTTATTTAGAATTTTAACTTTCAATCTTTAATTGTAAATATTTCTGTAAATATTAGTGTAACAGAAAAATGATAAGAAACAAAATTACAGTAAAACTTAGTACCTACTTTTTCGATTTTTTAAATATTAAGGGAGATAGTCAAATTTTGTGTTTTTCCCTCCCTCTAAACCCCCTTTCCCCTTGTCCGATTTTACCCATTAAACGATTAAACGAACTTGACCTTTAGAATACCAAAAACGACTCAAATACCTATTTCATTCCAATCGGAACAAAACTGTGACTGCTAGAGAGTCTAGACATTTAAAAAAAGTACATATGCATATATGTATATATATGTATGTATATGTATATATATGTATATATATGTATATATATGTATATATATGTATATATATGTATATATATGTATATATATGTATATATATGTATATATATGTATATATATATGTATATATATGTATATATATGTATAGATATATATATATATATATATATATATATATATATATATATATATATATATATATATATATATATATATATATATATATATACCCGGTATTTTGGGTAATTTTAAACATCAAAAAGGGTGATTTGTCATATTTGGAAGAATCGGACAATTTGGAAAATTTGGACAAAAATTGCGTGCAGTTGCGAAATTTGCGATTGAAAAAAAGCAAAAACAACTGTTTTCAAGGTTGAATAATAAAATTAAAATGAAATTTTTGAGTTTATCAAAATTTTTAAATAATCTATAAACATCCCTTAAATCCTGAAGAGTAATTACATATTCTAAAGCTTTGTTATTTAATTGTCTTAATTGTTTTTTTAATTGTTTAACATACACCCTAAAATATATCTAAAACGTCCATAAATGTGCTTCTCTTCTCTTCGAGTATATTGTAGTCTGTTTTCTATGAAGGAAAACAATACATTGAATTGTTTGTAACTTTATGAAATTGAATATCAGATTCCATTACCGTATAGCCGTAAGTTATAAACATCTTATTAAGCCTGACAAATATTTGACAATTTGAAGAAAACAAACAAAATATTCATTATTTCGTTCTAGTTCATGGGCTTGATGAAATTTTGCCCATTATTATATATATATTAAGTAAGCAATATTTATATTGTTTTTTATTTATGCCTTCAGGATGTATTAAAGCTAAGTGACATAGCAATACAGTGGATGGTCGGTATATAACCAGTTTTAAAAGTTCTTGAAAAAAAGTACTTTTTGTTTATGAGACGTAATAGGTGGTTTTTGATCTTAATTACTCTCAAATTCTATTTAAAACGTTTTTTCTTAAATCGAAATCATTTAAATTTTTAATTAAAAATTCCCTAAATAAAATTAGTCCATATGCATACGGAGGTTAATTCACGCACTTTTATTGTTTATAATTCGTCTGTCAGTAAGTTAATATAACCTCAAAATTTCACATGGGGTATTCACACACTGGATAAAAATAAAGATATTAATATTGTTTTTATTTAAAAGATATATTTAATTTAATTAAACAATTAATTCTACGAATTAATTTTTCCTTTAGTAACACAGGTATGCATTTCATTTATTTTGACTAAAGTTTTGCTTTATTTTATATAAAATATGATACATACACTTGCAGGTTACAAGATATTTTTTTAATAAGATGTTATTTGAAAGTACATTGAATTTATACACACAAACGATTAAACAATATTGAATAATTAACAATTACACGAAATAACAGAATACATCAATTAAACACGAAAAATAATTGATTTTAAGAATTAACAGTTAACAATAATTAATTTAATTGACAATAATCTCTGTAAATATTCCAAAATAAAACGTATTGGTATATTGAGTAAATTCCACGTTCTTCGGACAATTTCGACGGTCTTGATCGATAAAACAAACGCAAGAGAGTTGATATTTTAATAAATCACCATGGAGGAAATATTTCAATTTGGCATAATTCAACAAAAAAATCAAACAGTCGGTCATCTTCCATATCAGACACGAATCCTATTGTCGAATAATTGAACTGAATAAGGTTTCTAAAGTTTATACTGATGTCATACTTAAAAGAAAAAGAAATTTATAAAACATAATTCAGCACCTGAAGAAATAAATGTCAAAATCAAACGATTAGATTTTGAGATGTTTTAAATAAATTATGGTGAGTTTTATACATAATGTATATAAGTTAATCATAAATTAATCACAAACTATAGCATTAAATGATAACATAATAATGACGATTATTTACGTTTCATTTATATAAAAGTTACTTTTTATATAAACACAAATAAACATTATTATTAACTGTTAGAAATTGAAAAAAATTGCGTCTCTTTATATATATTTAGTAGGCGTATCTTTTATATTTTGAGAGTAATGTTCGTGCAGTCTTTCAAAACATATTGATTAGTACAAAAAAGTTAATTTCGATCGATCATTCAAATATTTTTCAAATAAATTGAACGTTTAATTATAAACAGTAAATCCTAATAAAAAATAAATAAATAAACTCAAGAAAGCCGGTAAATTTTCTACAAATATTTACACTTTTATGTAACTTTTCTTGAAAAATATAAAAGACACACTTTCTATAATATAACAGAGTGAGATAAGTAGAATAAATACAAAAAGGGCAGATAGTTTAACAACCTTTTTAAGTTTACTATCCGCCATAATACGTATTCAATTTAAAAAAAATTTATCCGGAAGCTACCTCAAGATTAGGTGAAAGAGGTCGGCACACAGACTGGAAATTACACTAACATATTATTACCTTACCTATAAATTATATAGTATACCAAGTACACTAACATATTAAAATAGTACTCGAGCAGAAGTTTGGTATATTAATTTTCAACACTAAACTTCAATGTATTTCGACTGCAAAGTAGTCATCATCAGTATAAATTAAATAGTCGTAATTTACTCTTTGACAATTAGAAATAGAAATAGATAGAAAATAGATGGATAGATCAATAGACAAAAATAAAAAATTAAACAAAATAAAAATATAATAAATTTTATTGAAATTCCTCTTGTTAAAATTTCTCAACACAATGAATAAAATTTCTTTCATTCGATTTACTCTTGTTAACATCACTCTTATTAAAATTTCTCTTATATTGTCTCAAGATATGTTATTCCTTGCTAATTTGGTGACACTTTCACGAAGTTTCTTGGTATATTATATGTATTATACAATTGGCAATAAAATAGCATTCAATTTTGAAAATTATTTAATAGATTTGCGCCATATTCATCTGGTTTACGAAAAAATACTTTGGATAAAACTTGTTATTTATAAATATTCTAACAACTTTTATTCGAAAAATTTTCAGAAAAACCGATTGAATTAGCATTTTATAAATGCATTTTGTAAGCTCAATTAAATATATGCTTTCTATTTTGCATTTTCAATACGTTTCTATAATATACCATTTGCATTTATCATTTTAAATTTATTTAAATAAGCATTTAACAATTCTCATTTTAAGTATGTTCAAAAAGGCCCTTACTATTATCCCTGGTAATAGTAAACAATTGATACTTATAAATCATATAGTAAATTGGAAGTATTAGACGTCAGATCTGATAAACGATAGCATATAAATTTTGTATTGAATAGGGCCGTTACTAGACGATAAACCCATTCCAAATATTAAACAAAACAAATATTTGATATTTTCGTTACAATTGTTATTTTAACAATTGTTAATAACAATTGTTATGAATATCTCAAATATTTATTTTATTTAATAACAGCTTATGAACATAAATTTATATATTTTTTTTAAACAATAAATCTTGGTTGAGTGATGTTAATTTATTATGTTTATGCATGAAAAGAATATAAAATTTTTGATTTGACACTCCAAATTGATGGTGATTTGTGTAAACAGCTCAACAATGTTTTTATAAAAAAAAAAGTTCTAGCAGTGGGTATTAGGTAGGATATTCTTTTAATTGGTATGAGTGAGGTGTTGCTTTGTGTAGTACTTAAAAAGAAAGTTTACTTTTTATTTTATTTTGAAATAATTTTTTTTTTTTCATTAAAAACAATTTTTTACACATAACTTGGAATAAAAGAAAGTAAAGACAGTATTTAATATTCACAGTGAATAATAGATTGTTGAACTTGATTAATTGCCTTTCTTATTGGTTAATTTTCTGTTTAATTATTTCTTATATAATTGAACAAATTAATTTCATTTTTATAATGAGTTCTTGATTTTTATGAACATCATTTTATGACCAATTAATTTCAGTGGGTGTATAAATTATAGAATTAGGTGATTACACTCCCTGACAGATGTTTAAGAGTGTTTATGTAAGCGTCATAGAAATTATAACGAAAGGACGATTTTTAAAAAAGTTTAAAAAAATAAATTTATGGTATATGACTATATTAATAATAAGTGGTCAAAGGTGGGGGATGATTATACGCGCTCTGGAGGCCGCATTTTTAGGTTGATCGGAAGGAAATTTGGTATGTGACGTGCTTTATGTATTTGAAAGGTCAAGTCAAATAGGCAAAATCGGAAAAGGAGTATTAGAAGAAAAGAGAAACATAAAATCTGGAATTTCTCTCTGAAAATTAGTAAAATGAAAATATTTAAAATTAGTAAAGTTGTAGTAAATAAATTTTACTACATGTCATTACCTGACCATATTATCTTGGGGATTTTATTCTTTTATATCTTACCTTTTGGAAAATAAAGCATTTATTTTAACAATATGCCCATATATTTTGGACGTGAAATCTCTATTCAGTTATTTGTTCTGTTGGAAATTCGTTATATTAACAACAAACAAACAAAAATTAAAACAAAGGAAATTGTAACTATTAAATTTATTTTCGATTCTCAAAAATAGTCCAAGTAGAAAGTAACTTAGACTACTGGCTTTCCAAATATTCAAAAATTTAAAACTCAATAATCAATAAATTAACGAAAATAACGATCCCATTTCTTTGAGAAATGACCTAAAGAATATTTTACAAAATTTAGTTGAAATTGTATTAATTCATTTGTGTTGTTTTTACCCGTAAAAATTAAAATGTTATCATCGGATTAGATAGATATCAAGAGTTTCATATCAACAACAGGTTGATTGTATCCAATTGCTCATTTGAATACAAAATTTATTTTAATAAAACATCAAAGTCAACGAACTTTGTTCTCAATGAACTTTGTCAATGAACTTGGCAGTAATTGGTTATCTACTGAAGAACGTACATAGATGTATTATCCTGAGAATTATTTGCATAAATATTCATCATTTAAAAGTCATAAAAAACAATAATATTATTCATTACAGCATTCCGTATGAAACCTCAAATACTTAACTCTAGGATAAATTCTATTAAAAATTGGTGTAAATTTAACGATCCGTACCATAATTTCAAGTTGAATAAGCTTTTTTAGCTTATTTGTACCAAGTAACAGTCAAGTATTTTGATTATTATTAGTAGTGATGCCGCGAGACAAGACCAGACGAAACGAGAGGCACGACTTTTGTATTGTATTCACTTTTAAGTTTTCTGTCCTCTCGTTTTTTTAGTTGAAGGTTTTCTTGAAAAAAGACAATCAAAAAAAACCTTTTTTTTGACGTTAATACGTCTTTAAATTTGCTTCTACAGTGGGGAGCAATTCAGAATACTGATGATTACAAAATCGAGGGATACAGCTTGGTGTTGCAGCTACACATCTCTCATCTACATCCAAAATGTAATTACACCACGCAATAGCTAAATGATCAAAAAATTCGTTACGTTGAGTGAGAACTGTGACGCATCATGCACGGGAAAGGGGGAAGCACTGCCATTTTGAGGTCGTTTCGCTGCTTTACATAATGTATGTTTAGTATAAATTTTCCTCTCAGTGTACATTAAATACACTCAAAGAAAATATTATACCCATTACGTACACGTATTCAAGTAAAAGACCGTGACCACGACACAGCTGCACACCCCGTTTTTTTTCTATTTATACAAATTGTAAATTATTTTTATTATTTATATTTTAATAAAGGTTATATAGAAAATAGCTGCATTTCCTTTCAGGAAATTCGCTAAAGTTAAATCATTACCACCCAAAACTGCTTCGGTGTTTTTTGGTTAATACATTTTTACAGATTATAAATCTATAGAAATTTATCGAAAATCATGATTTTAATTATCGTCTCGTATCTCGCTGACTTTGATTCACATCTCTTCAAAATCTTTTTGGTTTGTAATGAAACAATCTGACTGAAAAAATATTTTTAGATTATTACGCTGGAAAACATGTTGGCTTTGAGAATAAGCGTAGATTTTGAAAAAAAAAAACAATCTTAGGTACTCTGCAAGGTACGAAAAGCTAGTTCAATTCTCAGAGGGGCTAAGCTTGTGGCTGTCCAGGGCAGCCTCTGCAATCTATCTGTCTATCTACGCCACTGCTTAAAGTTGGCATATCGTTAAGTATGCAAACTGTAAAATTTCGACGGATTTAGTTCGCTGCATGAAGAATCCTTCGTTATCTTTATTCATGGAATGAATGAAAAAGTTCCTTATCTAATGTCTTATAAGTTTCAGATTCAAATGTACGCAGTTTGCAAAATGTACGTAAGTCGTTATATTTTCGCATTTGATGGTTTTTTTGTTGTTGTTGAAATTATACAATTTTTTAACGTTTATTTGTACAAAAAAATGAAGAGAAAATAAATAGTATTTACATACTAAATTAAATTCGCACCGTATCTATGGGTAAATAAAACGTATATTAAAAAATATGAATAACATAATATTTGTATTTATAACAAAAAAAAAAGTACAACAAATGACGCACTTCATTTGAAACAGAACAAGAAAAAAACTTTTTAACAAAAAATACAACCGACGAAAGAAGAAACTATAAAAATAATAACTTTGTAACAAATAAATTAAACCTTCAAAAAACTTTTTAGTCTAAGTCTTACACTAATGTAAATACCTTAATAATTTTGAGTCGACGCCAAAAAATCTCCATCGAAATGGGCGAAGGGTGAATCTGATTTTTGGTTAAAAGTAAATATTACAAAATATGACATGTTGTTTGTTTGGCGCCGACTTAAAATTATTTAAGTATTTGCATTAGTATAGGACTTAGACTAAAAAGTTACTTTTTTATTTTTTTCTTTCCTTTTTTCAAAGGTTTAATTTTTTATTACAAAGTTATTATGCTTTGCTTTTCAGTTACTTTCTTCTTTCGTCGGTTATATTTTTTGTTAAAAAGTTTCTATTTTTCGATTTTCAGTTTTCGCCTTTCCTTTCGTACATTTTGTACATGTTAAAGTGCCATTAGAGCTACATAAGTGTGCCAAGTTTCAACAGAATCGGTTCACAGATGAAAATTCAGTGGGGGGAACAATCAATTTTTCTCTTTTTTTCTACCCTTAGTAGCGAATTTTTTTTTCAAATTTATATGGTACCCGCTTCGAATTAGAATTATCGATATCGGACTACTTTTTAAAAAGTTATACGTGTTAAACATAAAAAAATATACGGGTTAAATTGAGAACCCCCCTCCCCGTTTCTTTCGTCGGTTAAAAAACATTTAAATTTAACAAAGATATTGCTTTCAAATAGTGTTTTGTTTACACAATCGATATAATATTTGTTATTTAGTGGAAGCGCTGGGAACTCAAAAAACGCATTCAGTTATATGCTTTAAAGTATATATTAAAACAGTAACCAGCGACTCCACTCATAAAATAAAAGTTTAAAAAAAAGTTTTTTACTTTTTTGTAGCTAAAATTTAGAATTTTTTGTTCAAATTTATATGAGACCAACTTTAAAAAATCCCCTATACAACAAAAAAAAAAGAATTTTCAAAATCGGACTACTCTGTAAAAAGTAATGCGTGATCATACATTTAAAAAAATTTTACAGGTTGAATTGAGTACCTCCTTCTTTTCGTCGGTAAACAGAAGTGCAGGTCTTTTATGTTGGTCTCATTTAGAGTAATCTGATGTGTGTGGTGATGATAATTTTCTCTCAATTCTATTTTCTTTTAAGATAAACGTTTGCCAAGAGAACAAAAAGATAAAGAAAATAAAATAAAAGGTCTTTATTACATGTTATTATTATTATTATAGTATGGTTTTCTATTCGCAGCAATGAGAGATATGTATGTAATACATTATTAAATTGGATTATAACATTTGTTTCGGTTTTCTTACCAACGAAAAAAAGAGAAAACAAGAGTTTATTGTAACAATCTATTTTTTACATTGGGGAATTTACACATTTGTTTTCTTTAAAAAAAAAAACACAATTTTAATAATATTTGACGAAAAGTAAAATAATTTTTGGAATATCTATATACATTTATTATTTTTCCAATTTTATATAAATAATGTTTTTCAAATAAAGAAATCGGAAATAATACTTAACTTCTCTCTATAGGGAATCTTCCCTCTATTTATCTATTATTAGTGTGGGTACCTTTTTATTATAGTATTCCAACGAAAGTGACTAGAGTTTACTTAATTTGAGATTTAAGTAGTATGTCTGAACATTGATAACATTTTTTGACATAAATTGCTTGATATGAAAAAAAATCATACACATCTAGGGTGGGAATCGAACTCACTGCCTCACTATCTTCAAGTCAAAGTATTATTAATTTGTTTATATACTATTTACATTTATAACAAAAATGTATTTATATAAATAGAGGTGCCGCGACTAGTTGCCCATGGACTAAATAACCTCGACAAGAAAAAACCAACAACAACCTCGACTAAAATAACCTCGTAACAAAATAACCTTGCAATGTTACAAGAAAAATTTAAAAAAGATGTATACATTTGGAGACACGCTTTTTAATCCGAAAAACCGACGATAAAATATCCGCAGACAAAATATCCGCCGCCAAAAGATCCGCAGACTTCAACCGAGTACTATAATCTTTCACTTCATCGGTCATATCTCGAGTTGGTCGGGTTTGCGTGTTTTTGGGCCACCACATCACACTATAATTCTATATATTTCGTTTAATTAATGTCTTTAGATTCCTTGTCGAGGTTATTTTGTCCGAGGGTAATATGCCGTATGATTGTCGGGACTAAATTTATAATATCTTATATATAGTATACAGGATGAGTCAAAAGTGATGGATTGACAGGTTGGATAACGGAATAAGAAATGGTGGGGAATGAACGCAGCGGTAGCAGATATACTTTCAATGCAATGATTCATTATACCTGAAATCTACATTTTTCGTTAAAAAATTTAAGCAAGGAATGAATTACCAATAATTTAGCTCACTAAAAATTTAAAAAAAAATATACTTATGAATTTAATTAATGTTTTTTGCACTGATCCAATCAGCAATTTAGACTTATTTTCAGCTTATCGTTAAGTAAATTGAAGTAAAGTTTTAAAATATTGGGAACTATTGGATTTCAGTCCGATTATCGAAAACTGAGTTTTTATAAGATCTTGAATTTTTAAGGTTCTAAAAAACTATCCTGACAGTGTTTATGATAATACCAAGAATTTTTATACTAATGTACCAATCGATTCCAAAATCTAATCAGCTCTTAACTTTAAAAAACAACGCCAAATGCAGCCATAAAATTTCATCGTAAGAAATCTAATAAAATCTGAATAATTCAGTTAATTAGATTTTTCGGAAAAAAAAAAGAGGTAAATTTTTTTTCCATAATTTTGTAAATTCTACTATAAAAACTGTACCGGATTTGAAACGCATAAAGTTGACTTGCTCTACGTTAGCGATGGGGAAAGCTCGCGGCCCTCACGTATCTCTGCTAACGCGTTTCTCTTATTGGTTACTTTATTTAATTAAAATCTAATTAACAGTGGGTCAGGTGAAAAAATGTACAGGAACTGTTCATCTGAGAATTTCATTCCCTATCCACCCTTTCAATAAACTCCATGACTTTTGACTCACCTGTATATACTGGATATAACAAGTGAAAGATAACAGAAATGTGTAATTTAATGGGAAACCAGTTTTAATGAAATTTTTTGTCTAATTTATAGCTATTAGCGGTGTTTCAGTGAAAGGATTTGGAAAAAATTTCTTGAAATATCCCACTGTTAAAAATTAGCGAAAAGTATTCAGTTTAAAAAAATACTGAGAAGTCACCCTACGACTTCTTTAATTTATCAATTTTGTTCTTTTCAATGCTTCAAAAACAAAGTTAATCAATGTCATCAACAAAGTTAAATATTGATATTAGGATTTTGGACGAGAATTAAATTACGAACGGAATATGTTGTTTGTTGTTTATTACCCGAAGAACAATGCTACAAGTATTATATTCAAAATAATATATATATTTATATATATTATTCTAGTACAACAGAAACGAGTGTTGAAGATTGTTTGGATTAGTAATTTTATAAAATAGTAATAATCTATATTAAGTATTTAATTTAAATTTTAGTTTTAATCACGTTCGGCCTTTTCTTAGATAAAATCACGTAATAATTTTCTATTTAGTTAGATATTATATATATATTAAAGATATTATAGTCTTTAAAGATAATAAAGACACACGCAACCCATACTTTCACCAAAATTTTATGATAAAAACTTTTGATCCTCTACTGATGTTTTGCAAAATCTAAACACCATGTAATATTTGTAGGCTCGTTCATACAGATTACCCGTTGAAAAATTCTTCAGCCCAATTCGATGAAGAATCCATTTTCGCAAGGTTTAGGAGGTGCTGTCGAAACGCAAGGTGTGGAGATTTTACAATCTATATTATTCAATAATGTATACGTTTATGTGCCTGAGGACTGTCTAGCAGTTACTGTTTTACATGCCGATTTAACCGTTCATCCAAAGTTTACGAGTATCAAGTTATTTGTAAGATAAACAAGTGAAGAACGTGGAAAAACTTTCGTCCAACAAATTCCGAGTCTCCGAGTCTCCCACCCTCAATGTTCAACGGCTTCCAGAATATTTCGATACCCTTTTCCAAAATTTTATAATTGAAAAAGTTGAACGTCTTGTCAAAACGAAGTTACTTACAAAGTACCAACTTGATGCTCATCATCCTGCAAAAACCCTTTGGTCTCCCAGAACATAACCATCTATGAATTGCATTGAATATATGTTTTCTACTTCTATATGTCATATAGATGAACTCCATACATTTAAAATTCATCAAACAATAGTTTGAAAACTATTATTTGACGATAAACTTCAACCAATATGTGAAAATCGTCGAAAGTAAGAAACAATAATCGATCGTAGGAAAACAGCATAAATTGGAAAATACTTAAATGAATTGACACTTTTATATTAATGGTCTTATATTCCACCTACCATTATTACAAACTGAATTCCAGTAAAGTAATAAATTTTAGTTTGAACTATTAAAGAGGAATGTGGTGTATTTGTTACATATATATCTCACTTTCACTTTTCTGATATTTCCTTTTTTTGTCCATTGGTATAGAGAAAAATGTCAATACTTTGTTTTACAGGACACCTTTAAATAACGCGATGAATTTGTTGACAGGAAAAAGGTATTTTTAATCAACCCATGTTATAATTTTAATTTACACTAAACAACCCGCAATCTTTCATCCCACCGTATTTAATTTTATCCAACGATATTAAGTATACGATGATACAAAGATGCCGGACACTTTTATACTTTTTGATACAAATTAAACTCCGCCAGACGTATATGAATAGTTGAATATCGTGATATTGATACCGCTAAATACAGCAGAGAAAGGAACTCCTTGCAGACTGCTGACGAACCCGAAAATGGGTGATTCTGTGTATAATCGGCCAGAGCCTCAATCCAGACAACAAGAAAATAGATAGTCTTTCATCTTCGGCGATTGAAGAAATAAATCCATGAGCAAGATCCCACTCTTATGGTTGGGTACTGTTAGCTCCATTGGAAATATCACCCTATGCCGATACCTCTTGGGAATCAAAAGCAGATCTATATGTTCAGGCTGTGAAGATGAGAGGGGTACAATTTACTACTTCCGGTACTTTCGATGAGATATAAATGATTATACTGACCTTCGCAAAAAGAACGAGTAGATTCCACTTCCTCTATAGGATGGGTTTGCCCAATCTTCCCAGGAGAGGAATACGGTATATCCTGAGTGAAAAGCGGGGACATTAAAAGTTTCAAAAACTTTGATGGGCTTACTTGGTAGACTTTTACTTCTACTACCAGCATATCTAGGTTGCTATTACACTACTCTGCAGCCGTTTGGAATACTAAAAAGCCGTTTGAGTTATGAACAATGATATTTTATACAGGATTGTTCCATTAATTGTACTGCCAATGTTACTATATCACAAATAATATCTCCTTAGACAACATTTACTAACAGGGTTAAGGTTACTGAAATAAACATAATATATAAATTGAAATCAATTGTCTGATCGAGTCATATCGATGCCGCATATAAAGATACCATGCTGTAGGAGGCATTTAACTATTAAGACACAATATCTTAAAAGAATCATGGTTCGAGGATAAAAATAGAATACATGTATATAACGAATTGAATTCTGTGGGCAATGCTTTTGTGTCTCTTTATCACAAACATTAACATAAATTTTAATTTATACAGACAGAACGCGTGAAATGTTACGAAGCGTAAACAATTTTCAATAAATGAGTTTCCTCGTTTTATTATTTTTTAATCTTTAAATTTATTGTATTCACATAAAAAATTATGTTACAAAATCACAACGCATTTAAATATTTTATACGAAATTATAATTGAAATCTTTTACAAGAAATACAAATTCATTAACCGGACTTCAAAAAAGGAGAGGGTTATCAATTCCTGTGAATTTTTGTTTATTTGAAAGGGTATACTTATTCATAATGGAAAAATAAGAAACTTTTTCTAAAAACCGACTTCAAATAAAAAAATTTTTCACAAAAAAAACCGAATTAAAAAAAAAAAAAATTTTTACAAAAAAAAAAAAAACAAAACGCATGTAAAAAAATCTGAAAATCTGCTATGAAAAAATGCACTAAAAAATTCACCGCCCTTTTTTTTTGAAATAATTGACAAACTGCCGATGTCGGGATTCGAACCCATAATCTCCTTGTTTCCAAGTAGACATAGCGCGTTAGACCGCTCAGCTACTTGGCTGGTTGGGTTATTGAATACTCAATACAGCGTGGTACCTGCACTAATAATACAAATAAGATTTTATTAAATTAACTGTTGCTTCGCACCATAACGCGGAACTAATTCGTATGAATTGTATGAAAGTTGTCTGTTATATAAAAATAAGAAAAACAACCAGAAAAGCTCACGGTGGTTGAATGATTTCATGATATTTTATTGTATTATACCTATTTGTGTCTTGCCTAATATATTTATTTAGAATGCTTCTATAATGCTTGGGGGGTTCAAAGACAGAAATTATCACGGTACGATACATAATCAAATATATTACGAGATCTCGCAATTCATGCGCGTATGTTCGATAAATTGTATAGGCGTTACTTGCAAAACCACAGTATATAATCGATATTACTATAATTAAAAGGCACCAACGCATATCGAAATAATGGTATCTGTGACGATCATTGGCACCTTTCTACCCAACTGACATTGTTTGCATATGTGTATTCTAACATCTTATAAGGCTGTGCGTTCTTGGAAAGTTCTCCAAATATAAGTGATGTACTAATATTTCAAAACCTATGTGAGAGGAGTCTTGAACGAATACTCCAGAGAGTCAGGCAGAACACATTTTAAAAGTCCAAGAATTCTTACTGTTATAGGCATTTTTATTAGCCTGTGGATTTTACGTAAACATGGCATTATAAATTGTTTAATGGAAATATAAGAATTTGTATCCGACTAGAAATAACGATGTATTACTTATGCATCACCGTGGCGTAAGCCTAACTCAAGACATCGCTCGAACTATGCATGTAGCCACTATAGCAGTTGGTGGATGGTTAAGTTAGGTTATGTTGTATTGACTGCCCGTATGAGACACATTTAGACCATGAAGCCCATTGTGATACTTAAAAAGAGGATCGTCCCACAAGGAGCCACTACTCATTGAACCATTTGGAGCTGTTCAGCAGAAGAGATTTGACGTCGAGCGTTTTAAGTTCGGAGAGGTCGTCAAAGATTGTGCCCTGCATAGGCTACGACTATATTGCTTACGGAAGGCCTCTGATGGGAGATAATATCGTATCTGTCTTGCAGTACTACAAGTTCATTCCTCTCTCCACTTAATATTGGCCTTTCTTAGAAGCACGTAGCTCGCAAAGAGCACAATTGCTTAGATTGCTTAGATTGATTAGTGATGCTTGTGCCATTTTTGGCGAACTCTCCGGCTTTGTAATTCCATGAAATGTCCCTATGACCCAGCATCCATATTAGGTTAACATTGGTATTTGTCGATGACTTATTCAGAGAAAATCAGCAGTCCTGTATCACCTTATACGATAGGTAGATCGAGCTTAAGGATCTTGTCTCCGCTTGGCTATGAGATAGGATAGCGATATCGTTGCACGTTAGAGTGTTCAATCTTACCCATTCAGATACCTCGTTAAAGTGCATCACTTCCGCTTGATATAAACTGCAGTGATCTGGCAGTCGAAATGGGTGTTTAGAGTAACCCGTTTGGGTTTTCAGAGGAGTTGGTTGATGGTTAGTGTTTCTATCGGAAAACAGTCTATGACCTAGTACTTACACAGAATAACACATGCCATGTCGTTCGGCCACCAGTCACCACCATCAACACAATTCATACATTGTTAATAACATAGTGATGATATTTCCTCACACAAAACGGCATGTTGAATTTAAATGTATCATGTTGTAGCATTTCGTTTTTTTATTATTATCTTGTATTGTTTTATGGTTGGTGTCAGTTGGGGTGAATTTGTTGATGTTTTTTTGTTTTTTAATGTTACTTTATATCCCATAAAGTCGATATTGTCTTTACATGATATGTAATAAAAAACAATATTACATAAACTATATCCTATATGTTTAGTGTTATTTTCACACCAATCAAAAACCATCAAATAAATGAATGCACCTCAAAGTTTTATTATCATTTTTAATAAATACTGGGTGGACATAAAGTTTGACAATCTGTAAGTATCTAGTAAGCATCGCGTTAAAAAATGAAAAGATGCGTGATTCATAAAAAAAAATTATATTTAAAGGTTTTCAAAGTCGAACTCCCCAGATTTTTCTGTTACATTTCAGGATACGGTTTAACTTTTGCAATTTTAAATATATTCCCATATTTTACTGTGCTGATTTGAATTGAGCTAATAAAAGTAATATATACATGACTTTTTATTTATTTTTAAATCGGAAACTATTCTGCTAAATGTTCAGCCTTAAACAGAATCTTTGAACACAAATTTCTTAAGATTCAAGTCCCAAAACTAGCACCTTAACTAAAAAGTTCGTATGATACTTTTCTTCAATATAGAAAGTGAAATTGAAAATAGATAAACCCATTCGCAAACATATGAAAGTAATCCTTAGCTAATTCATATTGATAATGACTACATTGTAGTCGAAATATGTATTTATAACATACAAATAAATGTTCTAGGAATTGGGGCAAAATTTGAACTGTAATTTCAAAAAACCTAGAGTTTTTTTTGATTGTTTTAATAATCTTTATATATTTATTCACATAGGATTTTATTATATAAGTGAAATTAGCCACTATCTTTAACAATAGGGTAGAGAATACCTATTATAAGTATAAATATACCCCTAGCTTATGAAAATTCATAAAATAGGGGTATAAATATATATCTATGATT
This sequence comes from Nineta flava, assembly GCA_963920215.1. Lineage (NCBI taxonomy): Eukaryota > Metazoa > Arthropoda > Insecta > Neuroptera > Chrysopidae > Nineta > Nineta flava. The sequence continues at coordinate 35,595,095 of OY986045.1, forward strand.
TTCATTATTTATTTTCGTAATATATTTGTTTATTCAAAATTATCAGATGCTCTAATTTACAGTTATTACTTGTACGTATAATGGAATATAATATTACCATTGGGATATTTTCTTACCTGGATGTAAAATGTAATAATAATTACATTTTAGAAACTAATATTATCTTTAATGTATGTTTTCTAAGTTTATATGTATACACATGAAAGGTTTCAAAACAATCATCGCTGAATATTGAATATATGAACTGAAACCTGTTAAAAACTTTAACGGTTCAATCACATTCGATCGGATAATTTAAATTTCATTTCAAATATGTCATGTTATTCAATTATGTTAAAAAAAACACATTTTTATACCCTTGTATATATAATATATACACGGGTATATTAAGTTTAATCCGGACTTGTAACGCTTGAAAATATTGATTGCAGAAAAAAAATTTGGTACGGGTGTTTATAAAACGACTTAATTAGTCCATTTCCGCAGATCCGTCTGTCCATCCGTTCATCTGTAAACACGATTACTCAAAAACGAAAGAGATAAGAAACTAAAATTTTTTATGTGTGTGTTCTAGAGCTAAAAAATAGGTCCAAGTTCGTGAATGGGCAAAAATCGGACTGTGACTCCCCCGGGTGCTTAAATATGCGTTTTTGAAACCGTACGAGATAGAACAAAAATTTAAAAACAAAAAATATTTCTTTGTATATTACCAAAGAAAGGGGTAAAAATTATGTATGAAAATACAAAGTTGTGTACATTTGTACAATACATATGCATGCTTTTGTAATCAAAAGTTATTACAATGGTTTGAGCTGAAATTGTGGAAAAAAGCATTCAGTTTATGAAAAAATATACAACCAGAGGTTTGTATTTAAAAAATTGGAACCTTTTTTGTGTTTGGATTTCTTTTCTATAGAAATTTTCCCCTCTAGGCAAGGAATTCACGGAATGTTACTGCCCATTCACGAACTTGACACTCACTTTTTGGGTAGAGAACACAAAAATAAAATTTCAATTCGTTATCCCTTTTCGTGTTTGAGGTATCGTGTTTACGAACAGACATAAAGAAGGACACGATATTTACAACCGTTCCAAAGTCAGGATTAAAGTTATATATCCTTGTATATTATATAAATGTATGTTATAAATGTATATATATATATATATATATATATATATATATACATATATATTTATATATATTTATATATATATATATATATATATATATATATATATATATATATATATATATATATATATATATATCCCCAGTATAAAAAGGTATTTTATTTTTCAAATATGTTGCACAACTAAAAAAAAAATTGTTAAATGAACCGACATTAACAAATAAACAAACAAAAAAATACAGCATTCCCTCCGTAATGAACTAAAAAAAGAACACCATTTACAATACAAAATATTTTCGCTATAAATAATGATTATATTATCAATATCAATTAAAATTGCTATAAAGAATTATTTAGATTACGCTCAAGGGAATTTTTATTTCAATAGACTTTAATATTATTGGTTCCCAAGTTACTAACAATTGAAGCAATTTAACAAATTTTTCCATCAAATCATACAATAAAGAAATTTAAAAATTCAGGAAGCTCATGAATTTTTCGTATTTTTTTTCAATGTAAGCCGACTTTATCGCAACTTTGACATGCTCTGCTGAGTAAACGAATAAAAAAGTGTTCTGCAACTTTTAATTAAATCATTTTAATGAAATTTTAATATATTTCGATTTATTTATAAAAAATTCGGAAAATCTATCGACCTTACGCTATTTTTAGAGATTTGCATACAAAGGCTCTCCAATGGTCAGTGATGAACAAAGCAAGACCAAGATCAAGACCGAGACAGTCTTGGTATCGGTCTCGGTCTTGCTTGTCCGGTCTTGCTCAAATACTTGTGGTCTTGGTCTTGCGTATTCAGTCTTGGTCTTCGTCTTGGTCTTGCTCAAATACTTGTAGTCTTGGTCTTGGTCTTGCGTATTCAGTTTTGGTCTAGGTCATGCTAATTTAGTTTGTTACTTACTACTTACGTCGGTTTGGAAACTTTTCAAAGCTTTTTATGGGTATAAATTATAAATGTCAACAATTAATATCTATAATTAATTAAGCTTTATTTTACAATAATCAAAAAGTTTTACCGTATTCTATTGGCTTTTGCAGTAAAAATAAAATAAAAATTAGCTTAGCTCTACATCAACCAGGCATCGGAAAAGAATGGTTACTTCAAGAATATTCTTGTAGATAATGGTAATTTAGTGGAGTAAACTGAAAATCTTAAACACACAAAATGTTTTGTTCCAACAAAAATATATATTGAAGTTACGACAAATATTATCATATATCCTATTTACAACGGAAGTTATAATTATTAGTTTAGTCTTGCACTATGGTCTTGGTGTTTCATTATCGGTCTTGATGTCGGTCTTGTTGTTGTTCTTTCGGTCTTGGCCTTGGCCTTGCTAGTGCATGTATGATCTTGGTCTTGCAAAATCGCAAGACCAAGACTGCAAGACCAAGACAGATTTTGCTCATCACTATCAATAAATAGTGATGAGCAAATAAAATCTGAAAACGAAAAAAGCACGAAACAAGTCTAAAATATTTCTCGTTGTTGAAGGCAGGAATTGTTACAGCTTTGTTTTGTCTGGTGCGTAGCAATTGGACCTTCGACTACGAGACATATATTTTTAAACTCGTTACGTGCTTTTTTTGTAGTCGAGTTTTAGTTTTATAAACTTATTAATTTAAGACTTTTTAATACTTATATATAAACTAGCGACCCGGCCTGGCTTCGCACGGGTGCAATTTAGATTTAAAAATTTGCAAAATGCTTAATAGGAAGAAAATATTTTAATTATTTGGCGACATGGTTTATTATTTACACATACGAAATTTTAATTAAAATGTGTACTATACATATAAACCTTCCGGGAAAAATTATCTACATGATGGTGAAAACCGTTTGAAATCCGTTGCGTGGTTTGGAAGGAGTTTGCGGATAAACCCATTCATTTGATACCAAACTCGATACATTTGTCTAATTTCTTGTTGTTGTTTAGCGTATTATGCATGTCATTTCCACCATGTTGGATTTAATATGACGTCACATAGCCTATGACACGCGGAACTCCAAGACAATGCTAACGACACTTCTTAAGTCCAACTAGGATTAGTACCTTCGGAGCGTCACGAGAACAGATGCACGTGCATAGACTACTAAACACATAATCCTCCACAGTCGGGTAAAAATGCATAGCCTTAAAATAAGCCAATCCATTTTCGTGCGTGAATTTCAATAACTTCATACATCGACAAATAGGTCAATGTTAACAGAGGTCAAAATAACTTTGTGATTTAGTTGAGTACACATATGGTGACACAGAGGGTAATTTTTTCCTATATCTATCTATTTCAATAATAGATAGATACATATACAGATTCTCTTATGTGCAGATAAATAATAATATAACTGGGTCTTTGTACAATGTCAGTAAGTCCTTAAGGATATGTAATCCTCAAACAGATACGCATCAACATATATAAATCTTAATAACATACTACCAGAGATACCGAACATAACTGAACACTAGTTAAACAATATTATTTGCCTATGATAAATAACTCCTAAATATATTTATTATTTGTACAGTTGCAATTGATATTATTGTACCAAGCTAATAATATTGATAGTGTATAAAGGTCGTTTTTTTGGTTACTATCGGATTTAACCATATTTGTCCAATTTGAACCCTATTTTAAATAAATTAATATCAAATTTCGTTTATGAGTACTTAGGTCACGAATATAAGTGATCATCATCATATCCGATATGTGCATCATAAAAGCCTGACCAAATAGAATATGATGATCATTTAAAATTCATCGTAGTTATAACCTCCTTAATCGTCATAATTCCATAATTGCAAATTTTTTCAAAAGAAGTGTAATCTGCGTATAACAAAAACGAATAAAATATGTATTTTTTTATCCAGTGTTTTTCCTTCCAAGGCCTTATAAAGATGGCAATTAAATAGTATCAACAAACAACTAAATGGAACTTTATTGTTTTATATATAAAAACTCCGGAAGGAATCGCAATCATACCTCCGACGAAACGCGTTTCGGTGTATTTGATACGATTTTTTATCAATAATAATTACATTTGAACCTAATTTCAATAATAAAGAAAATACTGATATATTGACCCTTGACCCTTATTAACTTTTATTTTATAAAATACTATATCATTCTGCATCTCTATTTTATGCCTACCATTTTATATTCATTCATGTTTTGAAAATAAATTATGTTGCCAGATTCCATTTTAACAAAAAATGACGACGAGAGAAGAAAGTAACTGAAAAGCATAAAATAAAAACTTTTATACAAAAAATTAACTCTTCGAAAAAAGAAAGGAACTGAATAGCAAAAAAATATATATTGTTTGTTTAGCGCCGACTCAAAATTATTTAGGTATTTACATTGACTTAGTTTTTTTTGCTATTCAGTTCCTTTCTTTTTTCGAAGATTTAATTTTTTGTATACAAGTTTTTATTTTTTACTTTTCAGTTACTTTCTTCTTTCGTCGGTTCTATTTTTTGATAAAAAGTTTTTTTTTTTTTATAATGTATTTATATGGATTTCTCGAGATATTCTATATTTTGTCGGTACATTAACTGCACGCTAAATTCAAAAGTCACCTCACTCACACTGTTATTGTAATTGTTACGTATTTCAAATAAGTCAATTTTTTGGAAGTTTACTCGTTAGGAATCAATTTCAATTTAAAGCCTCCGGTACGATAATTTAATGGATAGTGAAATCAAGTGTTAATGATAGTGACATCTGATAAGTGGATATTTGTAGAAATATTTGCGTAATCGTACAATCAGTATAACCTGAGGTACCATGATGACGGTTGTAATATTAATTATTATAATCATGATGATAATAAAATTGCAGATATTTCTGGAAATTTTAGAGTTCTTATTGAAGAAAATATGGTCAAGTAATATATTGTAGTAAAACTAATTCTCTAGTACTATATTTATGTTAAATTATATGCATTACTGATGGTCATTTACGACATCTACTAAATAGGAGAGATGGATATTTGAAGAAACTTTGTCTACGGCAATAGCTGGAAAAAGTTAAAAATTTTACGAAAATCAATAACCCTAATAACTGAGATTACAAAAATACTCTAGAAAGGATAAAAATTCGTTTAAGAAGAAGCCATCAAGTTTTCGTTTAACAATATCATGTAAATACTCGAATGAGCATTATTTGACGAAAAACAATAACACAAGATTAAATGTCAATGGCCTCCTGGTACGCAGGATTAAATTAAAATTTATTTTTATTTTTATTTTCAATTGTTTTGTTTTGTATTTCTGTATGATATTTGATACATTAATATGACATTTGAACGTTATCCATGTAAGTCTATTTCTAAAACATATTGCATGGTAGTGCGTATGATAAAGTTTAAGCGTACGACATATACTATATTTACAGGAAGGATTAGAGACGATTTTTACGTCTCTGTATCTCAGAAATCAAACAAGCTATGAACTCAAATTTAAAGCGTACTATGAAACCCACCATTTGACGTACCAAAAATTTATAGACTTGGCATAATTTCTGTTCAAACATTATCTATTATCAACAATGATAGAAGCAATTTCTTGAACCAAGTAAATAATATGTTTTCTTCAAAATATGATACTCTGAGAAAGAAATTCTTTATTTTCATTCAAGAATTTGTTTTCTTGGAGATATTTATTCAAGTAAACAATATCTTGAATAAAAACAAGGATTTATTTCTTAGAGTATCATATTTTGAAGGAAATATATTTACTTGGTTCAAGAAATTCCTTCTATCAGTGAACCAATCATTTGCTATTATTAATATGTGACTGTAGGCATTAAGTGACCAGTTTCAATCTGATCAGAATGATATTTGGTTTGTAAGATTCTTTTGCGGGAAGGTGCGTCAGTGGGAAACCCAAATTTGGTATATCTCTCTTAATACTGGGGAAATAAAAAAATGAATTAGGAGCAAAGTTATGGAAAATTAATTTTACTACAATTTCGTTTTTTATCAAGACTGTACCTGATAAAGGTTCACAATAAATGTATTTCAATCATTTTCTCATTTTTGTAAAATGATCCTTACATAGATTTCACAAATTTTGAAGGCGAAAATTTTTGTTTTTGCTGCGATATCAATACTTTTGGAATGCGAAAACTTAGCCCCTCTCACATTTATGCTTTTTATCGGATATATAATAATACGACGATATCAATGACAAAAACGATTTATGAAATCAAGTATCGAAGTGTATATACCAGAGTATGTGTGGTGTATTCGTAGAAAATAAAAGTATTATTATTACAATTTCCTACGGTAACTTAATATTTTATTTGTTTGATTGTCACTTTTGCACTTGTTATGAATTTAAAGAATATGTTATACGACATGGCAATCAGTTCTATACATTTTCTTTCTTTTATATACAAACAAATTCTATTTTTATTATTTTACGTTATGTATTTCGAAATACAAATATATTGTCGTGCATGGAATACTAATAATATATATTGTTTTTTATACGACAATGTGTGAAGTAATAAAAATGAAGGAGAGTCAAAGCCTGGCATATATGGTCTTCCTAGGCCTTTTTTACAGAACAATGTGTGAAACGTATCTACACACTAATTTACAAAAATTGAACATGCAACCAACTTGTATTGATTTACAATTACCAGACTACGAATGATGAATTTGTTCAGTTTTTTTAGAGAAAACAGAAATTGGTAGTCACGTGACCACGTTATACAGAGTTTAACACATGGATTTAAGAAAATAGTTGAATAGTTATTAAACAATAATATAGAATATATACACCCATAATTGTATTTATTTCCTATCAAAATCGAAATAAATATGTAAATTATTCAGATTAATTTATTTCGATTAGGAAAAAGTTCGTTACGCAGGAGCTGCGTTAACTTTTGAATACATAAATCACTATCTATCGGTCATATTTTTAGTGTGATCAAAATGAAATATCATATTTAATATGAATTTAGTATTTTCAAGGTCAATTTTATTACTAAATGGCATAGGTCAAGGGGAAAGGGAGGCATAGTGAAAGAAGAAAACACAAAATATAAAATATCTCTTTTAATATTAGAAAAATCAAAAAATGTATTAAGAATAATGTTGTAGAAAATCATGTTTGTTACAATTCCAATCATTTTGCACTAACACTAATAATTTTGCACTAATTTTAACTTTCAATGTTTCTGTAAATATTAATGTAACAGAAAAAGTGATAAGAAACAAAATTATAGTAAAACAAATTACCTACAACGAAGTATAGTATAGTTATAAACTTTTCGATTTTTCCAATATTGAGGGAGATGTGCCAAGTTTTGTGTTTCTCCCTGCCTCTAAACCTCCCATTACCCTTGTCCGATTTTACCCATTAACGAACTAGACCTTTTGAATACCAAAAATGCTTCAAATATAATCAAAATAAAACTGTGACCGCTAGAGGTACACAGACACATAAACAGATATATATATATATATATATATATATATATATATACAGACTGTGTTGGACAGCTTTTTCTATAGTAAATCAATGTTAAATATTATTTATTACTAGCTGTCCGCCTGGTACTGTATGAAGTCAGTAAGTATATATATAGTATGGAAGTCAATATATATATATATATATATATATATATATATATATATATATATATATATATATATATAAATATTCAGGTTTTATTATTCAGGTTCGACTGTGAATACACTGTTTATCTTCAATAAAATGTTTTTAAAAAAATTTTAAGGATTGAAACAAATAAACACAAATGAAAATGAATAAATTGATATGTTTTATTAATTAAAATTCTTAATTCATAGAATTTTAATTAAATTGTTAATTGATATTAAATTTCATTTTACTATACGGTAGGGGTAAAGATGTAACAAACATTAAATGAATTAAATAATATTGTTTTGTTATATTATCAGTCTCTGTTCTGAATAGAATTTTTGGTAGTATTAAATTACATTCAAGGGTATTCTATATTTTTGAAGAAAATAAATTTACAAGGTGAATATTTAAATAACTGAAAATTTAAGAATCATACATTCTTTCGTATGTTTTTACAACCATCCCCCTTCTTGCAAAATAAATTCGGTAGGTAGATAGCAAGCTGGTAGACATTGAACTCCCAGTATTGATACAACCTTACTAATCACAATCCTACCATAATAGAGCTAAAACATTAAATTTAGCCAAATTGAATAGGCAAACTATTATTGGTAAAAGTAAAAATTATTGATTTCAATACATTTTGGTACCTGTAAATTTAATAATTTAATGCATCTTATTAATAATTGTACCTAATATCGTATAAAATAAAATTATATTTTGTAGATTTTCAAAGCAAATTATTAGAATACTATTTATTTGCACATATATATATATATATATATATATATACATATATATATATATATATATACATATAAATATATATATATATATATATATATATATATATATATATATATATATATATATATTTGTCTGTACGCGCACTGGCGCAGCAATTTTAAGCTGAACGGAATGAAATTTGGTGTATGACGTGTCTTTTGTATTTGAAAGATCAAGCTCGTGAATGGGCAAAATCGGACCATGAGAATGGGGGGCTTAGAGGGAGGGGGAAACATAAAATGTTTGATTGCTCTCTTAATATTAGAAAAATGGAAAAATATGTAAAAAGTAAATTTGTAGTAACATTTTTTTGACATCAAATGCTTGATATGAAAAATCATACACATCTAGGGATGGGGATCGAACCCACGACCTCTGGCATTCCAGACCAATGCTCTACCAACTGAGCTACCTTAGATGTTATGGTAGTTCTATGCATATGATCTTTCACTATCATTTCTGATGCCATTGAATTATTAATTTTGTTTTATTTACTATTAACATATTTTCAAATTGTTTTTTGTGAACTAGCGTCTATTTATTTCCATTGTTAGTATGGTTGCCTTTCGGTTATATTATACCAACGGAAGCGACTAGCGTTTACTAACTTTGACATTTAAGTAATATGTCTGAACATTGATAACATTTTTTTGACATCAAATGCTTGATATGAAAAATCATACACATCTAGGGATGGGGATCGAACCCACGACCTCTGGCATTCCAGACCAATGCTCTACCAACTGAGCTACCTTAGATGTTATGGTAGTTCTATGCATATGATCTTTCACTATCATTTCTGATGCCATTGAATTATTAATTTTGTTTTATTTACTATTAACATATTTTCAAATTGTTTTTTGTGAACTAGCGTCTATTTATTTCCATTGTTAGTATGGTTGCCTTTCGGTTATATTATACCAACGGAAGCGACTAGCGTTTACTAACTTTGACATTTAAGTAATATGTCTGAACATTGATAACATTTTTTTGACATCAAATGCTTGATATGAAAAATCATACACATCTAGGGATGGGGATCGAACCCACGACCTCTGGCATTCCAGACCAATGCTCTACCAACTGAGCTACCTTAGATGTTATGGTAGTTCTATGCATATGATCTTTCACTATCATTTCTGATGCCATTGAATTATTAATTTTGTTTTATTTACTATTAACATATTTTCAAATTGTTTTTTGTGAACTAGCGTCTATTTATTTCCTGGCATTATTCTCTGGCATCAGAAATGATAGTGAAAGATCATATGCATAGAACTACCATAACATCTAAGGTAGCTCAGTTGGTAGAGCATTGGTCTGGAATGCCAGAGGTCGTGGGTTCGATCCCCATCCCTAGATGTGTATGATTTTTCATATCAAGCATTTGATGTCAAAAAAATGTTATCAATGTTCAGACATATTACTTAAATGTCAAAGTTAGTAAACGCTAGTCGCTTCCGTTGGTATAATATAACCGAAAGGCAACCATACTAACAATGGAAATAAATAGACGCTAGTTCACAAAAAACAATTTGAAAATATGTTAATAGTAAATAAAACAAAATTAATAATTCAATGGCATCAGAAATGATAGTGAAAGATCATATGCATAGAACTACCATAACATCTAAGGTAGCTCAGTTGGTAGAGCATTGGTCTGGAATGCCAGAGGTCGTGGGTTCGATCCCCATCCCTAGATGTGTATGATTTTTCATATCAAGCATTTGATGTCAAAAAAATGTTATCAATGTTCAGACATATTACTTAAATGTCAAAGTTAGTAAACGCTAGTCGCTTCCGTTGGTATAATATAACCGAAAGGCAACCATACTAACAATGGAAATAAATAGACGCTAGTTCACAAAAAACAATTTGAAAATATGTTAATAGTAAATAAAACAAAATTAATAATTCAATGGCATCAGAAATGATAGTGAAAGATCATATGCATAGAACTACCATAACATCTAAGGTAGCTCAGTTGGTAGAGCATTGGTCTGGAATGCCAGAGGTCGTGGGTTCGATCCCCATCCCTAGATGTGTATGATTTTTCATATCAAGCATTTGATGTCAAAAAAATGTTATCAATGTTCAGACATATTACTTAAATGTCAAAGTTAGTAAACGCTAGTCGCTTCCGTTGGTATAATATAACCGAAAGGCAACCATACTAACAATGGAAATAAATAGACGCTAGTTCACAAAAAACAATTTGAAAATATGTTAATAGTAAATAAAACAAAATTAATAATTCAATGGCATCAGAAATGATAGTGAAAGATCATATGCATAGAACTACCATAACATCTAAGGTAGCTCAGTTGGTAGAGCATTGGTCTGGAATGCCAGAGGTCGTGGGTTCGATCCCCATCCCTAGATGTGTATGATTTTTCATATCAAGCATTTGATGTCAAAAAAATGTTATCAATGTTCAGACATATTACTTAAATGTCAAAGTTAGTAAACGCTAGTCGCTTCCGTTGGTATAATATAACCGAAAGGCAACCATACTAACAATGGAAATAAATAGACGCTAGTTCACAAAAAACAATTTGAAAATATGTTAATAGTAAATAAAACAAAATTAATAATTCAATGGCATCAGAAATGATAGTGAAAGATCATATGCATAGAACTACCATAACATCTAAGGTAGCTCAGTTGGTAGAGCATTGGTCTGGAATGCCAGAGGTCGTGGGTTCGATCCCCATCCCTAGATGTGTATGATTTTTCATATCAAGCATTTGATGTCAAAAAAATGTTATCAATGTTCAGACATATTACTTAAATGTCAAAGTTAGTAAACGCTAGTCGCTTCCGTTGGTATAATATAACCGAAAGGCAACCATACTAACAATGGAAATAAATAGACGCTAGTTCACAAAAAACAATTTGAAAATAAATTTGTAGTAACTCAATTTTACTACAATTCAATACCTGACCATATTTTCTGCTCTAATTTTTACAGAAATATTTGCAATTTTTTACGTGCAATACCCATACTAATGAATAAGACAAAAATGTGTCACCATGGTTACTAGATATTTTTATAATCTTAAATGAATTTTTTGGAAAGAATGACGGTAAGCAGTTTAAGATATTTTTCTTACGGTTTCAAAATTGAATAGATCTAAAATTTGTTTTTGTTTTCTTCTGTATCTAAGTTTCTCCCACCCATTTTCCCGTTGGTCGTATAAAGTACACAACATTTAAGGCAAATAGTTAATTAAGATATCTATTTCCAAAAGAGAAATGGTGTTTCGAATTTTTATACCATAAGTATTGTAACATTTTAGATGTGTTCGATATCGTTTTCGAAATTAATATCTATTGTAGAGTTAAAAATCATCAAAAGTTAGGAATCGGAACTGAATATTCGGAACTAATTGTACAATCACTTTTAATATATGGAGAGTAAGATAGCGGCCAGAATTTTTATTTTCATATCATTAAAAGCTTAAGTATAAATTCAAACTCAATAACTTTAACCAGTAAAGTGTGGTGGCATTTTCAATAATCGAAATTAAAATACAAGCCAAATGTGACTACACCTTACTGGTTTTTGGCTCTGTTGTAGTAAAATGCTCGTTCGATTACTGTTTTAAGTATTAATTTATACGCCTTTTGTGATTATACAAATGACGTCAAAAGTCGAGGTATCATTTCAAAAATGTATAATTGATTTGTGCCTTTTTTGTTCGGTTTAAATATACTTAAAAATTTTATTTGAAACAATTTTTCCGAAGTCCGAATAAATAAGGCACAAATCAATTATAAAATTTTGAGAAAGGATAGCTCGAATTTTGACGCCATTTGTAAAACTTAATTAAGGTTGCATTTTGTATTCAAATCCCATCATTACGTAAGTAATTAAATAGTTAGTGGCTACACATAATAATACTATCTATTGTCTAATATTATTTAATCGTCTGATAAACTTTTAGAGACTATAATAACAAAAACATCAAACTTTATAACAAAAGCATTATATATATATATATATATATATATATATATATATATATATATATATATATATATATATATATATATATATATATATATATATATATATATATACATAGTCTGTTTTCAAAAGCATTTCTAATAGGGAATCAATGTTAAATAAATAAATAAAATATTTACTATAAAACCATACATTCATTCACACACTTACAAACATTTGGCTGTTTGTGTTATGATGTTGGTTTGATGTCATTTAAGAGTGGGGAGTTAGTGATTTAGTAATTTATAATAGTATTATTCATTACATATGCACACACACACTACCGACTACAGAGTACTTTTTTTATTTCTTTATGAATCATTGTGTAGTTATAAAGTAAATAATATTTAACATTGATTCTCTATTGGCAAAGCTGTCCAAAACAGACGGTATATACTCGTATAATCATATGATTGATGCACATACACATAAAACATTTTATAGTCGACTTTTACTCGAAATTCAATGAAATTACTTAGATTGAATAGTTATAAATTTACATTACAATGTGTGTTTGTTTTGATTAATAAAATAATGTAAGCATTGTTTATAAGTTTCCGTAAATAGTGTTCTACTTTTATTACGGTTTGTAGAATAGAAGGACATTTCCTCACTCTCCAGTATAGAATTACTTGTTTTCCATAAGTGATTATGAGACTTATGTTATGAATCTTTTGTTGTAACAGATATTTATTGAGATGTTTTAATGGATGCTGTTGTTACCTTTCAATAAAATAAATTCAATTTCATATAAACATTGGACAAAAATGCTTTGTTTTCGAAATATATCAGAGAATAGTGATACAAAAGTTTAATAAAATGATATAGTAGTGAAAAACTACAATAGAATAATTATAAATTGTAATTAATAATTAAAAAATATAATCTAGATAATGAGAAATTACGAAGAATTGAAATATTTTTATTATTCATAAAAGTTATGCAATTGATCAAAAACCATTAGTAAAAACCATTTATTGATTAAAAACTATTTTTTCGTTTATATTTTTAAATTTCCACTGCCAATTTCCATAATTTTTTAAAATGTAATTTTATATCTTATATCATCAATAATATATGCGGAAGAAGTAGTCAAGAATTATTCAGTGGGTCAAAGGGCACTACTAAATTTAAACATACAACATTTTTATTATCGTTATTTTATAAATTTCCTATGAGGAAACCCAAAAATGTACTGTTAAAAGTAATTTTAATAATCGTACAATTTTCACGTGGTACAATAGTACAATTTTCACTAATTATAATAAATTATGATTAGAAATATAAATTTTATAGATATTCAAGACAAAATATTAGCTCAAAGGTGTTATAGAATAACCCCCTAGAGGGGTTAATAAACTTTTAGGTATGTGTAGGAAAACTTTCACAAATTAAAATACAAACTATATAATAAAAATTTAAATTGTTATTATGTGAATACAACATTAATAATATTTAATGTTATTATTAATATAAAGGGTTGTTTTTATGCTTATAAACAAATCATCATGGGAGATAGGTAATCATCATTGATATGGGTGTAGTTTTTTACATTTATGAATGTGTTTATATACATTTTTAAATTTTTATATTTGTCGCAATGTACCGGTTCGATTTTTTTCGAAGCTCTAAGAAAATGTGCAACAAATTCAGGATTGGATTTAAAACTACAAATTATTAAATACTAAAAAGCAAATTTTTATTGATAACCAATAAAAAGTTGAGGACCATACAATATTTTTATTGTTCTTGCTTTCTGAACTACTATTCGCTCAGCGGTAATTAATACTCTACGTTTAATCTCGGTACATTCAATAACTTAACGGATACTGAATTATCAACTATCTGAAAAGATAATTTTAGATTGTCTCAAAATCTAATGAATATAATATATACGTTAATAAGTAAAGAATAATTAATTACTAGAACAAATGAACATATACGAAGTCTTGCCATCTGTGATTAAATACCAGATTAAAAAAATGTAAGTAAAAATCTAAATAATAATATTATAATAATAATAGAAATCCATCCTTCTCTATTCTTTTAGTTCCATCAAATGGACAGCAGAAGATCTTAATGATTAATCTCCCACGTCAGCAAGGGAGTAGAGGTCTTATGTCGGCTGGATGTCTACATCCGAGGTGGGCAGGAGTTGACTCCGCCAAGCTCTGAGTGAGAGGTAGGGAAGAGAGATAGAGTTAATACAGGGTAACCTACCAATTACTAATATTTTCTTTTTTTAATTAAAACATTTTCTGAAAAAAATATAATAATACCAAATCTTTTTTATGGTCACTATTATACAAAGTAAATAATACATACAATCATTCAATGCATACTCTGGATTTTTGGGCTGGTAATTTGGGTCATAAAATGTACCTTTTTAGTATATATCATATTTGTGTATGAATAAAATAAAAATATATAAAAAATATATATAAATCTTTTGAACCTTTAAGTTTACCGCTGGACCATTGTAATAAAAGAGGGAAATTTTTGCAAAGGATAATTTAAATAGAAATATAGTTTTGGAAATTCCAAATAATTTGTCTAAATATTTTACTATTCATATCCGAGAACTAATAAAGAATTATTTACCTGATTTAATTATTTTTTCTTCGTATGGAGTATGCTCAATATAGTGTCATGGGAATTTGATGAATTAAGTTAAATTTTACATAAAGTGAGAATTTGAGTTCTTCGAGTTAGTCTACTTTGAATTGAAAAAGTGAAAAGTACTTTTTGTAGTAGTGGAAATTATTTTTCGCATAATTTGTTTTTCAAAAAAAATAAAATATTGACTATACTATAGACGATACTATATAATTATTGGGCAATAATCGGTAGGACAACCTGTATTGAAACATCGTTCCGTCTTGCTTCAAAACATACCTTCTTTACTTACTCTCACCCAGCTTATGGAGAGCTCGTAAGGCTCAGACGAGCTGTCTGTGCCCACCTCTGGTCTACATGACACATTAGCGTTAGGTATAGCTTGTCATGTACTCAAAAGTTCTGATCCATTAATGGCAAGTTTCCAGTGACAATTTTGTAGGAATTTGCGTTCTCTACAAAAGTAGTTTTTAAGATAGTAGTTTTTAGGAAATGGATATTGGATTATGGTTTGAGTGTAAAGTAGAAAATTCAATTTTCAACGCTATTGTCATTTGAAACTGTTTAATCGAACTCGAAAAACATTTTCTAGACAATTTATTAGGCGCTGGTTTATTAATATATAGAATACACGCACAGATTATTTAGTGTAGTCACGGTTACTGAACTCAGTATATACAGACTATTTTAACAGTCAATTCAACTCGATAGTACACATAAAAAGGTTCCTTAAAAAAATATAATTTTTTCCAATTTGTATGGCTCTCAATATTTTAAAATATATAAAATATGTTTATTATATGTATAAGATGGATGATATCGAAATTAATAACATTGGGGAATTTGATCAAACTTTATTAGTGGTTTTAGAAGCTTGTACGACTTTTAATTTAAAATTTAAGCATCAAGTTCTGTACTGTTTCTGTACTGTCATTATATATTTATAGCTTTTATAAAATGAAGTATTTTCAATATTCGCATTTGAGTTTTTAACAAAAATCGATGATTCTATTTGATTTATATATTTTAAACAATATCTGTTTACATGTGTAACTATCTCACGCATTCTACGCTTACAGTTTAGGAATTTATATTTAGCAAACAAACAACAATCTTTAGAGGTACGTATTTTATTTCTTAAAATATTGAACAGTTAAAACTAACCTACGTGAAAATTTTCATTAATGCATTTGTCGCTTGATCGTATGCTCGTAGGGCTGGATGAATCCAACATTTTCCGAACTTGAAAATGTAATTTTGTAGATTTTAATCCTCCAACTAGTAATAGATATAAAAAATATGGACGTGATGTGCTTTTGTATATTAGTGTCTATGATCCCAGTACCTGATCTGGTAAACAAATTTAAACGGGTAAACAGATATTTGTGTATTTGCAGTCTGAAAGTTGGTACCTTGGGGCTATTTTACACGTGTAACTTTTCATGCAACTATTCATCACGCATACTTTGGTGAGCAAGCGCAGAAGTGTTTTTTGATCAAACTATGCAGTTATAACACAATAGACCTGGCGTCTATTTCGATACAATCTTATATGTAACTCCAGATGTAAAAATAGGGTAATTGGTTTACTTCCTTGTGATTGGTTTACTATGATCATGTGACTGAGGTGGTTGTCAAAGAAACAAATATTGAACAAGACGAGAGTTATAGCTATTAACAAAACATGCGATTGATATACTTCTGCATGTACATATAGATGTAAGTCTCGTTATATCACATACATATATTGCGATTGAAAACTTTCATAAAAAATTTCACGTGTAAAAACGGACTTGGACGGTACTCGTATCTATCTTAACCCAAATGAGTGTTTTGGCCATGACAGTTATGGCCGTCAAGCATCAAACAAGTTCAGTATTCACTAAAAATTGTTGAAGTAGCACCTAATGAATCATCAAAATACAAAGAATGGCCTTATTAATACCATCATATAAGATTGGTAATTAAAAGATAAGCTATTGGGAAATATGGAAATAGACGTGGCTAACCAAATTGCATCTAGAGATAAAAATATGCACTAAATGAAATAGGGTCGAATCTTCTGTGTTAACATATATTTATAGCAATTTAGCTTTCTTTTTATTTTAAGATATAAAATGAAACTTTCAATGCAAGAAATTTGTAAATTTGAACAACCCCTACATTACCTCGAAAAATGAGAAAATTAGGGTACCCCCCCCCCCAAAGCACCCCAAATAGTAACAGTGATAAAAAAATTTTTTTAATTCAAAATTTTTTTTTTTCAGTGTTACTATTTGGGATGCTTTGGTGTGGTGGTACCCTAATTTTCTCATTTTTCGTGGTAATGCAGGGGTTACTCCTGATGAATGTTCCTGAAGGGCTAAGAAATCCTGTTCCACCACTTTTCCAAATTGTACAGTATTTTCTGGCTGATTTACTGGAGTATATCGCGCCCTCCTCGAAATAGGGCTAACAAATTGTAGGATTTCAACGACCCTGTAAGGTAATGTAAGTCTTATTTTAGTTCTACTTTATTAATCTTAAATCATATAAGACATGTGCATACCCACTCATATCCACCATTATAAAAAATATATATTAATTCACAATTGGAGGAAATGATTTTTTCCACACTTTTCTTATTTCCGTAATATAAAAAGTAGTAGGTATTGGAACGAATCTGGTTATATAATTGTTTAATTTATAATGAATACACAAACGTGAAAATATCGGAAATTAACTTTTAAAATATGGTCGACAAAAGTGTTATGATAACGTAATCGAAGAACACTTATGCGTATAGAAATCTTTAGCAAAATAATCTATTTTTTTACACCGAATGTTTTTTTTTCTTGTATCATATTTTTTTCTATTAAATAAAATGTTATTTTGTTGTATTTTTATTAAAAAAAACTAGTGGGCTTTGTATAATATTGAAGTGGTAGATTATTTTTGATAAGATAAATAAGTTTTCGTTCGTTGAAATGGAAATAATTTCTAGTTTCAATTTTCAGTGTTTTAGTGTCGAAAGAAAATAGTAACAAATTGTTATTTTACAGACAAAAACACCTGTAAAAGGTTTATTTCAATTAGTTAAGTAGTTCTTGCAGCACAATTTATTAAATAAACAAACATAAATATAGTTTTTTTTTATCTTTACTATTACATTAGCTCTATAATCCCCTGTATTGAAGTCGATTATTTCGAATTGCTATCTGATTTGCGTTGGGAATTCATGCTCACGCCATAGTAATGTAAATTAATTATTATACCCAGTATATGTAAATATACAAGATATATTAAGTTTAGTCCCGACTTTGTAATGTTTGAAAATATTATTCCTTGACATCAATGCTTGGTATAGGTATTCATAAAATTACCTAATTCGGCCATTTCCGCATGTCTGTCCATCCGTGAATCCGATAAGTCAAGAACGAAAAGAGATGAGCTGAAGTTTTTTTTACAAGTTCTAGAGCAAACAAATAAGGTCAAGTTAACAAAACCGTAAGAGATGGAAAAAAAATTTGTTAACAAAAAATCCTTCCTTTTAAAATAAACAACTTTTGTTTGAAAATTGTTTTCATAAATTCAAGAGTTTTCTCATAGTTTGTGATTAAATGTTCCTCCGAAAGCGAATTGTTAACAATTCGAATATACAGAATTGTCCAATCATTGATATACAACTCAATATATACTGGGTATTCAAACAATTAACTCAGTTAGTTGTTACATTATTTGTTTTTTTTATATTGTATGCAATTTGTTTCAGAAAAATTGTAGATAATCCAGTTACGTTCAGTTGCATATCTAGATATTTCGATCATGAAGTAAGTATAAAAGCTGACGAATTCTAAATATAAATTAAATGAAAGATTGAAAAAAACTCCCAAAATATAAAAATATTAGTTACCAACTCGTTTGAACAAATTTGCCGATAAGTATATTCTGATGGTTTTTGTAACTTTACTGTGGTTACCGACCCTTTTATATCATATATATAGTATATACCCATACGGCTGTACAAATAATAAAACTATTGTATATTTATTAACACGTAATACCTGGACAACTTTACCAAATATAAATTTTCCTTTTGCACCATTCAATGTACCATCAACGTCAAAAATCGAGCTAAAATTTAAAAATTTTTATAATTGATTTGTGCCGTATTAATTCGGATTTTGGAAAAATGTTTCGAATAAAAGTTGTTATAGTTATAATGAAAAGCTTTTATCCGAAGCTTTTTTTTGAAAACCGTATAAATATGGCACAAATTAATTTTTTTTTTTAATTTTAGCTCGACTTTTGGCGTTGATGGTACATTGTACATTTTAGGTCGACAATCTCACTCACGTATTTTTTTTAAATTATAGGAGTAATGTTTTCTAAAAAAATGTTCGAAATCCTCATATTTTTTTCGACAGATTTTCATAAGATTTAGGATTTTCTTCGCAATCAACTCATTAAGCAATCTAAAGTAAACTCCTAGTTATTTTTTTTTTGAATCCACTGGTGTTGGTGGAGAAATAAGGAGAATTAGCCAATATTTAATAATAATAACAGTATCTTCAGGGTAATATTGTTTTATACAGACAATTTTAATATTATGCAAACTCAGCTTGTATACTTGAAATATTCATTTTACGATTGTCATAAAGTTTACGAGATGAAAATTATTTTATTATTTAAATAAACAAAAACAAATGAAAATAACAACTAACTGAGTTAATTGTTTAAATTTAAACAAAGGTTGTTTATTCTAATAACAACTTTTTTACAAACAATAGAACCGACGGAAAGAGAAAGGAACTGAAAAGTGAAAAATAAAAACTTTTAACAAAAAATTAAACCTTCGAAAAAATAAAGGAACTGAAAAGCAAAAAATAAAACAGAACCTTTTTAGTCTAACTAAGTCTTACATGAATGCAAATACCTAAATAATTTTGAGTCGGCGCCAAACAAACAAAATATTACAAAATGTAATATTTTGTAATATTTACTTTTAACCGAAAATCAGATTCATCCTTCGCCCATTTCGATGGAGATTTTTAGTGCCGAACCAAAATTATTTAAATATTTACAGTTATTTGTTTTTCAAATGTATATGGGACCAACTTTGAAGTATATCCAACAAAAAAAGATTTTCAAAATCGGACTACTCTGTAAAAAGTAATGCGTGATCATACATTAAAAAAAATATAGGTTGAATTGAGTACCTCCATCTTTCGTCGGTAAAAACTTTTTTGTCTTTACATTTTTGTTCTATCTCTAACGGTTTCATAGAAGGGCAGCTTTGCCTATTTTGCACAAACATGGTACGATTTTACCCATTCACAAACTTGATCTTACTTGTTAGCTCCAGAACACCGACACACACAATTTCAGTTCATTATCTCATTTAGTTTATGACTTATTGTGTCGACAGACAGACGAACATGCGGAAAAGGTTGAACTAAGCCATTTTATAAACACTTATTCTAAACATTTATGTCTGCGATCAATATTTTCAAGCGGGACTATAAACATAATATACCATTGTATATTTACATATACTGGGTTTAAAAAGTGTGCAATATTTTTTAAGGATAAAAAACAATTATGTATAATTCGACGTTTGTATGAATAGTGTTTTTATTCCTGGAATAGTATGCATTTAGTTTTTTTATTTGTTGTTTTAGAAAGTACAATAACTAATGCGACAGAATAAAAATATATGCACTAATTTTTCTTCAGAATTCTTTCATATGAAACATAACTAAACTAAAGTAGTTTTTTTGATGGTTGACGTTTATTCTAGATATTCATTAAAAATGTTCATTATACTTAATGTAGAAAAATAGTTTATTGCTTGAATGATGCACAAGCTATGTAATCATTTTTTCATCCAACGAAAATTTTATTACTTAAAAATTTTTTTATATTGCAAATAGGCTGCAAATAATTTAATTATATATTTATCCGACCAAAAACATAAATGTAAGAAAGGGCCGAGTTTTCGGGAAAATCCTTAATGTAATAGTTCCTTCTTAAAAACTGATGATATGAGAGTAAGGACCGAGCTATTTACAAAGTAAATAGCTACAGACTTCATATAATAGTTGCTTCTTAAAAAGTGATGATATGGAAGAAAGGACCGAGCTATTTACAAAGTAAATAGCTCTAGACTTCATATAATAGTTGCTTGTTAAAAAGTGATGATATGGAAGAAAGGACCGAGCTATTTACGAAGTAAATAGCTTTAGACTTCAGATAATAGTTGCTCTTTGAAAAGTGATGATATCCCATTAAAGAGCCGAGCTATTTACAAAGTAAATAGCTCGGTAAACTATTAACTAAAAAAAAATAATGAGGGGTAAATTGATTAAATGTAAGAAAAAATTTGGTTGAAATTTATTTCATAAGTTTTCCCTTAGTATGTTTTTAAAATTTTATAACGCGGCAAGTTTAAAAATATTTGAAATCATCAGAAAAAATAACTTGCTTTATTTACTTTGTAAATAGCTCGGCTCTTTAATGGGATATCATCACTTTTCAAAGAGCAACTATTATCTGAAGTCTAGAGCTATTTACTTCGTAAATAGCTCGGTCCTTTCTTCCATATCATCACTTTTTAACAAGCAACTATTATATGAAGTCTAGAGCTATTTACTTTGTAAATAGCTCGGTCCTTTCTTTCATATCATCACTTTTTAAGAAGCAACTATTATATGAAGTCTGTAGCTATTTACTTTGTAAATAGCTCGGTCCTTACTCTCATATCATCACTTTTTAAGAAGGAACTATTACATTAAGGATTTTCCCGAAAACTCGGCCCTTTCTTACATTTATGTTTTTGGTCGGATATCAATCCTTTTTGAAAGGCTTAAATATACAAAGCCGAAGGCTTCGCACAAAACGCTACGCGTTTTGTTACGCTTCGCGTATACTTTGCGTTGCTTTACGCTTCGCGATACTTTACTCTTTGTAGATTCACATTTACAAAGGATACCGCTTCGCGTTATATAACGTCAACTCGCTCTGCTCGCTTTTTGAAAGGCTGAAACATCAATATAGTATGGCTGTCATATTATAATCGTAGGCATGACTTACCGATCGATTTTACTCACTGGATTTACTTGATGGATTATTATTGTTGATATTTTAATACATCTCTTTTTTTTTTGTTGTTATTGACCAATACGTATATATTTATGTATATGTATATATTACTCATATATAAATAATTAAATATATTACTCTTATTAAAAATTATTTTGTGGCCTCCAATAGGGAGGCCATTTTGATAGATGAATATATTTTATATTTGATGTTGAAATAGTTGTTTTCCGATTTTGAACTGCATAGACGATATATTTATTTTTTGTAGCTTGTTTGTTTGTTTTAACATTTTCCTATAACACCAAACCAATTGCTGTTTTTATGAATTTAGAAACTTCTCGCAGGTAATTCTAAGTACGAAATTTATAAATAAAATCTTTATTTCATTTTTTCGTCTTTATAACATTTGAATTCAATTATAAGTGATGATTTGGATTCAATTGTTCAATAATTGTTATGTTATTATAATTCTGTATTTATTTATGTTAAAATGCATATATAATTAAAAATGGTATGTGATTAAAATGAAAAATATAAATTTAATAATACTTAGTTAAAATAAAAAAAATCTTAAATGTGATAATAAAATAATTTATACATTGATATTTACAATTGATTTGATCTATAACCTCTTCGCTATTGATGTACATACAACAATATAGGATACATTACGTATAAATTCGGAGTACGTTTATTATTTTTCAATTGACATACAAAAACTCTGTGATAACTCTGAACTAGCTATTAATAAGACAACATTTGACAGTTTTTTCAAAACGACAATATTTATATATTTCTTAATGTCGTTAATTTTATTCCTGTTCAAGATGAGTACTTTATTCAGCTGTTCATTATACTTCACATTAAGTTTTGAATTAAAATTAAAATAATAATTTATATCGTCATAAAGTTGTTAATGTACAAAATATTGTATAAATTGAATCAATAATCGGAAAAATTTCAGATTAATTGTTCAGTATAATAAAAAGGATAATCAATTTCAATTTTTCATTTTATTAGTATTAATAAATTTTTTTTTTTACACTCATAATGAATTTTAATGTAATCATAATTTGTAAAAGTAATTTTATCTAAAAATTAAATTTTATATATTAAAAAATCAATCTTTTTAACAGAATCGCATTGATTTTTATAATAAAATCATTTATTAAATAATCCAAAATCCTCGATAAATTACAAATTTCCAACAAGTGAATCCATCACATTATTTTAATTTATTCAAAGTCACAATTATTCATTTATTCAATTACTACAATCAAACTTCTTTTTTTTTTTTGAAGTTTTCTTGGATGTAGGCTGTTTTCGTTTAGATGGATTTTTTTTATCCATTATTGATTCAACTATTTTTTGAGCTGCTGTGGTGTGTGGATGTTTTGACCACACTCTATCTGTAACGTCTTGCAGATGATTTTTCTTGAATGGTAGTTTCGATAAATCAGGACGATAAAGCGTTCTGAGCCTGTTGTATTCTATTATTGCACTCTTTTGTGATTGTAATTGGCTTGGATCAAAATTAATAAGATGAACTCCGGTAAGATTTTTAACTCTAGATAGCGCAACATATGCTTGTCCACAGGAAAATATACAGGAATCTATATCCAGAAGTGCACTATCCAAACTTAAACCTTGACTTTTGTGAATAGTGATAGCGTAAGCAAGACATATTGGAAATTGCTCACGATACACAAACGCGTGATAGAAAACTTCAAATTTATTTTTAACTGGTTCCAAATCGTGTACCAAGCCATGTGTAAATTTTATGCGAATTTTCTTAATTTTGTTTATGTCGTCAATATCCCGAAAGATTTGCTCCACATTACCAATTGAACCATTAACAAGTCCTAAACTGAGATCGAAATTTCTTCGAAGCATTACACGAGCTCCAATTTTTATATTTATTCTTCTCTCTAAACCTGCTGTCATAGATGAATCATCTTCATACTTATCTAATATTTCACGAACTTTTTTAGAAAATGATTTTCGACATTCAACCTCATCAATAGCAATTACTTCTATGACCGGTTGTTCAATTCTTTTTAACATTGCTTCATTAAGTTGAGCACACATATTTCTTGTTGGCAGTAAACAAACTGTGCTCTCAGGTAATGATGAGAGGTGAACTGTCAATTCTTGAAGTCTGTCATTAACAGAAGTGGAATTAAATTTCAGCAATCTGGAAGATAATAATTTAGAATCTTCTATTGTTATAACTCCTAATCGTAATCGACTCAACAGATTCATGAAATCATTATCATTTTTTTGTCGCATGTTAATACAAAGATCTTCATAACTAAATAATTTTTTCCACAAATTTGTAATAACACTTAATGAACCTATCAGTTTATTTATATCTTTAGCTGATATATCTTCAAAAGGTGATTGTTCTCTGACAGGCGGTAGTTGTAACAAATCTCCAAATACCAAAATATGTTTCCCTCCAAACCAGCCATTTTCATTATCGGAGGTATCAAATATTTCCATTAGACGTAAATGAATATACATAAGAGTTATGTTGGAAATCATTGACACTTCATCTATGATTATAAGCATCATGTTCGATAAATCAGCTCGTAATACTTTTAAAACTTGATCTGAAAGCGGTTTATATTTAGGTGTTAATCCATGTTCAACTGGTAGTTGTAATAACCTATGGACAGTTAGCCCATTAACATTAAACGCCGCAATCCCAGTGGGCGCAGTAACAGCTACAGTCTTATTGAATTTTTTCGACACCCATTGTTTTATTGTATTTATTAGGTAACTTTTACCCGTACCCCCTGTACCACTCACGAAAAGTCTAAGAGTGCTCGAATTTTTGTCCAATGTTTCGTGAATTTTATCAAATATACGTTTTTGGTCTGAATTTAAATTATCAATCATTTCTTTCATTTCTTGATCTGATATATTTATAATTAATCGAAAATCATCCATTGCATTAATTGCTTGTACTGGTTCAAACTCTATTGGATTTTCGATTGCATCATCATCATGTTCATCTGCATCGTTTTGCCTGTTCTCTTGTATTTCAGCTATTTTCTCCTCGATCATTTCAAATGCTTTCTCCAAATTTTCTTTGTAGTCATTTTGCAGCTGTCCGTAATTTACACCATCGTTTATAGTTTCTTTAACTATATTAAAAGCTTCCGTATATGAATCTTGCCCTTTTTTTAATTCAACAAGATTACGCCAATGCATAAACAAAAGTAAAATTGCAAAGTAATATTGTTCTGGATACTTTTTAATATCAAGTGGATAATGATTGATTAAATATGGTCGTTTTCTTCTTTTTAAAAATTTTTCATCACCAATTTGATAACATTCATCATTACTATAAACAGGACGACTATTGACAATGTCATACCATCTGGCAAAATCATAAAGGTTCATTTCTTCTAACTCTGCAGGTCTATTTGGATAATAATCATCAATCAATGATTTGTAAAATAAATCTGATGAATTTGGATGCAAATTATTTATATCTTTCTTAGATTTAACTCTGCGATTACGATGTATTTTCACGTCAAGCCATCTGAAAATAGTTTCAGGGTCAGTTCCATAAAGGGATAAACCGAGCAAAGTATCACTTGCTTCAAGTAATCCGCACTCTCTGTTATTGAGTGCACGAAGACCAACATTAAAAAGTCGACTCGTTAATGTTTTTGTAGAATTTATAATTTCAAACATTTCTGTTACATGACTTTTTTCGCCCTTTGTTATATACTTAGTGATATAGTAATTCAATACTGTAGTAATTTCACCAATGAACTGAATATCAACATTTCCATTCCACACTAAAAGTACTACTGGATTATAGTCATTGATATAAACAGATTCTTTTGTCCTAGGTATATTGTACAATCTCTTATTTGATAGAGTTTTCTTTGCTGCTACTGATTCTGTAACTCCTATTATTTTCATTTGATCTGTTACAGGACGTGGAAAACCAAATCTGCAAACGCGAATATAGCCAGTTGATTTTTTTTTATTCCTTAAACAATAATTATTATGTTTATGAAGTTGATAATTCATAACTCGATCATGTAATTGTGGTGAATTTTGTTTGTTTGGAATAACGCACGTTACATATTTTGATATGAAATTAGCCACATCTTGTACGGTAGACTGTTCAAGTATAGGTGCATCTTTTATCCACAACATACAATGAAAATGTTGTAATCCTCTGGATTGATACTCACGACGCCAGAAATAATGTTCAACTTTTCCTAAAGGTTCGTCTTTTGAACATAGAAAACCTAATAATGCTTTAAATTTAAGATCAATAAATCTTGAAACTGCTACGGGATCTTGAGCAATTATTTCACTAATCGACTTTTTGGCCATATCAGGGCCATTGATATCTTTAATATATTGCCCTAGATCAGTCCAATTCCATTCTGATGGACTGACAGTCAGGAACCAAGTTGCTGGTCCATAATATCTCGTCATACACAACACTTCATTTCTAGGCTTTCTCCAATATTGTTCTGTGTTCCGTAAATGGCTAAATATTGCAGTCAAATCTCCTTCTAGTTCTTCTCTTTCCATCATTTCTAAATAAGTTTTTTTCGTTAACTTTTCATTTTGCTTAGTTATATTCATCATATAAAATATACCAGCACTCAATTGACGCATATTTGCATCATTCAATAAATAAAAAAGATATTGATGGTTACGTCTATATTGGGCGTGACACGACATCAACTTGGATTTAATAAATTCAGCTGATGTGATTTTTTTTTCTCTGGGATAAAATTGACCATATTTACCATCAACATACAAATCTGGAAAACATTTTACATCAATATCTTTGTCCCGAATATCTAAAGGTGGAGCGTTCACTTTCAACATTTGATAAACAGATGCCGCAGATTTATTTTGTCGCCGCTCATGAAGAGGATATATAGTATACTGCTCGTACTCATGTTGATTTTTTTCAGTTACTTGTGTTAATAATGCACCATCAATATTTTGGTTCGTTTGATCTACCGTTTCAATTTCAAATTGTATATCTGAATCTATATGATGTTGTAATTGTCGAAAGTTTTCCGGTAAAACTATACCAGAATAATGTTTGTTATTATATTTGAAAAACTTTAAGGCATTATAAATATTCTCTAAATTTACAAGATCCTGCCATATTATTTTACTTTTTGTTGGATGTCCTCTAACAAGAATATATAATTCATGGTCTGTATTTAAAGGCTCTTCTGGTCTTGGTATTTTTTTTAATGTCGCTTCCAATGGTAGTGGTAGATGAAATGTTCTGCCTTTCACTTTTTTAATAGCGTGTCTATTAGGTATGCGTTTCTTGGAAACAGGAACCATGGATGTAATTACTTGAAAGGCTTTTGCTCGTTGGATTAAAATTTTTTCATACTCATTTAATTTTCTTATTTCATCAGGAACTTCTGCATTATAAAGTCCATTAAGAATACATTTTGTGGGAAGTTTATTCGATCGGAAGTTCAATAAGCATGTAGTACAAATAAAATTACTCAACTTGACTTTTTTATCTTCAATAAACTGTTGTAATCTTTTCCAGTAATTACTTTCTAATGGTTTTCGTATTGCTGAAAGAGATGTTAAATTTCTTAAACAGAAAAGTCCTTGACAAGATATACACTCATTTTTTGGCGTATCTAGACATTTTTCTTTCATGTCAGTCAATGAAGTATGATATTTTTCTATTATTTGGTCTTCATTTAAATTCGAATCGGACAAATCGCAATCCACATTATATACATCATGTCCTTTGTTCATTATAATGTTAGCCGGATTCCATAATTCGTTAAGTTTATCTATATTAACGTCCTCTAAAGCATTATCTAATTCATATATTTTATAAACATACGATTTCATTTCATACAGTTGTCTAATCATAGTTCTGATACTTGGAAAATGACTCTTTAAACTATTAAAAAATTCAAGATTATTTTTAAATGAATTTTCTTCACTTAACATAAACTTATAAATAGTTTTTGGTGGGCACTCTGATAGCTCAATAAATTTTCTTTCCAAATTTGTTACCATTTTTTCAGTTAATAAACAAATTTTTATATCACATGTCCAACTTTCACCTCTTCTTTTATTTCTAATGTTTTCTTGGGAGTCGTGTAAAACACTTCTCCCATTATTATTCATAACGGCTACACTACCGTGTTCCAATAATTTATACGAAGTTTCAGTGAAATACGGTTCTTGTGTAGGACAATGTAAAGATTTGCCTAAAAGTGCCTGAAATTTGGAAAGTATATCATGACAGTCGTTAGGTAATATTCGACATTTTTCAAGTCCTGTTACCATGATTTTTTTTAAATTTTCAAATGATTTTAAATAATTGCCGATTAAGCTTTTGCGATTCTGTAAAACCCATTTTATATTCTTTTCAGCTTCTAAACGATCTCCAATTACAAGCGTTAATCGCGCAGTAATATTTTCAATATTTCCCGAAAATTCTAAATTTTTTCGTAATTTACATTTCTTAACCCATTTGGTTTTTATGTCAGGATTTTTTTTACCAAATACTGACACTGCTTTCATATTTACATTTTGATTTTTTTTTATGTATCGCTCCTGCGCATCACGAACTTGTTCCTCGCGAGTTTTATCTGAA
Organism: Nineta flava; assembly: GCA_963920215.1. NCBI lineage: Eukaryota > Metazoa > Arthropoda > Insecta > Neuroptera > Chrysopidae > Nineta > Nineta flava. The sequence goes on from OY986045.1 coordinate 35,623,982, forward strand.
GTTTTCGGTCGCCCGAGTTTCTTTTTCTTTGGCCGCCCGGGTTTCTTTTTCCTTGGTTGTTCCGAACCTATTTTAGTTGTTTCTTTGACATTTTCAATAATACCATCACCTGGTTGTTGAATCTGAATATTTTCAGATTCTTCTACATTTAAACTCTCGGGCGTATTTATTGGAATACATACATCGTAGTGTCCAGAAACACCAATCCCGAAACAACATAGTCGTGCAATCTGACTCTTTTCTTTATTAATATCAACTATACACTTCATGTCAATTGATTGGTACACTTCCATTCTCAAATTATACAAGATACCAGCGGCTTGTATTTCCCATAACGAGCCATATGTATGAGGTTTTACCATAGCTTCACGATATTGTTCAATAGAATCATAAGTGCTGTCATTTTCGTTACAAGTCATATTTTGAAAATCTTGCCAATTGTCAATAACGTAATTAACTGTTGCTTCTCTAACCTTTTCTGTATACTGTAAAAAATTTTCTCCATACAGCGTATATGATATTGAATTAAATACAGAATTTTCGTCTGGTGGCATGCATATTACTGTATGCGGGATGTTTTTGCCTTCTATTATAAGATCTTTTCTGTACCTATCCATACCATTTTCAAAAATATCATCACCTATTTGTTGAATATTTTGAGAATCTTCTTCATTAGATCTCTCGGAAGCAACTATTGGAATACAGATATCGAAGTGTCCAGATCGAAAATTTCCAGAAAAACGTAATACTGCAATCTGACTTTTTTCTGAATTAAAATCAACTATACACTTCATGTCGTCTGATTGGTAAACTTGCATTCTCAAATTATACAAGATACTAGCAGCTTTTATTTCACTGAGCGAGCCATATGTATGAGGTTTTAGCATGGCTTCACGATATTGTTCAATAGAATCATAATTGCTGCCATTTTCGTTACACGTCATACACTGCAAATCTTGCCAATTGGTAACAACGTGATTAACTATTTCTTTTCTAACTTTTTGTGTATACTTAAAAAAATTTTCCCCATACAGTCTATATGAAATTGAGTGAAAAAGGCAGCTTCCGTCTGGAGGCATTAATATAACTGTATGTGAAATAGTTTTTCCATCTATTACGATATCTTTTATGTACCTATCCATATTGCGATCTAAAGTAAGAACTGTTATGGATTTAGTAAACACCAAACAAATCAAAAAATATAAGGACACAAATCACTTTGATACCTAAGATGCCTGTAAAAAAACTACTTTTAATAAAATTTAAATAAAGAAATATAATTGTTATGCTAACAAAATATAGAAAAAAAAATTTTTTTAATTAGTTCAATATTTTTTTTAAATGAAAAAATTATTTTGATATTGATATTGTCCAATTGAGTTTTTTAAATATATCAGTATTTGGATAATCAACTAATTAATTTTGTTAATAAAACAAATATATAAAACCGGTTGAAAATTATAAATATATGTCTACTTACTACCAACGTTGGTTTCGTATTAATTAGTGAAAAACTAGATTGAACAAATAAAAAAATTTAAGTCAAATTTTTTTGATTAAACATAAGCACATTGAAAATAACGATACAATACAGGGTGTGGAAAAAATTATATTGCAAAATTTACTTAGATTAAACAATAAAATGCAAAGCCATAGTAATATGTGTGATCCATCGCCCTCATGGTATAAATTATCTTTTAAATAAACGATACAAACTAAAAGAAACATCTTTAATAACAACAACAAAATATTCTTATCTCATAAAAACAAACTACTTTTGTTTGGATCTTTTTTTATACGCTTTTTATTAGTTTCACCTGTATGTATGTTTGTATGTATGTAACCGACCCTTTTGGGCTCGATTTTCTCCTACTTTGAACGATCAGATTTAAATCAAATTTTGCACACCTGTCAAAGACCGATGACAATGCAATAATTCAATTAAAATATCGGATTATCCTGATTAGATTCACCAGGATTCATCAATTTCTTTCCGCATCCTTTGCATGAGAGTAAGTGAGATAGAACTAGTGCGGGAACTACGCATGCGAGCAGTTCCACAGACTTACTCTTTGATCGGGCACTCAGCTTAGCACAACCGCGTAGAGACACTTATGGTAGTTACGTCTTGTTCGTATACATACATAAATGTACCGACAAATCTAACACGCATACTATTATTATTTCATAATATCCATAATATAATGATAACCGTGATTTACATATAAATTATTGTTTAAAAAACTAAAAAACACGCTTTTATAGAAAATTCAACAAAAAAATGAAAAATAAATAATAGTTTAAAAAAACTAAAAAAACACACTTTTATAGAAAATCCAACTAAAAAAAATTCGTTACGCAGGAGCTGCATCAACTTAGCGAATTTCCTTAGAATAAATCACTCTCTAGTGGTCACAATTTTAGTCTGATCAAAATGAAATGTCATATATGATTTTTGCATTTGCAAGTCCAATTTTCTTAATAAATGACATACGTCGAGGCGAAATGGGGGAGGTATAAAAAAAGAAGAAAACACAAAATATAAAATATCTCTCTTAATATTAGAACAATCGAAAAATGCGTAAGGAATAAAGTTGTATAAAATCAAATTTGCTACAATTCATCACCTTATCATTTTTGCTCAAACTCTAATGTGTACAGAGATATTAAGGAATTTAATTTTCAATATTAAACAGTCAATATTTCTGTAAATATTATTGTTACAGAAAAAATGATAAGAAACAAAATTACAGTAAAACTTAGTACCTACAACTTTACTTCTTATAAATTTTTCGATTTTTCAAATTTTAAGGGAGATATCTCAAATTTTATGTTTCCCCCTACCTCTAAACCCCCCTTTTCCCTGGTCCGATTTTACCCATTAACGAACTTGACCTTTTGAATATCAAAAGCGCCTCAAATACCAAATCTCATCCCGATAAAATGAAAACTGTGACCGCTAGAGTGATGACAGACACATATATATATATATATATATATATGTATATATATATATATATATATATATATATGTCCATAGATATATATATATATATATAAATTTATATATATATATAAATATATATATAAATATATATATATATATATATGTATATATGTATATATATATATATATATATATATATATATATATATATATATATATATATATATATATATATATATATATATATATATATATATATATGTCCATAGATATATATATATAAATTTTTCAGATGGTGATTTTTGACATTTACTAGGTAGGATCGATGGACATTTGAAGAAATTTTTGCGAAATTTTGACTTCGGTACGGGACCAATAGCTCTATTTCCTTTCAGGAAATTCGCTAAAAATAGAAAATAAAATTTAATAAATTTGGATTAAGAAAAGTGTAAATAAGAAACTAATGTATATTAATCGAATAACTATTGACACTAGCACCCACGCTTTTTTCCATTAATATACATTAGTTTCTTATTTACACTTTTCTTAATCCAAATGTATTATATTTTATTTTCTATTTTTTAGTTAGATTTTCTATAAAAGCGCGTTTTTTAGTTTTTTTAAACTATTATTTATTCATACATAGTTTTGATATAAATGTGAAGCGTTAGATGCATAACAAACAGTTTTTTTAAATATAAAATATTTATATATATATATATATATATATATATATATCCATGGACATATATATATATATATATATATATATTATATTTATATATATATATATATATATATATATATATATATATATATATATATTATATTTATATATATATATATATATATATATATATATATATATATATATATGTATATATATATATGTCCATAGATATGTATATATATATATATATATATATAAATTTTACAAATGGTGATTTTCGACATCTACTAGGTAGGATCAATGGACATTTGCAAAAATTTTTAAGTCGGTACCAGACCAATAGCTCTATTTTCTTTCAGAAAATTTGCTAAAAAATTCGTTACGCAGAAGCTGCTTCAACTTAGCGATTTCCTCAGAATACATAAATAATTATCTAGCTGTCACAATTTGACATTTTCAGTTTGATCAAAATGAAATGTTGTATATGATTTTACTATTTACAAGTCCAATTTTATCGTTAAATGACATACGTCGAGATGAATGGAGGGGGGGGGGTATAAATAAAGAAGAAAACACAATATATAAAATATCTCTATTAATATTAGAACAATCGAAAAATGCAAAAGGAATAAAGTTGTAAAAAATCGAATTTGCAACAATTCATTGCCTTATCATTTTTGCTCAAACTCTAATGCGTACAGAGATATTAGGGAAATTAATTTTCAATCTTAAACCGTCAATTTTTCAGTAAATATAAGTGTAACAATAGAAAAATTATAAGAAACAAAATTACAGTAAAACTAAATACCTACAACTTTACATATTATAAAATTTGTCGATTTTTCAAATATTATGGGAGATATGTTTAAATTTTTGTTTTCCCCTCTTGTAAATCCCCCTTTCCCCTTGTCCGATTTTACCCATTAACGAACTTGACCTTCTGAATATCAAAAGAGCCTCAAATTCCAAATTTCTAAGAAAATTCACAAAGTTGAAGCAGCTCCTGCCTACGCATTTTTAGCGAATTTCCTGAAAGGAAATAGAGCTATTGGTCTCGTACCGATTTCAAAATTTTGCAAAAATTTTTACAAATATCCATCGATCCTACCTAGTAGATGTCGAAAATCACCATCTGTGAAATTTGTATATATATATCTATGGACATATGTATATATATATATATATATATATATATATATATATATACATATATATATATATATGTGTCTGTAATCACTCTATCGGTCACATTTTTGATCTGATTGGAATGTTATTTGGTATTTGAGGCCCTTTTGGTATTCAAAAGATCAAGTTCGTTAATGGGTAAAATCGAACAAGGGGAAAGGGGGGTTTAGAGGGAGGGGGAAACACAAAATTTAACATATCTTCCTTAATATTCGAAAAATCGAAAAATTTATAAGAATTAAAGTTGTAGGTACTAAATTTTACTGTAATTTTGTTTCCTATCATTTTTTCTGTTACCCTAATATTTACAGAAATATTGACGGTTTAAGATTGAAAATTAAATTCCTTAATATCTCTATACACATTAAAGTTTGAGCAAAAATGATCAGGTGATGAATTGTAGCAAACATGATTTTCTACAAGTTTATTCCTTACGCATTTTTCGATTGTTCTAATATTAAGAGAGATATTTTATATTTTGTGTTTTCTTCTGTCTTTATTCCCCCATTTCCCCTTGACGTATGCCATTCATTAATAAAATTAGCCATGCAAATACTAAAATCATTTCAGAACGACATTTCATTTTGATTAAACTAAAATTGTGACTGCTAGAGAGTGATTTATGTATTCTAAGGAAATTCGCTAAGTTGAAGCAGCTCCTGCGTAACGAATTTTTTAAATTTTTCTTTTAAAAATATATATATTTTTAATATTAATAACTGCTCATTCACGAGTTACATTGTAAATAATACGTTTGGTAAAATTAAAACTAACTTACATTGAATTTGTATCATTAACAAAAGAGATTAATAAACGAAACCTAAATTTTTTTACACATATTTTTTTAAAAATAAACAGAAATATTGAAATTAAAAAGTAAATTGAAATAAAAAAAATAATTGAAATAAAAGAATAATATAAATAAAATACTTATAGAATTATAACGATTGTTGTAATATAAATAATATAAATTTTTATGATTATAAAAAACAAAAATCACACATTCATGTATTTTAATTAAAATTCTTAAAAATTGACCATACTGTAAATGACTATAAGTAAGTAAACTGCCATGTAGAAAACATAAAAAGTTAAATATTAGATTTTTCCATTTAAGAAAAAATGTAAAATATTTATAGATTTCGATGTATTTATTTAATTAATAAGATGATGTATTATAGGTAAAGCTTAGGGTAGGTACTATAGATTCTAAGACGTATGGTATTGCAACTTCGTAAACTCACGATATTAATATATAATTTTCAATTTCATGAAAATATAACGAAACATCAATATTTTTTCATTTTTTTAATAATATATAATGAATTTATTAATTTATTAATATAATAAAATTATTTATTATATTAATAGCAAGAGCTGATTCAACTTAGCGAATTTCCTTAGAATACATAAATCACTTTCTAGCGGTCACAATTTTAGTCTGATCAAAATGAAATGTCGTAAAAGCAGACAAGGGGAAAGGGTAGTTTTAAGGGAGGTGGAAACACAAAATTCGACATGTCTCCCTTATTATTTGAAAAATCGAAAAATTTATTAGAAGTAAAGTTGTAGGTATTAAGTGTTACTGTAATTTTGTATCTAATCGTTTTTTCTGTTACATACACTAATATTTACAGAAATATTTACAATTAAAAATTAAATTCCTTGATATACCTGTACACATTAGAGTTTGAGTAAAAATGAAAAGGTTATGAATTGTAGCAAATTTGATTTTTTACAACTTTATTCTTTTCACATTTTTCCATTGTTCTGATATTAAGAGGGATATTTTATATTTTGTGTTTTCTTCTTTTTACTGTCATGCAAAATTTCGTTTTGTTTTTTTACATGACAGTAGTGAAAACTTAACATGAAAACATTAGTTTGTCAAGGAGCAGGAATCTACGGTGAGAGACCTAATGCAAACATAAACCTCAACTTGGGGAAATGGAACCTACGTAGAGGCTACATAAACCAGAACGTATGTATTCTGTCGAATAGTCAAGCTGGTTTAAAAGCCTTTTCTGGAACTTAGGTCACCTCGAGGGTAGTCAAGGAATGTCTAGAGGAACTTCTGAAACTAGCAAAACGGAACAATGTTAAATTGATCTGGATGCCGGGGAGGAGAAAGAAACATCCAGCCACATAATCTTTAACTGATACAGATACAGAATATTCGGTGCATCTCACCCCAAATATATGAACCTTTGGGACATATGGGAGAAGCGAGTCTCGTCAGACTGAGGTAGGAGGGGGTGCACAATGGACCATAGGGTCGAAGTGCAATAGTTTTTACCCCGATATTAATCAATCAATCAATTAGTTTGTAATTAAACAGACAAAAAATAATTGAATTTTAGATGATATTTTCTAACTTTTTATGTTTTCTACATGGCAATTTACTTACATATTAATATAAATGGTAATTTAAAAATAATTTATTCTATTATATTTATTTACTACTATATAATAATTAATACTATATAATAATTAATCTACTAAATTTGTATTAAATCTACCAAAAAAAGTAATTAGGGAAAATTGTTTAAATGTAAAAAAAAATTTGGTATATAATACCTCTTTGTAAATAGGATCATTATTGGGATATCATCACTTTTTAAGGAGCAACTATTATATGAAGTCTAGAGCTATTTACTTTATTAATAGCTCGGTACTTACTCTCATATCATCCCTTTTTAAAAAGGAACTATTACTTTAAGGATTTACCCGAAAACTCGGCCCTATCTTACATTTATGTTTTTGATATCCGAATATATTTACACATTAATTTTTTAGAATGGACGTTGATAAAGAAGACTCAGCAACCGCAGATATTCGTACTGTTGGAGGAATTGAAACTGAAACTGTTCAAGAGGAATCTCTGGCTCAGGTTGCAGTTCCAATTGCAGCTCCAATTGTAGCTCCAATTGCAGCTCCAATTGCAACTACAAATGCAGCTCCAAATGCAGCGCCAGTTGCAGCTCCTATTGCAGCTCCAAGTAGAGGTTTTAGAGCCAGTTATCGCGGTAATGGATTTAGTCGCGGTCGCGGCAACGGCACACGCAGTCGCCGACACAGTCGCGGTAACGGATCTCATAGTCGCCGTAACAGTCGCGGTGGACAATTTGTAATTCGGGGGTATGGGTGGGATTTGCATTTCAAATTTAATTAAAGTCTCCCCAACCCCCGAATATATTTTTTTTAAATAAATAAATAAACAAAAAAAAAAATACAAAAAAAAAAAAAATAAAATTATTCGAATAAGAGTAATTATTATTTATTTATATAATAAATATATATTTATAAAATTTTCCGATTTTTCAAAATTTGCAACATTGACATGAAATGCATCCAAAAAAATTCAAATATTTAAAAAAATGTATGATCAAATAATATTTACAACCAAATATTTATTAAATTATAAAAATATTATTATATTTGATATTAATAATAGTTTACTCTTATTTGAAAATATTTGATGGCTTTCTTAAAAAGAAAGCCGATTTCATAGGATGATGTTTGTATATTTATTAAATATCACTTCGAATTATATTATTTTGAACTTGTATATTTTGTAACAGCTTTAGTACCTTCACTGACAGCATGTTTTGCTAATTCACCAGGTAATAATAGTCGAACTGCAGTTTGAATTTCCCGACTTGTAATTGTTGAACGTTTATTATAGTGAGCTAAACGTGATGCTTCAGCAGCAATACGTTCAAAAATATCATTAACAAAACTGTTCATGATACTCATAGCTTTACTAGATATACCAGTATCAGGATGTACTTGTTTCAATACTTTGTATATGTAAATTGCGTATGATTCCTTACGCTTCCTCTTCTTTTTTTTATCACTCTTTGATATATTCTTTTGTGCTTTACCAGCTTTTTTGGCTGCCTTTCCACTTGTTTTAGGTGGCATTTTTGTTAACAATTGATACTTCTCACAAAGCAATCTGTTTATCAATAAAAATAGTTACCCAGTTTTATGATATATATATATGAAAACCGATCTTACATGATATATGAATGCGCTCATTGGTCTATGACATTTCTATAATACTATTGGTTAATACCTAACATATGATAAATAATAAATATTATAAATTAATTGAATAACCTTAATATATATATATATATATATATATATATATAATATATATATATATATATATATATATATATATATATATATATATATATATATATATATATATATATATATGTATATATACATATATATAATTATAATTTTTTATAACATAAATCTACGTAAAACATTAATTAGGGGTAAATTGTTTAAATGTCAGTAAAAATTTGGTTGAAATTTATTACGTAATAAGTTTTCTTAAAGTACAATTTTTGTAGTATGTTTCTAAAATTTTATATAACGCGGCAAGTTGTTTAGCGAATTTCTTGTAAGGAAATAAAATAGTGACCGCTAGAAAGTGATTAATGTATTTGAAGGAAATTTGCTCGAAGATGAAGCAGCTCCTGCGTAATTTTTGATTTCAAATATTTTAAAACTTACCACGTTATAAATAAAATTTTTAATTATAAAATTTTAATAAAAACATACTAAAGAAAACTTACGACATATTATTTCATTTCAACCAAATTTTTTCTTACATTTAATCAATTTACCCCTAATGATAACAAGAAAACTCGTATTATACCTCGTCATTTACAATTAGCAATTCGTAATAATGAAGAAATAATTAATTTATTATCTGGTGTAAAAATCGCTTAGCACTTTCAGCGTTATAGTATAGCAAAAATGTCCATCGATCATAGCTTATAGATGTCGAAAAACACCATCTATAAAATTTATATATATATATATATACATATATATACATATAATTTATATATATATATATATATACATATATATATATATATACATATATATGTATATATATATATATATATATATGGGACTATCTAATAGTTAATTTGTTAATATAAAACATAGAAAAAAGGAATTATTAATATTTAATATTGTCGGTTTTCTACAAGGTAGTTTACTTATATATATAATATTTTTATGGAATTTTGTATAATTAATTGTATAATCATCATATTCGAGATCTGATGTTGTTTCAAGCAACGCTATTCGGATATTATCACAAATTATACCTGTGATTTATTATTTTATTTTCATACCAACAATATTTTCATTCATTGTTGTGAACTGTCCTTTGATATTTTATTGTTTTGTGAAATAATCTCTGATAATAGGATTATTTTTAATCTTATTGGACTTTATTTTACAAAGGAATTAAATTCAAAATTTGACTGTAAACTAAAATATATTTTTTGGGTGTACCTAGTGCAATCATCAAATACTTTTATTTTACTCAGGCATTTCAAAAAATTTTTATTTTTTAACTAATGATTTTTTCTTCTGTTTTTTAGATTGGCGGAAAATCATACCATGGCGTTCACCGCCGGCAAGGCGGTGGAAGATATGCAGAAAAGAACACCAACACCAATGGACGAGGACTTCGAGGTGCAACGTGGGAAGAAGCGGCCTAGACGTGTGGGGAATCAGCAAGTGATTTCCAAAAAAGTTCAAATTGAACTTAAAAATTCCTTCTCCGTCCTTAAGGACGTGAACGAGTCTGCGTCAGCAACTCCACCCAAACCGAAGAGGCCAAAACCCATTGTTGTTCACATGGGTTTAACCAACTTCGAAAAAGTGGAGGCAGCCATAAAAGCGGCAGCTTGTAGCACTGTCCGTTTCACCTTTGGGCCAAAGACTATCAGTGTCCATTGCGAAACGGACAGCGATTACACTAAAACAAAAGAGAAACTGAAAGAAATCCAGTTTCCATTCCATTCATATGGAACAAAAGAGGACCACGAGCCAAAGTACGTGGTCCATGGAACGATGCGCCACCATAATGATGACATGGTGGCCGAAGATTTAAAACGGCAGGGCCTTAAGCCAAATAAGGTCCAGCTATTGTCAAAGGTGGGAGACGAGAGTATACGAGTCTCTCGTCTAATAAAATTCGAAAAGGGGACGCAAGCTAAAAGCGTCCTCAACATACGGTGGTTATGTGGCGTGCCTGTAACCACCCAACGTTTCGAAAATAAAAGAGGGGCCATCCAATGTTACAGATGTCAGTCCTACGGGCACGGATCACGGTTCTGTCGTGGGGTTCAACGCTGCGTGAAGTGTGGCGAAAACCATGCTTCACAGGCTTGTGGGCTCCAGAGGTCGGAGCCGGCGAAGTGTTGTAATTGCAGCGCTTCCCATCCAGCCAGTGCCATGAACTGTCCCGAAAGGCTGGCATATGTGACAAAAATGGCTCCGAGAAGACCCAGCGGCAGCAGAGGAGCGAAGCGCAATGCTGCTCCGGGCCCCCTTCGGCGCCCACCCCCCACGTCTTCGGCTAGGGAATACCCAGCCCTCCCTCGTAGAAAAGAGGTCAACGAGCCAAGCAGAGGTCCAGCAGCGGGGAGCAGTACATCATCGGCATCAGCAACATCATCGAAGAAGTTTGTCCCGGCCCCAACTCCAACCGCAAATCCGTGGACAATGAAGAGAGCATCGGAAAAGGAGGTAATAGATATTCTGAGTACCACCCCCATTTCACCCCATAACCCCTTCTTAATTGAAGCCCTCGAAAGACCTCCATCGTCTCCAACTCCATTGGAGTCTGATGCAGGAACTAAATCGACTTTCGACTTCATGACCCTCCTGAAACTCAGGATCGAAGTGGAGAATGCATGGAAATCGTGCAAATCAGATTCAGAAAAACTTCTTGTGTTTTTCAGGATGACATCTCATCTCTTTGAAAATGGCGTCCCATCCCTTTTCTAGATCCAACATCCGATTTCTACAATGGAACTCTCAAAGTATCCATCGCAAACTTCCCGAGCTTCACTCATTCCTTCAACAGCATCAGATCCAAGTGGCTGCCATCAGCGAAACTTGGTTAAAGCCGGACAAGAGAGCCCAAATTCCTGGGTACTACACCTATCGCCGTGACCGTGCCACCAGAAATGGGGGCGGGGTTGCCCTATACGTTCGACACGATGTCCAACACTCTCTCTTGCCTCCCGAAGACGGTGATATCGAAGCCGTCTCCATTCTAATTTCGGCAAATTGTGGTAATTATAAAGTCACATCTCTATATAATCCCCCCGATAGACTTTTACAGGGAAAAGATATTGACCGCATTTTAAGGACACATGATCGCGCTGTGATCATGGGTGATTTTAATGCTCGCCATATGTCTTGGAACTGTATGTCTAACAATGCTAGCGGGAACGCACTCTATGCGCATTCCCTCAAACGAAACTTCATTGTTGCGTACCCAGAGGATCCCACTTACTATCCTGATGCTGCCCACCGCCCTCCTCAGACCATTGACTTAACGATACTCAAGAATTGTAACCTCCTGTCGGACCAAGATGTTCACTTGGATTTGCAAAGCGATCATCGCCCAATCACCTTCACCCTAGGTGAAATGAGGGGCGCTGCTACCTTGCGGACCCAGTTGAGCTTTGAGAAAGCGGATTGGAAACTTTTCAAACAGTATCTTAACGCCGAAACTTTGATCACTCCGCAGATCAAAACAACCGATCAAATAGATTTGGAGGTTAGTAAACTGACGAGGAATCTCGTATCTGCTACCGAAAAATCTATACCTAGGAAAACTCGATCCATCGGCTTTCAACTTAAATTAGATGATGACACACTACGACTCATACGGACTCGGAACAAATTGCGTAAATACTGGCAAAGAGTTAGGCTGCCTGAGCTTCATGACGCCATGAAGCGAATGTCAGCTGATATTCGAGAAAAAGTCACGCGTACCAGAGATGAAATGTGGGATGAGAGGATTTCGGCTCTGACCATTCGTGACAATAGTGTTTGGACAATTGCTAGAAGTTTGCGTAAACGTTCCAATAGACTGCCCCCTTTACTGTCGGAAAATGGGTATCTCTACCCAGATTCAGACAAAGCTCAACTTCTCGCTGATACCTTCTCTAAGGCGCACAGCTTAACCGATGGCGACGAATATCACGACGAAGAAACGGCCCGTATGGTATCCGAATCTTTGGAAAATATTCGCTCTTCCGTCATTAACCCAATCGATGTCGAATGCGTGTCACCTCAGGAGGTTTCAAACATTTTAAGGAAACTTAAGTGTAGGAAGGCTCCCGGTGATGATGGAATAACTAATGTTGTTCTCCGTTATCTTCCTCGGAAGACGGTTGTTCAGCTCAGTTATATCTATACTGCGTGCTTGAGACTTGGTTATTTTCCTGACATTTGGAAGGCTGCCAAAGTGCTAGCCCTTCCGAAACCGGGAAAACAACTCAAGTTGCCTTCAAGTTACCGACCCATCAGCTTGCTGCCATCTCTCAGCAAGGTCATGGAGAAAGTAGTTTTGAACCGGCTGCAGTCGCACGAAAATATCCACGGACAACTAATTCCCCAACAGTTTGGTTTCAGATCGAACCACTCAACAGTGAGTCAGCTTCACCGGCTCACTGACCATATTTCTTCTGGATTTAACTGGAATAAATCCACAGGCATGGTCCTTTTGGACATCGAAAAGGCTTTCGATACGGTTTGGCACGATGGACTCATCCACAAACTTTCCAAATTCAACATACCTACCTACATCCTGAAATTCCTGATTTCCTACTTATCGAACCGAAAATCCCGAATTCATCTCCAACAAAGCACATCGAACCAATATTGTGTCAAGGCTGGTGTACCTCAAGGCTCCGTGCTTGGACCCCGCCTCTTCTTATATTTTATAAACGACATCCCGAAGGATCGAGCAACCGAAACGGCCCTCTTCGCTGACGACACAGCACTCTACTGTACTTCCTGGCAGCCGAAACTTATCTCGAGCTGCCTCCAATCCCGCCTATCCACGCTTGAAAGCTATTTCAAGAAGTGGAAAATCAAAATTAATCCTACGAAGACTCAGTCCGTTTTGTTTACAAAGAAGAATAAATTTTCTTCTTACCCACTTGAATTGAAGATGTTTAACACTGAAATCCAACAGACTCAAAGTGTTGAATACCTGGGAGTAACCCTTCAAAGGCAGTTGAATTGGACGCAGAACGTTAAAAAACGTCTTGCTCTTGGAAACGCATCCTTTGCTGGGTTGTACCCACTACTCAACGCTAGGAGTAGGCTGGACGAACGTCTGAAACATCGACTTTTCAAGTCATGTATCCGGCCCGTACTCACGTACGCTGCACCAATCTGGTCGAACGCTGCACCTTCGCAGCTTGCGAAAATTTCAAAATCGTTGTCTTCGGACGATTTTGAAAGTCCCTCTTCGATACCCGACTGAAGCACTCCACAGAGAAACTGGGCACCCCACAATCCAAACCTTCATCCAAACCATTTCGAAATCCTATTTCCAATCATCCCGCAAAAATCCTTTCCCGGAAATCAATGAACTGGGCCAATTTGACCCGCGTACGTTGCTTTTCAGGAAACGATACCGCATGCCACATGATGTCGATTACAACTGATTCGGTGTAATCTAAATTGTATATACTTATTTATTAACTTATTTATTTATTTATTTAAGGTTTAGTTCTTAGGGGTGGCTTATCCACCCAAATTAGGTTAAGTTATGATTTCAATGGTTTTTATATAAGTTTTTTCCATTAAATTTAAACGATGTATATTAAATTCTACAATAACTCGATGTATTTTATTCATAAGATGATTGTATAGGTGAAGTCTAGGCTAGGTACTATAACTTTAAGATGTTTTGTAATAATTAACGGAAAACGGAAGATTTAATAAATTCATTTTGAACTTGAACTTGTATAATTATAATTTTTGATAACATAAATCTACGTAAAACAATATTTCGGGGTAAATTGTTTAAATGTCAGTAAAAATTTGGTTGAAATTTATTATACGTAATAAGTTTTCTTAAAGTAAAATTTTTATAGTATTCCGAGAAATTTTCGTAGCAATGTTATGTTATTGCCAATGAAAACTGAAAAGAAACCGTAAATTATTTACATTGGATTATTGACAATAATATTCATCGATCATAGGCCTTTTATTAAAGCGCCACAAATTAATGTGAAATAAGAGTGATATATTTTTTATTAAAATAACTATATAAAATTTAGTATATATATAAAGAGCCGAGCTATTTACATAGTAAATAGCTTGGTAAACTATTAACTAAAAAAATTAATGAGGGGTAAATTGATTAAATGTAAGAAAAAATTTTGTTCATCAAATTTATTTCATAAGTTTAGTATATATATATATATATGAAAAAACTAAAAAACACCCTTTTATAGCTAGCCAATTTTCATCATTTATGTTTTTGATCAAATAATATTTACAACCAAATATTTATTAAATTATAAAAATATTATTATATTTGATATTAATAATAGTTTACTCTTATTTGAAAATATTTGATGGCTTTCTTAAAAAGAAAGCCGATTTCATAGGATGATGTTTGTATATTTATTAAATATCACTTCGAATTATATTATTTTGAACTTGTATATTTTGTAACAGCTTTAGTACCTTCACTGACAGCATGTTTTGCTAATTCACCAGGTAATAATAGTCGAACTGCAGTTTGAATTTCCCGACTTGTAATTGTTGAACGTTTATTATAGTGAGCTAAACGTGATGCTTCAGCAGCAATACGTTCAAAAATATCATTAACAAAACTGTTCATGATACTCATAGCTTTACTAGATATGCCAGTATCAGGATGTACTTGTTTCAATACTTTGTATATGTAAATTGCGTATGATTCCTTACGCTTCCTCTTCTTTTTTTTATCACTCTTTGATATATTCTTTTGTGCTTTACCAGCTTTTTTGGCTGCCTTTCCACTTGTTTTAGGTGGCATTTTTGTTAACAATTGATACTTCTCACAAAGCAATCTGTTTATCAATAAAAATAGTTACCCAGTTTTATGATATATATATATGAAAACCGATCTTACATGATATATGAATGCTGTGCGCTCATTGGTCTATGACATTTCTATAATACTATTGGTTAATACCTAACATATGATAAATAATAAATATTATAAATTAATTGAATAACCTTAAAATTTTAACATTGTTGTACGAGATTCTGTACAATAAACATACAAGTGTTACCCATTTATTTTTTTTATTAATAAAAAAAAATACAAAAATGTCTGGACGCGGTAAAGGTGGTAAAGTTAAGGGTAAAGCAAAGTCAAGATCAAGTCGTGCAGGATTACAATTCCCTGTTGGAAGAATTCACAGATTATTGCGGAAAGGAAATTATGCTGAACGAGTGGGTGCTGGTGCTCCAGTTTATTTGGCAGCAGTTATGGAATATTTAGCTGCTGAAGTTCTTGAATTAGCTGGTAATGCAGCTCGTGATAACAAGAAAACTCGTATTATACCTCGTCATTTACAATTAGCAATTCGTAATGATGAAGAATTAAATAAATTATTATCTGGTGTAACAATCGCCCAAGGCGGTATATTACCAAATATTCAAGCAGTGTTATTGCCAAAGAAAACTGAAAAGAAAGCATAAATTTTATACATTGGATTATTGATAATAATATTCATCGATCATATATCATAGGCCTTTTATTAAAACGCCACAAATTAATGTGAAATAAGAGTGATATATTTTTTATTAAAATAACTATATAAAATTTAGTATATATAAGATGTTATTTGATTTGTTTCGATTATGACTTCTAAACTAATCGTTTATTACAGATAATTGATTATCAACGTTATAGTCTTTGAAGAAATGACTTGACCCGTTGGCTCCACTTCACCAAAAAAAAATTCGTTACGCAGGAGCTGCGTCAACTTAGCGAATTTCCTTAGAATACATAAATCACTCTCTAGCGGTCATATTTTTAGTCTGATCAAAATGCCTTAAGGCAGTTTAAGGGGTGTTTTTCCCATTTTCGGAGGTTTGCGTTATAGGTAAAAAAATTTTTCAAAGTGTTCTGTTAACTTGACTTTATTTCGGGTCGATTGGTCAAAATTCCATCATTTCATCATATATAGAACTGAAAAACGTAATTTTGGGGGGTGTTTTTTCAATTTTTCGGGAGTTTGCAAAAAAATATATTAAGTTTTTCGAAATAACTTCCTAATTTGTAGCTATTAAGCGTCGATTGCAAAAAACTGCATCTTGTTGTATGTATAGAACAAAAAGGTTGGTTTTGGGGGTGTTTTTACCAAGTTCGAAGGGTTGTGATGGAAAAAAACTGATCTTTCTATCATGAATAGAAGTAAAGAGGTAAGTTTTAGGGATGTTTTTCCCATTTTCGGTGTGGTTGCGATGTAGGTAATGAAATTTTTCAAAATATTCTGTTAATTATGACGTTATTTCGTGTTGATTAGTGAAAATTCAAACTTTATAGCATTTATAGAACAGAAAAACATAATTTTGGAGGATGTTTTTCCAATTTTCCGAGGCTTCCGTAGCTTAACTTTTAAAATCAACGCATGCTGCTGTGTTCAAATTGCAATGTTTATTTCTATATGGTATAAAAATTAATAGGTATATATGATATATCGTTCTCTACATGGTAGTTTGCGTTAAACTAGTCTTAAAACAAAAAATGTTAAATTTTCCACTTTTCCGATACAAATTTCCAGTTTTCGCAATTTTCCCGTCGGTTTGGGTACTACAGCTATCTACATGCCCAATATCAACTTTATAGCATATCTGGAAGTAGCTAATCATTTTGATCTATTAGTTACCAAGAATTGTGGGCGTTCCCACGAATTTTGCGTTTTTGAAGTGAAATAACTTTTTAACGGTTAATTCGTTAACATTGATTGAAAACATTGGTTCTTATAAATCCGTAAAGTATCTATATTCGAAATATCAACCCTGTAGCTCTTTCCGTTCAAAAGATACAGCACCCAAAAAATGAGCCTAAATTAACGATAAGATATAGCACTGTAGTGAGAAGTCCAAAGTGTCCCTTAAACTCGGCCTTGCGCACTACCGTGCTCTAGATTATATAAAATATATATTATAATATCACAGTAATAAAATTTTCAAAAAATGTGTTCTACGCAGAAAGAGAGACAATTATATTTGTCCGTGCAATAAACAAAGACACTATATCATATTAATTAATTAATATTAATAGCCAGCAGGACTTCGGTGGCAGACATTGCACTCATACATTTATAATATTGTTATCTGCCTTTTAAACATTATTTCATTCAATTAACAGATAAGGGTAGATTTTTCTAATGCCGGATCTTAGACCATAAAAACAAAACGCAAATTATTAAAAAATTCGCTTATTTAATAAATCAGCTTTTACTTCAGATTGGTCCCATTTATAAGCAATATTGTGAACATAAATTGTTCTGCCTAACTGGCTCATTGTTTCAATCTAACTGATAATACGCTGTTTTCCGATGTAAAGATTAAATTTGAGATATCATTTTTTGTTGTTTTTAGTCATGAAAATGGAATTAGTAATTTTTTCTTCATCTGCTTCAACGGCATGTTAATCTATATAGTATACAAGAGTGCTTTCATACCAGGGATGTTGCGGATATTCACATCCACACTCGCCATCGTGGAGCTTCCGTATTATTTCAGCATTCGCATCCGCAAAAATCAATGCTTGTTACGGAGCTTTTATGAATAGTGCTTGGTTTGTTTAGCATTTCTGATTGTAAAGAAATCACAACGTGTTTGGACGTGTTATTATATGGATGTTTTTCTATTTATTTCAACAATTTACATTATTGTTTGATTGTTTCGTCTTGGATAATCTATTTGACTAGTGAATCAACAATATCACCACCGACGCAAAGTGTGATTTAGATGTATCACAGTATAAAATATTCCACTGTCGCATGGGCCGTACAACCATGTCTTTGAGGAATAAACTAAAATCGATGCACCCTGTTTCGATGCACCAGCAGTTTAACCTGGTTAGCGCGGGATTAATCTTTGAATCATGCGAAACAGCATGGTACCTGAAAAGGCAGCGAAGTTGCTCTTTATTAAATAGAATGTGCCAAATTTTGTACGTAATTTATCTACATGCAATTGCTTCTCATATGTAACCATGATCTGGGATTCTCATATGTAAATCTGGGATTGAAAAATAACAACTTCAAAACTGTGTATTTGTTGTAAATATAATTTGTTTTCATCAAACATACTTTGCCATCATTTCATTCGAAACCTCTTTTAAGCATAATCAATCGAAAGTATAGTGCCGATGATAAATAGACAGGTGGGAGAGGTCGCTGTAGGGCGAAAATGGAATTTTTTGTAATTTTCGCTTTGCTTCCTACCTATTTTGACAAACTTGAATGTAAGAGATGTTTCTATGTAGGAAACTGAATGTACACTCCTGTTCATACAAATTGAACCAGAGAAACATTCTAAGTGTTACTGTTTGTAAAATTATATATATATATATATTGTATATATATATATATATATATATATATATATATATATATATATTTAGAATATGACTTACTGCTTCAATTTTTACGAACGGGAGTGTTCTTTTATGTAGTATAAGGGTTTTTGTTGATAACATATATACATTTTCGAGTTATAAGGGGTGGGAGTGGAATATTTTTTTGACATTTTCGCAGAAGAGTAAAAAAATTGCTGTTTTCAGTGTGCTTAGCGTCGATACCGCTCGACAGAAAGTTAAAGTTGAATAGTGATTTGACCTCCTACAAGGCAGCAAACTTATAAATTCAGATTTAGCACACTGACAAATATATACAGTCTGTTTTCAAAAGCATTTCTAATAAGGAATCAATTATAAGTAAATAAATAAAATATTTACTATAAAACCACACATACATACATACACATACTTACAAACGCCTGCTTGTGGTATGATGTTTGGTTATGTCATTAAAGAGTGGGGATTTAGTGATGCCCACTTAATTTATAATATTATTATTCATTACGTATGCACACACACACTACTGACTACAGAGTACCCTCACTATTTTTATTTCTTTATGAAGCATTGTGCAGTTATTATAGTAAATAATATTTAACATTGATTCTCTACTAGCAAAACTTTCCACAACAGACGGTGTACTAAATAAACAATTTTGTTACAAAAACGGCAGATTAGAACACCGATTGACTAGACAATTATCCCACAATATCATTATAAATAGACATCACAATAATTTTGAAGAAGTTGAAAACCGAAAACAATTGCAACCCGTTGTTAAAGCTTTTAACTCCATGACAATTATTCACTGAATGAACATAAATTATTGAATTATTTTCTTTGTTACATGAATCATCACATTTACTCTCTATTACAAAAGCTTTTAATCGAGTGTTGATGAAATATAACAGCTTTGTGTAAGCTTTGACACTTTTTTTGCGTCCTGAAAGAAATGCTTTAACTGTAAGTGGACCATGAAAGGGTATCTTATATATCAACGTAGTGTATCATATATATAGGGTGGTTCATTTTAATTTCCACAGGCCAATATCTCGAGAACTAAGTAAGATAGTGATAAATGATTCAGGCAAAAGGTTTTAGGTCTCTAGAGGGCCAAAAAACTGTGGCCTTGTCTTTGATCTTGAAACCAATTTTCAACGTCAAATCGAGGTAAACATTGTTTTCTCAAATGAAAACGTATATTTTTGGAGTTTACTCTTTAAGAATCGATTTCAATTTAAAGCCCCCGGTACGACAAGTCGTTGGGATCAAGTGTTAAACAATAGCGTTATGTTTTCTTATAACTAACACTTTATACGCTATGATATTCAATTTGAATTTATTATGTTTTACAATATCTTTTTGAATTGATTTTACATGAAATTTTCCTTTTTCGTAGGTCATTAATTTATTTTAAGAAAAACAAAAAATAAAAATAAATTTTGTATAAAGATTTAAATAAAATTTTGAATTGTATATTAAATGTTAGCTTCTAAAAAATAACTATAAAATTATTTAATTAAAATTTTGTTTCAATTTTGAAATGTCAATTTTGATTGTCATTTCCAAAGAAACTATAAACTATACTAGCACACTATAAATCGTTATATAATAAATTGGCTATTAATAAATTTAAATTTTTGATAAACGAATTAATGTAAGCGCCATCTAAGTTGAATACTTCAAAATTGAATTACTTTTCGTAACATTATTTATTCTTAATATAGTAAATAACTTATAGGATTAAACTCCAACGCGCGTCGGAGCTGACAATATCTTGAAGTTGAAAAATGGTTTCAAGGTCAAACCAAAGTCACAGTTCTTTGATTTTCTTGAAACCTTAAAACTTTAGCTTAAAACATTTATCACTATCAGTTCTCGAGATATTGGCCTGGGGAAATTAAAATGGAACACAAGGTATTGTGTGTTAATTATTGTGTGTTACGTTTTGATGTGTTAATTAATTTTCTTTGCAACGACTTTGATTGTATATAATATTTTTTAAATAAGGATAAATCCTTCCTTCCTGATAGTCGGATAGACTTTTTAATTGCATTTTCTACATTACAAGTTTGGTTCAGTAATTATATTGTGAGAATTTTTTATGTAATAACAATAAGTATAAAAATTGAACAACCAGTGTGTTCATGATGTTTATTATAAATATTTTATTAATTTTCGTTAATTAATTCTCTTCGCAAGTTTAAGGGAGACGGAAACTAAGAATTTAATTAGATTTTCTGTGTTATTATTTATTATATTTAAGTTACAAATTTTCATCAAAAGAATGTACATTGTAATTTATAATTATTATTAAAGCGAGCTTTTCATTTGTATACCTGCAAAAAATGAACATCACACTAGAGTGGTGTTAAAGTTTTTGAAGTCCATTTGTATCAAATCCATTTGGTTTTTGTAAAAAATTTATCGTATAAATGTAGTTCGTCAAAGAAATACCAATATTTGGGAAAAATTTACTATGATATTTTGAAAGAATAAAGTTACTTTGTGGTCTATAAAATGCGATCAAAAGTGGCGTGTATGCATTGTGTTAATTTTATAGCCGCTATGTGTCGAATACTGTCGGTTTTAAAAAATGTTTAGAACAATTTCGTTAGAATTTTTATATAGCACGACTATTGGTCGAATCAGTATTTTGAAAACTGGTTATATTCATAGAAATTATAAGAATTTGTATATATCATATTGGTATGGTACAGTGCTGTGTAATCTTGTAATAATCTAGATTAGAGGTTGCCAAACTTTTTTGTCCTGTAAACCCATGCCGATTTTTTCGGTTTTCCATAGATCCCTGCCTTTCTAATATTGAATTTTTCCTAATTCACCAACATCAAACATTATTTCTCAGATACTAACTTTGATAGGGTTTACTATGGATATCTTTTAAATAAAACAAGTGAAAATAACAACTAACTGAGTCAATTGCTTACATAACCGGTGTATACTGAATTTATAAAAAACAGTTTCAAACAGAAGTTATTTGTTTTTAAAAAAGGGACATTTTTTGTCTTTAAATTTTTGTGTTATGTCTCATGGTTTCAAAGTTAGGCTGTTTTTCTCATTTTACTCAAACGTGGTCCGATTTTGCCCATTCACAAACTTGACCTTACTTTTCAGCTCTAAAACATACATACAAAATTTCAGCTCGCTATCTATCTTCGTTTTTGAGTAATCGTGTTCACATAATATATACCGGGTACAAAAACACGTTCTTCAAGTTCTTATTCAAACCTTGAAAATGATATCAGCACAAAGTTTATATCTAATTATCTCAGCCTTTTTATTTGAAAATTTGTAATTTTAGTCAATGTATTGTAGTTTATTAAAATATACCTTCCCCCAAGCTTCCAAAACTGTTGGTTTCCGATACTCTGGTATTTATAATTGGCGAATTAACATGTGCGTGCACAAGAGGTGCACGTCTGCGCTGTCATATAAAGCTCTGGTACAAGTCTGGACAAACCTTGCTTCGGCGAGTGCAAATACTACTGGCAGCAAAAGTTTTTACAAGTTACAAGTACTGTTTTCACAATGGACAATCGGCGTAAAAGTTAGTTTTTAAAATTTTACAATTGATTTGCGCCTTATTGATTAATATACATACAATTCAGCTCGCTATCTCTTCTCGTTTTTGACAAGTTTTCGAAAATGGACTAGATCATTTCATGAATACATTAAAAAAATTTTTTCCTAAGATTAATTTTTTCAACTTTTACAAAGCCAGAATCAAACTTAATTTACGTCCTAATATATATTATATACCGGGTATAAAGTACACGCTTTTATATGTAACGTATTAAAAAGTAAAATTAAAACAGGAAATGGGTATTTATCAGCATCATACTTTTTCAATTTTCATCTAAATAAAATTACTCCTTTTATCAGAAAATAAGTTTCATTTTATATATATTTAATAATTACAACTCACATCTTAATTAAATTAGTTTATCAAAAGACATTGAAAATTTAAATAACAATGGAAATTAAACTTAACAAATTCTCTTTTTTTTTTATTCTCTGTACTTATTCTTAAACAAAAGACGATGCAAATGTCTGCCTGACACAAGATATTATTTTATACATCAATCTCAAAACCTCAATACAGTCTCCTCCGACTATTTCAAGGAGTAGGAAAATTTTTCGAGCTCCTTTTATATCTCTTTAATAAATTTGGATCAGATTGGCAAAAAGTTTTTACCATACCTAACTTCAAGATGCTTACAAATTTTTAGGACAATAAATTGCGGACGGCGATTTTCCGATTCTAAGATTTTTCAAATAAAAAACGTCTATTATTGAGGAAACGAAGTTTGATAATTTTTTTCTGACCCGATTACATAAGTTTATTTTATATTTATTGGCATGTTTTCAATGCGTTACGTTTTAATACTATCTCACATGAACTGTATATTTTTCCAAGAATGGGAAGTACCCTATGTTCTCTTCCAGAATCTAAAGTATCTATGTATCAAATTTCATGAAAAACCGGTCAGTTTTTACGGAACTGAGGGGTAACAAATATACACACACAAACAAATATAATAATTTCATTTAAACACAGTGTGTCTAAAGAGAAAATGGATATCATTATATTTGGAGAATTTACAGGGTACTAATTGAAACACGTAAAATTAGTTTCAATTAGTTTTAGTTTCAAAGTTTTTCTCCTGGACGTGTTTTTTAAAGATCTAGTACTTATTCAACGCAATATTATAATAATAATAATAATAATATTCTTTATTCTTAATATAAATTGAGTACAAAGTACATAGAATGCGTCATTTAATGCGTATATTTAATCATTATTCAACAAATTCCCTTAAATTATACAAATTTTGCTCTAGTAAAAATTTTTTTAAGTTTTTGTTAAAAATATGTGGGCTCGAATGTTTTATTTTCTTTGGAATTCTATTATAGATACGAATTCTCATGTTGAGAACTCCGCTATGTATATAATTTTTGGTGGTTTGCATACTCATCAGGTTTTGTTTATTACGAGTTGCATATGAGTGGTCGAGGTGATGATTTTCGTACAGATTCATGTTGTTTGCCACGAAAAGAGCATTCTCAAGGATGAACACATCTACGGCAGTGAGGACTCCTAATTTTCTGAAGATAGGCTTAGCATGCTCGATTCAGTTTAGAATCATTCTAACACATCTCTTTTGAATTTTTAATATTTTGTCGATGGCTGTGGAATTTCTCCAGAACAATATTCCATATTTTATGTATATTCGCATATGCATGACGAATATCATGAATGGTCGATTTAAATCGGTAATTCAATTCCTCAAAATTTTATCGTTTTATTTTATTTTCACATATATTTCAACATCCACAATTTTTCTACAAGCAACTTTTATCCTGCATTTAAAAAAATCTAACTCGTTTTCGTCAGCATTAACGTCTGAACTATGAGATATAGAGGAAGAATTCAAATTGGTAGTCTTCATCGGTCTGCTTAGATAGCCATCTCCTCTGGTTCTCGATTACGCAGAATTACTAAGGAGTTTGCCTTGATTTGGGTAGCAGAGCACTTCGGGGTTGAGGATAATGATACTGTCAACGAGCACGTCCGTGGAAAAATAACTAGGAGGCAGACTACCTCTGCTCTAAACGAATGTGTGGATAAGTCTATCAGAACAGAAAATGAAAAGATACTTCAGACTGTAGACAAACGAATGATAGCCGGGTAAAATTCCACGAGGCCAACCTGGCTTATTGGCAAAAACCGGAAAGAGATAAACCTTCTGGTTGGAAAGCTTACTACAAGCTCAAGAGTCATATATCTAGCATGAGGTCAAAGGACAATGTGATCTGCCCGGGTAGTAAGTGGCCGATGATAGACCGTTCCACCTTCTGAGCCAGAATGAGGGAGCTTGCCTTCGGTTCGACCGAAATGGGGGAATCTGAGGTAAAACAACTAAAGTGGAGCTCTGTCCTGTCATTGGCAAAGAAGACTGGTAGGTACGACAACGATTACAGGGTTAGAGGACATCTGATTTAGAGTTAGAGGAAAGAACAAGGGGTGGTAGAGGATAGAAGCGATGCAGGAGAATAGGGGTCGATAAAAAAGGCCTAAAAAGACCTATTGTGGCCAAGCTTCCGTCCCCTACTACTACTACTTCTGCTACATCATCGTTCTGTTCAAATTTTGTAAGAGCAACACAATTTTTATTATTCATTTTGAAAAACAATAACTTTAATTTGACAAACAACAGCTTCATACCTGTCGCAATTTTCGAGGAAATCAAAGTAAGGTTTTCAAAGTAAGATAAATTAAAGATTATATTAATTAGTTCAATTTCAAAGCTCAATGTGAGTTTAACCTTAAAAGGTACTCATAAGGTTTAGTCTTAAAAAGTAAACATTTTGTGAATATAGGACTTTAAAGAGTTACACTTTGTAGGTTATTTGAATATTTAAGGTAAGAATCGATCTTGAAGAATGTCGTTGATTAACACGGACGTTTTACTTCAAAAACCACTACATACAACTTTTTAAATTGTACATGAAAGCCCGGAAAAAACACGATGTTCAATTCTATTTATATTGTAGATGATAGCTTGGGAAAAGTTTACTGTCCGTGATATTCTACGGTTGTTGTAAATAAGCTTCACTATATCTCTCTGTTCGTGATAATTATTATAACCTTAGGTGGTTAAAAGAAATTATAATGAGAATTATATACCTAACCAACAAGGAAAATACACACAGCTTTAATTAATATATTTGAATATTAAACGTGTTAAACTATGGTCTTGTGTTTGTAGGATTTGTTTATATGCATATGAGTCAAATGTTATATCCAACGCAGTGTCTATTTACACGTTAACGATACAATGGTACAAATTTTACGTGTACATTTTGTAATAATTATTTCCACATTATGCATATTTGAATCTAGAACTACTATTGTGAGTTCATTTTTCATTGTCCAATAACTCTAAATTAAATCTATTCATACATAGAAATAAATAAAATTGAAGTGTCTGTTTGTAATGTCAAAACAACAGCTTTTTACCAAATACATAAGCAACTATATACGTACTTAACAAAATAACAAAAAAACAATTTTTAAAATTTTTGTCTGTTTGTCTGTCCGCTTGTTCGTGCTAATCTCCGAAACGGCTGGACCGATTACGATGGTCCTGGCAGATAGCTTTCACTGGCAGATAGCTTTCACTGGCAGATAGCTGATGTTATAAGGGGTAACTTAGGCTAATTTTATTTTAGAAAAAGGATAAAAAGGAAAAATCCGAAACTCCCGAATCTTCAGCGTCAGCGAAGCGGATTGGGTACGGCTAGTATGAAAATAAATATATCTTACATATTTATTTAAAATAAGATAACGATTTACGGTTTTCAACGTTCAAAGTTATCAGACACGTAGTGCTGAAATTCCAAACTGTATGAATTGAGAAGGCAAAATTTTGAAATGTGTTGGTCGGGCGTTAAAATAAGCCTGATTTTCGTACTTTTTGGGTCAAAATTAGCCTAGAAAATGATTATTATTAAAATGGAGAAGAAAAATTTCCTTCACTTTTTTCACATTTTTTCCAAGGGGTACCCCTTAAAAAAATCGCTAAAATTGGAGGTAAATTTTATGTCTCCAATTTTGATAAAAACTTGGTTTTAAGCTAATTTGGACCTAGCGAAAATGATGGCGTTGGTTCAAATACGATACGATTAGCGGTTTTCAAGGTATAAGATCTATAGTGCTAAAATTCCAAACTGCATGAATTGAGAAGGCAAAATTTTGAAATGTGTTGGTTGGACGTTAAAATGAACCTGATTTTCGTACTTTTCGGCTCAAAATTAGCCTAGAAAACGATTATTATTAAAATGGAGAAGAAAAATTTTCTTCACTTTTTTGACATTTTTTCCAAGGGGTACCCCTTAAAAAAATCGCTAAAATTTGAGGAAAATTTTATATTCCCAATTTTGATAAAAACTTGGTTTTAAGCTAATTTGGACCTAGCGAAAATGATGGCGTTGGTTAAAATACGATACGATTAGCGGATTTCAAGGTATCTGATCTATAGTGCTAAAATTCCAAACTGAATGAATTGAGAAGGCGAAATTTAGAAATGCGTTGGTCGGGCATTAAAATGAACCGGATTTTTGTACTTTTTGGGTCAAAATTAGCCTAGAAAATGATTATTATCAAAATGGAGAAGAAAAATTTTCTTCACTTTTTTCACATTTTTTCCAAGGGCCCTTTAAAAAATCGCTAAAATTGGAGGTGTTGGTTGGGCGTTAAAATGTACCTGATTTTCGTAATGTTTGCGTCAAAATTAGCTTAGAAAATGATTATTATTAAAATCAAGAAAACAAATTTATTCACTTTTTTCACATTTTTTCCAAGGAGTACATATATATTGTAACTGTTGACTTTGTAATTGTTGAAAATATTGATCGCAAGACAACGTTTATGGTATAGATTTTCATAAAATGACCTAATTAACCCATTTCTGGACGTTCGTCAGTTTGCTTGTCTACCCGTGGACCCGTAAAAAGATAAAACGAACAACGTAAATTTTGTGTGCGTGTTTTAGAGATAAAAATTGAGGAAAATTTTATTAGTGGACAAAAGCGAACTCCGATTTAAGAAAAGGGGGAAGTAATATTATTCTTTAGATCGTAAAAGATAAAGAAATAAAATTCCTTTTTTAAAAATAAACTTTTGTTTTAATAGTTTTTTCACAAACTGAATAGTTTTGCCACAATTTTCGGTCTAACATCTGTAATTACTCTTGAATACAAAACCATATGAACTCACTATAAAATAGGTATATAAGCAATTAACTCAGGTAGTTGTTATTATTTTCACAGGTTATTCTTAGTTTATATTATATAGAATTAACTCAGTTCTTACATTTTCATTTGTTAAAGGAATGTTTGTTACACCCTTTAATTTGTCAAAGTTTTAATGCAAGTCTGTTTTAAATTCAATGCTTAAATAATTTTGTATGTAACTTATAAAATTAACTTTTATACGTGAAAGGTTACCTAGAATGTCATCAGTCAAGTGTAAATTTCATGAAACATTTATATGTTAACATGTAAATAGTAGGGATGCATTGTCAAAGAGTATGATACTCTTCGTCAAATGGTGGGCTATTTTAAATAAGAATCATACAATGTGATTCATTTTATTATATAAATCATTTCACTAATTACCCTCATATACAGATGGTAATGTAATTTAGACTATAATTATAGCTATTATAATCTGTGTAAAAATCTTTAATTATATTTCATCGAATAATTACGCATTTGAATACCTTAATGAAACTTTATCCACCACCTCTACCTCTTAAATTTATATCGAAAATAAATCCATTTTATACTTAATTTTATTCAATTAAATCATAAAATTTGAATGCATACATTCTCGTACACTAATTATCTTTATCTAAGGAATAAAAACTATGAACAAATTTGGGTTGAAGCTTCCATGCATTGACACTAAACAAGGACACATAACTCCATGTAAACAAATAATTGGAAATATAAGATGTCAGTAGTGTTCCTTCGGCACCGAAAACAGAACAGAGAGTATAAGGCGCGAGTTTTAATTGAAAAACATTACGCATTTATAGTTTTATAAAAATTATTTCCAGCCAAAGTATTTTTCCAATAAAATATTTTTTTAAATAAATGATAAGTAATTTCAATTTTTCAATAAGAATTTAGTTGAAGTGATACTTAAAATTCGCAAAATAATTACATAAAAATAAAAAAAAATAACATCAAATAATTAAATAGTAACCTGTAATGTTGAAAAAATAAAAGAAATTATTGAATCAGATATTAAATTAAACCTTTATTTATTAATAATAATGCTGAAAATTAATATTTAATATAATGTCATACAATTTAATTAATTTTGGAATATTTATACTAGCTTGTGGTACTTGGAAAAAGTCCTGGTTTTTTAAACCCAATTGATCCCGTTGCTTATTGTCATAAGCACTACCACTTTTAAAATTGTCTACTGCACATACTTTCCAATTTTAAATGTTTTTTAAACAGTTTTTTATGTAATAAATTTTTTTAACCAAATTGTGTACTTCAAAACGATTATTTCAAAATAAAACTAGTTACTTCGCTTACTTCACTTCTATTTATTATACTATATTCACTTTGGTAAGGATGAGTTCCTATCAAAAACTAGCGACCCTAGCGGCATAAAAAGTAAATATAACTTTCATTTCGTTGCCATATTTTGTCAATTTTCCCGTATGAGTTATATCTCCTTTATATAGCCTCCGTGCTTCCATGGTTGGTTGGGTCGAACACTAACGGATTGCCATGGATTTTGGTCCTTCAATGTTTTTTTACATTTTATCAACATTAAAGATGAAATAATGATCCGTCAGAACTGAACCCCCAGCTATCTGTAAACCGACAAACGTAAATACGACGTTTTTTCCCGTATAAAATGTACATTTCCCGTATATAAAACCAGTATATAAAATGTTGCATTTCTTAACCAAATGATGCTACTGTGAAATGAATAAATATTTCATAAAGTTGATTTAATGTTTCGTAAAATGTAGCACAGTCCTTAAAGATGTTTAAAATCTTATTATTTAATTCAAATCATGTACTTTATTTCGTTTTTTTTAATTATTAAATTACATTTAATAAATCATTTTATAAAAAAAAAAAAGCTAATTTATATTATATATACCGAGTGTTTATTTGAAAACGGATAGGATGAATATGATTTTGCTATTAAAACATTGGTAACAAAACTAATATAAATGATGTATTTTTTGACATTAACTACGAAATTTTTGTTGTTGTAATATTATAGACGGGTTTTGGGTGACCCACCCCAATCTGTTCGATTTGATATCAAGTTGCTCGATAAGAAAGTAGTATTACCTAATTTTATTATTTTTATACCCGGTAAATAGGATATATACCAAGGTATATTAAGTATAGCCGCGACTCTGCAACGGTTGAAAACATTGAATAGAAAGGTTGAAATAATATAGAAAAATTTGTTGTTATAAATGTTGTCCGTCGGTCCATCAACATGATAGCTCAAAAACAAGATAACGAGCTGAAATTTTGAGCCAAAAAGTAACGTCAAGTTCGTGAAGGGGCAAAATCGTACCAGGCTTCCCCTGCCATGACAGAAAATATCCAGCTTTGAAACCGTAAGAGAAAGAAAAAAAGGTTTTCTTGCTTTATATTTTATTTAAGGAAAAATGCCCCCTTTTTTTATACAAAAAATTTTCATTTGAAAGAACAGGCATGTAGCGGTGATTGTTCTGGCGCTCTACTTGGACTGGAAGGTTGCGAGTTCAAATCCCGTCGGTGACAGTTTGTCTATTATAACTAATGGGGCGGATAATTGACTAAACTGTAGGTGTAAGGACAAGAACAAATTAATCGGCATACAAATACCTTGTCCTCTTTCCACATCATTAAAAAATGTATAGTTATAAAATTAATAAAAGGTTAAAAAAATAATGATGTGAGTGGCCACTGTTATAGACTGTAGAGAAACGAAAGTAAAACGTCATTATTATGACTTTAGTTTGAAACTTTTTTCATTAATTCCGTATATACTGGGTATTTAAACAATTAACTCACTTAATATTCTAATAATATGCCTTTGTGTCAGCAAATACTACTTACTTGATCAAAATTCTGATAATCAAAATTTGGATTATCATCTTCTTTCAAGAAAGCTTTGCTATGTAAAGAAAAATATCACCTAGTTCGCAAACAGCATATTTTAAAATTGTTTATTTGACAGTTTTTAAATTAACACTCAGTATATTATTCACGCCATCAAACTATACATCATTTCATTTTAGTGTAACAAAACACAAGACCCAGCTATGCACACCCACAGTATGTATATTTTTTGTTTATTAGAGAGGAAATATACGTCAAAACGTATTATTTACTTGTTGAATATGATTATGTGAACTAACATTAGGCTACGGAAAAATAAATGCAAATATGAAAGTTTATTTTACGAGTATATTATTTTATTAATCTTTAAAAGCCTACTTTATGACTTTTCGGAAACAATATAAAGACATAAAACATGTAACATTGTTTATTCATTACTATATTATTACTGAGGATTTAATCGTTTTCTATGCAAAGCTAGCAAAAGTATTTAAAGCTCTTATTATAGTATGCTAATGTTTGGTTCTGATATTATATGCGGTCAAATATGAAATTTGAACAAGTTTAATAACTGACGGTTTGGAACAATTTACTGGGGCAGTGAGGAAATTTATTTTCATATAGTATGTTTAAATTCCATAACAGACTAAACCTAGTTAAATATTTACCACATGGATTTATTTAAGACTTAGCTGGAAATATGAGAGCCAAATGTAAAAGCTTTTATTGTGACGGTTCTAGGTTGGAAATAGTTTGTACAATAATAGAATGATATTAATATTATGGATGACACTACTTGGATGAATCCGGAACAAGTCATTTAAATTAATATTATTTGTACAGTTTGTATTTTATTGAACTTAAGTATAGGAAGTATTAACTATTTATTCAAAGTGAATAAATAAATTGAATCGGCCCCTCGAGTTTACTTGAAAGAGCCTTTATTTCTTAATGTGACGAATCAGGGTATTCAATACTCTACAATAGTTGTTAACGTGGCATGCCCAAAGAAGTTTTCACTGCAATACAAATATTTTTTCTATTCAAAAGGTCTGTAACCCCAATGTTTTATTGCAGAATCAGAGTCCACAATTTTTCTCGATAGATGGCGGTGTAATCGCAACTAATTAATTTTACGGATATTGCAGAAAATCCAGTCAGGTATGTGAACCGTATAAAAAAAGTACATTTAGCGTAACCCGGGATCAACGTCATGGACGTCATAGTTTTCTGTTCCTAACAGGTTCCTTGTTTCAGATGAGTCACCTCCTCATATTAGCAAAAAACATTAAATTCGTTTCGGTAAATAAGTTAGTAATTATTGATATTTTTACTAACAGTAATTGAAAAAAATTATTCCATGAAAATATTTCACAAACGAAAATATTTCACATATTATACATTATATTTAATATATATATAGAATATATATAATATATGTATTTATACTTTGTTGTAAACATGGGTACAAATTGAACCCGTATAAGTTAACATTTTGAAGAGCACTTAACTGATAAATATGTGTACCTCAGTCAAGTGATATTAAAACGAAGGCCAAAAAAGACAAACAAAAGCAAAAACAGTAATTAAAAAATTCGTTACGCAGAAGCTGCGTCAACTAAGAGAATTTCCTTAGCATACGCAAATCACTCTCTAGCGGTCACAATTTTAGTCTGATTAAAATGAAATGTCGTATCTGGTATGATTTTGGTATTTTCAAAGTTAATTTTATTAAGAACGACATAGGTCAAGGGGACAGGGGGCATAGAGAAAGAAGAAAACACAAAATATCTCTCTTAATATTAGAACAATCCAAAAATGTATGAGAAGTAAAGTTGTTGAAAATCATGTTTGCTACAATTCATCATCTTATCAGTTTTCTCAAAAATCTAATGTTTACAGAGATACTTAGAATTTCAACTTTCAATTTTAAATTATGGATATTTATTTAAATAAATATCCGTGTAACAGGTAACAGGTAAGAAACAAAACTAAAGTAAAATTAATTTACTACAACTTTACTTATTATAAACTCGATTTTTCAAATATTAAGGGAGCTATGACAATTTTTGTGTTTCATACTTCCTCATAACCCCTCCTTCCCCTCGTCCGATTTTACCCATTCACGAACTTGAACTTTCAAATACAAAAAGCACATCACATACCAAATTTTATTCCGAACAAATGAAAACTGTGACCGCTAGAGCTATTACAGGCTCACATACACACACAAACATATATATATATATATATATATATATATATAGATATATATATATATAAATATATATATAAAAATTTTACAGATGGTGATTTTCGCCATCTACGAGGTAGGATTGATGGACATTTGAAGAAATTTTGAAGTCGATACTAGACCAATATCTCTGTTTTCATTCAGGAAATGCGCTAAAAATTGAAACACTCTGTAACAGTATGCGATATTATTATGCATTATATAATAAATTCTATATGAAATTTAGGTTAAAGGCATCTAAGGAGTATAAAAACATTATTAATATAACAAGGCGGGCATGAAGTGTGCTGGTTGGGTTCAAAAACATGAGATGTAGATTATATTATAGTACAATATAATAATATAATGGATAGGATAAGAATATATTTCCTTACATTAAATTTTGAACAACTATTCTTTAAATAGTATGAGATTTCAGTATGGAACAAACGATTATATTTATACGCAGATAGCATCTATTGTAAAATCAATAGTACAATCACAAGTTTATGACAAAGTTAGTATATTAAAAAAAAAAAACACGATGATAGTACTTCATATAGCTATAAAGAATTTTGATATACTTGATTTAACAAGCTACGGAGTGTGTTTAACTACACAGCTTGTTAATAGAGGAATGTCACATTAAGGATGTTTGGGCGGAATATCGAAAATGCTACAAAACAAACGAAAATTTAAATCCTCACTTAATACTTAAGCTACTGTGAAAACTTGAAAACGATTTACTATTGGTCCGGGAGACCAATTGGCTTTTTCAGGATGATGAGCATCAAGCTGGTACTTTGAAGTAGCTTTGTTTTGACAAGATGTCCAACTTTTTTAATTATAAAATTTTGGAAAACGGTATAGAAATTTTCTGGAAGCCGTTGAACATTGAGGATGAGAGACTCGGAGTCTCGGATTCCATTGAATTTGTAGAACGAAAATTTTTCTACCTTCTTTCTACCTGAAGCGTGTTTTATGACGCCTACACAACGAAATAGTATTTTCTTTAAAAATTCCCAGTGTTATAAAATAAAAATTAATATGATTGAAAATAATAATAATTGACGGCTATTTTCTACCTTGGCAATAAGAAAGTTGTTATTGGCTTAAAACACGAAATTGAAATTTTTATGATACCTGTTTTGAAGCACCTTCATTATACTGATTATTTATTGTTGTAGTACTATTTTTTACGATTGTATTAAAATATGAAGTAGTACTTAAAAAATAACATGTATTTAGTAGTATCGATTGCCACTACAAGAAACACTTATATCTAGTTTTTACAGTTTTTTTGTTAAAAAAAAAAAAACAAAAAACTCGCCTCGTAGTAAGATTATAAAAAGTACATATTATTGTTTTTTTTCAATTTTATTAAGGGGATTGTATTAAAATTGTATTTAAATTAAAAATATTTCTGTAAATATTGGAATTATAGAAAATATGGTCAGGTAATGAATTGTAGTAAAATTTATCTACTACAACTTTACTAATTAAACATTTTTTCATTTTAGTAATATTAAGAAAGAAATTCAAGATTTTATTAAATTAAAATTGCAATTATTTCTGAAAATGTGAGAGTTATAGAAAATATGGTCAGGTATTGAATTGTAGTAAAATTGATTTACTACTATGTTAATCGATTTACTGCTGTACTATATTAATAGGAGAGAAATCCAAGCCTCTCTTTTTTCCTGGTCCGATTTTGCCTATTATCGAACTTGATTCAAATACCAAACGAACATCATTTACCAAATTCCTCCGATGAACCTAAAATTTCAGACCCCAGTACATACAGACGCGCATGCAAACACATACATACATATATATAATTTTTTGCCATGGTGATTTTCGTTATTTACTAGGTAAGTTCGAAAAAGATTTGAAGAAATTTTTCAAAAATTCGTTCATCAGTACAAAATAAAAATTGGGTAAAAAGTGGAAAGTTTAAAATGCTCAGGTATGCATTTGGTATGATTATGTTAAGGTGGTGAGTTTCCCGATACCTCTTTGCAACTTACGAATAAATTTTGAGATTGCCCCTTCTAGATTTCCAAGCAACTTTTATCATCTGCCTGGTACCTACCAATTTTCTACCATTTTAATTCAACACTTTTAGAAAAACTTGGAAGAAATAAATTTGAAAATTTTTCTCGCTATCAATCTTACTTTTCTCCGAACATTTGACTCTTTAGATGTAAATTTGTACAATAGTTAGGTCTTTAAGATGCAAACTGATTATTTTAAGGGACTGAGCAGATTTCTCGCTAATTCCTAATAAATACTCCCTTAGTAAATACTAATCAGATCGTCATTAAATTTAATCAATAGCTAACAAGAAACATTATAAACGGTGTTTTAAATATTCCTCTCACGCAAATTTTCCTTTCGCTCATGTCTTTGAACATATATTATTGTGAAATGTTTTATTAACTAAATTGAAAATTCAATTTGAATTAAGAGTAAACGGTACAACCATAAAAATTTCACATTAACCGAATTAAATTAATCTAAGCGTATGTGATCTGAATAAAATTGAGTTTATTTTCTTAAAAAAATTATTTCAGAATGATGTCGTGTATTATTTTTCATGCTACGAAATGATATATATCTGTAATAAAAATCAATTTTATTACGTAGGTTTTGTCAGCAAAACAATACACCGAATTTTAATATAAAAAAAAAATTATACTGCTTTAGATTATAGTCCAGGTTTCAGATTATAGCTGGTAAAAAAATATGCTGACACATCTGAGCCTAATTTGGAACGAATTTTATTAATATAGATTTCAAAAAAAATATATAGCCAAAATTATATAAAATAATATAAAAAAATAAGAATATAATTATATAAAAAATTTTATATATATATATATATATATATATTTTTTGAAATTATTAGAAGAGTGTTAGTTAGTTTTAATTTTTTAGTAATAAAACTGAAACAAACGACCAACGACGAACGAGAAAAATCGGTCCAAACCGAAATCCTTTCATTTGCAAAATTTGTAGGAAGTTAGCGGCTCGAATTTTTCGTTTTGGTATATTTTATTGATACCTACCCTCATTGTTTTAGACCGTCCGAGTGGTCGAGCTGTTCAAAGACACTCTTTTCGCAACTGGGAAGTTGCTGGTTCAATCCCAACGGCGGCAGTTTGTCAATTAATTTAAAAAAAAATTAATGGGGCGGTTAATTGACAAAACTGTCGGCGTATGTACAAGAACGTAAGTACCCGGGTATGCTTGTGAAGGTTTTCTGCAGTTTCTTCCCAGAAACTCCAGATGAATATCGGCATAGTGTCTATTAAAGTCGTCTGCAGTCATACAACTTTTCGCCTGTATGCAAAATTTTTGGTCTGTATGCAAATTTCTTGCCCTTTAGAGGTTGATAAACTTGCCCTTTAAGGGTTTATTTAGGGGATGTTGCCCTTTAGGGGTTGATGTAGTACTAATACCACTATACTACCCTCATTTTAATATATTGTTTCTTACCTTTTAAAAATAGAGTAAAGTAATGGAACGTAGACTTTCATCTCGTAAATTGCCGTCATTAAAACCATATAGACTGTTTGAATTAAAAAAATATGGTAGACAAATACTTTGTAAATCGCCACATATGTCCGTCCTATACACAGAGTCAAGCAATTAATTAACTATACGTTTAAGAATTACATTTCAACTTTTGCCCTAATTCCTACAACATTGATTTGTATTTTATAAATACGTATTTCGACTACAATGTAGTCATCATCAGTATGAATTAGCTAACCGTAACTATCTCTGGGATATGAATTCAGAGATATGTTGTTTGTTGCTAATTTGGTGCGTGTCTCACAAATATATTAAAAAAGTTTTGTCTTTTATATGATTTGACTGAGGGTATGATCTGACCTGAAGGCTTATTTGAGTTGACTGACTTTGATTATTTTAAATAACGTTTAAGAATGTTTGCTCTGCAGGTAGAGAGATAATAGTTGAAACAAAACTATGATTATTACCCAAAATGAATATTTTTTCATGTTTAAACCATATTATATTATTTTCATCAATAATTAATTTGAGTGATGATTAAAACGACCGAGTATCCGAATACTGCACACTTGTACGTACATTCATAGTTTATACAAATCGTCTAATCACTCAAACCCGGACTAATTGAATATGAGAATCAAATAATCTGATGAAAACAAATTTGTAATATTTTTCATTTTCTCGTTTATATAAGCGTTAATAATTTCTTCTTTTTTTTTCAAGCAATTATTCTACTGTTGTTTAAGTTGTTTTATTATACGGTCGTTCGTAGTATATAAAGATGTTACTCCACACGGTTTTCGAAGAGTGTAAGTAAAAATTATTTTCTAAATTATGCCATGAAAATAAATAACGGCCTCAGCAACAAAATTAAAAATTCGTCACATAGGAGCATCGTAGACTGAACGAATTTTCTTAGAGAAAGAAACTATAAGATATGATAACATTTAAAGAAAGGACTCCGCATAACTGCATATGGCAAATGGCTTTCGGTCAAATGTCGCCAAAATATCCTTCTTTGGGAAAATATCCTTCTTGTCATTCTGAACAAATCTCTCCATGGGCACAAACCTCTCCAACGTGCCGTTTCCGAGATATTCCATGTCAAAGTTACCGATTTTCATTGAATTTCAAGAGGTGTTATATCCTATGCAATCGCATAATTTACGCCTGAAACGATGACAGGAATGAATCGGTTTCTGTCAAAGTATCAGATTAAGTTACCCAACATTCGCAGAGTATCTCTCCCACACTTTATTCCATGAACAGAGGTGGAAAAAAATACTTTAAAAAATGCATATCTATATCTATTGAATATATTTTTTCTACCGATTTACTTTACAAATATCAATATTTAAGGCTAAATAAGGATTTAAATAACGATATAAGGATATTCTAAATAACGTATAGCCTATACCCTTCCTCATGAATGTGGCTATCCAACGCAAAAATAATTTTTGAAATCGGCTAGCAATTCCAGAGATTAGCGCGTTCAAACAAACAAACAAAAAAACACTTCAGCTCTATTATATTATTATATATATATAGAATATTCTAACATTTCCAACGCTGATATATATATATAAAATGTTTGTATTTTCCTTCTTGAATCAATCTGAAAGATAGCCTTAAAATAAGAGAGTAACATACTTACAATATAATAGATAATTAAAAAAATAAATATTCTATTTCTTAGCATAGCACTAATAACGAAGACCATAAATCTTACTTAACAATTTAATTCCATATAAAGTTGTTTTTCACTTTAGGCTGTGCAACATTATTCTATTTAAATTAATTTAAATTCATATAAAACACGCAATTGTAGCCGTCTAATTTATAGAGGGATGTTATTTGTATTTTGACTTATTGAAGCGTACGAAATGTGTGTTTTACATTTAAAAAAAAATTAGAATTTAAAATCAATAGAGTGAAAGTATAAAACGAATTGGAAATGTGATTATATAATGCAGTATTTTTTCATTGGCATCATTCCAAAGCTAATTGATAAAACTTAATTTTGATAGTGCCAAAATCAAAGTTGTAAATTTACACTTTACTTTGTATGTCGTTTGATGTATGAGTATTATAACCGGTTGTTCCGATAGTAAGGGTCATAGACACTAAACAAGGATACATAACTCCATGTAAACAAATAATTGGCAAAAATAAGATGTCAGTAGTGTTCCTTCGGCACCGGAAATAAAACAGAGAGTATAAGGCGCGAGTTTTAATTGAAAAACATTACGTATTTATAGTATTATAAAAATTATTTCCAGCCAAAGTATTTTACCAATAAAATATTTTTTTAAATAAACGATAAGTAATTTCAATTTTTCAATAAGGATTTAGTTGAAGTGATAGTTAAAATTCGCAAAATAATTACATAAAACTAAAAAAAAAAACATCAAATAATTAAATAGTAACCTGTAATGTTGGAATTGTAAAAATGAAAGAAATTATTGAATCAGATATTAAATTAAACTTTTATTTATTAATAATAATGTTGAAAGTTAATATTTAATATAATATCATACAATTTAATTAATTTTGGAATATTTATACTAGCTTTTGGTACTTTAAAAAGTCCTGGTTTTTTAAACCCAATTGATCCCGTTGCTTATTGTCACAAGCACTACCACCTTTACAATTGTCTACTGCACATACTTTTCCTATTTTAAATGTTTTTTAAACAGTTTTTTATTCAATAAATTTTTTTAACTTAATTGTGTACTTCAAAATGATCACTTCAAAATAAAACTAGTTACTTGGCTTACTTCACTTCTATTTATTATACTATTTCACTTTGGTAAGGATGAGTTCCTATCAAAAACTAGCGACCCTAGCGGCATAAAAAGTAAATATAATTTCTCCCATTTCGTTGCCATATTTTATCAATTCTCCCTTATATCTCCTTTTTTATAGCCTCCATGGTAAGGGTGATAAAAAATTATTAGAAAAGTGACTAACAGAAAAAGGATCATTTACAAATGAATTAATCGAATATCCGAAATTAACCCGATATGACATAGAATGTATGTACCTTCGGAGGTAAATATTACAAACATTTGGCACAGCTATGTTTAATACCAGATAGAATTAGAAGACAATACCTAAAAAAAGCTTCTATTACATTCCAATTGTCTCAATGAATCTCTAAAGTGTCTAAACAACGATGAAATGTACTATTTTGTTGAAACAGAAAACCTTTTTTAGAGAACCTTAATAAAATATATCCATCAATAGATTTTATTACATTGAAAGTAGTGAAATAAGATTCTATCCCTTTTAAAAAATTACATGTAAAGATGGTAAATGTTAGAAGTTAATATCTATAGAAAACCTATTCACAGAAAAGTAAATTACTGTCGATTACAAAAGTTCACTACCACACAAAATGACCATTTTCGATTTTTAGTGAGCAAGTCATTAAAAGTTATCAAATACAAATAATTTTGAAATAACTTATTACAAAAATGCCAATTTTTAATTTGAAATCTTAAGATGTTACTTTGTGATAGTCACATCAGTCAAAGTGGTCGAGCGGAAACTGGGTGATTATGGGTTCGAATCCCGACATCAGAAGTTTGTCAATTATTAAGACAAAAAAAGGGGTGGTTAATTGACTAAATTGTCGGCGTATGGACAAGAACGAAGTAATTGGCTATGCTTGAGAAGGTTTTCTGCAGTTTCCTTCACGAACTACAGATGAATATCGGCATAGTTGATATCATAATAATAATAATAATAATAATTGGAATTTATTCAATGAATTTTTGTTACAAAATATAGAATAAGTCATCACATATCAAATAATAAAATATTAAAATTATACATAAAAACAAGGAACATAAACAAGTCTGTTTATATTTATTAAAATATATATACATTTAAAAAACAAAATTAAAATAAATTTACTTATAAAAATCTAGGAAATCATCCAGCTTGTAAGGCGCGATTTTAATAAGATCTCCCTTTAGCTGTCTTTTCAACTCTGACAGTTTCATATTTCTAATATTTTGGGGTAAAGCGTTATAAATTTTGACAATGTTATTATGTGGACTGTTTTGTACTGCAGTTATGGTTGTTTGAATCGAACATAGTTGAGTATTGTTTCTCGTATTATAATTGTGAACAACTGATCGCATTTGGAATAACTCTCCAAATCTTTTAAAAAAGGTTACACATTCTATAATAAATATTGAAGTTACAGTTAATATATTGTAGCTCTTAAATAATTCTTTGCAACTAGTTCTTCGGGCTACTCTTGCAATAATGCGTAATACTCTTTTTTGAATTTTTAATATTTTTATAATGTTTGAAGAGTTACCCCAAAATATGATGCCATACCTAATCACAGATTCTATGTGGGCATAGTAGGTTGAAATTAACACGTCTTTTGTTACAAGTGCATTCAGTTGTCTAATTAAATAGATGTTTTTGTTTAATTTCTTTTCTATTTTTTCAATATGTTCCATCCATGTTAATTTGTGGTCTATTGTTAGCTCCAAAAAGTTTACAGAATCAGATAGTGTAAGGTCTGGGTGATTCATTAACGGCAATACGTTTTCGTTGTATCCAAAACTGCCCAGTTTCAGTGTTTGAGTTTTTGAAAGGTTCATCACAAGCCCATTTCTCCGATACCAACACGAAGATTCCGACAAGGCATTATCTACTTCAATGCTCAAAAGTTCTCTGTTTTGAGCTTCAATTAAAATGGTAGTATCATCAGCGAACATTGTGGTCCTACAAGATATGTTTATCGGATAATCGTTTACGTATAAGATATACAGAATCGGTCCCAGTACTGACCCTGACCCCATAGTGGGCTGCAGCCGCATATCCTACCTATTCCTAGTCTATACACAAAAATTCCTTCCACCCCACTCACATTCTCACATCCTTAGGCATCACAACGGACCTTATGATCGAAGTGTAGCCCGTCCAGGGCAGCCTCTACAATCTATCTATCTTGTGATAGTCATCCAAGATCAAACCAATAATGAAGCAATGTGCACAAATTGAA
Organism: Nineta flava; assembly: GCA_963920215.1. Taxonomy (NCBI): domain Eukaryota; kingdom Metazoa; phylum Arthropoda; class Insecta; order Neuroptera; family Chrysopidae; genus Nineta; species Nineta flava. The sequence continues at coordinate 35,665,711 of OY986045.1, forward strand.
GGCATGAATAAAAATGCAAAATAAATAGTCAACCAATCCTTGTCTCTAGCTAGCAGAAGTAAAGGAGGTCTTATTTCAAACTGATCAAGAACCATCTCTCCCGTAGTGGAGACTTCTCAATATGCAAATGCCATCTCTAAGGTCTCAAAATTTGTGGTTTACAATTTTAAATAGTATATTATAATTTAGTACCATATTATGACATTAAAAAGGTGCTTTATTTGGCTTTTCTAATTAAAGCATCCTTCACACGTCTAAAACAGTGTTATGTTTCAATTTAAATTGGCGGCCATAATAGTCGTCAATTTTTACTTTCGTTACACTCGAATTAATTTTAAACGATACCAAAATGGCTACCAACATGTCATTGGAAATTTTTGTCGACGTTTCTCGAGAATGATCGAAGTTTTACAACCACACAAGGTCGAAGATCAGTGTGCTTCAAGATAAATCTCTCTTAGAACCCCCGGAATAGGTGTACTAAATTTCATGGTTAGAATCACGAAATAGTTAGAATTTTTTTACGCTACTACTTCGAATTAAATTAAAAAACAAGCAACGAACCAAAACAAATAACAAATTAAATTTGATAATGGGGTTGGATAATTTCTTAAGAAAATGAAGATATTCCTCTAAGTTTATCAACAAATAAACATATATATCTTAACAAATAAAAAAAAAAAACTAAAAACAAAATGGGCAGCAAAATAAAAAACCTGATGTGAATCACTCACACGACCTCTATATTCAGACTTTATCACATCTCTTTAACAAATATAATTTAATTCTGAATTGAAGCAGAATATTTACACATGATATTGGATCTGAAAGAGTATATGTAAATTAGTGAGCTTATACAATAAGATTGATTTATTTCATTTTCGAAAAAATGTCTGATACAGAAGTTCATATTTTGTTGGGAATAATTTTATATTTAATTTTTCGTTCTACCACAAAATCAGGAAGTGAAATCTTTGGGTATGCATCTGGACAAAAGGCTTACTTGACGAAAGCATAAATGGACTAAAAGAAAACAACTAAATATTAAGTTTAGTATATATCATCGGCTGCTAAATCGCCAATCTAAATTATCACTCGATAACAAACTATTAGTGTACAAAAAAATTTTAAAACCAATATGAAATACAATTGTAGGGTACGGCTAGTGTTAGTAACATTGAGATCCTACAGCGTTTTCAATCTAAAGTTTTACGGGCGATAAGTGATTTACCATGGTATGTGCACAAACCCACCAATAGTAAGAAATGGTATTTTTAGAATTAGGGAACCTGAAAATATAACGATTTGGTAAAATTCCAATTTCAATTTTCAATATCGAAAATAGTTACTCTATTTTCTACGTATAGAGGTAAAAAACACACAATGTGTTGTTTTTTTTTTGTGTGTAAACGCATTAAAACACTAACACTATATTTCTCTTCTGTTATATTTTTTATACGCGAAAACATACGTAATACGAAAAAATATAAATAACACAGGAAATCATTTTTTCCATTACACATAATTTTAGAACCGTATAATAATAATCAAAATGTTTTTCGTCAGCTCCGTTTTAGCTCTCAAGTGAAATACCAACAATTTTAAAAGCTTTATAGATATTTTAATATCCATACAAAAGGTTTAGACACTTTATGTACAATCATTTACCTTAAATCCTGACGAATATGGTGACCATAATTTTTAGTATGAAGATCTCATAAAAGGCGTGGTTTTCAATTCAAACTTAAAATATCCAATAATTGATTACAATTATTGGAATAGTTGACCATACCTTACTGGTGTATTGCTCAGTACCCATTCAAATCTCATTTGGTTACTATTTTAAATTTTAATTATATAATACCAACCCGTTTTATGATCATGATAATAAAAATTATGGCCTCCACCTTCGTCAGGATTTAAGGAAATTGATTGTACCTTATAAACATATTCTATACGGCTTGCGTCCAAAGCGCAACAGAAACACTTAATACAGTCGACTATGCATTCCTGTTACGCTTTTTATACCCGGTGTATACATAATGTCTGCCAGGGTATATTATGGTTAGTACCGACTTTGGAACTGTTGAAAATATTCATCGCAAAACAAAAATAATGGTAAAAGTGTTCATAAAATGAACTAATTAATCCATTTCCACAAGTCCTACCCGTCTGTTTGTCAGTCCGTAGGCACGATAACTCAAAAACGAAAAGAAGCAAGGGACTAAAATTGTATGTTTTATGTGTTCAAGAGCTAAGAAACAAGATCGAGAATGAGAAAAATCGGGCCGGATTTTTCCCTGGGAGTAAAAATCCGATCAAGGAAGGAAATATCTATCTGTAAAATCAGAAGTGAAAAAAATTCAAATCCAAAAAATGGTCCTTTTTATAAAATAAACAAGTTTTCTTTGAAATAGTTCTACATAACTGACTTGTTTCGCCAAAGTTTTAGCTCGAACATTTAAAACTACTCTGAGTATTTAATCAATTTACACAGTTAGTTTTTATTTTTAATGTTTTACTCATCGGCTGTCGTTGGGTTCTATGAACGTAAGCCGGATACAATTATATTTGACAATATCATACACTGACAGAAGTAATTCCTTGCAGTTTTTTAAACCAATAATTTCTGACAATCATATATAGGGAAAATAATATGTATTTCGTATAAGAAAATAAGTATCTTGACAAATATAGTTTTGACTAGCGAAAATTATCTTAACTAAAGATAAACTAACTATTGACTCAAGAATCGCGAAATTCTTAAACTGAAATGATGATTTCTTTGGAAGATGCTAAAATTTCGGACCAAAATAAACATTTGTTTAATCCAAACAAATGAAACTTTTTAAAGTAATGAGAAAGCCGTTTTAAAGAAGTAATGATATAGAACTAACGAGGAGGTGCATAAACTTTCTCTTTCCGTTTTTTTTAATACGAAAAATACTTTTTTTACAAGAATTTCATTTTCTTGATTAAATAATCACAAGAGTATTTGGCCAAGAAAGACTCTCTTAAGCCAAGACTAGATAGATAGATAGATTGTAGAGGCTGTCCTGGACGGGCAACACTGCGACCATAAGGTCCATTGTGATGCCTAAGGATGTGAGGATGTGAGTGAACTGGAAGGAATTTTTGTGTATAGACTCGGAATTGGTAGGATATGCGGCTGCAGCCGACTATGATAGGAACTTTGCCGATATTCATCTGGAGTTCGTGAAGGAAACTGCAGAAAACCTTCTCAAGCATAGCCGGTTACTTCGTTCTTGTCCATACGCCGACAGTTTTGTCAATTAACCGCCCCTTTTTTTTTCTTAATAATTGACAAACTGCCGATGTCGGGATTCGAACCCATAACCTCCGAGATTCCAAGTAGGAAACTGAGAGGTTATAAGCTAAGACTAACGAACTCTATTTAAAAAAAATTCACCGTTCAAGAATTTTAGTTTCTAAACTCAACATATGTTTTTGGTTCGACTGCGTAATCTTGAATGAAAGCAAGTCTTTATTGAAGCAAATATTATTGAAGAAAATATATTTTCTTGAGGAAAGAACTTGCTTCTATCAGTGTACAATTATACGTAACGGCTTGTATAACATATGCTAATTATATAACTTGATAAATCAACGGTAGGATTACATAGATTTGTAACAATTTTAAATAAATATGGAACATTATAACAGTTTCTATACTTTTCTCTTATTGATAGCAATATTTACTATATGGTCTCTCCGGCAAAATGATAATTTGATCTTTGAACAAAACAAAACATGTTCCACATTCCATAAATAATTGATCACATTTACCGTGAAAATAAATCAAAACTTTTTTTTTATTTGTAAGATTAATTCTAAAAATAACTTTATTTACTCGGCGTAAAAATTACAGAAATAACTTTCCAAAACAATATTATCAGTTTTCTCTTATTCTCTTCATATTTAATTCAAGTAAAAGTTTTTATCAAAGTTTTCTTATTAACAATTAAGAACAAATGGCTTCTCATGAAAGCAAAAATACACAGATATTGTGTATCATCATAACGACTTATATATCGGAATGGTTGTAACAACAGGTGTACATGAATAAAGTATATCTTATTGCAGATGGCAAATTTCTAAAATAAAAAGTGAAAATAACAACTAACTGGGTTAATTGCTTAAATATCCGGCAGTTACTGACATTTTACGTACTCACATAAATAAACATACATAGTTATAAATAATAATTAATTCGTAGGAAATAGGATTAGAAGAATAAATCAATTAATTAAATTAAATTGAACGTTTCGTCCTTTATTTCTGACTTCATCAGCAACTTAAAATTATAGGCAATAAAATATTTTACAATGAAAAAATGATAATTATTAAGACATAAGTTAGGTTAGAATGTATACCTTATTTTTATAATTCAAATGTCTAACATATAGAAACTATGGAGAGAGACCTTAAACATTTGACCTTAAACAGAATTTTAAAAATAAGGTATACACTCTAATCTAACTTATGTCTTAATAATTATAATTTTTTCATTGTAAAATATTTTATTGGTTTTAATTTTTAGTTGCTGAGGAAGTCATAAATAAATGACGAAACGTTCAATTTAATAAAATTAATTCATTTATTCTTCTAATCCAATTTTTTACGAATTAATTATTATTACATATTATGGATACGAATATTGAAACAATAGTTATAAATTTTTGCGCTAAAATTGTAGCAAAACCATAACATAATTTATTTTAAAAAAAGAAGCATTTTTGTTGATAATTTTTGAAGATACACTTCTTTGGGTGCGTTATATAAATCCGCGATCAGAGTGTTTTTTAGCATGTAACAAATCGCGGACATAAAACTCGACTGATGTAGCACTCGCTCAATCGATGATACACTGTTTTTCTATCCAGCTTTAATTTACAGTGTTTGGGAGATATTTAGTAAAAAATATGTCAGACAGTAGAAGAACTAAATTTATATACAAATACATTAGATGCTTAGCGAAACAGACAACCAGTAAGTCTGTCACATTATTTTTGTATATTGAAATACAAGACAATATTATACAAGACAAATACAAGACAATATTATACAAGGCAAATACAAGACAATATTAGAGAACGAAATTTGATGATCGTTATTATTTTGATAAATAGCTACACCACCAGCTCTTACACATTAGAACTAAGATTTAAATTTAACTAAACAGTTGAAATTAGGTACGGGAATGTTTTCGTCATTATTACTCCACATTTCTGATAACAGAAGAATATTAGAATTACGAACTATATTATCAATGATATTATTTTTATGGGCTCATAAACTTTGTAGATTGATAAACCTGGCCTAGTCTTGATAAATTTCAATAACTTTGATTCTAATGTAAATAGAAGGAATGTAATTCCAGTCTTTAAAACTCTAATTTTAACGGAAGAAGTGACGCTGGATCTGTTCTACCATGCGATATAATATATAATTTTTCTATTGTAGTTTGTCTCTACTATATCATTTTATCCTTTTGTGTCTTGACAGTTGTGTTGACCTAATTTAAAATTGTTTAAATAAATTATCTTTAAAAAAAATGTAACTTCTTACGTGCGTTCATAAGTACATACACACACTTTTTTTTGCTACCCCTAACAGTTCCAAAATGGATATTTTCCCCCTGATAGGGAAGGCAAGGCCCGATAACGTTTATTCACGAACTTACTCTTGAGGTCTAGAACACATACACATATAATTTCAGGACTGATATCCGGAAATATGCTGATTAGGTTATTATACCCAGTATATGTAAATATGGTATATTAAGTTTAGTCCCGACTTTGTAACGCTTGAAAATAATAATCCTTGACAAAAATGCTTCACAAAGGTATTTATAAAATGGCTTAGTTTCCGCAGGTTCGTCCGTCTGTGAGCACGATAACTCAAGAACGAAATGTGATAACGAGCTGAAAATCTGTTTGTGTGTTCTTGAGCAAAAAAGTAAGGACAAGTTCGTTAATGGGCAAAATCGGAAACTTTATATCTTTGAAACCAATAGAGGTAGAACAAAAATTTGTTAACAAAAAATCTTCTTCTGTTAAAAATAAACAACTTTTGTTTGAAAATTTTTTTTCATAAACTTAATAGTTTTCTTCATAGTTTGTGCTCAAAATCCTCGAAAAGCGGTAAATGTGCCCATTTTTAAAGTCATGAGATATTTTTTTAAAATTGTGACACAACAAACATTTTCAAATAATTCATATTTTATAAACATTGAATAGGCAGAAATATTAACAATTCAAACGTTGATATACAACTCAGTATATACTGGGTATTCAAATAATTAACTCAGTTAGTTGTTACATTACTTGTTTTCTATAACATCTATACCAAAAATTTTGTTTTGCGATAAACTAAACTAAACTGAATATCTATTTGTTTATATAGTTTAAATATATCGGGTATAAAATAAATAAGAACTACAAATAAAACATGATAATTTTCATAAAGAAATTATGATATTAAAATGGTTGAAAATAAACATATATAAGCACCTGTCTACCTATCTAGTATGTTTCATTTGTACGCTCACAAACCGTTAAATTGGGGTATCCCTTTACTTTGACTTGTTTTAAAATTACGATTTTATCTGAAAATCTACTTGCATGTTTCCTACAAAGAAAACCAATTGAATAAAAAGCATATTTCAAAACACATAGCCTATAGAGATTTGATGAATTTATATACTTATGGAATATAACTGTAATATATTTATAGATTGTGTCAAGAATGAAAAGCAAGTCTTATAAAACTGTAACATATAAAACTGTAGCTAGCTAGAGATATATAGATTATAGAGGCTGTCATAACCTTGGGAAACTGGGAGGTTATGGTTTCGAATCCCGACATCGGCAGTTTGTCGATTATTAAGGAAAAAAAAGGGGCGGTTAATTGACTAAACTGTCGGCGTATGGACAAGAACGAAGTAACCGGCTTGGCTTGAGAAGGTTTTCTGCAGTTTCCTTCACGAACTACAGATGAATATCAGCATAGTCGGCTGCAGCCGCATATCCTATCAATTCTTAGTCTAAACACAAAAATTCCTTCCACTCCACTCACATTATCACATCCTTAGGCATCACAACGGACCGTATGGTCGAAGTGTAGCCCGTCCAGGGCAGCCTCTACAATCTATCTATCTCTAGGTAGCTACATTACTAATTTTCTGTTTTTTTATTTTACCAATGTTGGAAGAAAATCACAGGTAGCAGAGGTCGTGGGTTCGATTCCCATTCTAGATGTGGGTGCTTTTTCATATTTAAAGCACATTTGGTGTCCAAGAATGTTATCAATGTTCAGGCATATTACATAAATGTCAAATTAAGTAAACGCCAGTCACTTCCGTTGGTATAATATAACCGAAAAGGAAACCATACTAACAATACATAAACGGACGCTAGTTTTCTATTCAACAAAAGTTGTACAAACGTGTTGTACAATTAAATACGTATTAACGTGTAGGTAGGTACTATTGAATAAATGTTGGTAATACTACGAGATTTATTGAAAGCAAACAATAATGGCTGTAAAACGAACCAAAAATTCAACAATTTAATACAAATTCCAAATGAAAATATTCAGTTGGAAAATACTACATTTCCGAAAAATTTAGAATATATACATATATATATATATATATATATATATATATATATATATATATATATATATATATATAAATTCATATATATATATATATATATATATATATATATATATATATATAAATTCTTTAATATATATATATATATATATATATATATATATAAATTCATATATATATATATATATATATAAATTCTTTAATATATATATATATATATATATATATATATATATATATATTACAAAAGTATATCAATGATATATGAGATAAATATTTCTCAATAAATAACTAAGCAAAAACATACCCATTATTATATATATTATATGTTACGCATATGTTTTCTTTGCTATGTAATAAATAATTTTTTTTAATCATTGTTATATACAAAAACCCATATCCAGAAAATAACATGGTTTATAACCTCAAGGGGTCATAGATATATTAAAACTGATCGATAAACCATCAAATGAAAACAGTAATAAGAATATTCTTATTGTATGGAATAGTTGTGCTACCTTTAGAAAACTCAAATATAACCTATTAAAATCGAAAAAAAAAAGATATACATAATATTTACGATCTTTTATATTTTTAGGTGTAAAATTTTATGTTATAACTTATAGGTTACTTATATTTTTCATCGCAATTCGAAAAATGTATTAAATCATTCAATAGACAAATCGATTGTTCCCAAATTGCACATACTTTATCGAAAATGTTATAGAAAATATTGATTGTTTTTGCTCTTCGACTTCATTATCTGGAAGGCTTTAGTCCAATAGGTTGAATGTCACTAGGTTGTACATTGATTAAAAAACAAACATTGGTTTACATCAATAATTTTTTTTTTAAATAATGAACCATAAATCCATACAAAGAATTTCACCTAAACATATGTTAGAAAAAAGCATATATTTTGAAATTTATTAAAGCAGGTGCTTGAAAAAACCTGAGCTGTGTATAACAGCATCAATTTTTTGTAAAACAAAATGTCAAATAAGGTAAAACTACCATAATTTTAAACATCTCACCCGTGCAAACCACCCATCAATAAGTGACTCCTCCATTCTACTCTCGTAACTTTTCAACTTTTGTAAGAAACTTTTTTCATAACTATTACAGTATTCCTCTTTTTAGTGTTCCGTGTAAAAAATTGACTAAACCGAAAACTTATCGATTCGGTGTCTGTATACTTGTTTGTCACAAACGATTATTCTGAAAAAAAACTTCGAAATTACGCGTCACTCCAAAAGTATCGCACAGACAAGTATCGCATAAAATTACGAATTAAGATAATAAAGTACCTATAAACGCTTATAAAAACGCAGTAAAATAAATGCTTTTTGGGTGCCAAACGGTTTAATTTAAAAAGGTGAAAAATAGTGAACATTAATAAATTTTTTTCCCTTATGTGAAAGCACAGCTTGCGCTTGATAGATTTTTCTTTTCACTATAAGGAATCGCTATCGTTTTAATTATTTTTATTACTTAACTGACCCGAAAAGTTTGTATATATTACTTGGATGCAAAATCCTACAATGTTGGACCTTAAATACAGTACATTTATCCGCAATGTATAAAATTGTAATTAAAATCCATTCAAAATTTTTACTTACTAATAAAAAATTCACAACACATAAAATTATAATATATATGCTAAAGACCACACATATATTCGTATGAAAAAAAGATATAATTCTTTTCAAATTCCATATAATAATAAAATTTTTCTATTTTTTCTGTCTTTTTTTCTTTAGATTATTTTTATATGTAAAACCATTATTGAATTTTCATGTCATAAAAAGACATATGAACATATTATATTTATATTATACACATTCTTTTCAACTAAATCAAGCAAAACAGAAAAAAAAATTCTTTTTTAGGGTTCAATACAAATAAAAACCAATTAAAGCTTCAGTGCTCCATTCTTCAAATCCTAGTTATCGCTCTGAAAATACTATAGGTGTACTCGTTTTGTTTGTTTATATTAGTTAAACATTATTAGTTTCAAGGATTTTCTCTATCACGCACCGTTCAAAAGTTCTGTTCTTAGCGTAGCTGCCATGAGGCATAGATGCGTGAAATGCAAACTTTTAAAGCCTATTACATTTTAACGCAAAAATTATTTCAAATCGGACGGGTAGTTCGTGAGATTAGCGCATTCAAACATACAAGTTCTTCACAAGCTTTATAATATTAGTATAGATGATCAATCTAATGGCGGACGCTAATATCTAGAGTTTACTGATTAACTTATTATCAAAAGAAAAAAAAAACTAAAATTAGATTGTTATTAATGAAAAAAGGGTTACAGTGGAATTGAGAATTTCTGATTGTAGGATTGACAAAATGTTCCATTTATTTTGTAGTGCAATGTAGCCATTTAATTATAAAAATATGCACTAAGCAACAGAACAAAAATCAGCTGGTTTGTAATCAGTTTTTAATAATAGTAAATACTTAGGAGTTTCGATATAGAGAATTACCAGCCTGCAGAACGTATAAATATCGTAACTTTCTGTTTCGAAAATAGAAGAAGCTTTATTTCGAGTCAGAGAAACTATCGACGATATTTTAATGTCAGATATGCTCCTTCTAACCATACGATATTAATGATTATTTTCTTTGGGATTATCGGCAAGAAAGAGTTTATGTAAACAAGTTAGGCGAGAGATTTTGGGGATACCTCAAGAAACTTTACAAAAGGTCTGATGTGCTGAAAAGTGCTCATTGTTTTCAGCACAAAAGGGCATATCATTTGTGAAACATCGTTTTACGTAAATAGTTGGAAAAAAACTTCACCAAACACACTTTATATTATGATACTTACACTTTATATTATTGCAAAATATAAATTTTCTTAACTTCTCATATAATTTTTTTAATTTAAAATCGTGAAGGTACTTTTGCGCCACCTTATAAGCATATTTATTACATATCAGCTTGGTGGTGGCAACGGGAAGTTTTAATTATGTTTCATATTATTGCATTGGGTGTTTAAAACAAGTAAAATTAAAAATTTACTTGTTTTAAACTTCAATATCTCGATAATAAATTGATTTCAAAAGAACGTGAATATGATGTTTATTTATTTATTTTATCTTAATGAATAAATTCAGAGTTTCTTAAATAATAGTGATGTAAAATTCTAAAAACAGTAGATGAATGTAATCATTGTCACTATTCAATGACTACGGAACCATGCATATTTCAAGTCATTGGGGGAAATTTTTCGTTTACAGAGTTTATCCACATATTTTTTAACACTGATATGTTATTTTTTTACTTCATGTAGCCCTAAAAAAACATCGTATCATATAATTATTCATAATTATACCCTACAATTAATTAAAATAAACATAATATTTTACACAAATGTTTATATCCACATTATGTTGGTTTGATACCCTTAATTTAAATTATGATCTTCAATATAAATTAATTGTAAAAATATTTTTATATGTGAATATTTGTAAAAAAACAAACAACATATTTTCAGTTTGTTTGTGATTACTTCAAATGATCCAATTTTAATGATTTTTTCATGAATTTATCAATATACATGTTGATGCACATCAATATACATGTCGTAGATTTTAATCCGGAAAATTTGATAAGCGATAGATCTGCTCAAAATTAGAAGAAAAGTTCATATAAATTTAGATGTTTACAAGCTTATTTTTTGAAATACAGGTTGTTAAAGTTCTTTATAAAAACTTTTATTTTTTTTAATATCTCAAAACCATGTGGATGAACTCTATTACACTTGGCATGTTTTTTTAAATAATGAAGTAATTTATTGACATGTAATTTATTCACCTATCACAAATTTAACTTAATTTATATTTTATTTTGTTTTTGTGTATGTATTTTTATCAGAATACCATTATGATACTTTGTACGTGTTAAGTCTATATATAAAGTATCAAATGAAAACAAAATTTTCTAACTCATTAAGTTGAAAAAAGGAAGGTTTTCTTTTGTTTCTTTTCCAACAAATGTCCTTCAAGGTAAATTGAATTGCGTATGCGCTATTTTTAGCCCGACTATAATTCTATATAATTGATTATTCAGGCATAATTTCATAAAAATTATATATATATATATATATATATATATATATATATATATATGTGTGTGTGTGTTTTTAATAATAGTTTTAGTATATTATCTTCATAGTCTTGTTGTTTTCATTTATTATTAACCTTAAAAAATAAAAGAAATAACATGTTTACTTTCAGTAATCATAAATAATATTGTTATATTCAATATATAACTAAAAAATTATAATTATATAGTTTATTTTTAATAAATAATAAAAAACCAATAATAGTTTATCCGTAGTAAGATAATTTAAACTTACAAAATTTTCTTAAATTGTAACATTGCGTGGAAAGCACAATTTTTCTCTCATACTAATTCAAAAGACAATTTTTTGTTCATCAAAAATTTGTGTATATAATCGCTTTATCGTTTTTTAGAACGCAACATTTTGAAAAAATTGTGTTTATATTTCTAACGAAAACAAATTTATTATATTTCATCCATACTATTATATATCTCATCTATCCATATCGACAATGTATTATAAGTCATATCTATTGAATATGTCTGTTCCATCACTTGAAACGGAAAATAAATAATTGAAAATTTGTAAAGTTATACGTCCACCATCTTAGTTATTGAATTTCTTGTTAATAGGCAGAATAGAATTCATAATAGAATTTCTACATCATAAAATATAGTCATAACTTTTTTTAGTAAACACTTTCACTGTTATGTGCTTGTAAAGGACGTCAAATGACGCCAATTGTACAATGGGCCACAAAAGTAGTGCTCAATTTTCCAAATCTTTTTATTAATTTGTACTTCATTCATTCCCTTTTTAGGAAATTGTTTCCAACAAAAGTTGTTTGTATATTAATGAACAATTATCCGAAACCTTAATAAATAAATAAATGTATATATATATATGTTTGAAATTTATTATAATAGTTAATGCGAAATAACGATAACATTAAACCTCCTATAATAGAAAACTGTATAAAAAACAATACAATATATGGAATATACAATACGTATTACTATTATTAATCTTGTGGTTATATTTTATGTATATATTGTATAGTCAGTTTGCCTAAAACCGAATAAATAAGGAACAAAATAACTAGAATTTTATAGTACCTCTAATATGAACAAAAATATGAACAACTTTAAAGTTTTAATACGAAATAATTCATATAAGAAGTATCGCCATGACTTAAAATTTGCTTACATTATCGAGCCCCTACGTGGTAAATTTTTTTCGAAATGAAATCTAAAACCCATATAGTTAGCTAAATTTTAGAATTCCCCAGCAGAAGTACCCAGCATATCATAATAAACAGAAACACTTTTTTAAAAAGAAATTAAAAATTTTAATCTGAAAATTAATTATTTAAATTTAGATAGCATCTAACATCACTAGTAATCGGATTTATGGAATGATTTAATTACTAAAAATAATAAATAATCTTTTGACTATTCTTCTATTCAACTACTATTCAAGTATGGCGGATGAAAATTTTCGTGAATTTTTTTTTCTTTTTAATTAAGAAATTTACAAAAGTTTTTGTCAGACTATTTTATTTTTTATTTTAACGTAATGTACGAGATTTAATTTATAAAAGTAGAAGTTTTTTACTTTTTAATCTATTGAAGGTGGAGCAACATTATCGAGAATGTATTCGTTTATTCAACATTTGCTATTCACAACATGTTAAAATTCCAATTTTTCATAATTAATTACATGAAGAAAACCCTTCGTTAGCTATCTTTAATTGTGGTTTAACACTGAGTCCGTGTTTCCGTAATTTTTTCTAGGACGAGTTGTATCCTTTTATATTATCCAGTACAGGGACGTTATCCTATTCAATACGCCAAATTATATTAAAATACGCTCGTGGAACTGTACGTACTTTTATTCGGTGAACTCAGTAAAATATTAAGAAACCCTTGACGAACAAATCATCCTAACACTTTGTCAATTGTTTTAAATCTTAGGTTATTGTCAAATTGTCATTATATTCGTATTAAAATATTTAGGAACGGTTATCTATGAAGGAATGATGCAGATTATATAGCATATATCAAACTAAAATATATATCTATACGTTCGTTTTATGTTTCCCTAAGGATAGTAATTATCTTAATAGATACTGCGTATAAAATGGTTTGAAAGAAATCCAGTAATCATATTACACACACTTCCATAATCGCCAGCATAATTAAAACTTCTTCGCTATAGAAAATAAACTGAATGTATTCCTCGATGGATATGGATATAAAAGGATTACTATACAATAAAAAATATATACTCATTAGATAATATTGTTCCTTGGAAGAAAAAAAAAATGAACACGAAAAATTTACCATCGGAAACCGATCTATTTTCAAATTAAAACAAATAAGCATTGTAACAGCTAACTGTTTAAGTTAATTGTTTAAATATTCTGCATATACTAAGGTTATTATGATAGTTTTTGTTATTCCTAACGTATATAGATATAAGAAAATATGATTTTTGGTGTATATAACAAGGTACCATGTAAAATCATTTCGATTTAATGCTGACAAAGATGGTGGCCAGAATTATTCTTATGCTGATCATAAAAGAGGTTTTTCATATTAAAATTTAAAATAGTAATGGAATGAGAATTTTATGAACACCGAACAATAAACCAATGAGGTGTAGTTATATTTCCAATAATCAATGATACTCCTTACTGGTTTATTGCTCTATGGCTATAATATCTTTCTTCGAAAAGTTTAAATTTAAATTTGTACCAGCCTCTTTTATGATCATGATAATCTGGCCACCATCTTCGTCAGGATTTAAGGGAAATGATTGTACATAGAATTATTACTATAGATGATTCTGTAAAGTTGGAGCTAGAATTGGGTAAAAGCAATAATTCGGTTAAAAAATACTAAGAGCTTAAAAAAAACTAAAACATACTTTGACTGAATTTTTTTTTTGTATTGTCATCGATCCTTAATACGGCAGTAAAATTTCAAAGCATTCAGCCCGAAAGTGGGTGAAAACTAAATTACAATATTCCATTACCTTCATACATACAAATGGCATAAAAACTCAAGCTATTATTTCAAAACATAGCTTATTTGTGCCCTATTTATTCGGATTTTGATAAAAAGTTTCGAATAAAAGTTGTAAGTATAGTTATAAGAACAACTTTTATCTGAAGCATCTTTTCGAAAATCGAATAAATAATAAAATAATGAAATGACAGCTCGAATTTTGACGCCATTTTTAAATAGTTGCATACAAGTCAAACTAATAAAAGTATGTTAAAAATACTTAAAAGTAAGTCGCGTTTGTTTTGAAAAATGGAAAATTTTTCCTATTTTTTTGAATTTTTCTTCCATCTCTTAAGGTTTTTAAAACTCAGCATTGATCGGTTTTTACATTCATGAACTTGGATCCATTTTTAAACTTGTGGTTTGTTGTCTTTGAGTTATGGTGTTGGCGGCCAGGCGGATATCCGGAAATCGGAAAATTACAACATATTTTATACACTTATACCAAAATTTTTTTACGTTTATTATTTTCAACCGTTACAAATGTGCGTACTAGATTTATAATACCTCATTATATATTACATATACAGGACTCGAAATATAATGCCAAACTTCGTAGGAAGATTATTGAAGCAATTATGATTAAAGATTATTTAAAAATTGAATCTCTAAAATTAGCCAAAACATTCATAATATTTCACTGGTTTGGTGCCGCTGGTTATATTCATTAATTAAATCATTCGAAAAACTTATTAATTTAATGGAAGAGGGAGAAAGCTATTATACGTATTTTATAAAATAACAAAATTAATAATTATTTAAAATGGTCTTTTACTCTAATAATAATTCTAAATTAATTCATTAATTTCAACAATTATTTTAATTTTATTTAAAATAACAATAATATATTTAACGTACTTAATACACTTATTTCTAACTGGCCATATTTATAACAAAATTTAACCAAACAAGTAATGTAACAACTAACTCAGTAAATTGTTTGAATACCCAGTATATACTGAGTTGTATCTCAATGTTTGAATTGTTAACATTCAATGTTTATAAAATATGAATTCTATGTAAATGTTTGTTGTGTCACGATTAACATTAAAAAAATTCACACGAATTGATAACCCTCTCCGTTTTTGAAGTCGGGTTAAAATATCTCATGACTTTACAAATGGGC
Organism: Nineta flava; assembly: GCA_963920215.1. Taxonomy (NCBI): domain Eukaryota; kingdom Metazoa; phylum Arthropoda; class Insecta; order Neuroptera; family Chrysopidae; genus Nineta; species Nineta flava. The sequence goes on from OY986045.1 coordinate 35,681,622, forward strand.
ACATTTTTCGCTTTCCGAGGAACTTTGAGCATAAATTATGAAAAAAACTATTAAGTTTATGAAAAAAATTTTCAAACAAAACTTGTTTATTTTAAAGAGAAGAAGATTTTTGTTAAAACATTTTTTTTCTACCTCTCACGGTTTCAAAGATATAAAGATTCCCCCCTGGCAGGGGGGGGGGAGAACTGGGCCTTACTTTTTTACTCTAGAACACACACAAAAATTTCAGCACGTTATCTCTTTTCGTTCTTGAATTATCGTGTTCACAGACGGACGGACATGCGGAAATGGCTAAATTAGGCCATTTGGAAATTTTCAGCTCTTTTACATGATGATAATTATTATTGTCTTAATAATTATTAGAGGTTTTTAAAATTTTTAATTTTACTGGTTTCATGTTGATTTGAAGAATATTACTCTCAATAGAAGTATATTTTTTTTTATTAGCTTATTAATTCATACAATTCACAACACAGACTAGACAGCATATTTCAAGAATTATTATTTGATATTTGAAGACAGCTCACAACATAACTCTTCAAAATGGGAATACAAGTTCATTCGAATATTGGTTCGGAAAATACTTTTTTTTTGAAATATAGCCCTGGGAAATTATTTTTTCTTGAAAAAACCATTATACGTGCTCTATTGATAGTATGCAATATCATACATATGACATCATATATATATATATATATATATATATATATATATATATATATATATAAATATTTCATATGTATATGGGGCATTCCACGCCAAACATATAAAATTTTTCCAAATACTTCTATTTATTCTGTATTTAATGCCGCAAATCGATAAAATATTTAGGGGTAGGGCAAACCCCTGTCGGATTCTTGCAGGCTTGCTTACGAAAGTGTTTGAAGTCATTATACGTACTATCACTTCTGAAATGTTCATCCCTTAATTAAATCAAACCCCAAATCTCTTATCGCGTATAGATAGATTGTAGAAGCTGCCCTGGACGGGCTACACTTTGACCATAAGGTCCATTGTGATGCCTAAGGAAGTGAGAATGTGAGTGGAGTGGAAGGAATTTTTGTGTATATAATAGGAATTGGTAGGATATGCGCCTGCAGCCGAATATCATATGATCTATGCCGATATTCATCTGTAGTTCGTGAAGGAAAATGTAGAAAACCTTCTCAAGCATAGCCGGTTACTTCATTCTTATCCATACGCCGAAAGTTTAGTCAATTAACTGCCTTTTTTTCTTAATAATTGACAAAATGCCGATGTCGGGATTCGAACCCATAACCTCCTAGTTTCCAAGTAAACATGCTGCGCAGACATATTAAAAAAAATTATTAAAAAAAACGAAGGCGGTCAACTCACTAAACTGTCGGCGTATGGACAAGAACGAAGTAACCGGCTATGTTTGAGAAGGTTTTCTGCAGTTTGCTTCACGAACTTCAGATTATTATCGGCATAGTTCCTATCATAGTCGGCTGCAGCCGCATATCCTACCAATTCCTAGTCTATACACAAAAATTCCTTCCACTCCACTTCACTCATATTCTCACATCCTGAGGCATCACAATGGACCTTATGGTCGAAGTGTACCCCGTTCAAGGCAGCTTCTACAATCTATCTATCTATAACATATTAAAATGTAAATGCAATTAAAAGGGATCGGGTTCAAAAGTGATCGATTTGTCGTGGAATGCCCCATACATATATATAACCATGAGGCATTATTTGTAAGATACAGTCTTTTAAAGAAAAGAAACTTTTCATTTACTTTTTTCACATTTTGGATTTCGCAAACAAAGCAATATCGGATTATTTTGCAGATGAAATATTTATTCTAACGTTCTTGTGAACTTTTTTCTCAATTTGATGAATTCTAATACCCTCTAAGGTTGTGAAATATAATATTTCAAAACACTTCTGTAATAAGATTGTTGTAGATATAAGTTTGTATTATAGTCTACAAATTTCTACCTAATATACGGGGGAGCTATATGATGAATAACGACTGAAGTTGTGTGGTTTAGGATTTACTGTACGTTCCATTTAATAGAGACTATAAAAAATCTGACTGTCATATATGTTTCAAATTTCATTTCATGGTTTTATATTTTGATATTATTATCCTATATAACATAGGTGGGCAGACCTTGACTGCACTCAGCTCTGAGTGAGAGGTAGGAAGAGAGATAGAGTAAATATAGGGTATCCTACCAATAATTATTATTTTCTTTTTTTAATTAAAACATTTTCTGAAAAAAATATAATAATACCAACTATTTTTTATGGTCACATTATTCAAAGTATACAATACATACAATACATTGAATACATACTCTGGAATTTTGAGCTGGTAATTTGGGGCATAAAATGTACCTTTTTAATATATTTGGGTATGAATAAAATGTAAATGTTATATTAATTATAAAATATAAATCTTTTGATCTTTTACATTTACCGCTTGTTAATTTTTTGATGATTTAGCTTTAATTTATATTTTAGAATTAGATTTTAGGAAATTCCGAATAATTTGCCTAAACTATTCATATCGGAAAACTAATAAACAAGTAATTACTTGATTTAATTATTTTTTCTTAGTAGGAGGTATAGTGTCATGGGAATTTGATGACTCTGGATACAAAAAAGATGCCAACGATGAAGCTGGGTGGGGGGAGGGTTGGTAATTTGTTACTTTTTTCTAATTGGTTAAATTTTACATAAAGTGGGAATACATAGTTGTTGTTGTTGTTGTTGTAATTATCATTATTGTTGTTACTATTGTTATTATTATTATTATTATGTTTTTTGGTGTATCTCTTCATATTGTAAAAGATATTTTACAATATGGGAGATATTAGGACAACCTGTATTGAAAGATCGTTCCGCCTTACTTCAAAACATACCTTTTTTACTTACTCTCACCCAGCTTATGGAGAGTCGTTCGACTCCGGCGAGCCATCTGCGCCCACCTCTGCTATATAATAAAGCCATAAAATTAAAAAAAAAAAAGTTGTAAAAAATATATAATTCGATGGTAGAATACCTTCATCCAAATAAATATTACATAGAATATGTGAAGCTGCCAAATTTATAAATAAACGGTTGAATGTGTGATATTTGGTCATAAAAATTAAATGTTTTATTCTTAAATTGTAAAAATTAATAATACAAAAATGTTAAATGTTTTATATTATTCTTCAGTTAATTAGTAGCTAATAAAACCTATTTTGACAAAATGGAAATCCAACTTCAAAAATCAAATATTCTATAACAAAAAATGCACTAAAAAGTAAAAAAATAATTGCTATTTCTTGTGCTAATTTTAGTTCACGTAAGCAAAATTTTTTAAATATATATGTACAATTATTGTCATTTTTGGAGTCGGTGTCAGCATAGAGAAATTCACATAACTTTTTAAATAAATTGTTTTAATAATAAATTTACAAAAAAAATTCGCAAATTAAACTCGTTAAGTTATAAAGTTTTCTCTTTATTGGTTAATTTTTTTAATATTGCAATAATTAAATTTTTCAAAAAAAATAATTTAATTAATGGACTTTTGAGAAAACTATATAATTTAAGGAATTTAATATGCGCATTTTTTTTAAATTTATTATTAAAACAATTTATTTATTACATTTTTCAAAAAATAACAAAATTTGATTAATGCACTTTTCAAGGAATTAATAATTTGAAAAATTTAAGCAATACATTTGTCCAAAAATTGATAATTAAATCAAAAATGAATTATCAAAAAAATGTACTTTTTGCAACTCTGATTTCAACCTAGTTTCCTTAATTAATAAATAATTAATTAACGGCGCGTCTAATAAAAAATTGTCTCAGGACTTTTCGTTCCAATATCGTACTGTCTACCTTCTCTCTTATGGAACTCGATTACTTTTGGGCCACCCAGTATATATAAATATATATATATTATATTTTCTAAAAGTAATGGTAGGTATATTTGTAATATAACGATTGGTAATTCATTTCATTAATTATTATTTATTTTGGGTTTATTTTTTATTAATTTGTGTAAATAAGTTAAAAACAATAACGGAAATTTAATATTATTCAGGAAGGGTATTTATATCATTTGTCTGTTTACCAATCATACTAAAAAAGATTGAAAGATATGGATGGCTTGAAGGAAATAAATATATTAAACAACATACAAATTAATTAAATTAATAAGCCGCCAAAAGTTTCCCTTTTTTAATATGATCCTTTGGTTAAAACCAAAATTTCTAGTTTAATATATATTTTCGTTAAAATTTAAAATAGGCATGTGTAGATAACAGTAAAAACTTTATTTGTACTTAGAAAATTGAAAAGAAAATATTTTTATGGTGAAGAAAAAAGTGAATAAGACGCAGATAATGGCATGAACCACCGTAAATAATTTCCGGTCTATGTTATCGTGAAACATAAATTTCGCTCAAGTTTGCAACTGTGAGAAATAGAATAGATATTTTAAATTTTTTATATATGACGGCGTCAAAAATAATAATTAGTCATTCAGCTAAATGCCTGTATAAATCTTTACTCAAATTTAATATAAACTTAATCAAATTCTTTGTGCTTTCGGGGTCGATGAAAAAGGATATAAAGGCCTACTTGCCAGGTTTCATCTTCCTTATATAAGTATAAATTATATGAAAAGGATACACGTACCGATTTTGGGCATTAACGAACTTGAGCTTACTTTTAATCTCTAGAGCACACATCGAAAATTTCAGTCCGTTATCTTTTTTCGTTTTTGAGTTAACAGACGTACGGCCGTTAGAAAGTAGGAACTTAACTTAATATACCCTGATATATATTAAATATATTGATATATTGGTCTAAGATCCGGCATTAGAAAACCTTCCCTCATCTGTTAATTGAATGAAATAATTTTTAAAAGGCAGATAACAATATTATAAATGTAGGAGTGCAATGTCTGCCACCGTAGTCCTGCTGGTTATATCATATTAATTAATTAATTAATTAATATGATATAGTGTCTTTGTTTGTTGCTCGAACAAATATATTTGCCTCTCTCTCTGCGTGGAACACATTTTTTTTTTAATTTTATTACAAAAAAATTTTTTTATATAGGCTGCAAATAATTTAATTTTATGTTTATTATACAAAATATATTTTATAATATCACAGTAATAAAATTTTCAAAAAATGTGTTAAACGCAGAGAGAGAGACAAATATATTTGTTCGAGCAACAAACAAAGACACTATATCATATTAATTAATTAATTAATTAATTAATATGATACAACCAGCAGGACTACGGTGGCAGACATTGCACTCCTACATTTATAATATTGTTATCTGCCTTTTAAAAATTATTTCATTCAATTAACAGATGAGGGAAGGTTTTCACTAATGCCGGATCTTAGACCATATATTTGGTGAAACTGTCACCAAATTAGTAACAAGTAACATATCCTGCGTTAATATAAGAGTAATTTTAATAAGAGTAAAATTAACAGGAATAAATGTGAATGAAGGAAATTTTAACAAGAGTAATTTCAAAATAATTTAAAATTTATGATATTTTAAATCTAGTATATTTTAATCTAGTTAATTTTCTATTTATTTTTATTTTGTCTATTGATCTCGACTTTATATCTATTTCTAATTGTCAAAGAGTAAAGTACGACTAGCTAATTAATACTGATGATGACCACGTTGTAGTCGAAATACGTATTTATAATACAAAAAATTGATCTAGGTAGATTTTAGTTTTAAGTATTGTCTGACTCGTTTTTAAAATTATATTTTAATTTCATCCAATTTCTGAGAATATTCAATAATTATTAGTGTTTCATCGAGGCTACGAGCGCCTAGCCTCGGTCCTCGGTTACGAGCAACGAGGCGAGGCGAGACGAGGTTCAATATTTTAATCCTCGAAACTAACCGGGACGAAGCGAGGTATATTTTTCCAAAAACCTCGCCTCGCAAATTTACAAAAAGTAAATTTTTTTTGTATAAAATAATATAGTAACATGTAGTTTTACAAAAAATATGAATAGATGCATTTTAAAGTAAAAAGAAATTTTATACCATGTTTACTTTTTATAATAATAAACATAAATTTGTTCATCGCCGGTTTGCAAATTTTATAGAGAAAAGTAAATGTATTATTTTTGTTTTGTTTTGGGACCCCCGTCAAATCTACTTAACTACTCTGTCACTGTAAATCACTCTAAACGTGATTTAATATATAGATTTCTATTGATTATATTAGTGTATTTTTATCACGCCAAAAAGCGTAGCCCTCTTTTATTCATCTCTCTCTCTCTCTAATTTATTTCAGCGAATTTCCAGAAAGGATGTCCTTCGATCCTACCTAGTAGATGTCGAAAATCATCGTCCCTAAAATTTATATATATACATATATATATATATATATATATATATATATATTTATATATCGAGGTGAGGCGAGGTTTTTGTTATCACCTCGACTCGCCTCGCTTTTTTAAATATCACCATCGCCTCGCCTCGGCCTTGGCCTCGGTAGAACGTTGACTAGCCTCGCCTTGGTTGGGTTAGCTGTCATCCTCGCCTCACCTCGCCTCGACCTCGAAATTTTTACTAACTTTGACTTATTTTGCATGAATGTACATGATATGGTTGTGACGTTCCGTCACATTTGCATTAATTAATTTTAATTTAATATAAAAAAAGTGAGTGATATAAAATAAATATTGCATGTTGACCCCGATTAGAAATTTATAAAATTAGTGTAGCAAAAGTGAAAGGTAAAACGAACCTAATGGAATAATATACAAACTTAAATAACAAAAAATTCGAGTGAAGGTAAAACGTACCCAATAAAATAATATAAACAACAATCATAAGTATACTCATAAACAATATTCCCGCGCAAATTTTTTGGTCGATCAAGCACGCGAACAGGAAGATTCCCGCCAGATTTAGCGAACGAGATCATACATGATCCAAGATGCATACGTCACATTTGTTTTTTTGGTATTAAATCCACGCTCGACAAAAATTCATTACTTGGCCAACTCTTGTGGTAGCAACAGCCTCTGAATATTTGTATGGAATTTTTAATAAAAGAGGGTGAAGCGAGTACAACAACAACGGACAATCAAGTTACTACGTGAACTATATTCACCTCGTGGAAAATATTCCACATATGGATATTGGAAGTGGATAAAGAAAAAGTTGAGTTAATATTCTTACCAACGTATAATACACGACCACCAAAGGCACCCATATCTGGCGGGACATTTCGTCACCAACCTGGAAAATCACCGGGATACACTGGACTGGATTGCGTGTTTGAAAGGCCAATTTATTTGTTGCTGAGGGGGTACCATCAGCGGCCCATTGAAATAAATAAGGTATAACTAGTTCCATTTAACTGATTTTCCCTCTTTTTCATCACCTTCAGAAGTATTTTCCATCGGGGTTAACCAATCGAGTTGAGGTTCCCACTCGTTACATTTTAAAAACAATTTAATATCAAAATTATTGGGGTTTTAAAAGAAAAACAAAAACTTCTACAATAACTACGTACCTAAAGCGTACACCCAATTCATTTTAAATTAGCTTAGAATTATTTGTTGATCATTCTGTCGATGCAGGAGTCCTGGTGAACTTGACGATAGTTCACAACTCATATCTGCCGCGGAACGGCAAAGTTTCAGTTGGTGAATCGTCAAACACACTTGGCGGTCTGTCGAGAATTCAGCGCGTGGCGCTAATGAGTACTAAACAGATTGCCAAGAAATCATCCTCCATCGGCGGAATTTTTGACCATTTTATAATTTGTATTGTCTTTGGAATTCCATTATTATTTAATTTCTTTTTATATTTTAAAATCATATTTGTGTTTTCCATTATTATATAATTTTTTTTCATATTTTAAAATCATATTCCATTATTATTTAATTTTTTTTTTCATACTTTAAAATCATATTCCATTGTTATTTAATTTTTTTTCATATTTTAAAATCATATTTGTGTTTGTGTCTGTATATTTACAACACATGGTTTATGACTTTTAACCTAGAAACTTATTAAGAATAAATGAAACATATAAAAAAAAAAAGGGTTATTACTTGCGTTGTTTTATATATGTTAATTTACAGCTTCCCCGATTCTGTGGTACTACGAACCAAATTCGCCGGGTTGAAACACCCTTACTGAAGAAATGAGTTCGTTTATTATTATTAAAACAGCACATGTATTATGGAATATTTTGTTTACTAATGATTGACACTAATAGTTCGCGGTAAAAACAATAGAGGGAGCGCCTATATTTGATAAATTTACAAGGTGTCACCCGGACAAGGAGGCCCACACTGTCGTTTGTTTTGTTTTTTTTTTCTCTTTTTTTAATTCCATTATTTAAATTCAACCACAGCCATTACGCGTCCAATAAAGGGGATCGTTTCAGAGCGTTCCGGTATCAGTTGACCCCATCGACGACACTCTCAACCAACACATTCCACTGCGCGACAACAGCGGGTTTTCTTACTAATTGTGCGCTAAAACCTAGTCACAAATAGTAAGATGCCTCATGGTAAAAAAAACTTGTTAGAAAATAAGTGCCTTTTTGTGACCGGTAAAGCGATTGCAGACATATATAAATATAAATATATATATATATATACATATATATATATATATATATATATATATATATATATATATATATATATTTATATATATATATATCGCCTCGCCTCGTGAAACCACTGGCGTAGCGTACCTTGGCGGGGCCCCGTATAAAAATTTGTTTGGGGGCCCTTATGAAGGGTAAAGATTTCTCACAAAAGAAAAAAAAATGTTTGCATAAAATTAAAAGAAATATTTATTCATCATAATTATCTATCTGTCACTTTTTCCAAAATTTTTACAAACAATTCAAATTAAATATACACTCTCAATTTGTGGCCCGGGGGCCCCGTATAATTGATACGGCAGATACGGCGGTAGCTACGCCCCTGCGTGAAACACTAATAATTATACAATTAATTTGAAATATATTGGTATTTATGTTTCATTGCGTTTTTTACATAGTAAAAACGTTTTTTTTTTTAATTCCATTTAATTATTTTGTTTTTATTATTTCTCAATTCAATATTAAATTTATATGGGAATCTATAAACATTTCTAAACCTGCCTCCCAAAAGCTTAAAAATTTGTTTTTTCACGGGGTTTCGTAGTATATGAATTAGGTATAAAAATAAATCGTTTTTACTTAAAAAGAATAATGGATAATTTACCAAACGTGTCAAATTTTCATAAAAGTTTATTAAATTTGAATGCGAATGAAGTGAAGATAAAATATTACTCATATAAAAATGATACTATCTCTAACCAACATAAAAGTTAATTGAGCGTTCAGCGTTTATATTAGGCAAGCACAAAATATCTTAAGATACGTTATATATATATATATATATATATATATATATATATATATATATATATATATATATATATATATATATATATATATATATATATATATATTTATCTAGAGAATAGCCTAAAGTTAATTGCATCTATTTTGTTTATGTTTAACAAAGAAGGAGGTATGCGTTATATTCAAGCCTTTATTAGACAAGGTGAAAACCTCACATTCGTAAAAAAATCTTATTCGATTTTTTCATATTTACGTTTGAGACATGCCTCTGTATCAGAGTTCCAAATAGAGTTTTTTTTAGGTATTTTGGGTCATTTTAAAATAGATAGATAGATTGTAGAGGCTGTCATGGAAGGTCTACACTTATGCCTAAGGATGTGAGGACGTGAGTGGAGTGGAAGGAATTTTTGTGTATAGACTAGGAATTGGTAGGAACTATGATAGGAACTATGCTGATATTAATCTGGAGTTCGTGACGGAAACTGCAGAAAACCTTCTCAAGCATAGCCGGTTACCTCATTCTTGTCCATACGCCGACAGTTTAGTCAATTAATTGCCCTTTTTTTTTCTTATTAATTAACAAACTGCCGATGTCGGGATTCGAACCCTTAACCTCCCAGTTTCCAAGTAGGCATACTGCGCAGACATAACGCCTTAGACCTCTCGGTCTCTTGGACTGGTCATTTTAAAATAAAAGGGTTTCCTAAATTTTTCGTAAACTTGGACCGTTTCCAGGTTGTAAATGAGAAACATATTTATAATCGTTTTACAGATGTTTCATGTACGTTTTAGCGATCACCTTGGAAACGCAGACCTTTTATGTTTAAAATGACCTAAATTATCTAATAAAAATTCTATTCGGATCAAAATATTCGGTCATTCGGGTTAGCAAATAAATATTGGTTGACAATATGATGTCATTACTCTTCAGGATTTTGTTAAGGGATCTTTTTTTAAGAGATTATTTGAGAATTTTGGTAATTAGTTTCAGTTTTTAATATTGTTTTTCAGCCTTGAATACGACTGTTTTTGTGTTTCTTCAAACATAAAGTTGTTTATAATTGAGAAACGGTCAAGCTTACGAAACAATGACAAGAGATGTTTTTTGGGTAAATAAACGCAAATTATAAAAATAAACTTGGATCAAAATATTCAGTCATTCGGGTTGGCAAAAAAAAAACATAAAAATGTGGGAACAGATTTTGGTACGACAAAATTTTAATCGTTATTCAGAGAAACATGTCCTAAACGTGAATATGCAATATAACCGAATGGGAAAATTTATTTTACGAATGTGAGGTTTTTATCTAGTCTATTAGTTCTAAAGCCACAATTTTTATATTTTACTTTATTTTATTTTTGATTCTAAATATAATATTCTTAAGGATGTTCCAGCATGAAACCCCTTTTCGGCAGATTTTGCTCATCTTTTTTTCACCGTTTAGAACGCGATATAATTAATAGCAAAGTAATCATTCTCTCTCACTCTCTCTCATTAGAGGCGCATGTACAACTGCATGCCCGCCTCACTATTATCTGTTGCATTAAAAAAACACTAAGATAGTAAAGATAAATAGTTAGTAATTAAATTTTTTTTAAATCGCGTTTTAACGTTTTGTTTTCGAAATACAAAAGTTTAAAATTATTGAAATGCATTAATTTGTATGTATGAATAGTGCATATATCTATGTGTTGTGTGTATAAATGTATTTGTTCTATAATAAAAGTAAACCGGTTTTTTGTCCTTTTTATATAAGACAGTGCTGGAACCTCCTTAACCAAACAATTGAAAAAATTGTATGTTTATTTATTGTATGTTTGTAATTTATACTGGCTCATATTATAGTATCTAACGCGTTTTATGTTTAGGATATACCTACGCATATATATGGAACATGAATATCTGATTGAAACAACCATTTATTTGTTACACTCGACCACAAAAATAGTACTCATTTTTAAAAAATTTATAATTGATTTGTGCCTTATTAATTCGATTTTCGAAAAAAATATTAAGATGAAAGTTTTTTATTAAGAATATTTAAATTAATCGAAATATTTCCCAAAAAACGAATGAATAAGGTATAAATCAACCAAAAAATTTTAAAAAAATTAGTCCAACTTTTGTGGTTCATAGTACTATACAATCTTCTGCGTAGGTAGCGTTATTTTTCAATGTTTAGGTACTGACGAATCTATTTAAACTGCGAAAAAAATGTGTTTTAATAATATAAATGTTTAATACAACTTTTGAACATTTTTTTTGTTTGCAAAAACCGAATAGATTCGACACAAGAGACCTATAAATTTTGGAAAAAAACATCACTTTTAAAATCAATAGAATATACTTGACTTCAACAATAGGGAATATGCATCAATTTTGTTTGTTTGTTTAATTCAGTTTTTACTTCGTTATAAAAAATATAAGTACCGTTGAAAGTGTTTAAATTTATTATTAAAATAATATATAAAATACCTATTAAATTTGACCTGTTTGAACGCCCCGCCCCCATTTTTCGTGCTTTGGATGACGTCACACGACATATTCAGTGTTGTTTACTATATGCATTGACAGTTATTAGTTAAGGATTTTTAGTTTTAATCGATATTTCGATAATGGAAAAAGCTAAAAAACCATTTTATAGATATTCCCTAGTACCGGAATGCAAGAACACTATTATAAGTACACTAGATAAACTGTTTTTTTCTGTTCCAAGAGATGCGAAAATACGTCAACATTGGTGAAAGGTTATATCTTAACAATATTGTATAAATGAACAAATTTAAAAAAAATTCCATTATGTAAACTACAATCGATCAAAAAGTGTAATATTTTGCCGCTGCTTGTATACGTAGAAATTCAAAAATACGTTCATTGCGTCATTTCTCCGATTCGGCAACATGTCATTCTAAATTAGATTATTTTTATACTGTTGACATGCTGTAAAATTTTTTAGGTCTATTTTTTTATATTGGATAGTGCAAATACAATAATAATGAGTTACCGTATGAAGAATGGTAAATTCGTAAAAAAAAAAAAAAAACAGTGATAAAATAGTTAAAACTCTTGCGCGTATGTCTGAGGCAAAAAAAAAATTGAAACTACACTCAATGAAACAAGTTCTGAAATTAACACTGTAAAATATAACACTATACTTCAATATATATGTGTACTATATTTCATTTGATCTATTGAACACGACTGCTCTTTGGGAACGTCCTTAACGGTACACTAGTATTATATTGTCACGCCGAAGCATACACAAATAATAATATATACAAGTGTACTTAATTTCAAAAGATTAAAATACACTGTTTACAACTCAATCATTTGTGTTCTAATTTGTATATATTGAAGTAACAAGTTAAAATAATAACCAACTGTGTTAATTGCTTAAATACCCATAAATATATTGAGTTCATTATGAATGCATGGACTGTTTATTTGATTCTTCATATCTAAGGTGTAAAAAAAATATGACTTGTGGTGTGTATACACAATCTACATATACGAGTACACACCACAAACTGCAATATACCTACATAATGTAATAGCAAAATTTGCATGCTTTTAGAATATACAGTAATTATAGATTTAAGGATGTACGAGCACTAGAAATAATCCATTTTAAAATTCTTCAAAATATTATATGGTACATTCATAAAAGTTCACAATTTTTCAAAACCGAATAAATAAGTCACAAATCAATTATACATTTTTTAAATTTTAGCTCGACTTTTGGCGTTGGCTGTACAATTAGCGTCAAAATTAGAGCTATCATTTAAAAATTTTATAATTGATTTGGCCCTTATTTATTCGAATTTTGGAAAAATATTTCGAATAAAAGTTTTTTAAATAGTTATAATTGACAACTTTTAGCCGAAGCATTTGATTCAAAAACCCGAGTAAATAAGGTACAAATCAATTGTAAAATTTATAAATGATAGTTCGACTTTTGACGCTCTATGTACACTTGGTACTCATTAGTTAAAGTTCTTTTATACCAATACTTGGTACTTACTAGATTACTATTTCTCGGTAAGCTCTGCTTGGTGATAATCGATACGACATAAAAACTATTTAAATTGGCTACAAGTTTAGCAATGTAATTTATACTGTCCTGTGTCACTAGTACTATTTGATAACATTTTGTGGGTTAATGTTGTATAAATCTTAATTTAAAAAAACACATTCACATGAGTTAGTAGTCAGTGATTAGTGTAGTATTGCATTGATCACATTGTGAGACGTAAACCCCGTTGAAAATCAACGATCAACCCTTCGTGATCTCTATATTATGCTTGCTAAAAAAAAACCACAAGCAGATATGTCTCTGAATGTTTCATTTTTAAGTGCCGTCCCATGAGATAAATACGATTAACTTTCCATTATTTGTTTCCTTTTATCTAAATTTATAAAATTATAATTAGTTAGAACACAGTCAATAGCACTCCATCATGTTTACAATGGCAAGTCGATTAAGAAAAATAAATGGATTTAAACAATTTGCATTTGTTTTTCACTTTTTGTACTAAGATTCAAAACAAAAATTATAATTATTAGAATTAAGATAGTTACATGGCGATTAAAAAAATTCCATTTTTACCAATTAGGGACCATAAAATTGGCAATACTTCTATAAATTTCACTAGTATTAAGAGAGTTATTTCAAGCTTTGTGTTTCACTCTCACATTATCTCCCACTTTCCCCATGACTAAATTCGATTCTTTAAGATCATATTGACGGTAATAAGTAATAAAAATAATTTGTATACAAAATCAAAGTCCACTTTCGAAGTAACTCCATGCCTAATGTAAAGAGGCAAAACTTATGAGTTTTCAACATATAAAAGGATATAAGGAACAGAAGCGCAGGACATACAACTTAATTATACATGTGATTGTTAATATGCTAAATCTACTTTCAAATACCATTTCTGAATACACAAATATACGATAGTTATTCCTAATACTCAAGTGTGCTTGAGTTCATTTTGTATATATCTAGCATTACCCGTCGCGGCTTCGCCCGCAAAAATTTTGTAGCGCTCTTATAACCAAGTAACATAATATTTTCTCCCGTCAAGGACAGATAAATTGCATTTAATTTTTTGAAATACATTTGTTGTATGCACTGCCACCTATTGGCAAAATTATTAAAGTACTCATATTGTGTATACTTCCATCTATAGGCAAATTTTTAAAACGTATTGTTGTATGCATCGCTATCTATTCATAGCATATTTAACATATTTGTTTTATAATATGTTTTCCGACACCTCTAACAAATATCATTATATTTTAGCCAATGTATACAAAAACTTGACAAATTAAATACTAAAACCTTCCTCGAAACCATTCTATCCATTGGTGAAAATAACATGAAAATCGGTGCAATAGTTTTTGAGTTTATCGTGAACAGACAGACAGGCGCGACTGGGGGACTTTGTTTTATACTATGTAAGGATATGTAACAGTATAATGTACTAGCTGGCCCGCTCCATATTGAGACGGGTAGACGGGTAAATCTAAGATGCGTTACATGTTGTAACCACTGAACGCTGGGCAAATTTTATCTTCATGAAATTTCCCAGATGATAAAACAATTGTTTTTTATAAAGATTTAACATTAGTATAAAAAGTAGTTTCGAAAAAGATCCAAATATCTAGGTGGTAACTTTTCAAATGACATACACGATATGTATATGTAGCATGTGTAAACTTACTTTGTATTTGTATGCATCTGTCCGTATATAAAAAGTAATATAAACATCTTACGCATTGATAATGAACTCATTATATACAAGGTATTTAGACAATACGTTGATATTTTCTCATGTTATTAAATTTTTTCTTTTATTATCCAAATGTATTCTTTCAATATAAAAAATTTATCAACTCTGACGTGGGCCAAGGACATTTATTAGGCTTTAATTCTTTTAAATGTTGTATATGTATGTATGTTATGGATAATTAACAGAAAACAAAATTAATCAAAGTTATTGGTCATGCCTATTTGATTTATGTTAGTTTATTTTATTTATATAAATATAAAATAAACTTATATAAACGAGTACGAAAACAGAAATTTTACCCGTCAAACCCGTCAAAATTTGAGGTTTTTCATTTCAAAATAAAATTAAAACGAATAAAACCAAGTATAATTGGTTCATTATCAATGCGTAAACTGTTTAGTTTACTATTTACACACTTTTGTAATAAAGAGTAGTTACAGATTTGTGAGCTGAAATTGTGGCAAAACTATAATTCAGTCAATGGAAAAAATTTTCAAACAAAAGTTGTTTATTTAAAAAAAAAGAACATTTTCTTTTAAATTTTTCTCCAATTTCTTTACGGGTTCAAAGAAACGATGTTGCTCATTACAGACTTGAAGTGTGTTAGCTCAAGAGCAAACACACTAAGTTTCAAATCTCCTATTGTTATGGATCGATATGGACGAATTAGGTAATTTTATGAACAACTATCCCAAAAGTTTTCTCCTGCAATTATATTTTCGGGATTAAACTTATAAAACCTTTGTACATATATTTTATATATACAGGGGAAAAAATGCCTTGGTCCAACATATGCCCTAGAAATTTTTTTGTATTTGACTTCTTTCAAACTATTGAACCGTTGAGTTGAAAATTTGCAGGAACCTTGAGGTTAGGGCTAAGACGGTAAAAATATCTTGGCACCATGATTATAATTTTTAAGAGGATGTATAAGTTACCGGGGGTAACTTAACTTAAATATAACTTAACGTGGATCGGGTCACTAGTCCGTATTGCCGTTGAAATATAAAATAAACACTTGTGTAACTCCTTTTCATTCGTTTATGCTCTAATTGATATTTTTTATAAACTGTGTGAGTCATTTTCAGCGTGTTTTTTATTCCCTTTGTTTTGGATATTGAATGCGGTAATATTTTGTTTTGAAATATTTTTTTATGCTCTAATTAATATTTTTCATGAGTTCGTAATTCACATACCAATACATATAATATCTATAAATCATTATAAAATATTCTTAGTAAAAAATAATTTTCATTTACACAGTTGAAAAACAACTATGTAATGCAACCAATTCGCCACACTTACTTTTACTATGTAAACCATAGCACAACCAAATTAGCCGTAGTTGGAGCTCGGAATGAAAGAAAAGAAGCTGAACATTTCTGTAGACCTTTCTTTTGACATTCTTAACAATGGCTCAAATTAGTCTCAAATAATTACTTCTCACGTCTAAAGGTATTAAGGTGAACTGTCGCGAATCGGTTTTTGCTAGTATATCGTTTGCTTTACGGCAAATCATGTTTCAATTAAATGTGAAACATGTAAAGAATAAAATTCTATATAAATTTTATCCTGGTCATTTTTTTTTCAATCACTAATAGTTCAGATATTGAGTTTTATAGCTTAAGGAGGTCAAGCTATCAATGGATGTGACACAACATGTGCGCTGTTTAAGAAAAGATTATAGAAATGCTAAAAATTATAAAAATGCTTGAAATATGCTAAATGCTAAACTAAAAATTATAGAAATGCTTGAAAAAGAGCAGAAGCGGCGATCTGATTTTTTTTTAAATAATTTTTCATCTTATTTGTATCGGGTTCTCTTCGGTTTTTGAATAATTTTTAGAATAAATGGTATTTTAAACAACTTTTATTATAATACCATTTTTTCGAAAACCGAATACATATATATATATATTTATATATATATATATGTATATATGTATATATATATATATATTGTTTATATATATATATATATATATATATATATATATATATATATATATATATAGTGGTCGAGCAGTTTTAGCCACTCTGCTCCTCGGATCCGGGAGGTTGCTGGTTCGATTCCCAACGATAGCATTTTCTATGGTCAATTAAATTAAATTTTTTTTTAAATTATGGGACGGTTAATTGACTAAACTGTCGGCGAATGGACAAGAACGAATGTAACCGGCTATGATAGTCAAGGTTTTTTGCAGTTTTCTTTAACAAACTCCCGATGAATATCGGCATAATTCCTATCAAAGGCGGCGGCCAAGTCACACAACAAACCAATTACTAGTCTACGTTCAAATTCCATGTCCTTGAGGAGTTGGTAAAAACGCTCTACTTGTCAGGCTTTAACCTTTCCTCCGCTGCTACTACTACTACTTTTACTATCTATATATTTATATGGATATCACTGGAAGCTGCCAATACCAAAAATAAGTCTTGTATAGTATGGACTAAAAAAATGGTTCCAAAAATATTAGTTGATTTGTAACACATTCATTCGGTTTTTGGGAAAATTTTTCGACTAAAAGTTGATATTTTATTATTAATATATCAACAAACATTTTATTGGAAACATTTTTATTCGACATATTTTATGTAAAAGAGACAAATCACTTATAAAATTTTGAAAAGTAGAACGCTACTTTTTGACCACGAGAACTTTACTAAATAATATAAGAAATGTGAACACTGTATATGTTATACCAGAATTAGCACAGCTGTAATAAGTAAGTGTGTTATACTAGATTTTATACTTTTTTGCTTTGGCTGTCTCAAGTGAGTTATCTTAAATACAATATTATGTTTGTTCAAATTGAAAATGCCACTAACGACGGCTGGTACTACGATAGATATCAGTAGTTAAAATGGATATTAATTATAAAGCAACGAGCTTCTTCACAGTATATGCAGTAAATATTTGAATATACTGTGAACATTGGTTTGTCAGTATTCAAATGTCCCAGCTATCCAGTTTCGATTATCTCAGATTAACATATTTCTAAAACATTAATTTGTTAATTTATAATCAGAGCTTTTGCATTGAAAATAGAAGACAAAAGTTTTATGTACGATTATTTCATTCAATTAACAGATCAGGGAAGGTTTTTCTAATGCCGGATCTTAGACCATAACGACGGCTGGTACTACGATAGATATCAGTAGTTAAAATGGATATTAATTATAAAGCAACGAGCTTCTTCACAGTATATGCAGTAAATATTTGAATATACTGTGAACATTGGTTTGTCAGTGTACCAATGTCCCCACATATCTAGTTTCTATTATCTCAGATTAACATATTTCTAAAACATTAATTTGTTAATTTATAATCAGAGCTTTCGCATTGAAAATAGAAGACAAAAGTTTTATTTACGATAAAAATATAAGTATCGATAAATCAATACATATTGTTACGTATGAGAAACTTACGTTAATACAGATTATTTGTTCTGATAAATTTGTTATAATTAGTAAATTTTTTTGAAAATTATTGATAATGTTATCAGTTAAAAGATCAAATAATATCTACTATTGGAGAACATATATTAATAGTATTATTAGAACATATAAGGATACAGTTATTTAGTACTTTTAAGGTTAAGCATCAGGTACAGAAAATATAAACAATCAGATTAATTATTTCGAACCAAATGTTTCTTTAACAAAAAAGTTGAATGAATTTTGTGAAAGTAAACGATGAAAGCCTTAATAAGAATTTTTTGAAATCTCAATTATTAAGCCACAGTACATAAATTTTTCACTTAAAATTTACAGACTGACTGACAACGCACAGAGCTTTGAACAACGCACAGGATTTTCGGAAATTTATCCTCTAAGGGGTTTAAATAGGGGACGAAAATTTGTATGAAAGTGCGACGTTTTTTAAGTTGGTGTTTAGGCTTCGGTTTATAAAAAAAATTCAATTATGTCAGCGATTTTGGAAATTCATCCCCTAAAGGGTAAAAATAATAGACGAAAATTTCTATGGAATGTCCTGAAAATTTAAGTTAGAAACCTGGAAGTTGGTATTTAAACTTTCTTTATTTGAGAAAAGTCGGGCATACGGCTAGTAATGTATAATAATATATAAGATAAAATTCGGTTAACTTTCAGTTTGTTGACATATGTGCGATGGAAAATACCAACGGGCTGGCCAAAGAATATTTTCATAGAAATAAAATAAATATAGAAACAAAAGTTTTTCGCCATTCTAGAAATTAAAATAATTCTGGTGATTACTCCAGAATTTTCTGTGGTTAAATAATCCCGCGTTCGTAAAACTTTTACAATATTACTTTGATCCTTTTTTCAATCTAGACAAGTGGCCGTGCGGATTTACTGGGAACTGGAAGGTTGCGGGTTCGTATCACGGCGGTGGTAGCTTGTCAGCTACGATTAATGTGACTGTTCATGGGCTAAACTGTTCGTTGAATGGACAATAAAGAAGTAACTGGCTATGTTTGTGAATTGGCATTAATAAGGGTTAAATATGATAATGATGTGGGTGTTATAGTCTGTGTGTCCTAGAAACGGAGGTAAAACTTAATTTCATTCTTAGATTATATCATTTAGATAATTTTTTGCCATATAGTGTTTTTGTTTTCGGTTCGAAATGCCTCCCTCTATGAACATGACTTAAATCCAAAGCATTATATATTTGGTTTTATGTATGTCGTCTGCTTATCCCTTTTGTCTTCCAAATTCAGTGTTTAAATGTGAAATTACTAAGTAAATAAATAAATAATTGAAGAGATATGTCTTTGCTTTAAAGGTTTGAAAATCTTAAATAGCATTTATTTGTGTATTATGTCGATGGTTAAACAAATCACTAATACAAATTTTTCCAATTAAAAACTATATAAAACTTTATGTTTATTTCATTTATAAATCGTTTAAACCGTTTACATCGTGTAGCTATGTTAATTAAATATGGTGCAATTCTTGTACATAAAACTACACTCTTGAATAAAACTTTAGCAATATTATTAGGTAATCATAATTTTACTAGAAGCATTTCTAATTTATCGTGAATAAAATATAAGGTGAACCATTTTATATGTAACTCTTTACTTCATAAAGATAATAAATATCTTTTAGTATACGCCTCTAACATTAGAGTCTATTTAGCTTGAGAAGCGTTTATTTAATAATGAACGTACAATTAAAGTTAATTACGACATCATATGTAGCACGACAGCAAACGAATTTAACAATATTAATGTTGTTACAGTAAATTTCATTAAGGAGTTGTTACCTAATTTATAATTTTGCTTACTAGGGTGAATATTTTCTTACTATATTCTCAATGCATATCTTAAAATATCAACAAAATCAGTATTCTCGCGAGATCTTCAATCTTTTGTGGTCACCTTAACCATATTTTCCTTCCAGATTGTATTTTCTTTTCCTTTAAATGATTACTGCATATAGAATCAAAACTGTGCCAAATAAAAATTTATATTTTAAAAATTATACAAAAATGCATTATGTAATGACGATTCGATTCGCGGAGTTAAAGATATCTAAAAAATACCAAATTGTAATTTTTTTCATACATCCTATTAAAAGGAGTGGCTTTACAAATTATTGCTGAAATTTGTAAGATGAAAATTAATTTTTTGCCTTTTAACCGTAAAAGAGTTAACCTTTTTTTGCAAGAGTGTTTAAGAATTATGTTATGAATTCATGTTATTCATAAATGATTATGAATATTATTTTATTTATTTGGTAGGTATTTGTACAATAAAAATTAGATGTTTGATTTAAAAATTGCATCGTTTCATTGATTTTTTTTCAACTTCATCAGACAACTATAAAAAATATCATTGTTTTATAGTTTATAAAACAAAACAATGGCATTTATTGTTTTATAATTTGCCTGATGAAGTTGAAAAATATTCAATGAAACGTTGCAATTTTTAAATCTAATATCTAATATTTCATTGTCCAAGTACCTAAAAAATATTATTTATAATTTAACATGCACGTATAATTTAACATATTTAATTTTTGAGTGTTTTTATGGTTCGTTACTTTTACTAAGTCGATAAACCGCGTCTACTCGATAGTAATTATAATTAAAAAACATTTTGCGAACAAAAATCCGACAATGGTTTATTTTTCTAGTTAGTGTAGGAAATTTTTCATGCTTTAATAGCCCAACCACTTCTTGGATATAGTTCTCCAATAAAAATATTGCAGTGACAAAACGTCATGGACACATACAAGAAATTTATCCCTTAAATTTTTTTTATATATTTTGGAACATCTAATATATGAAACTTGCAAATAATTTAAGCATATTAAGGTAGAGAATCCATACTTAAAATGTTCTACATCTATTTATGAACACCCTGTTTACGAAACCAGTAACAAAAACTTTTGAAGCATTTACTTTAATCATGCAATCAAATTTTTAAAACTTTATTATTTATTACTACATTGAAAGTTATCAATAACCAAACAAGCTTATTAATTTTTCAAACTTTTGAGAAACAAAGAAAAGTTAAAAAAGTTTACCTTAAAATGATAGTAAATAACTTTGTATTGAACTTCAAAGTTTCAAATACTTCCCAAACTAAGCTGTATGTTCACAAAAACAAATCAAAACTGAAACAACTTTGTCAACTCAAATTTAAATCACTTTGTTAAAAAATATATCAATCGAAACAAACAGCAACAATTTGTAAAAATATTATTCAATTGACGCGTTCTAAACTTTTCACAACAGTTAAATAAAAAGTTTGATATTTTTATTATAAACTTGAATAGCCTGTAATCAGATCGCACATAGACAACAACATTCAGTCACGGAATAAGTACCCATATTCTATCAATGAAACTTGTGTGCTGTTTCGAAATAACAAGATAGTCATTTTTGAGAGTATAAATGCGCATGATTCTATGCGTTATTACAAATATGCTATATATACTATATCCAAAGCGTCTATAGCTTTTAACAAATGAATACATACTTTTTTGTGTGTAAATTTTCGTACCAAAACCACGAACGCAAATATTTATGTTTTGTTTAAAATATTTTAAAGTTAATAATCTGATACAATTTGAATTGAGAATATAAAAAAACAATTTATTTGAATATGGAAAAACTTTTTTGTACTCGTAACATATTTGAAATTTATTATTGCGTTTTATTTATATATTACTTTAACATTTATTTCCATTTATTTTGGACATTTTCCAAGTATTTCTAGGACTTTTTTTCCAACTTCGGAAACATTTATTCGTTTTCTGTATCTAAAAAGAAAAACTGCTATAACAAATTGGTTACAAAAAAAATATCAATTGCTAAAACAGGTCAAGAAATTATATTTGCAATGAAAAAAACCTTGAAAATAGTTAGTGGTAAAATTTTAATTGGTCGTCAGTTTTGAAATTTTGTGTACTCTCGAATTAACTAAACCTGAACCAAACCGAAACTGGGTACCTCGCTATTCTCGATTTCGCCATACCCTTCTTCCAAAAATCTCATGAGAACCCCTTCCCGGAGATCAACACATTGGGCTACTTCGACTCACATGAGTTACTCTTCAGGAAGAAATTCCCCATGCCACATGACGTCGATTGCAACTAATTTCGGTGCAATCGAATTGTATATACTCCCCTTTATCTTTATTTATTTTATTATTTTTATTATTTAGTTTTAAGGATGGCCTACCCTTTCATTTAGTTTCTAATTAAAAACGTAATCAATGGTTTTTCTAATATATATTTTTCCATTTTGTAATGAAAATTTTTCAATATTGTTATTAGTAAAGCTTAGGCTAAGGGCTATAGTTTAAAAAAAATGGCATGTATTACATTGTAGATTTGATGATGTAATAAATTCTTTTCACTTCAACCGAACCTCACATTACAAGGTACAAGGTACATGTTTTAAACACCATTTTACCGCCACTCACCCCTTATAACCCCATAAATTTATCCCCTGAGATTCCTCCCTCCTTATTTTAGCACAACACATTCTCTTTTAATCAGTAGGGTTCGTCAACATCAATTACCCATTTTCAATGCTTGAACCAAAAATGCCAAAGATTCATTTTAATTTGTCACTAAGTTTCCGTACTTTTTTATTTCATTACTATCTATAATAGTCTAAGCAGATTTTGCGATCAACATAAACAAGAAATAATATAAATATAGCAAATGCCCAATATCTGTTGTTTATTGTTGTTTTATCGCAAAAACATTCATCATAAATTATTAGAAGATGTACAATATAAGATGTATAATATCCCTATTTTTTTGTTTGAAGAAAACTTCAATGTTGTTATCCAATTTGCAAATCTATGATAACAAAACAAATTCGAATACCGGATGTGTCTATTTGTGATTATTTGCCAAGATTTTTTCAGATTGTGATTATTTAAAAAAAATTTCCCGAAATTGGTTGATCGATATGGTAGCTACGAAATAGTAAAATTACACACACAATGATTACATGGTCATGTGTTTGTCTTTAATTTCTTCTCTTCTCTTCCTTTAAAGTCCTTCATGTGCTAGATATAAAGGACGTTCTAGATATAATATATATATAAAATTCTACAAAATCCAATATAGTACATTCATAAAATTCTACAAAACCCAATATAGTACATTCATAAAATTCTACAAAATCCACAATCAAGCTTGTTATTTTTAGAAGCTATTATAACTTGCAATGTTGGTATGTTATATGTTTGTTTATACAGGTCCAATCTTACAAGCTGAATTAGAACCACTTCCTCTTATCCTACGGAGTTTAATTTTCACATATTGGTTCAGTTTTGATGATACGCGACTAGTCGAAAGGTCAGAAATTTAAAATAAACAAACTAACTGTCAATTATCATTGGAAGTTTTTTATTTGAGTCTGTGTGCAATCGGCTTATAAATTCAATATCAGAGATTCTAGCAGAGATCTTATAAATTCAATCTGTAAATTAAAAAAATAAATAAAAATAGTTCGTTTGTTTATCAAATGGTAAAAGGGTTTTTAATTTAAATTTCTGACCTTTCGACTAGACGCGTATTTCAATATTTATTGTGTTTCCCCCTCCCTCTAATCCCCCTTTCCCCCTTATCGATTCTGATCATTGTTCTATTCACTAGAGATCAATGATATTTTTGTAAAAAATTCTTATCAAACACTCGTTAATATTAAGTTGTGGGGTTAAATTGATTATAAGTAATCAATACTAATCTATAGAAAAACAGTGATAGTGACACATATCACATTTTACAGTTCACTGAATATTTAGTGCAATGTTCTCAAAAAAAGAAAAGTTATTATCTTTATGATTCAATGATGGACAATTGTACTTGTAAGAAAATACATACTGACGTATGTATTTTCTTATATCTGTGTATTGAATTTTCATAATTTCCATTTGAATAATCTTCTTAGCCCAGTGAAAGAGTACACAAAAATGAGCTCACTACAAGAGTGACCTATATAACTCGACTTCGGGTGACAGGTTGTTCTCAAGGAGGGCACAGAGAACCCCTTAGTCTAGGTGCTAGGGACCCATTTGCGGTACCCCTCTTGCTAATTATTATTATTAAGAGGCATTTTTTAAATATGATTAAAATAAGTTGCCCTTCTGCTTTGAAATATTTTCCTCTTACGCGCATATAAGGTTCAATACATTTGAATTTGATTCTATATATTTATGTAAGTATATATACCAACAACACCTGAGAAGTAAAATAAGATTCATAGTTGGCAGTATTGATGGTTCGTATATTATGTTGAGACAGCACTTATGCTACGGCAAGGGTTCATTGAATAACAGTTATTAAAATCATTTTAGCTGTTTCAGTATTGGCATAAGTTACAATTATTGACCTTGTTTGTTTCAATAATAGACTGGATTTAACGATTCAAATAAGTTTCACAAGAATAAAGCTGTAATTAGAATGAAATTATTTACTTTTAGAATAGTTTTGAATGATGAGAATCATAATAATAATTATAAAATATTTATGTTTATACTGTTTACATGAAACTTTCGTCTGGGTAAAATATTGTTGTTAATTAAGTTACAAAACTAGTTACAGGAACATTTATACTAGATTTGTTTCTCTGCCTTATTACATAGTAATTTAGTTTAATTAGAGATTCACTAATGATAACCCTTTTCAGCCTAAATAAAAACTTAATAAAACGAGACTTGTTTTATAATTGGAAAGTTACTTTCGTCTAGTAAAAATTTATTAACAGGATGTAATAGAAACAACAGAAGCGGCGTAGAATTCTTAATACGTAAAAACTTTTTTGTTAATCTCGTTTAGAAGGTTGTATTGACAGAGTAGATACATCCATGTAAGCGAGTGCGATACTGTAACTTTAATCGTTAAATTATATATTTTTTAATATGCATGGAGAGATGTGTACAGTAAACGTCACCGCCACGAAGAGAAAAACATGGTAAGGGAGTTCGAGCATTGTCTTATATAATCAGGACAAAAAACCGGTTTGCTTTTATAACTTTTTACATACAACTTCATATACAAATACTTTTTTTCAAAAGTATTTTGAAAAAAAAAAAAATTTAAACTATTATATTTCGAAAACAAAACGGTAAAAACGTGTTTATAAAATTTATCTTTGCTCCCCTGCCGAGTAATTTTTTAAATACAAAAGATAATAGTTGGGCGGGCATGAAGTTTGCCATTCTTCTAATGAGAGAGAATAATAATTACTTGGTTATTAATTATCTCTCGTTCTAAACAGTCAAAAATTCTCAAACTTAGGGGTTTATTAGAAAAGGTTATTTTTAGCCAGTGAAAATAAAATTAGCAAAATCTGTCGAAAAGTGATTTCATGCTGGAACTCCCTTATACCTATTATTACATCACTATAAAGTTCGAATCCCGACACCGGCAGTTTGTTAATTAAAAAAAAAATTTATGGGGCGGTTGGTTGACTAAACTGTCGGCGTATGGACAAGAGCGAAGTAACCGGCTATGCGTGTGTAGGCTTTCAGCAGTTTCCCTTCACGAACTCCAGATGAATACCGGCATAGTTCCTATGAAAGTCGGCTGCAGCCGCACACCTTCCAATTCGTAGACTGCATACAAATGAATTAGAACTCGCTAAAAGGCCTAGTTGCTAGGTTTCGCCACCCCCTCTACTACTACCAGTAAAAGATACCCTATGTCAAATTATTTCAAACTATACAGTAATCTTTATACCATACGTACAAAATTGCACGTATTTTAATTGTGCAATCAATTACGTACAAAAAAGGCCATTTTTGGCATTTTCGTTTTATGAAATATGATATGTTTTATTAGTAATATACAACACGCAACCTGCGTATATAGCAGGAATAAAAATTCAATGATGTTCCAAAGCAAAATTTTGCACGATCCGCCAGTCTGTTCATAACTTTCAAAGCCATCATTTATACTATAAATTTTATATAGATTAAAATTGTCATGTTGAATTTATTGGTAGCAATAAAACGCGAAGCTTTGACAAAAACAAAATGTGAATATCAACGTATAAACATATTCTAATAAAGAGGGTGCATGTGATCTGGGCACTATTTTTGATTTAACGTGTTAGATTGTTAGTGTTTGACAATCGAATTGGTTGTATTACCAAGGCAATAAACTTAAATTAAATCCAATTCATTGTACGAATAATTTTTTTGAATTTATTACAGGTTAAACTTATCAGTTAATGTGTGATTTTTATACGAATATTGCATTTTAAAAGAGTCCATCTTTTAACATTGTTACAAATTATAGACACTCCTCAATATTTATCTGCATACATAAATCTGTCACAATTATTGTAATTATAAAATTATTGATGTTTTCTGATTAGAGTTTTAGTTTATTCACAATTTTACCTTTATATACGTAGAATATGGAGGTATTGTTGACGATTCTGAAAATCGATATTGAGATTTTACCAAATATTTACGTTTTGAGATACAAATAAATGATTAAACCATCGTTTAACTTCTTAAGACATAGATTTTCACGTACTCACACGTTATCGCTACTCTAATTGAAATCTACCCGTAAGTGACACTTTACTTTTGTCTGTTCTTTTTGAAATTTTTCTCAAAATAGTAGGGTAAAAAGCGAAAATTGTAATTTACATAATTATTCACGAACAACTTTTTTATCGAGCAGTGTTTTGTAAACGAAATAAGTTAATCTCAATAATTTACCTGTATTCGTTTAAATTCAATTTTGATTGTAAATAAATACCATTGTGTATTTATATGCTACTCCAATGTTTAATTCATTGATTTGCCATTTGTAAAACTCGTATCAATTTGTTGCATAATTAATAATCAATATGCCTGCTTCTGTGTTAATGTCAGAATATTACTAAAATGTGTTACCTACAAAGTAAGTAATAAATCTCTAAAATGACAATATACATTAGTTTTGAGAAATACGATTGTGAAACGTTAAATATCTTACTATGAGAAATTCAGTATGAAAAACACAAGTATTTGTGATTCAATTGACAATAGGCGATGGAGGGGATACTTTATAATACATTATATTTTCATTAGTATTATGATTGTAACAAATCTTCGAAACTGAAATAAAAACTACACCTCTGAAATTGACATTAAAATCTTTTGTTAAATCAAAAGTGCACATCCCGCGTTATTTATTCGACAAATTACAATGAAAATCAATATGTTTTTATAGATAACGAATCGATTAAAAAAAACAATCATCATACGTAAATACATAGGCACGAATCAATGGACGGAGATGCATATCATTTTTAAATACCGAATGCATAATAAATATTTAAAAACAAAATGAAAAAACTCATTTTATGTCAAAGAATGTTATCAACGTCAGACATTATTTAAATGCCAAATTAAGTAAACGCTAGTCACTTCCGTTGGTATAATATAACCGAAAAGCAACCATACTAACAACAGATAGACGCTAGCTTACAAAACATCAATTTAAAAAAAAATTTTAACAGTAAAAAAACAATTTAATAATACATCGACATCAAAGACAGTGAAACATCATATGCATTCCACTACCACACCATCTCAGAGCGTTGACCTAGAATGCCATAATTTGTTGGTTCGATTCCCATCTTAGATGTGTATGATTTTTCACATCAAGTATTTTATGTCAAAGAATGTAAAAAAATGGTATCTTTGAGTAGAAAGATGCCCTCTTTTCAAAACGCTATATTAAATTAAAGTTAGTTTAGTTAAAATTACTTCTATTGTTAAAATAGAAAGATGATTGTAAAGCATCCCACACCAGTGGGATGTATAAAAATCTCCATAATTGATGCAACATTAAATGTTACATATAATTAGGTAGAGTAATGCCCACATAAATCCAATAAAAACATCTAATAAAAGAAATAAAAGAAATATATTCGATCCGAAATAGTCATATGTGTGGTATGTAATGGCAATAGGATAAAAATGTACATTAGAAAAAGACTATGTAAACAAGTGTTTATGGAAATTATATAAGAAATTCAACCTAGTTTAACTTCACAGCATTGTATTTCTTTAAATGACAGAAAAATATAGCCTTCCTCCATATTTGAAACTTTTCAATTTAATGTTTAGCATATTGTACCATATAAACTGTTTTATAAACTTTATCACTGTAAAAACTGTTTTCAAGAAATAACAATAATCTTAAATATTATAAATTTGATACCCATTTTTGAGTTATGTATGTATAAATTTATATTATTTTATATTTGTGTATTTATCATAGAAATATAGTTTCGTATCGATCATTTAGGTTCAAATCAAATTTGAATACATGTTTAAATTTAGCGTTTATTACAGGATTTTGGTTTTGAATTCTCACTGGCAGTAGGATGTGGCTATTTTAAACATCTTGTGTTTTCAAAAACGGTATCTCTGACGTGAGAAATTCTCTAGAATATATAATGAAGCAACATTGGAATTTTGGAAATATTCGTTGGAGGTGCTTCCAAATTCAAAACATTCACTGTATATCGTGTTCTAGTAGCCATAAGTAAGTTTTATAAATGATAATTTGAATTTGAAAAAAAAGAGTTCAATCTCGGATGAGATGTAATAAGCTGAAAAAAATTTGCATAGACATTTCTCTTGGCATTTTAAGCTCAAAAATTGCACCGGAGAATGATAATTTATTGAAAGGATTATGCAGGTTACGATGTCAGTGGATGTGAAAATTATCTCTGTTGTGTACAAAAGTAGCGGTTTATTTTTGAAAATTTTACAGTTTTCGAAAAATTTTTAGAATAAAAGCTTTTATATTGAATTACTTTTACTGTAATCATTTTTTTTTTCGAAAACAGAATGGACCGGTTTAGTTTCTTCAAAATTTTATAGTTGATTTGTGCGTTATCCATTTGGTTTTCGAAAAAGTGCTTAGAATAAAAATTCTTCACCATAAAAATACTGACAGCTTTCATGTTATTTTTCATCAAAAGTAGCTCATAACAAATTAAAAGCAAACGTTTGATAATTTTAAATACATTTAAACACATTTATAAATCTGATTATTTTAATGAATAACTTTCACACTGAATTATATCTATATATTATCTGATTAAAATCATACCGACCCATGAGCTTACACAGAAAAACTTCACTACATCATATTATCTGATTAAACACATGCCAACTAATGGTTTCTATTGAGAACCCAACTTAACCTGTGAAAATTTGAAATTGAAGTCGGATCTGTGTCCGTTGTGTCTGGTCGGGCAATTAGATATTGATAAATTATAATGTACAGTCGGTTACAATATATGGCCATCAATATGGCTGCTAGAATGAGAAGTAAATCAATCCCTCAGAGTCAAAATTTAGATCACATTTCCAATAATCGACATTCAAATAATATATCTTCATAATAATATGCGTATACCTTTATACATTGTAAAGGATGCGTACCACACCTAAATTTTATGACTCTGAGGGCAATAAAATTATCGTTCGTTTCCTAATTTAAGTTTAATTTTAATATTACGCCTATTCCATAGCTGTCATTCTGATAGTCATATATTGTAACCGATTGTACGTTTTCCTGTTTTAAAGGAAATCGGATAATATGTATAAAAACTACTGGTTTTCCACGCTATTACTGAATTATTTACTTTAACGGTAACGAAACCACTGTAGTCAGTTTGCAGTACACACTTAATGAAAATAAGATTTATATTTCATTTTGAACCAACATCATAAATAAATAAGAAAACAAGTTTACAAATAAAATTGTTTATCCTTTGTTTGAAAATTAAAACCATAGGTATGTTGTATCCATATATCTATTTTGGAAAAACGTGATTCAATATGAAATTTGAAAATAAAGTTTTTTTTTTACATTTGTTTATTTATAAAAACGTTTTGTTTTTTTTAAGATAAAAAAATAATTTTATTCTGGTCTGAATGTTTTAAATTTCGAAACATACACTGTTAGGTATAATGAATTTGTTTGAAGTTTTTTAAAAATAAATGCTATATATATATTTTTTGTTCGTCCTAAATTATTATAATGGGTTTTATGACATATTAATTATAATAAAAATACCATAAATATCACAAGATATCAAGTAAAATTTTACGTAGATTATGTTTCAGAAAAGTTTGGTACACTTATTTTGACATAAAAATGAAATATACTGGTCGTGAAAAAAATCGATCCACCTCAAAGAAATACCATGAATTTAGATGATATATTTCGAATTTTTTTTATAATAACGACTTTGATAACCTTTAGAGAATTCTGGCTGACTCAACAATACAACGCCAAACGTCGGAGTCTCTTGCGTTGAGTTTGTAGTTGAACGTTTCAGCATAATTGGCTAGGTCCTACATCCATGCGAAGGACGTATCCATTTTATTTTGGTAAGATTTTACTATAGCTGCAATGTTCGGCTCTTATTATAAAGCCATTGGTTCGCCATAGCTCTCCATTCTGATCCCTCTCTCATTGACCCGTATATAGTCCACAGAATTTTGCAATAAGCAATTTTAACAGGAATAATTTAAATAAAATTTGATTTATTTTATTTTTGTTTAGTTTTAATTTTTTTTTAATTTTATCTATTTATTTTTATAGTCTATTTATTTTTTAACTAATTTATACTGAGGATGGCTACTTTGTAGTCGAAATACGTATTTATAGTACAAAAATCTGATCTAGGTATTGGGGCGAATTTGAAATTTAATTACAATTATAATAGCTTTGAATTATAATAGTAATTTTTATTGTCATCTACTGTAATTTTAAATTTTTATTTATTTATTAATTAGCATTTTATTTATCGAAAATAAACGTGCCCACTCTTATGCTAAACCAATCTGAATTACATTACATGCATGCATCAAATCGATTTTATACGCTTACAAAATTTAATTAATGACGCGCAATAAATCATACATATGTTATACATTAGCAGTTATAGCCAGACAATCGCAGTTCAGTAAAAACACTAAAGAGTTTTATACGATTTTCTAAAATACTTAATGTTTAGAATAATTGATAAAACGTTTAAACCATTTTATTTCCAAACACTTGCGTTAAAATCACACTTATGTATTTTGTTCTGAAACATCAAGTTAAATACTGGAATTTGCAGTGTTTTGGTTGTATCATTTTATTAGACGGAAGATTGAAGATAAACTTCAATCTCATAAATGATACAAGATTCACACGCCCACAGTTATTCTTCGTCCTTCTTTATCAATAACAAATTACTGTATGAATATATATTCTATCATCAAAAGCATAACATGTTTATTGGAAAAAAAAATTATGTATATATTATATATATATATATATATATATATATATATATATATATATATATATTATATATATATATATATATATATATTATATGTATATATATATATATATATAATTTTATATTATATTACTTTTTCAAGATCCAAGCTTAGAAAAACATGTTGCAACGTGTACTATAGTTTTCAAATTATATTATATTGTGAATGCATTCTCGTCATATTGTGCAGTATATTATTATACCTAAAATATAATCAGTATAACCTATTCTCTGTGAATAACGAACGGTAAAGTATAGTGATGATACCGTTACTGTTACAAACATGATAATCGTAATAGTAAATCATCGGATTAGTTTAACATACTGTGAAGTCTTTGTACGTTAATTTTAATTTTCTATGTCAGAGAAAAGAAAGTAATTTAATCTTATTTTACATCGTTTTCATCGTCGATTTTTCAACATTTTTCGAAGAAAAAAAAAATATATATATATAGTATAGCAAGCTAACAACTTCCTTATTATTTGAATGTAGTAAACGATACTGAAAACTTACATATTTAAAACAGTGGTGTTGCAATTTTCACTGTATAGATAATTTTGTACAACATAAAACTAATCCATAAAAACTAAATCCATACAAAAATGCATTTTCGTAGATTTTTATACCCGGTATATGTAACTATACAAGGTATATAAAGTAAGATCACGGCTTTGTGCCGCTCGAAAATATTAATCCTTGACATAAATGCTTGGCCTGGGTGTTCTGGCCTAATTTAAATGGCCTAATTTGGCTATTTCGGCATGACCGTGAAAACAATAACTCAAAAAAGAAAAGAGATAATGAGCTGAAATTTTGCATATGTGTTCTAGAGCAAAAAAGTGATGTCAAGTTCTTAATGGGCAAAATCAGACCTTGTTTGAAGAAAATGGGCAAAACTGCCTATCTTTAAAACCGTAAGTGATATACCAAAAATTTATTTTTAAAAAATTATTTTTTTTAAATAGACAACTTTTGTTTGAAAAATTTTTCCATACAGTCAATAGTTTTCTCATAATATGTGCTCAAAAGCTGCTTCAACTTTAAGCGAATTTCCCTAGAATACATAAATCACTCTCTAACGGTTACAATGTTAGCCTGATCAAAATGAAATGTCGTATATAATTTTAGTATTTGCAAGTCCAATTTTATTAATAAATGACATACGTCGAGCGGAATTTGGGGGGGGGGGGTATAAAGAAAGAAGAAAGCACAAAATATAAAATATCTCTCTTAATATTAGAATAATCGAAAAATGCGCAGGGAATAAAGTTGTAGAAAATCAAATTTGCTACAGTTCATCACCGTATCACTTTTGCTCAAACCCTAATGTGTACAGAGATATTAAGGAATTTAATTTTCAATCTTAAACCGTCAATATTTCTATAAATATTAGTGTAACAGAAAAAATGATAAGAAACAAAATTACAGTGAAACTTAGTATCTACAACTTTGTTTCTTATAAATTATTCGATTTTTCAAATATTAAATATTTAGTTACAATTTTGAGCATGTTCTTTGATTAAAGAAAAATCCTCAACCAACTAAATATTGTGCGGAATCGACCAACACATATGTTGGAAATAAACGGGAAAATATGAGTTTAACTCCCACATGTGAGTTTCTCAGTGAGAATTGACTGCTTATTTTCACTATACCTGTCGCGTTCATGAATTTACTGTGGACGATATGTATTCATATTATAATGTAGAACGTGAACTACGATGGCTACATCTACATATCTACAGAAAATACTGTCTATATGCGAGACAGCTATGACAAGAAGACATGAAAATTAATAAAATTATCAACGTCTCACGTCTTCGTGTTTACCAAATTAAACATAAAATACAGTTACTTTTTCGAAATGTCACATTAAATTATTTTTTTGGATTGTTGTGCGTAAATTGCAGTTCAGTATCGATTCCTTTCTAAGGAGACGACAATAGATGTATGTTCGAGTTGAATTCATTTTGTGACAGTTTTAACCCACTGGTTGTCAACAACTCACCCACCTACTTAACAAATATTTCTGTATAGTCTTATACTAAAATTTTCGTATACGATGAAAGATACGGTCTGAGAGATGGTGCTAATAATTCTACTTTACTCGTATTACTTTTTTATGGAACTCACTCATTCCTATGAACCTATAGGAACTTATAAACAGTCTTAGGACACATATAAGTGAAAAAAATCTAGAATTTCGAATTTCATTCTACAAAATTGAGGACCAGGTTGGTTCACATAAGTTAAAATTCATTATTTTAAGAAACATTTCAGTATATTTGTATAACTGGGCATATTTTTTAGCGTGCTGCTGCTCTTGAATTTAAAATGTACCAAAATAGCTTATTAGAATAATTGATAATTAATTATAACGTTCAATAACAAATGTTTCTTTTACAAGCTTTTATTTAGTTTCACCTGTCCAGTTGTCTGTGATGGAATCTTGCAAGTTAAATTTCACCCATTTCCTCTTATCCTACGGAATTGAATTTTTACATGTTTGTTCAGTTCCGATGACAATGCATTTTTATGGTAAGCATGCCTGAAATCGGAAAGGGAAAAGGGGGATTTAGGGCGGGAATAAAATTTGGTATATCTCTCTTAATATTGAAAAAATCGAAAAAAACATAAGAAGTAAAGTTGCAGACAATTAGTTTTACTATAATTAAGTTTATATCTAATTCATTTTAAAAGCACGTGTCTCATTTTAATTGTTTGCTATGTTGCCAAACTGTTTAAACTGCTACAAACTGCTATATATAAATTCCTATTTTGTAACGGCTGTCTTTCTGTCAATGCGATATCTCGAAAACGAAAAGAGATAGCCAATTGAAATTTTTTGTGCTCTAATGCTAAAAATTAAGCTCAAGTTTGTGATTGAGCAAAACCGAACCATTTTTGGGAGAAATAGGTAAAACTGTCTATCTTTGAAACCGTAAGAGATAGAACAAAGTTATTTTCACTTGTTTTATTAAATATCCTTTCTCATTACAAGTGAAAACTATCAAAATGTTGATGATTGCAGAAACTTTAACAATAAATATTTATTTAAAGACCCCCAGTAATCCCCCCCCCCCTGAAAATTTTCTAATTTATTTTTTAAGCACTCGAACTACTTATACAACAAAAATCATGCCTTAATCTTTTTGAAGCTACAGTGATCGTACATCTTTAAACATGCCCAATATCAAAGGTTGAAAGTTTTATCAATATCAAAGAGAATTAATTATTTTGTAATAAATTATCAACGTGATATTAGCTTTTTCAAGCATACACATACAAAAGATAGCATAAACATAGGAAAGCTTGGTCTTCATGTTTATGATTTTGGTGAGATATTTAATACAAATCCCACTACGTGTTCCAATTGTGTCAACACACCCAAGCAAAATCACATATTCTAGGAGACGAAGAAATGATGCGGTCAAATTTGAAATGGAATATTATATCTTAAAATATATTTCAAGTGAATGAAGCTGCAGGTGATTATTATTTATTAGTATTATTACAAGACGAATAACTTGTATGAACATAATATACTGCAATCGTGATGAATAGAAAACAATGAATTTAGTTTGGTTTCTGAGGTTAAATTGATGATGAATTGTTAACCTTATTAAAGCTAAGCTTCGTTGAATTGTTTGCAGGCCCTAATGTAATTTACAATAAACTTCAGCATCGCATATGTGTCTTGTGAGTAGGACATATACCTATGTGTGACGATATGGTAGATTATTACATTGAGTTTCTCTATTACGAATTATAATCCAGTCAAAATAAACAATAGAACATTCTAACTTCGGGAAAATTCGCAAAGAACTTAAAATTGGTGCAGGTGAGAACATACACTATTACAAATGAAATATTAAATGATCCCACCGATCTTCAACTTCTGTTAAAAAATTTATTCAATGTCAACGCTAAAAAAAACGATTTTTCGCATATTTCACTTAAACGTTAAGTGTTATCGTTAAAATATAATAGACAAAAGTTATAGATCACTTCATCAGCAATGATCTACACAAATTTTTCAGCTACTTTTATCTTACAAATCATTATTCCTAAGATATCGCGATTCTAAAAGTTGGTAAATTCGTATTTTGCTTAAGATGCATACATTTTTGCAACACCTATGACGTAGTGTACTAAGCGCATTTGTTTAAAGGTGGTTCCTCAATATCAGTAGGTATTCTCCATGATTTATTGTGATGAAGGAAATTTGATCAGGCAGTATCCTATAAATTGAAAAAATTGGTATACAATGGGTCATGATAAAAATGGAATACCATTTTTAGCAGAGGTAGGATCAGTGAAGACTTTTGATATTTCATTTAAAATAGTGTATTGAAGATCTGTACCAAGTTTCAGCTCTATGCGAATTTTATCCTGACTTAAATGTCTGTTTTGACTGGATTATATTATTATTAGAATTGAATAGTATTCCTTTTTGTAAATATCCTTTCAATGTTTATAACAAAGTTGTTTTATTTTATTTCTAGATAATATTTTTTTCATAGTGGAAGAGCTACGACCAAATTTTAATAAATTTAAATTTATATAAAAAGTCTTTTTCAAAAAATAAAACAGGTTTTAAGGAAATAAAAATGCCTTACCTTTATATTTCGTAATTAATTGTAATAATGATAAAAGATTTGTATCATAAGGAAATATTAAATGAGTAAACTATATTATATTAAATTTAATAAAATAAAAATTTAGCTGTTGTTATACAACAATTTTTATAACAATATCTCATATAGCCTAGAAAACACCGAAGGCTCGAGTATTGTCTAAAAATAATTTAATTTAAGCAGACCTTTTCATAAAAGTAAATGGGCAAATATAACCAACATCTGATACTGATCTCTCGGAGGAATATTTACAAAACTAGCGGAATTTTATTGTATTTACTATAAGCACAGTACATATTTGGTGGCACCATCGAATACTTATACGAAACTAAATTAATGTCTTCAAAACAATGTTGACTTTTACACAACTTTAAGACCTACACGCTTATCTATACTAATATTATAAAGAGGAAATATTTGTTTGTTTGTTTGCATTGAATAGGCTCCGAAACTACTGGACCGATTTAAAAAATTCTTTCACCGTTGAGAACCTGCATTATCCCCGGGTGACATAGGCTATATTATATTTTCAAAAAAATTATGGATCCTTACTAAAACTCCAATAATGTAACCCGAGGTGTAAAAAGGGGAGGTTCTAGGAAGCTAAATAACATTTCCATTCTGATAGCGGAAGTGCCGGTAAAAATTAATAAAGTTGAATAATTCAGTAGTACGCTATCGACACCAAAAGTGCCGGAACAAATCTTGGAGTTCCACGGGCAACGTCGGGGAATTCAGCTAGTTAGTATATAAAGCATTAAAAAGAAGAAAAAGAAAAATTATTTAAGCCCTTTGTATTGAAAATTTTTTTAAGAAAACTATCATCGATATCATCACAAAGCCCTCCACACTTTTACAATTTTTTATCGGCTATTTTTATCTGGTATAACGAAAGCTAGTATTTTGAAAATATAAATTTGAAAGAAAAAAAATACCTAAATTATTGATACAAATATGGCTTTAACAGAAAATTAGAAATTTACTTCAAAAGATATACTTTGGAAAGAGAAATTTACAAATTGCCCTTGGCCTCTTCTCTACTACTTTAAAAAGTCATATTACATTTCCCAATGTCAATACCAACAAAACAATATTGATTTATATCAAATATATATCATTGGCAACACTATTTATTTATTTCTCACACAAGTTTTACCCAACAGTTGATTTAAAAACAGTTTGTTTTACTTTATTTCCTGTTGATATGAATAGATGTCAGTTGTATACATAAGTAAGTTATATAACATATCAACATACCTTTTATACAAAGAAAAACTATTCCTGCCTTTTTTCCATTAAATACCAATGTAGCGGAGCACTATTAAACTTTTCTAAAACAAAATAAACAGATACTTTTGTATAAATAAAATTTTTAAGTGAATGTACAATATCGATTGTGAAATTTCAATTACATAAAAAAGCTTAAAACTAGTTTTAATGCACGTTCACGTAAAGTATAAATTATTTATGCATTTGGCGAAGGATTACTCAAATTATTGATTTTAGGAGCATAAAACAAGCTGAACAACTACTTAACCCAAATGATTCAACCATCTGGCAAGTTAAATTCTTGTGACGGTGATTCGCATTTTTTATCTCGTAGCTTAATGCATTATTACAAATTTTGTTTATAAATAAATTAAAATTTTAATTTTTAGGACTCTTATGTACTAGCCTTATGTACGCACTCATATGTACGCACTTCTTTTTAAATAATTTATTAAAATTATATTAAATGAGGTCAACACTAACATCAAGACACAAAAGTTTTTTAAAATGTTATAGTGATATGAACTCACATTTGTTTTTGATCTGCTGAAAAATGATCTACTACGGGAAGTTGCCAGATCATTTTGTAAATTAACATTTTTCATGACAAAAACGCCAGAACTATTCTTGAAAAGAATCAGGAACTCAGCTGCATGCGAATAGAACTCACATTTATTTTTGATCTGTTGGACAATGATGTGTTAAGTTCACTGGCATATGAATTGTTGCAAACATGGTTTTCTACAACTTTACTCCTTCAAAATTTTCGAGTTTTTTAATATTAGGAGAGATATCTTATGTTTTGTATTTTCTTCTTTCGCTATGTCCCGCTTTCCCCTTGGCCTATGCCATTTACTTAAAAAATTGAACTTGAAAATACCAAAATCATATCAGATAAGACATTTCATTTTGATCAGATTAAAATTGTGACCGCTAGATAGTGATTTATGTATTCTAAGGAATTCGCTAAGTTGACGCAGCTCCTGCGTAACGAATTTTTCTCTTTAATGATTATTTAACATGTTTATACAAATTAAATGAATTCATTCAATGTTATCAAAATATATTTCTGAATGGGTACTAACAAGTTAAATTTTCACCTGTAAACACTAAAAAAAGTTTCAATACACAAACTACATAAATGAATGAGAAATAATTTCTATGTGTGGTTAAAAACTCGTATACCTACGAGAAGTGAAATACACAAACCACAATTTTTTATAAATTTATTTTACTTTGTTTATTGTGGTAGTCACATGTGAAAGATGTGTCTGGTTTTTAAATTAAAAATAAATTTAACCGCCTCCACAAACAATGCAAATTTTACAGTGAATACAGACTGTAATCGTAACGACTAGCCATTGGGTATATTCCAAAATTTGCTGCCAGCGCTGTGTTAACGCCATGAAGCACGTTGCGAACAGCGTTCCAAAATTGCAAGAGCGCTGCCGCTGCTACTGCAGCCGTGAAAATTTGAACGCGATTCACAGCACTTACAGCACGCCGCCATGTTCATTGCTTTCACTGCTTCACCTTTTTAGCGGCAGCAGTCACAGCAGGAAATTACGTTAAAATTTATGACGTCATTTTCTTCACAGTACTGCTGCAGCGTGCTGTCATGAATTCTGGAACGCGCCGTGAAGTGCTGCCAGCGTTCGCAGCAAATTTTGGAACATACCCATTGTGATACGAAATTTTCAACAGTGTTTAAATGAGTAGAAGACAGGCATACGTTAAGTTGTAATGAGAAAAAGAGTCAGGCATTGAATT
Organism: Nineta flava; assembly: GCA_963920215.1. Taxonomy (NCBI): domain Eukaryota; kingdom Metazoa; phylum Arthropoda; class Insecta; order Neuroptera; family Chrysopidae; genus Nineta; species Nineta flava. The sequence goes on from OY986045.1 coordinate 35,721,306, forward strand.
CAAATTTTTAGAAACAATTATAATATACGTACCTATATGGCAGTCTCTGCTTCTCTACAAAGAAATGCGCATGTCTGTGTCTCAACTGATTTAAACACTAGTCTAGTCATGACACTAGGCTAGTCATTACAATGGCAGGCTATAATATATATATATATATATATATATATATATATATATATATATATATATATATATATATATATATATATATAATCTTCTAAATTCTTCTAAATTTAGTCCTGACTTTTTAGGCTAGAAGTGGGGATGATATAAAAAAAACGTGGGGATTGTATAGACGCTACGCAAGTAAATGGTACGCTGGAGATGCGTCAACTCATCGAATTTTCTCAAAATAAATACATCAGTTCTCTTTGGAACAACTAGTCCGCATATAAATTTCTTGTCCTTTAGGGGTCGGTTAAAATATACCTAGAAAGGCCTACTTGCCAAGCTTTGACCTCCCTCCATTACAACTACTACTACTATTAAGGTAAAAGCTTGAGTTGAAAAGGCTATTGTTGTTTATTTTCAACACAAAGCAGCTCACACTTATACAATTTTCTTTTTCTTTTTTGCTTTCTAATGCCACGTTCTGCCATGAGTTCTGTTCGAATTCGACCACGTTGTACAGTATATTTTGGAACTTCCTACAGACGTACAAATTTATAAACTTAAAAATTTATACTACTTAATATAAAACAGAACCAACTATTAGTTAAAAAAATATAATCTTTTCAAAATAATAATAAAATAGGAGTCTGATTACATTGATTATAGTACAGGAAATCGGTTCATTTTTATAACATTTCTCCGTAATATTTGCGAATTTCATAATCTTGTAGGGCTGATAGCCCAGATGAAGACCTACTATTTTCCAACCAGCGATTCACCTACCATTTTTTTTGCAACGCGTTCACAGTTGGCGAAACGGGGAAAAAGAGGTCATTTGGCGATAGCAATGAAACTATAAATTTGACAGAAAAAAAGTAAAGCAACCACTTTTAGGTATAAACAAGATAAACAATTTGGCGTGTCGGAAATTAAAATCGATTAATTAGTTCTCTCGCAAAGTAATAGAAACTAGCTGAGTCAAATTGTTTGTCTTGTTAGTACCTAAAAATGGTTTCTTTACTTTTTTTCTGTCACATTCACAGTTTCGTCGCTATCGCTCAAAAACCTCTTTTTTTCCGTTTCGCCAACTTTGAACGCGTGACAAAAAAATGGGTAGTTAATCGGTGGTTGGAAAATAGTAGGCATTCATCTGGGCTATCAGCCCTACAAGAATATACAATTCGCAAATATTACGGAGATGTGTCATGCAAATCTACCCATTTCCTACAAATATATTCTGGTACATATGGTACAAATTATTTTTCGTATTAACACGATTAAGTCCATTCGATATGGAATTATCATCCTGTGTATCAAAGATATTTTTGATGAACGAATTTCAAGTCATTAACATGATATGCTACACCACATAATCTAACAGTTATGGCTATACGAATATGTTGCCAAATTATTCTCTAGAGAATATAATAGCCGCTATCATACGGTGTATGATTTTCCAATTATATATGTTCTGTTAAATGAATGGTGATTTTGTTAAATTGTCAATAGAGATTGCACAAATATTAAAGTATTAGTAATGAACCGAACTAAACCAATATTGCAAATGGATTCCACAACATGCGTCACTTTATTTCCTCTTGTATTGATTCAACTGCAAACTTCTTTTGGGCATATATTCTTTTGATGATTGGTCAGTGATTGAATATAATCACAAGAATTTTTGAATTTCATGAATTTATGTTATCATTGTCATAAAATTATCATAAAATTTGTACCAATACCTCCTTTATAATCTTGTTAAAAAAGTTCTGGCCGCCATCTTACTCACTACTTTAGGGCTATGACTGTGCACTTGGGCACAAAATCTGATTTGTGCCTTATTAATTTGGTGGTTTTCTAATGAAAACTATATTCAACTATATATTCTATATATTCTTACTATATTTCTAATGAACTAATTTAACCGAAGTATTTTTTCGAAAACCGAAGCAAAAAGGCACAAATCGATTGAATAAAATTTAAAAAAATGACTTCAACATTTGTGGTCCATTCCAAAGTACAACTAGATGCTAAAATTGATTTTTTTTTAGAATTCATAATTGATTAGTGCCTTATTGATTCGGTTTTCGAAAGAATGCTTCGAATAAAAGTTGTTAGAAAAAAAAAACTTTTATTCGAAAATTATGTTTTTTGAAAACTGAATAAATATGGACATATCAACGATAAAATTTTAAAAATAACATCTTAAAATAATAACTTTTGCAGCCAAGTGTATATATATATAAATACATTTTTTTTTTCAATTTATTTATTTTTTTTATGGATCTAGCGAAAATGATAGCGTTGGTTAAAATACGATACGATTAACGGTTTTCAAGGTATCAGACCCATAGTGTTAAAATTCCAAATTGTATGAATTGAGAAGGCAAAATTTTGAAATGTGTTGGTTGGACGTTAAAATAAACCTGATTTTCGTACTAATTGGGTCAAAATGAGCTTAGAAAATGATTATTATTAAAATGGATAAGAAAAATTTTCCTCACTTTTTTCAAATTTTTCCAAGGGCCCTTAAAAAAATCGCTAAAATTGGAGGAAAATTTTATATTCCCAATTTTGATGAAAACTTGGTTTTAAGCTAATTTGGACCCAGCGAAAATGATGACGTTGGTTAAAATACGATCCGATTATTAGCCTAGATAATTATTATTATTAAAATCGAAAACAAAAATTTTCTTCACTTTTTTTACATTTTTTCCAAGGGGTAAATATATATATTTTTATTTATTTATTTTTCTATATATACAATAGTCTCACTAGTCCTGCACTTCAATGGTTCGGCACGTCCAATAATCCGGCATCCTATAACTTTTTATAGTCCCGGATTAATGAGACTCAATAGTGTGCTATTATAGTTTATAGTTACTATGCAAACGACAATCAATGTTGACATTTCAAAATTGAAACAAAATTTTAATAAAATAATTTTATAGCTATATTTTAGAAGTATAGTTTCTGTGGAAATGATAAAAGCAACAAAAATTTTAACCGACTCCAAAAAAATGAGGAGATTTTGTGTTCGACCGTATGTATTTTTTTTAATGTTCACCCTCTTCAAGATTATACTTTGAGACAAAAGATAGCCAAACAAACAGAGATACTTTCACATTTATATAGTGCTATGGATATATATATATATATATATATATATATATATATATATATATATATATATATATATATATATATATATATTTATATATATATATATATATATATATATTTATGTCTCTTTTTACGAATCAGTTTGAAAAGTTCCTCCAGCACCAATAGTTTTTGAGTAATTTTCAAAAAAGTAGATCCTTTTTCTATGGAATCTTTAATTGTTTATAACTTATGCAATTGTGTATGTGTTTATTTTTTTTAAATTTTTGCACATTTTTCTAGACGTCATAACGAGTTTAACACGTTTTTATCAAAAATTAACAGGTTTTTTAACTTGTTGACTAGACTATAACTCCTGAATCGATGTGTTGTTCAGAGAAACACTGACTATATCTACTACACAATACGTTATGTTTCAATTGGTTATTGTTCTTCAATTGTATATTTGATAATGATTTCAAAATTTAATCTATTTTCTATTATTGTTCGTATAAATAATTCGACAAAAAACAATAATGTGAGAGGGCTCAAGTTTTCGCATACAAAATGTACCGATATCCTAGCAAAAACAAAAATGTTCGCCTGCAAAAGTATTCGAAATCAATGTCAAGGGTCAAGTATTTTAACAAAAGTAAGAAAATTGATTGGTATATTATTGAGTAAGTTTCTCAGGTGTAGGATATTTCATATTTTACTTGGCAAGTGGTCAGATATTATAACACTTAATATACAAAAAATAAATTAAAATACGTAAAATATGAAATACCCTGTACCTGAGAAACTACCAAATTCTCACTTTTGTCAAAAAAAAACTATGTCCTTACATAAATTTCACTTCTTATGTTGGGGAACATTTTCGTTTTTGCTGGAATATGAATAGTATTTTTTGTATGCTTTGAAAACTTTGTCTCTTCCAGATTCTTGTTTTTGGTGGATATCATTACTTTTTTCAAAGTTTTTTTGCTCAACAGACAAACGTTTAATTAGTTTGTTTGAATATCGTTAATAAATGAGATGTGATTGGCTGATGTAATTAATCAATCATAGATGGTAGAATCAATCATTATACATTAAACTATATTCAATTAAAACTACCATGTAAAAAATTCTTTGCATAAGATTAACATTGTAATTTGAATTGTAAAAATTTGGATTGTAAAAATTTGGATTGTAAAAATTTGGATGGAAAGATAAAAATATCCGGTATTCCGGGTGATTTCTGAGTCAACTTTCATCAACTTTCTAGAACAACTGTAAGATGAAGAAAATTGACGATGAGTGAAACAGTTAGTCCCCACAATGTCAATTTCTGGGGTTAAATATCTTGGATACTATTAAAGCGGTAATGATCAAATTTGTTACGTAACGTCAGATGGTAGGTCTCACACAATTTTACTTTTTTCATACCTTTGTTGGTTCCTGAGCTACACAGGCGTAAAAACCGTCTCTAATATTTCCTGTAAAACATAGTACGGTAGGCATCAATGCTTAAACTTGGCCTAACGCACTATGACCGTGCTATATGGTTTCACCTACATACAAATGCTAATGATAAATAAAGTATCATACTTATCTGCCTAAATTTATGATTGTATGTTTAGATGAAAAGTAAATCCTTCTATGTAATAACTGATATTTAATACGGCTGATTTGCAACTAATTATTATGTTTAATTTAAAACCGACATTATTCATAATACATTGTGATATTTCAGATTCAAATCATTTCAGATAAATTTAGAGGAAATAGAAATTCAATACATGACATAAAACAAATATGATGCCCTTGCTAGTCGGATAAATATCCAATATGGAAACGATGAATTAATTGCATTGATTGAACTTGTAGTTGATTTGTGTTAAATCTAATCCAAATTTAGATTTTTTTTTCTTCAAATATATGACATTTGAGTTTAAAAGGGACAAAATATGTCATTCGATACGTTCAGGTTTCTTTCGATCCGTAAGATTACAAAATATTGCTAGACAGCGCATTTTATCCCCTTTAAAACACAGTTAAATTTTACCGTTCGTCCATCGCTTGTTTCTCGACTGTAAATCTCAAAAGCTTGGTCCTACGCGAATTTCGTAAAATATTAGCTATGGACCATTTTTGTATAAAATAACCTAAGGAATAAATTTAATGACTTTTGTTCACGTAAGACTAATAGCTAACGAGATATTTGAGAAAAACTGATTAACCTTCAATACCCTTTTCTCTAACGCAATTTCGGACTTTTGGCCATGTTTTTATAATGTCACTTTTTAAGAGGTTAAAGTGCTATATTCGCCGCATACAGTAGTGAATTCTATGTAAGGGTCTAGTTATTTAACAAAAGTAAGAAAATGATGGGTATACATTTATTCCGAGACGTTCTCCTATAGGGGAGCCCGGGGCAGAATGGGGTACGAAGTTGAAAAAAAGGTTAAAAAATACAAGAGTGTTTGTTAAGAGAGCTGGAAATTTTTCTGTGAACACATTAGAGCGTTATAATCACAAAAATACAACAATATTGTAAGAAAATAAAAGAACAATTTTTTTTTTCAAAAATTGAATGCTATTTGACCCGTTCTTCCCGATGCCCGGGGTAGAACGAGATGGTAAAGACAGGTTATTATAAACGCATATAAAACTAGTGAAAATACAGAAAAAAATAAGTTTATGCTCAAAGGTGAAAAATGAAATGAAAAACACTCTGTTGTCAGTTGTCATCCAAGAGCAACCAGGGGTAGTAAAACTAAGCTCTTCACTTGAACGCCTATGAAGTCTGATGTCCGCAATTCCACCCACCCGTTCCGCCCCAGAGACACAATTCGGGTTAGAGGAGTAAGTTATCTTAAAAAAAATACGTAAACAAATATTTAATTACATCAAACTAAAGACAATTAAACGTATTTCAAGCATGTACTAACTGTAAATATAATATAAACAAGTATGTATATCTTATTTTGATTACAATATCATCATAAGTTACAATACAGGAGCAAAATCTCATCTCAATACCAAGAGAATTAGACTAACATGAATGGCGTAGTTGAACAGCCAAAGGTTGGTTCTACGTATTGACGCTCACTTGTAGCATCCCCTTGAACCGAAAATCTTCAAATTTCATTCCGTCCTGGACCCCTTTGTGCCCTGGGTTTCCTTATATCCACCCTTATCCCTTACAAACACCGGTATAAGTTATCGAATTTGGTACGCACCGTTAGATGGAGGGTCCCACGATACGTTTTTAATTTGGACTTAACTTTTTTGGTATCTCTAATCCTTTGTGTAAATACATAGCACGGTAGGCGTCTATGCTTAAACTCTTCCTCACGCACTACCATATGCTTTGTTTTATGTTTGAAATTTACAATTTGAGTTTAAACTTCTTGAACTGTATAATTGTTTTATGAAAATGAAATCGAAATGAAAATCGAAAGCGAATTAACAAAATATATTAATGTCGTACATAAAAATCCAACTATCAATAAAAATGACATATATACTTGATCTATTTGAATGTTATTTTATAAAATATAAAACGACAATTTGCATGCTGATTATTATAATTTTCATAAATCAATAATACATGCATGACATTACAATTGCTACATTATAAATACAAAACATTATTATACATATTATATGTAAATAGAACGTCATTTACAACAATCATAATGAAACGATGAAACTATTGTTTAAATTTCCATATAATTTCATTGAAAACATCAAATGCATCATAACTTTTATTGCATTAAACCTAAAAAAGTATACCTAGCAAAATAACATGTTTGTAAAGTATGGGCAATCACTCGACGAAACGCTCGTTAAGTATGAAATAGGCGCAGAACAATTAAAATGTAAATTGTAACCAATATAGGTAATAAAACATAATAAAATATTAGGAAAGCATAACATTTCAAATAATATGGCCAATTTGTATATAAACATTTAACTCCTACAAAATATCAAATACTTTTGATTTTTACAGCAACCGTTCAAGGACATGTTTTTTGTTGCTGCAACAGCTATACACACACAGCAACATCCTAGGTTGCTGCACAATGTTGCTGTTCAATGTTCCTCGTTTGTAGGGCCTATTACACTAAACGTGCCGATAGCATACGTCATATGAGTTTTTCATCTGCCATCAAAAAGTGGTTGGATATATCTATAATTAAGAAATGAAAAAAACTGCGGACTTAAAAATAGTTCGTACTAGCCATTGTAGCCTACTCCATATATGGAAGTTGGTAGAACATCCAATGGAAAGTCTCAACAGACATTTTTTTCTTACTGTACCAATTGGTGTAAGTATATTTGTCAGTTTTGCTTCCGTTAGTGCTAACCTCTAACTTTAATTTAACTCGAACAAACTATCGAATCGAACAAACTATCCAAAATTTTACTATCTTTTAAATATAAAAAATACAATTGTGTAGAAAGGAACCTCTACAAAGGACAAAGCATGTAATTTATATTTATGTTTTTGTTAAGATTCTATAAACATTCAAAAAGCTCACAGAAAGACACATTTTAAATGAAATTAGTAAATACCACATCTTTTGTAAACCTATATCCACTTCATACAATTTGTCCAATAATATAGACTCCATTAGTGGTAAGAAAATGTCGAGAACAAAAGTTGATAGTTATTAAAAATTTCGAAAATCAAATCACGAATGCGTCATTTATGGCCTTGGTACCATCCAAATAAAACTCTATCCTATCGTAAAGAATATAAGTAACAATTCGTATCATGTTTTTTTTTTTCTATTCAAGTTTTTCGTTTTACAGTTAATAATTAATACGCTGAAAATGCACACATATCAAGTGTTTCAGAATAACAAATGTTGCAGAACGTAATTTTATAAAAAAACATTCCTACTTAGTTCGTTAGCTGATTAAATATTTACACCAAGGAACGATAATGCCTCTATTGAAATTTTACTAAAATTGGTACGACACGAAGATGTGTTTATATAAATCTATAAAGATAATTCCACACAAAACTTTGATTTCATTGACCTTAATGTGTTAAAGTTTCTTGTTATCAAAATAGATACAACATTGGAAAATACGTAATGAATAATTGTTTTGTTTATCTGTAATATGGATAGTAAATTTAGTAAATAACAAGAATGAAAACAGACAAACATAATATGTTTTGACAATTGCTTTTTATTATATTCAACAACTTTACCTACTTCTACTTCACACAATGGCATTTATACATTGTCAGAATAGATGGATGATAGTTCTTTAATTTCTGCTTTTCACGATTTACAAAATTAGGTTTCTATGGTGTAAAAGAGTACAACCAACAAAGCACCAGGCATTGTTGGAGTACATTGTGAATGTCTTAAAATGTGTTCAGACGAATTGACGAATGCTATATGCTACTAAAAATTGATATGAAAATATTAACTCATCCACCAGTTATTAAAACCTGGACCTCTAGATTTCTAGTCCAGAGTGTTACCGTTACATCACGGATGATACTGATGAATGAGACAATTCTATCATATCATTGGCAGTATTTACATTTACTTATTTTTCTAACATGGTATTAATTGTGTATGCTTAAGGTATTTTCAAACTACATACAAACTACAAGGTATATCAGCTGAACGGGTACCCTCGCGAAAGGAACTATATAGAAAATTATATGCGAATCAGGGAGATTCCGCAATAAAACATCATATATATACTAGTATATAATTTCAAACGACTTTGAAACAGCGTGCCGGTACTCAGGATGCCAACTGAAACATAAAAAATAACCTTCTGTTGCGGACATGAAAAAATTGCACTTTTTTATGCATATTTTATCAAAAAATTGAACTACCCGATGGACATTCTCCCAAAGTTTTGAGGAAAAATATTTCTAAGGAATTGAGGAAAGTCTGTGTCGAGTTTCAGAACAAACTGTGACTATATTGAGAGAATTCGAAGTAAAAACAGTCGGAATCGTGCATTTTATTTCATCATGTATATGAAGATGCATGTTAAATTTCTCCAACTTACGTAACGATTTTGTAAAAAAAATGCCATGGGGATAAATTCTTTAAAAAATTAAACTGTGTTTCTGAGGATTCATTTTACTAATATTGTGAATAACGTGAAGTTCTTGACAACCTAATAATAGTTTGGAAATACCCTAAGGGTCACAATACAATACTAATTTTAATGAAATCAATAATGCCATATTTTGTATGTCACGTGTACCTACCGAATGACAAAATAATCATGGATGAAAGTTTCTATTATGACATAATTAATTAATAATTTTCAATACCTTTGCAAATACAGGACGTAATTCCTTTGATGATATGATAATGATGATGATCTTATTTAAGATTGTTATGTTACGATGTCACAGATAAATTAATCTTAAGATAATATGTGAAATCATATATACCTGCTAATTAAACCCTTTCACTTACCTTGAAGTTGTTTTGTACTGATCATTGCTTGGGTTCAGTGTTTTGTTCATAGCTTAACGCATAGGTGGGCAAACTTTGATTGCACTCAGCTCATTGAGTGAGAGGTAGGAAGAGAGATAGAGTAAATACCGGGTTACTTACCAATTATTATTAATTTCTTTTTTTAGTTAAAACATTTTCTGAAAAAAATATAATAATACCAACTATTTTTTATGGTCACTATTATTCAAAGTATACAATACATACAATACATTGAATACATACTCTGGAATTTTGGGCTGGTAATTTGGGGCATAAAATGTACCTTTTTAATATATTTGGGTATGACTAAAATATATGATGGCTATTGCCAACATATTGGAGAAGCGAATCTCGTCGGACTGAAGTTGAAGGGGGAGCACAATGTACCATAAGGTCGAAGTGCAATAGTTTTAGACACCAATATAAATCAATCAATCAAATGTACTCGACTCTAAATCTTAATTTGGTGTCATATTTAGATACCTTTGCGTGCATTATATGTTTCCTTGTGTGACAGCGGTAAACTCCTAACAAACGGACATTAATTATTTATTGGACAAAATAAACGTTTGGTTTAAATTCTTGGAACCTGAAATTGGATTTCTTGGAACCTTCTCCCCTTACAAAAGAAACTGAAATTCGAAAAAAATCAAAGCTTCACATGCATTTAAGAAGACCTTACATATGAATTTTAGTAAAATATTCTGTCAGGTAATAGATGAAATTAAAAAAAAAAAACATATGATATTTCACATAATTAATGAAACGACTTTTTCTCAAAGTATATTTTTAATTATCAAAAATATATACAAATATTGTTTATTTAAAAAAGAATAACATAATATTTTTTAAAAAATACAGTCAAACAAGTAAAAAAACACACATGAAAAAATAAGTACAGCAACATTCAATTTAAAAATAACTTATAATCTAACATAAAAAAAATAGTTATTTGGTCTATTTTGTCATTACTTGTCTTTGGGGCCACAATTCGTTTTTGATCAAAGAAAGCCAATTTTATAAATTTGTAAAAACCCTACGTGATTTTCAGCAATACTAGATTTTGTTTAATATGATATAGCTATAACTATATCATATTAAACATTTAAATCAGCAACTTCAGACTGTTTTTAATAGATGGCTCACCAATCAATGGCAAAGCACCTTAATAAAAATTGGAAGTAAGATAGTTGAAGTCTCTGCGCATGTCAAGTCTAATATATAAGTCTGTCGCAATATAGCGTATAAAGAAACTCATTAACTATGAAAAAATTGTCTGTTTTTACTTCATCAGGCATATTGGCATAGTTCCTTTTTCTATAAAAAAAACTAGTTCTTCAACAAACTTTAGCAAAAGTTTAGTTTTTGTCATTTTGAAATAAAGAATAGTTAAATAACATGGAATTGGCTATTCTCGATCCGCCCCAAAATAATCGTACTGTTTTAAAGTTTCTCCCCACTTAAACTTAACATATTATAGTACGAATGATCAGGAAATCGTTCTAGTTCAATGTAATCCGTTTCAGTTAACAATAATTTTTCCACTAATGCAACACATTCAGCAAATGTTGGTCGTTTGATTGGATCATTATCCCAACAATAATACATAATATTGTATAATTCACGTCGGCAATGTTCTGGTTTGTCCAAACGATAGCCGTCACGTACCTGTGAACAAAGAAATTTCGATTAATTTAGAAAACTATAAACATTTTTATAATAGATTTTTATTTTTTAAAAACAAATGAAATTTTTATTGAAACAATTTAATTATAATTATAATTATTTATTATTATTATTATTATTTGTTTGTGTATTTATTGTAATTTGTTTCAAATTAAATTTTTTTTTTAAACTGCATAAATATTTTTGTAATATATCGAGGGTTCGAAATTTCTTGAAACTCTTATTGTCCATACGCCGACAGTTAAGTCAATTAACCGCTCCATTAGTTTTTTAAAGACAAACTGCTGATTTTGGGATTCGAACCAATAACCTCACAGTTCCAAGCAGATCACCTTAATAAGCGCGGCTACTTGGCTGGTATCAACTCCAATTATAATGAGGCATTTATTTTATGGAAAATATTCGTGTATGCGTATTTCTTCAGACGTTTCTTATATTTCATTCCTTTCAAAATTTCAGTGACAAAAAGCAGTAATTCTATATCAGTAAATCACATATTACGGCTTTTCGATTTTCAACAATTAAAGACAGACACTAATTATAGCCAGTATTAATCGTTCAATAATTATTATTGAAAATAATATTAATAATGTAGTTTAGAAATAACAAAAACTTAGATTTCAGTTTTCTCTGTTTTCACTTTTTATACTTCACTGTCTTTTACCTAAGCACGGCAGAATATACTATGGGCCACAGAAGTAGTAGTCATTTTTTCAAAACTGTATAGTCATTTTGTGTCTTATTAATTGGTAAAATGTTCGGATAAATTGTTAATATAATTATTATTAACAACTTTTATGCGAAAGATTATTTTAAAAACTGAATTAACAACATACAAAATGATTATACAATTTTGAAAACTGGGAACTATTTCTATGGCCCATAGCACATTAGGGATACTAAAGTTAATTATAAAATTTAAATGTTACAATGTTTTAAATGTTGTAAATGTTCTAGTGCTTTTCATTTTCCATTAGATACAGAAGCATTGGCAACCCTATTTCTTGAACCTAGTATATAAACGTAAAAACGCACTTCGCGTTCTTATTAAATGAATCAATACTTGGTATTTTTTTCAACATAAATAATTCAATTAATATCTATAAATTTAATTTGTGGTAATACATTTCTTTGACTAGGTACTTTCGTTTGAACTTTTGAAGATTTTTGTTTTGAAACTCCTAAATAAAAAAATATACACATAAAGTGCAAAGTATAAAGAAAAAATGTCAATAATTAAATTTAAACATGTTTTTATTTTAATTTGATGTTTCTACTTTGATCAAATTTTAATATTTAATTCCATCCGTTTATTATTTGAAGGTGACACACCGGGATGATCACAGAATAAATGTACTATATCTTTCGTAAATATTTCATTTCATTTTATCGAAGTAGACAAATTTTTTTCACTTTCACTTTTCATATATATCGAGTGCGTACATTACTTGGAACAGGTGAAATTCGTCGTTCTATTATACAAGTTTTCCCTTTAAGTTTTCTATCTATGCACACATTTACCAGTCCAAGTGGCCGAGAGGTCTAAGGCGTTATGTCCGCGCAGTATGTCTACTTGGAAACTGGGAGGTTATGGGTTCGAATCCCGACATCAGCAGTTTGCCAATTGTTAAGAAAAAAAAAAGGGGTGGTTAATTGACTAAACTGTCGGCGTATAGACAAGAACGAAGTAACCGGCTATACTTGAGAAGATTTTCTGCAGTTTTCTTCACGAACTCCAGATGAATATTGGCATAGTTCCTCCTATCATAGTCGTCTGTAGCCGCATATCCTACCAATTCCTAGTCTATAGAGAAAAATTCCCTCCACTCCACTCTCAGCCTCACATATTTAGGCATCACGATGGACCTATTGGTCGAAGTGTAGCCCGTCCAGGACAACCTCTACAATCTATCTATCTATGCACACATTTGCACACATAGATAGTAAGAAGTTTCTCAAAGGTTGTTTAAAAAAAGGGAAATGGCTTTGTTTAAGTTACTTGCATTAAATTTTCTTGAAGTTAAAAATGTTTCCACCAAAAACTTAAAAATCATCTTATATCTTTTACTTCTCAACAAATAGCTATTGAAAATTTTACATATAATGCTATTAAGAAAGTCGGTACACAAGAACTACGTCAACAACTTAACAAATTTTCACTGAATAAATAAATGCATACACTTCTCTTTTCGTAATAGATCGAAAATTATTTTAATAAACGAATAATAATTAAATACAAATTATATTTATATTGAAATGAACAAAAACAAATTCTTATCATCAACTTGTTTTTAAAATTGTATTAATGTTAAGTAAGTGGTTTTATTAATCCACATATTTTCTTTACATTTAAATAAAATTACATTACGGTCCAACGTAGCCTCAAAAATTCAAATCTTTCAGTTCCCATTTAAACGTTGCTATCAAAATGATTGACGTATGTCATCATGCTTGTATATATAATTAAGGTAACGTAAAGTAATACTGATTTATTCTCACTGTCTAAATTTGTTTCCTGTTCATCAAAATTTGTACCTTTTGGATTGGGTTGATTGCTCTCGTGTTTTTAAATGTTTTATAATTTTAATATTCTATAAAATAATGACGTATTCTCGTTGTATATGAAAAAACCAAGTTTTTGCACACACAAATTATTGATATCCCAGTAAAACCAAAGATGTTTGCCTTCAAAAGTAGTGAAATCTATGCAAGGACCAAGTTTTTTAACAAAAATGTGAAAATGATTGGTATTTATTTATTGGGTAAGTTTCTCAGCTGAGGACTTTCATGTTGTCTTTGGTAAGTGGTAAAATTTTATAACACTTTATATACAAATATATAAACTTGCCAAGTATGAAAACCATGCCTCACCCTATGGGGGAGGGAAATTTCTGTTTTTTTTTGGGTGGTTTCATCCTTCTTACCAAAAATCAATTGTCTTGGACAGCTGGAAGTACCCTAGAATATTGATGATGAGTGAGTCCATCAGTTAGACCCCAAATGCCGATTTTTAGGGTTAAATACCTTGGAAACTTCAATGGAAAGCTGTAATTTTCAAACTTGGTACATACAGTCAGACCACGGGTCTCAGACTACGATTTAAATTTGAGCTTCATAGCTTTTTTGGTTCCTGAGATACAGAGACCTAATAACTGTCTCTAATCCTTCCAATAAACATAGTGCTTAAACTTTGACCAACGCACTACCATGCTATGTGATAAAACAGTTAAATACACAAAAGCAATGAGCACATTAAATATACACAATATAATCATTTTGGTTGTTTTGTATATACAATATGACGGCATACTTAAAACATCATGTTTTAGTGAATAATTTTTCATACACTGTTTAAGTGGGGAACTGGAGCATTTAAAGTTTTAAATAAAAGTAATTATTATAAATCAACCCCATATTTTTGTGCAAAAAAGACATATCTGAGTGTTTACATCACAAACCGTCGTATTTATATTAATTTATGACTTTGAGAGTCGCATTTAAAAAAATAATTTTAAATATAAGGTTAAAGGTCATTGTCTTGGGCATCAATACAGTTTTGCATATCCCATGTTGCACACTATTTGAATGTCTTGTAAGAGACTTTTAATAGACCGATAGTTTAATTGGTTCGAAACAAACAAAAAGTACAAATATTTCTTATGTGATCTGTATATAGCACACACAGTGTCAACAAAAATGATGTTCTTTTTTCAAATAAGACAAAACCTTTAAATCTGACAACTTAAATAAACCTTTTTGTATTTAATGGTATAAAATTAAATAGTTTAATGATGAAAAACTCTTATTCGAGACATTTTTCCGAAAACCAAATAAGTTGGGTACAATTTTGAAACAAAATTGAAAATTTTGAAACAAGAATTCATTAGCTAAGTGTAGCATCAGGAAATTTTTGTTTCAGACATATTGATAGCGTTATTTTGGACTATATTAGAATCAACAATAAATACTTCTAATAATTTGTCTAATATAGTGAATCAGAAACAAAGTACAGTCGCAATTTAAAATAAGCCATTTTTATACCCGGTATAAAATTTTGTACCGACTTAGCAACGCTTGAAAATATTGATCGCAGACATAAATCCTTGGCATAGGTGTTCATAAAATGGCCTAATTCGGCCATTTACATCGCCCATTTACGTCCGTCTGCCCATCTGTCAATACTCCTGATGACAGCTGTCTCTCCTGAAGCATGAAAGAGTAGAGAGGACTGCTGAGAACAGAGAAACAGCTGCAGCTGTGACCACCCCCGCGAAGTAATGCCTAGCGGCGGATCTGCAGGGTTAAAAACAAGGTAAATGAAGCAAGGAGATTAGGGTTTTAGTCAGTACACCAAGATTAAGTCCGATACATGGATGAAAACCTACCGTGTGTAAAGCATTTCCCTCCTCCTCAAAAACATACATACACACACACACACACACACACACACACACACACACACACACACACAAATATAACACTATGCCGAGACATGTATTTTATTTCAATCTCATTTTTCTTATTCTAAATGCGTTTTATCTGTTTCAACTTTACAAAAAAAAAATTGATTTCAATAATGTAATTTGGTTCAATAAACTTGAATCAAAAAGAATATAAAAAAAAACAACGTTGTAAAAATAAAACAACAAAATTGTGATGACGTGAGATCGCTAATATTTTGATAACATTGATTGTATTAAGTTGAGTGGGGTTGGTGTTGGTGTATGTATGGGTAGTTTTTTTGTAGTGGTTTCTCTTTTGTTTTTTAATACAAATTTTTGTATACACTTTATCTAAATTTTTTTATACACATGTCATAATTTATGTTGTATAGCTACTGTATGTACATGGATAATACATATATATATATATATATATATATATATATATAAATATTAAAAAAAAATATTAAGATAAATTTTTTATAAAAATTTTAATAATATTTTGAACTGTATATTAAATGTTAGATTCTAAAAAATAACTATAAAATTATTTTATTAAAATTTTGTTGATTGTCATAAACTATACTAGCACACTTAAATGGTTATATATAAGTTAGAAAAACGAAAATTTGTATTTAATAAATTCAATTAAATGTTTTATAAATGAATTAATGTGGAATATTTCAAAATTAAATAACTTTTCGTAACATAGTAATATATATTTGTAAGTAAATAATTTGTAAGTAATACTCTTGTAAGTAAATAACTTATAAGAGTACACTTCAGCCGCGCATCGGAGCGACAGAGTTTTGAGTGAGTAGGTTAAAAATTAATAACTGGTCCTGAAATTTGTGTTACGGAATTAATTCCCTAGCTAATAGTTCGAAAATAGTGTATATAAAGAAATTTAATTCTTAATTAGGTATAGACGACATTAACAATGAAATTATTCGTCATTTGATATTTTTTTGTGAACTTTGTTTATTCCACGCGGATGCAGAATCACTAAGAGTGTCATACTGAAAAATCCATGTGTGTGGTATATATAAAAGAATTAATCTCAGTAAATTGTTGCCCTTATTGTAAATGTAGATCACACTGTATTATTTAAACAAAAAATGCATAGAAAAGAAAACATTTTATAATGTTTTGTAAATGTAACATTGTTCATAAAGAAACAATAACAAAGTAACGTTTGAAAAGTTTGATTGAAATATCATTTTACATTGTGGACTAATCCTTTCACTGATTATTTACAATTTATAAAACTTTGAGGTCTCTCTTGATATTATATCAAGTACAGAAAAATATATAAAAACAATTTATGTCAATTAGATTTTTCTATACAGTATGGTTTAATTTTCATATTAAAACATAATGAAATTTACAGATATTATGTTTTATTAACTCTTTAATATTTCGACAATATTAGTGGGTGTCATTTTTCTGTTGTCGAATTAGATTCTCGCAGACTATTTGTCTTTGTTGAATTTAAAAATGCTAATTAAATTTTTAAAAGATTCTACTCCCTTAATCATAAATCTGAATTCAAGGCCATCGCTGAACGTTTTAAATGCATGGATT
The DNA here is from genome assembly GCA_963920215.1 of Nineta flava. NCBI lineage: Eukaryota > Metazoa > Arthropoda > Insecta > Neuroptera > Chrysopidae > Nineta > Nineta flava. The sequence continues at coordinate 35,738,707 of OY986045.1, forward strand.
AAGACTGCTTACGACTTTTTCGATGACAAACTTAATTCATTGTTCAGATCATATTTTTATTGTTTTTATATCAATACGACAAAGGCAAAACTTGTTCTAATTCTAATTGTAGACATTTTGGAATAAGGTCATTTTTACGTTTGTCATATCATTCAAATATTTATTGTTCTATTTTAAATATTGTAAACATTTTTATACACGGTATGTATATAATATATATAAGGGATATTAAGTTTAGTCCTGACTTTATAACGGTTGACAATGTTGATCTAAAGATATGACAAACGTAAAAATGACCTTATTCCAAAATGTCTACAATCAGAATTAGATAAAGTATTTTTGGTACAGATGTTGATTAAATGGCTTCATTAGTCCATTTACGTATGCCCGTCTGCCCGTTGACACGAGAAAAACGAGAAAAACAAGAGAGATAACGATCTGAAATTTTACGTAGGTTCTGTTCTAGAGCAGAAGGTAAAGTTCGTGAATGAGCAACATATGACCCGTGAAACCCTTTGCCAGCGACGAAAATATCCATCTTTACGAGATAAAGTAAATTAAAAATTTAAAAACCTCCATCGCAATAATATGAAACATAATAAGAAGTTCCCGTTGCTTCCACCAAATTTATGTAAAATGATTATGTCAATAACATGCCTATACATCATCTTGGAAAAGACCTGTTAATTAAAACAGTGAAAAATGTGATCAAACAAAGCTAAGAGCAACCGTAAAGAAACCATCTATCTAACAAAACCACGTACACAAACAGACAGACGATTCCAAACTACAACACCCCTCTTTTTGCGTTGTGGGTTAAAAATTCACAACGTTCGTTTAAAACATTTTTCCATAAACTGAATAGTCACAATTTTAGCTGAAAATCTAAAAGAAATATTCATGCATTTATAATCAATTCTGTATATACTTGTTCTTTAACCTATTAGCACAGTTACTTGTTAAAAATTATTTTTATTTAAGTGTATTTTCTCACCAATAAAAGTGATTATTATTATTGTTATTAATACCATTAAGGCTCAAAGAGTTAACTATATCATATGTTCTTAATATAATATGGCATAATCATATGCTTCATAAAAACATAAAAGGTAATTAATTCTAACAAATGATGATAATAACCAATGAGAATAATTATTGGCGACAACAGATGAATGACATTTACTATATTTACAGTATAAAAGAAAAATTCCATTTTCAAGTCTAGACCATAAAATATTGATGAAAATGTATATAAACATTATCATAAAACAATATTTTTTAAATAAAAAACAAACAAAAAAAAACAAATGAATTTTAGATTATCGGTATTCAAATTTATTCAATTAAATTTTCATGATTTATATTTGACAAGTTCAGTTGTAGACTTCATAATAAACATTTAATAAATAATAATAATAATAATAAATAAGTTAATAATTAAATAAATTGATTAGTTCTTTTCGACAATACATGGTTTGTACAAAACCAGTCAAATTTTAAAATCGGTAGGTAATTCGGTTATGCTGACTTTGATAAGACCTGTCCCGGTATTACACCGTTACAACCAATGGAAAACCATAAAAACCATAGATAGGATAGCTACGAATTGAGGATTACATTTAAACAAATTATAAAAAAAATAAAATAGAAAATCAGCCTTAAGAAACTTAGTATTTGTTCAGGACTTGTCAATTGTTTAAAAAAATATCGTGTTCCCATTGTTAATAACAATTTGGAATGTGTCAAATGATTAAAATAAATAAATAAAATGTTCGTATCTAGAATAAAGAAAATTTAGAGTTTAAAAAAACATTCTTTTATTGCAATTTGAACTAAAAAATGCAAAATAATTTAAATAAGAAAATAGAATAGCAGAGATTGACAACATTTCCGGGAGGTAAGACTTTTTTGAGGAAATTTCCTGCTCTTTTTTTTCGATTTATTTGCAAAAAACGAAACCCCCTTTTTTTTTACTAAATTGTTTATAACTTTTGCAATTTTTTTACGCGGGACTTCAACTTTTTCAAAAACTTTCTAGATGCAATTAAGAATCGAATGACACCTTGGTCATAATTTTCTGAGAAGGTGAAGTGAAATTCGAAAAAAGACACATGTTTACTAGTCTATTGCTTAAAACTTAATAACCTGTTTTGGTCATAATATGCGACTGTGTGTGAATATTAATTTGATTCTATTTTTTTAATATACCATTACAATTTTAAAGTATTTATCCTTAGGAATAAATAATAAAATGGTTTGAAATAACTAACTCAGCGTTTCCGAGTCCAAACTATTGAATATAGTAATATGAAATTAAGTATGTATCGAACAACCTACCTTAAAGGATTTTTCATGTCCACCGGGAAAAAAGTTAAAAAAATCAATATAATTTTAAATTTATGTAAAATAATTTACAAGCATATTTCGTTTATTGTCATCGTGGCGAAAATAACTAAAATAAGTTGTTTTTTAATTCGAATAAATTACCTCGAAATAAATTTTTAAATCATCAGATGCTTAACATTGTACTCACCTAAACCATTTAATGGAAAAACATTGTATTTCAACTATTTTCATATTAATAAGCCAAGCCGTGAGGACATTATATATATATATATATATATATATATATATATATATACATTAAACTCCATATTCTAACTTTTCAAAAAAGTTTTCAGAATAAATGTTTACGATCGTAATAGTACTATCATATTTATTCTAATAAAACTTAACATGAATAAACAAGCTATGTTTTCTCTAGTTTAGTTCGTTTCTTTAGGGTTCCGTTAGCATCAGTATATACATTTATAATACCTAAAAAGTTAGGAAATAAAATCTCTTCTATATTTAAAATTGCGATGAATTTTTATTTGTATTCTAAATTATATAGGATATCGTTGCATAAAACAGTCTTTCGGCAGTACTAGGGATACACAGGCGCTTGACAACGCTGAACAAAAGAAATGGTGCAAATTAACTTATTTCCGCTCATGCACAAATAAAATGACAAAAGAACTAAGTGATCATGACTTATCATGACAGTGATTATTAATAAAAACTAAATAAAACAGTTACTTGGCAACCCAAAGGATAAAATTATTAAAGAGCAACAATCAGGTATATAAAGTTGTCAAAATTGTTCGAAAATTTATGTTGAACAAAGTCTTCGCTAAATCGGAATTCTTAGTAGATACTATACATACGTTACATTTGCGGACTACGGAGCCCGTACAGAGCATGGTCCAACACGCACTTGGCCATTTTTTTTTGCAATATATTTAATTCATTTGCTAATGTAGTGAAAAATTGAAAAGAAATTAATAGATAGACATTTTATTTCAAAAGAAATGAACCTATCGGTGGGTGTGCGTGTATATCAAAAAGAGTCAATAACCTCTAAATTTGCTTAATAAAGAATTATAAGTATTTGCAAAATGAAATTTTTGTGATTAAAAGCCCTATTGTAAATAGTAGTTTACTCAATTGGTCAGGCTGCAATGTCTACAACCTATTCCGACTTGAGCTAAAGACTGCTAAAATCTAGTTATGGTAGAGAATGAAGGTTCCTTAGAGGTCGGTAAAAGAGCCCTAGTTTTCAGGCTTCGGCTACTGCTCCACCACTGCTGAGAAAATAGCAACTGACTAAGATAATTGCTTAAATACCTCATACTATTTCTACTAAAGTTCATTATCAGTACCGACATGGATTGTTTATTTTATTTCTACACATGTAAAGATATATAAAGATATGACTTATAGTGCCTATAATTACAGATGTTTGAGCCAGTTTATGAAAAAAAGTTTATGTGTTAAAACTTTTTTTCTATCTCTTACGGTTCTAAAGATAGAGATTGCCCATCTCAGTTCGACTTTGCCTATTCACGAATAGAAGTGGTTTAATTAGTAGCCACTTTTTAGCTATATAACACACACACACATTGCTAGTCCTACATTGCTAGTCTACACACAAAAATTTATTCCACTCCACTCACATTCTTACATCCTTAGGTATCACAATGGATCTAATAGTCAAAGTATAGCCCGTCCAAGGCAGCCTCTACAGTCTATCTATCTATCTAATAAAATTTTAGTTTTATTAAAAATAGGGGAGGCTAAAACAATGTGCAAGTACAGCACCAACGATTATAAGCTTAAAAACTTGTAAGTCTTTGGATAAAAATCATTATGGATTCGTTCAATTTTTTTGTAAGTATAAGTAGTTTTTTTCTCTGCAGCTATTTTTTTTCTATTATCCGAAATATCATACACCAAACATATTGTTTGCTTGTGTATAAAATTTATGTAATGGAATTAAATGCTTAGCTTTGACTATTCTGCAGTAACAATATTTATTTTTATTTAGTGACATTTTTTTTAATATAACTTTTTATTTTTTTTTTTCCATATTTAATATTTATTCTATACCTATATTCTCAATATTCTATGTATATCTAGTCTATCAACCAATCTCTTTTGAATTCGAACGTCTAGATGAGATAGAAGATCATTGTATGAAAAAAAGTTTTTTTTCAAAATACATTTAGACGTTTTGCTGGAGATAACGTGAAATGAAATAATGAACAAACTCAGCAAAATTCCTATACATCTGTTATATATACCTCTTTGAAACCTTAAGAGATAGAAAAAAAATTTGTTAACAAAAACTCTTCTTTTTAAAATAAAAAAGTTTTGTTTGAAAGGGAATTTCATAAACTCATATAGTTTTCTCATAATTTGTAATTATATGTTTCTCGGAAAGAATTGTTAACATTTCGAATACGCATAATTGCAACATTTAAGTCAGTTAGTTGTTACATTACTTAACAGTCGAACATAGAATCTTGTCCTTATTTTTTTGGAGTTGGTTAAAATTTGTCTTGATCTCCACGGAAACTCACTTCTATAAGATAACTATAAAATTATTTTATTAAAATTTTCTTTTAATTTTGAAATGTCAATTTTGATTGTCGTTACCATAGTAACTATAAATTATAATCGTTATACATCGTTCTATTTTGGCTATTAATAAATTTAATTTTTGCAAATACTAAAGTCATATCAGATATTGTATTTCATTTTGATCACACTAAAATTATGACCGCTAGAGAGTGATTTATGTATTCTAAGGAAATTCGCTAAGTTGACGTTGCTCCTGCGTAATGAATTTTTTAGTATACTTACTTATATACAAAGTAATGAAAGGTCTTGACCTACATTAGTAGTTCAGTATATTATCTTATTTAGAAGTATAATTTTCGCGAGCATAACTGCGACGGGCAATGCCAGTTATGTCACATGGTTTCTATAGAAATTCCAGCATTTACAAAATATTTATAAAAAAATTATTTGTCCAAAAAATACAAAAAAATTGACGATTTAAACAATCAAAATGTGGAAAAATATTAATTCGAATATTATATAATCCCCACCTTATAAGGTGGGGATTTTCAAAAATTCTTAGTGCACATCTACACTGTCTAAGGAATATATCATACAAATTTCATGTTTTTAACTTCAATAGTTTTGTCTTAGCGATGATGAGTGAGTCGTATTTCGCTTATACATGTATACTTTAGACGGACAGCTAAAACATTGGAAAATTACACGTATGTTGTGTGTATAGTTTGGGTTTTCTAAAAAGTATACGTATA